>OX451736.1:394149781-395349781 GCA_948472305.1 Vicia faba
CCTTGCCCTGTACTACATCTTCTTCCTCAAGCTGGCCGGACCTCCTGTAACTCTTTCATCTCTCAACAAAAATGGAAATTGATAACATGAATGTTATAGCATTTTGTCCCACGATTCTAACCATGTGCGTAACTAAAACTATAAGTCCAAGATTAAAGAGAATTTTAATGGCCCTAATTCTTAACCTAATTTTTTCAGGAACTTCAAGTTCAAAATTCTCTCATCTCAGGCCAAATAAATGCAAGTTATGGATATGCACAGCTTTGTAGCAATGATATCTACATTTTTCTTTCACAAATCATGGGCAATGGATACCTGTATGAGGAGATAAAAGTTGGAGTTCTTACCTCTTTCAGATGAGATCGTGAATGGAGTTTGAGTGAGATTTATGAAGGCCTGATGATTGCTTGAGCTTGTTTGAACCTCCCTGAGTGTGTTCCAATCCTTTCCTTGCTTTGGAAGTGCCTGGAACTCTCTATCCAAGTCAACATGCAATCTTGGAAAACAAAAATGGTAGATGAAGAAGGAGGAGTTACAGTGAAGGGATGATGGTCTGGATCACTTAGATATGAAGTAGGTAAAGTGTTTGGATGATTAAAAATTGAAAGCACGAGCCAATTTATGGATTGCTGTGTTTATGCTCAAACTGCAAGTTTTTGACAGGTTTTTGGTGAGAGGGAGTGTTTGAGTGTTTCAGGCCTTTTTCAACGTCCTCTAAGTTATAATGTGTTTATGTATTAGTATGGAGAAAGTTCCAAGTCAGTTCCACAACAGATCTTTGAGTTCTAGCCTTTTTGCACACTTTCTTTCTTTTGAAGCAAAGTGAAGGGACAAGTCTCCACGTGCTTGTACTGGCCTGCTTGGAGTTGGTACAAGCTCTATACAAGTTGATTTAGGTCTGTAGGGTTTGTGTGCACAAAGAAGACATGTCTAATGCTCAAGAATTGGAAAGTTGCAAACGTGAAGCTTTTCCAAAATGGCAATGGTAACTTTGTGCCATTTATAGAATTAAAGCTTGGATAAAGACTTTTGGGCTTGGATTAAAGCTTTTTCAACTGAGTAAGCATTAAATTATGGAGTAAGAAACAAGTTTGGAACCTGTAAAGCATGGATTAGGCAACATAGGTTCATATTTGAATTTTGTTCTTCATGAAATGGCTTGAAAACAAAGTGAGAAATTGCCAACTTCATCACTTCGATTCTCCATACTCAAAAAATGATCTCAAGGAGTTCTTGAACATTTTGGAAAGCTTTCAATGTGCTCTATAACTTATCTTTGAAATGCATTTCAAGATTCCTCTTGGAAATAGGTGAACAATTGCCATGAAGTTATGTCAAAAACCTGCCTAAATTAGGGCAAAATTTCACTAAGTTATTTTAGTTCATGGGCATGTATTCACAAAATTATATCTTGAGATCCAAGCATCTTTTAGGAAAAATGTGTGAGGCAAAGTTGTAGATTTCACGGAGATCTACAACTTTCATGTTGGGAATTTCCTTTGAATCATCTTGTATCATAGTGAAAAAATGGTTTAAATTTTAGAAAAAAATAAGAAATTTTCTATACTTAGAAAAATTTCTAAGTTAAGAAAATTTAAAATTTTAAAACCAAATCTTCAATCTTTGATTCCTTGATGAGAAAGTTTCACATTTTGACATGTTTTGATGCATTATGATCCTTGGCACTTGATTTTGACCCAAAAGTCAAGGTTTGACTTTTCAGTATACAGTTGACTTTTGATCAGTTGGCTGCAAATTTCATCTGTCTATCCAATGGATTTGCAATGTTTTGAACCATGTAATTAGGTCAAGATGATGCCATTGAACCCTGGTAACCATGTTTCAAATCAATTGGTCATTTGCTAGGTTATAAATCAAAAATTGCCCATCCTCAATCAACACCCTAATTTTGACCATTTTGCCCTTTTGATGATTTGATCAAATTTCTTGAGGAATTGTGATCCAAACTTGATAAAATGATACATATGAGTCTAAAATGTTGATGTGGATAAAAAATTATGAAGTTTGACTGTAAATTGGCCATTGTTGACTTTTTCCCCAATACAATTGATTTTTAGGTCAACTGTTCAATTGACTGATCAAAAATGTGATTCAAGGCTTAGAACTTGTCATGAGTAATCTTGGGGATCCATAATGATGTTTGAAGGTCATATGAACCATTGATAATTCAAAAACCCTTATGCAAACTCAAACCCTAATTTTGGATCATCAGTGTAATATGAGATGTCTTAAGCTGATCAAACCCTAATCCAGTCTTGAGTCAAAGTTCTTGTGAGAATAATCTTGATAAATGAGAGGGAAAATTTTGGGGTACAACAGCTGACCGTGTTCAATCTTCTTAAACCTGAAGAGTTAGATTCGCGAGTTTCGCCGTTCGTGACTCGAAGGTGAGAGAATGATTGGACACTAGAGTGCCCAGAAATTTGCACTCGACGATGTGTAGTTGAGGGAATGGGCTTAAAGATTCCATTTGGAGAAGTGATAGAATCTTGTTGGAGATAGGCTTGTAGATGCCATCCAAGAATGTTTGTTGAATTGTAAGTTGTAATCCGAAAGAATGAGTATCAGAATGGCGTGTGTGTTTGGAGCGTATCTGAACTGTATCTGGAAGGTTATATCTGGACGAGTATCAGAATGGAATCTGTGTCTAGAGCGTATCTGAACTGTATCTGATCTTGAAATCTAAATGAGTATCAGAATGGCGTCCGGGTCTGGAGCGTATCCGTACTATATCTGAAAGGTTATATTTGGACGAGTATCATAATGGAATCCGTGTCTGGAGCGTATCTGAACTGTATCTGATCTTGAAATATGAATGAGTATCAGAATGGCGTCCGGGTCTGGAGCATATCCGTACTGTATCTGAAAGGTTATATCTGGATGAGTATCAGGATGGTATTCGTGTCTGGAGCGTATCTGAACAGTATCTGAAAGTTGAAATATCAATGAGTATCAAAATGGCATCCGCGTCTGGAGCGTATCCGTACTGTATCTGAAGTCTGAATCTGAATGAGTATCAGAATGGCATCCGAGTCTGGAGCGTATCTGAATTGTATCCTGATTGCATATTGTTAAGGGTAGCTGTTAATCTTATCTTGAAAGGGGTAAAATGTTAGCTGAAACGCAAAGTTATGTTGCATGAAATGTATGATGCAATGCATTTTATTTATCAATGTTTATGATATGTGGATGTAATGTATGCGCATGTAAGCTGATTTGCTGTATTGCTGTTTGATTGAGGAAAATAA
The DNA here is from genome assembly GCA_948472305.1 of Vicia faba. Classification (NCBI taxonomy): domain Eukaryota; kingdom Viridiplantae; phylum Streptophyta; class Magnoliopsida; order Fabales; family Fabaceae; genus Vicia; species Vicia faba. Next base: position 394,153,051 of record OX451736.1, read on the forward strand.
ATCCTTGAATGCTGCTGAGGCTATGTTGAATTCTCGTGTCTTGAAGTTGAAATACTGACGAACTCTTGTTGAGAGAAGTAAATTCTGTTGTGAGGGCAATGCCATGTACTGCTTGTAAGATTTGCTTGGGAAACCCTGAGAATTTGACGATTTCTACTGGGGATTAATAATTTGAAAATTGTTCCGCTGGGGATTTAAATGACGTACTGTGGGGACTACTTATGGAATAGCCTAGAGACGTTTTCCTGTCCTTTCAACCTATCAGTAATTGTCTTTCTCATTTTGTTCATTTGTAAACAGTAATTATGTTCAAATGCATATGTTTATCAATGAATCATTGGACTTTTTTGCAAATAAAACACAATTGTAAAGAAAAAGACAAATAATTTTCTGTACTTTCAAAGAGATATCTTTGTATTGACTTTGAGTAAGTATTTTTGTACAAAGGAGACAAACATTCTAGTAAGAGAATGCTGTCGAAAAACAAGAAAAATTTATACATAGAAGGATAGCTACGTGTAATGATCCCATGGGGTTCCCATTCTGCTATAGCCTTTGCATTCTCCGACTATCTTGTCTATTTTCCTTGTCTGAAGATGATTGAATTGATCAGAAACTCCGAGTTTGTCCGTGGAAGTCAAAGGTTGTCCGTAAAGTGATCCGACGGGACATAGTCATATGCTTTAATTCCTAACTTTTGCCTGGACCGCCCTTTCGGGTTTTCAGTCCACCGGGAAACCCTTTTTTTCCCAAGTCGCCCTTTCGGGTTTTCAACTTTGCCGGGTGTACAGATTATTTTAATTTTATCACTAAACTTTGCCTGAACCTTTTTGGTTCGCCGGGATGCCCTTTTTTTCCTAGGTGTGTCAACCTAGCGGGTCTCTTATGTACAGTATCTTTTGACTATGTCCGTGTTCGTAGGGTGTGGCAGGTCGTCGCCATCCATGGTGGTCAAGATCATTGCCCCACAGGAGAATATGCTTTTGATTACAAATGGTCCTTCATAGGTAGGAGTCCATTTGCCCCTGGGATCACTTTGTGGCAAGATGATACGTTTGATCACTAGATCCCCAACTTGATATACTTGGCATCTGACTTTCTTGTTGAAAGCCTTGATCATCTGTTTTTGATACATTTGACCATGGCAAACAACAATAAGTCTCTTTTCATCAATTAAATTCAGTTGATCAAGTCGAGTTTGGATCCAATCGTCTTCATTCAAACCTGCATCCTTCATAATCCTTAGAGAGGGGATTCAGACCTCAATAGGCAAAATAGCTTACATGCCATATACCAAAGAATAGGGTGTTTCCCCAGTTGATGTGTGAGCCGTGGTACGATACCCGTGGAGAGCGAATGGTAGCATCTCATGCCAGTCCTTGTAGGTGACGACCATCTTTTGTATGATCTTTTTAATGTTTTTATTTGCAGCTTCGACAACACCATTCATCTTTGGCCGATAGGGGGAAGAATTGTGATGCTGAATCTTGAATTGCTCGCACAAGGCAGTGATCATAGTGTTGTTAAGACTTGTACCATTGTCAGTGATGATCCTTTCTGGGATACCGTACCGGCAAATGAGATTTTGCTTGATGAAGCGGGCAACAACATTCTTAGTAACGGAAGCGAAGGAAGCTTCTTCGACCCACTTTGTAAAATAGTCAATGGCCACTAGGATGAAACGGTGTCCATTGGAGGCTGTTGGCTTGATCTCCCCAATCATATCAATTCCCCACATAGCAAAGGGCCAAGGAGCCATCAAGACATTCAGAGAAACCGGAGGTACGTGCACTTGTCAGTATAGATTTGACACTTATGATAGGTCCGAGAGTGTTGATAGAAATCTTCTTCCATGGTAGACCAATAATAGCCTGTCCGTAGGATTTTCTTAGCCATCGTATGCCCACTGGAGTGAGTGCCAAAAGTACCTTCATGTAATTCAGCCATGATCTTTTCCGCTTCAACCTTATCCATACACCAAAGCAGAAGGGAGTCATGATTACGTTTATACAGGATGCCATTACTTAGGAAGAACTTAGCAGAGAATCTCCTTAAGAACTTCTTATCATTGATTGAAGCTCCTTCTGGGTATTCTTGAGCCTCGAGATACCTCTTGACTTCATGAAACCAAGGTTGGTCCACTACCTCTTTAGTATTAATCTCGTGACTGTGTGTCGGTTCGCCCATTCGTTTGATGGTGATCCGGGGAGCCTCATTATCCCAATTAAGTTTAAACATAGATGACATTGTGGCTAGAGCGTCTGCTAGCTGATTTTCTTCTCGCGGGAAATGCTCGAAGCTAATCTCCTCAAAATGTGGTAGTAGTGTCAAAACATGTTCTTTGTAAGGGATAAGATTTGGGTGCTTAGTGTCCCATTCCCATTTGATATGACTGATGACCAAAGCTGAATCTCCAAATACGTCTAAAGATTTGATTCCTAAGTCTATGGCAGCTCTAAGATCAAAGATGCATGTTTCGTAATCCGCCATGTTGTTTGTACAATTGAAGCAAAGTCTGGCAGTAAATGGATTATGACACCCTTCTGGAGATATGAGTATAGCGCCGATACCATTACCAAGTGCATTGGATGCCCCATCAAAGAACAGGGTCCATCGGGATCCTTGTTCAGGTCCATCATATGGTCTGATTTCTTCACAGTTGTCTAATATCATTATGTCTTCATACGGGAATTCAAACTTCATGGATTGATAATCTTCTACAGCTTGGTGAGCGAGATGGTCAGCTAACACACTTCCCTTTATAGATTTCTGGATAGTGTATTGTATGTCGTATTCTGTTAGGATCATTTGCCATCTAGCTATTCTCCCAGACAGAACAGGCTTCTCGAAGATGTATTTTATCTGATCCATCTTAGATATCAATAAGGTAGTATGAGTCAACATATATTGTCTTAGCCGGCGAGCAGCTCATGCCAGAGCGCAGCAAGTTTTCTCGAGCAGTGAATATCTGGTTTCACAGTCGGTAAACTTTTTGCTCAGGTAGTAAATAGCGTGTTGTTTTCGGCCAGACTCGCCATGCTGCCCCAATACACACCCCATTGAGTTTTCTAAAACTGTTAAATATATGATCAGTGGTCTTCCCTCGACTGGTGGCATTAAAACAGGAGGCTCTTGTAAGTACTCCTTGATCTTGTCAAAAGCAACCTGGCATTCATCATTCCATCTGACTACTTGATCTTTCTCCAATAGTTTTAAGATTGGCTCACAAGTAGCTGTTAGGTGAGAAATGAATCTGGAAATATAGTTCAGGCGTCCCAGGAATCCTCTAACTTCCTTCTCAGTACGAGGAGCAGGCATTTCTTGTATTGCTTTAACCTTGGCAGGGTCGACCTCAATACCTTTGTTACTGACGACAAAACCTAAGAGTTTACCGGACCGTACTCCGAATATGCACTTGTTTAGATTCAACCTTAACTTGTACTTATTCAATATCTCAAACAACTTTTGCAAGTGGTCAAGGTGCTCTTCTTCCGTTTGTGATCGGGCTATCATATCATCTACGTAGACCTCTATTTCATGATGTATCATGTCATTAAACAAAGCTACCATGGCGTGCTGATAGGTTGCCCCAGCATTCTTCAGTCAGAATGGCATCACTTTGTAGCAGAATGTGCCCAACTGTGTGACAAATATAGTTTTCTCCATGTCCTCAGGTGCCATTTTGATTTGGTTATAACCCGGGAATCCGTCCATGAAGGAAAACACTTTGTGCTGGGCCGTATTGTAAACCAGGATATCGATGTGGGGGAGTGGAAAATCATCTTTAGGGCTGGCCCTATTCAAATCTCTATAGTCCACGCACATTCGTACTTTGCCGTCCTTTTTAGGCACGGGAACAATGTTGGTAATCCATTGGGGATAGGAAATGACAGCCAAGAATCCAGCATTGAAGTTTTTCATGACTTTCGCTTTGATATTCTCTAACATATCAGGCCTCATGCGGCAGACTTTTTGTTTTACTGGTGGATAGTCTTCTCTTGTAGGGAGACGATGTACCATGTTGTCTGTATCAAGTCCTGGCATGTCTTCATATGACTAGGCAAAGATCTCCACATAATCATGCAACAACTGAATCAGACGCTCCTTAACACTGGGCTCTAGATTGGCACCCACCTTGACCTCTTATTTATCCTCCTCGGTACCCAGATTGATTGTATCCACAAGTTCCTCGTGAGGCTGAATGGCTCTTTCCTCTTGTTGCAGTAGTCTGGCCAGTTCTCCTGGTACTTCACAATCTTCCCCCACCTTCGTCTTCGGCTTGGTAGATTAGATCCTCAGAGTCATAAAAGGCCATAGCAGTATCGTTACCCATGGGATCCGGAATGGAGGGGTACCTGCATTTGTGAGTGTGGGTGTGTGTAAGGGTATAACCATCTTTAAAAATAAAACGTAAAAGAAAAACAATGAGCACAAAAGTTTGTATGTGAAAAAAACGTCCATGATTCATTGAATGTCATATGAAGATGAAATAAAAACTCTTACAAATGGACCATTGTGCCTCGGGAAAGACACAAGGTTTGAAATGTGCGAATTGTTTGTGAATATTACAAGTCCAACATAAATGTAAAGATAAATTACTGAGGAATGAAAGTTATTGGGACAAAGTCTCTGGCTTCCCAATTGCGAAGTACTTCGTTGATAGTAGAAAAATTCCAATCCTCCAAACTGCAATCCTCTTCACCACCTTCCACCGCATTGACCTCTCGGTTTCTAATCTTCAAGGGTGGCCCTCCATCACAGGCACGACGTACAACCTTTTGAGCACTTGAAGTGAACCCTAAGCCAAACTTGTCAGATTTATACGGAATATGCGGAAGTTTCCCCCAGATGGTACATCCACCCTCCCCTACTACTTCCTTGGCGTCCTTCAGAGATGACATCCAGAGCGGAGGTCTCGTAATCTTGGGAATCTGGGATACAGTCTTGGTTACTGCTACCTCTTGGGGAACCTCTTCGAAATGTTGAAAAAGAGTTTCAATGAACTCTCCGTCCAATTCCACATACCTGAAGGAATTGAGGTGGCTAATCATATATTCTTCCTCTCTGTGGACAGTGATAATCTTTCCCTGGACTGGGTATTTCAACATCTGGTTCAGTGTAGAGGTGACAGCAGTGGCATTATAGATCCACGGTTGTCCTAGCAGACAGGAGTAAGAGGGGCGGATGTCCATTACATAGAAGGTTGAGTTGAAAGTTTGTGTCCCAACCTTTATGGGGAGATCCACCTCCCCGTGCATCATCCTCTTTGAGCCATCAAATTCTCTCACGACTATGTTACTGGGCTTCAACGTCAGTCATTCGCAGTCTAGTCTGTCGAGAGCTTTCTTCGGTAAAACATTCAAAGATGAGCCGGTGTCCACCAAGACATGGGCCAGAGTTGTGCCTCTACATTCCACAGAGACATGCAATGCCTCATTGTGCTTTCTTCCCCTTGGTGTCAGATCAACATCTGAGAAGCCTAGGCCGTTATCCGCTGTCAAGCTGGCCACGCAATCTTGAAATTGGTCAGCCGATGTCTCTTGAGGCACATGGGCTGTCTTTAGGAACTTTACTAGAGCTTTCGCATGTTCCTCGGAGCACAACAACAATGCCAGCATGGTGATTTTGGAGGGAGTTATCCTCAACTGTTCAACTACGTCGTAGTCGCTTTTCTTTATTATTCTCAGGATCTCCTCCATTTCCTTTTTGGAGGTTTCGGGGATAGTTAGCGGTTGAGCCTTCGTCCGGACAGGCTCTTCTTGAATACTTTTTCCTCGAGTTTCAACAGTAGGAGTGTTGGTAGGAATGACAGCAGGGGTTGTATCATCTTCGGAAATAGGAGCACTTGCAGGTATAATTATTGGTATGGAAGTAACCTTTGGAGCAGCTACGGGTCCAAAAACTACCTTTGGGGGGTAAATTTCTGGAGAGAATATTCTACCACTTCGAGTAATCTTACTGGTTCCGGAAATATTACTAATGTCGGAGTCTTCTTCTTAGGAGTTTATTTCTTTAGCGGCCAGCCCATGTTGTTTGATGCCATGGTAATAAATGTCCCCACCGTAATTCCACGGCACAGTTTTGTCTGATTCATTCGGGACTGGCCCAGGTATTATGATTATAAGAGGAGTAGTTTTTGGAACTGATGTAATCCTAACGGGCCTTTTGGGGACCCTGGAAGAATTGGTGTAGATGGTTATGATTGAAACGTCTTCAACAAGAATAGGTGAAACAGGAGTATTTTCAAACAGAATCTCTTGGTTGTCTATTAAGCATTGAATGCCTGTTTTCAACAAAGGGAAAATAGTTGGTGAGGATAAGCAAAGATGGCAGTCTTCATTACAACCCGGGAATACACCGGCCTTCAACAAGTTTATCTTAATGATTGGGAGTGGAGTCGAGAGTTCATCAACTGTGGTAACAAACAAATCTTTTTCAACAACATTAGTGTGGTGAGCATGTATAGGCATAGGAGCAGAAATGATGTTTGGCTTCTCGGGTGCATCAAACTCAATCTCTTTTGCCTCTATAAGGTATTGAATCTTGTGTTTCAAAGTCCAACAGTTGTTAGTGTCATGACCCGGACTTTCAGAATGATATGCACATATGGAATTTGGGTGATAATAAGGGGACACTGTGTTGGGGTTCTTTGGAGCTTCTTTCAAAGTTTCCATATTGGATTTCAGAAGGTGCGATAAAACCTGGGCTAAAGTCATATTGATTCTGGTGAATTATCGGACTGGCCTCTCTACCCTCGGTTGATTACTTCTTGGTTGATCAGATGTAGGCTTTGGGATCATGACAGCCCCTACCATTGGTTGGTGCTCGGCTATCCCTTGGTTCCTTTGTGGATAAACAGCAGATACCTCCTTCTTCCCAACGAAATGTTTCCTCACAGATGTAGAGGCAGACGAATCCTTCTGAATCTTTACACTTTTTATGCCAGCTTCCACCCTCTCTCCGGTTAGTATTAACTCAGTAAATCCTGCAGATAAACTTCCAATCAGATGGTTGAAGAAAGGGCCTGATAGAGTGCCTAAGAACATATCCACCAACTCCCTTTCAGACAGAGGGGGTTAAACTATCCCAGCTAGATCTCTCCACTTCTGCGTGTAATCCTTGAAACCCTCATTGGAAGCCATGGCCATACTCTGGAGTTGAGTACGGGTAGGCGCCAAATCTGCATTATATTGGTATTTCTTATAGAAAGTTGCGGCAAGATCTTCCCAGTTGTGGAAGTTTGCCCTTTCCAATTGGTAAAACCAATCGAGTTGCATTCTAGATAGGCTATCTTGGAAAAAATGCACCCACAGGTCTTTATCGGCAGAGTGCGGCTGGATCTTTCTCACGTATGATGGGAGGTGCATCTTAGGACATGACACGCCATCATATTTTGCAAACAACGACACTTTGAACTTTGTTGGGATCACAATTCCCGACACTAGTCCCAATTCTTAAAAGTCTAGACCTGGCACCTTTTGTATTTCCATAGCGCTCAAACTCTCTTCCAGGTGTCTGTACTTATCATCTACTAGAGGATACTGTTCCTCGGAGTAGTCTTCTTCTTCTTCCTTCTCTTCAGATTCTGACGGAACTGCTGTTTCCTTTCCTTTCCCTTCTCCTTCCCCGAAAGTAGTTGCAAAATTCAAGGTTCTTCTAGTCTGTCCCAGATACCTTCTCCCCATGTTCAAAACCCCAGTGAACTTCTTTGTTTTCTTCTTTCATTCTTCATCTAACAGAATCTTCAACTCTCCTTGCCCCTTGGCTAGGGTCATGAGTAACTGTTGAAACTGTGTGTTTTGAACTTGAAGATCTTTGATTGTCTGTTCGAGATCCATCTCACTAAAATAAACAGTAGAGAGATGAGAAAACTTGTTGCAAAAGACCTTTTTATGTTATGATGAATGATATGTACACATGCAATGTTTTCAAGGATTTTAAAGATTCAAGTTTGTTTTAGACAAAAAGAAACACACGTTATATTAATAAGATAGAGTTTGAGTACATCAATGCCCCTTGGGAAAAATAATACAACACTCTAAGATAAAAAAGTAGTGTGCATCCTCTTTGGTGCTATGTAGGCATTTAAAGTCTGCTCCTCATGAAGTAGCCTAGTGAGTTCCAAAACCTTCTTCTTGCTTGCGTAGAATTGGGCTTCGAAAGTATCTCGTTCTCCTTTGACTGTAACCAATCCCTTTGTAGGTCTTCAAGAGATGTGGGCATGTCAGGATGTAGGATAGTGTATGGAACTTCTCCTTCCTTAACAGGCTCAATGATCACCGGAAGGATGGAAGGATAAGGCATCATAAGACTTTGAGCGCGGGTTAGTACCCACTTGAGGTAAGGCTCAAGAGGGATGGAATTCTTGTGTCCCAAAGTCTTGCTATCCACCTTGTTTAGCATCCTCCAAGCTCGGATGAATCTCTGGCGAAGACCTTGATCGTCATTGTCGTAGTCGAATACCAAGCCTTGAATCAACATCTCATGCGAGCCATCCCTTCGGGCATAACCAAACTGCCTTAGAGCTAAGCATGGGTTGTAGGTGATACCTACCCTAATGCCAAGTAGAGGGACATTAGGGAATTCCCCACAATGGTCAACAATGATAACATTCTCTTTGGATCGAGAGCACCAATGAATATCTGAATGTTTGAGCGTCATTAACATTTGTGACCACCTTAATCCTTGCTCATTCTTTAAGACTGATTTGGGAAGATGAGAAATAAACCATCTTGCCAGGAGAGGAGTGCAACACATAAGGACACATCTTTTCCTCATTGTGCGAGTGTGAAAAGAGTGTAGGACATCCCCTAACAATGTAGGCACCAGATTGCGTGACATGAAGATTTTGACAGCACTCACATCTATGAGTTTGTCAGGATTGGGAAACAAAACCATCCCATAGATGAGGAGAGCCACAATTTCCTTAAAATCTTGCAAGTCTAAGGAATTCCAACAGCTCTGGGCTTTCTCAAACAGAAACTTTGCTAAGAAACCTTTGACACCACTTCTAGTTTCCCAATGAGTTGTGACATCAGATGAGTGCAAGTGCAGAGCTTGAGCAATCTCGACTGGCTTTGGGTCTCTTACCGTACCGTTGAAAGGTAGTTGATTTAGAATATGAATCCTCAAGAGTTGAGAGAATTCTTTCAAAGTGGGCACAAGCTGATAGTCGGGAAATGTGAAGCAATGGTGCAAATGATCAAAGAACTGGAAGAGCACTTTCTTCATATCCTCATCTGTGTTGGAGGTGACCAGGTTGAGTAGACGACCATGACTCTCAGTGAATGGAGAGTTCTCAGGGATCCTTGAAGCTAGCTCCTTGAGTTGTGGAGGAATTCTTACAAGGTTGACTTGGATAGTTTTCCTTCGAAGTGAATCTATATCCTACAAAAAAAAAACAAAGATGAATCTCCAAAATCCTTGAAATGGTTAGTGGATGCATATGATGCTCATGATGTCCATGTGTTTATGTACAAATATGCATATACAAGCAAAACAAACAAGTTCTTAGTTTAGGCTTGCATGGGGTTTTATAGGTAAGTACCCTCTTGAAATTTAGTTGGCTTAAACCTGTCCTAGCAATAGTAACCGGGTTCTAAGGAGCTCAATATCACTGGATTGTTTCCTTGATCATTGTTTCAGCTGAAGCCTCTTTAATAGAGACCGAAATATCCCAAGAAACCAACCCTCAATGAGTGTAGTATAGAGTATCTACTAACTTTGGACTGTACCAAAGCCGGTCATCTCACTACATCCTAAAGGCCAAGTTGGTCAAGTAAAGGGTTCTAGAAGTTCATTAGTGCTTCATGACATCACTCAACGGCCCCGTATTCTCTTTGATTGACTCAAAGGCTACCGGTACCCATAAATATGTCACACTAACATAGCTATTTCTTAGACCATGTCGGTATACCCCACACAGTTTCCACAATGTATTGCTATTTACCTATAATGTATCCCAAATCCGGGTAGAGGATTTCAAACTCAAACAAAGAACCATAATGTAAAGCATACAAATCAAACAATGTAAGCAAATAAATATGATCTAGCCCTAAGGTAACCCCACTTTTATTTATATCCCCAGCAGAGTCGCCAGTTCTGTGATACGGTGGGAGAACTGACTTGAGGTTTTGCGTTTGTGTCACAAATGTTGCGGTTAGCAAGAGTCACCACCGACTTTTCTTTTATTCAAAAGGAAAGGTGAAAAAGCACAGGAAAGACCTTTGAGATTGTTTCTTGAGTTCGGGGGGTAGATTGTGAAAAGGGAAGGTATTAGCACCCTTTTCATCCATGGTTTTCCATGGGCTCTTAGTTACTTACTAGATCACTTAATTTTGTTTGAAATTGTGCTTTGTGTGGTTTTTGAATGTATTTTGTAAAGAGGCCATTGTTTAGGCAACCTTTGTAATGATTCTTGTTCGTAAGAATGTATACAAAGATGTTTGTCTTTTTGAAAATGTTTTCAATGTTTGTAAAATATTTGGAAATGTGTGCCTTTGTTTTGAAAATAGCAAGGATAGTTGTTTGAAAATAGAGCAAGTAACTATAAGCAATCTACCTACTCAAATGTCTTTCTTGTTCATTTTCTATTCCTTTGACATTATTGTCTTACCATTGATTTGGTAAGCAACCCTATCTTTGGATGTAAACGGGACGGGAGTGGGTCATCGTATAACCATGATTAGCAATGTTGCAAAGTATCTTAGCATTTTTTGAGGGACCAAGATCATTTTGTAAGACAATTTAGAATAGCGTCATCGAGGAACTATGCTCTTATATTTGTTTATTTTGCCAAGATATTTTGCATGCGTAATATGGCCATTTTTGCATAAGGCAACCAAGTGGAGAAACCCTAAGGATGCTTGTGTGCAAGTGTGTTATTTTCATGCTTTGATTTTGTCTTGGATTTAGGGTTTTTCTATTTGCTTTGTTTTGATCTTGCCATACAAACCCTAATTACTAGCATGGTATGTAAAAGCGGTAAATTGCGTAATTTAAAAATTACTACACTATTACAACATTTTTATGGGAGGAGGGAATATAAATTATGAATGGGGATTTGCAATAATATAAATCTAATTAAGCTATTACAATCAAATCAAATTTGTACGAATATTGGAATAAACAAATACAATATTTAAATATGCAATATTATATACATGCAGGAAAAATATTTTGTTTTGTTTTTTATATGAAGAGAAATTTTGAACTAAACCTAATAACTTAAGAAAAATAAATTAATTCTTGAAAACAAAAGTTAACCCTAATTTCTAATTTAAAAGAAAATAAAGTTCTTATGTATTATTTTTATGCATTTTTTTGTATTAAATAATATTTTATAAAAAATATTTAGTTTTTTATATGTTAAAATAAATATTTACAAGTATATATATATATATATATATATATATATATATATATATATATATATATATATATATATATATATATATATATATATATATATATATATATATATATATATATATATATATATATATATATATATATATATATATATATATATTTATATATATATATATATATATATATATATAAATATAAAAGAAAAGATAAGAATATATCAAAGTTTAATTTATTTTTACAAATTTATTTAAGAAAGAAATAATTAATATATAGTTTAAAAAATATTTTTTCATGTGAAAATAAAATAAAATAAACAAAATGCAAAATTGTCATATTTTATATTTTTCATGATTTTATGTATTTAAGAAAATATTTAATAAAACAAAAAAATAAAATAAAAAAAATAAATAATAAAGATTGGGCCAGGGGGTATCCTGAGAAATCAGGTGGTGTTATGTTAGAAAAAAAAAATGCTAGGCCCAATGTTGAAGCCCATCCTGCAAAACAAGCAAAAAATGAAACTTGGAAAAATATGAAAAAAAACAAAAGGTAGCGCCAAGGTTCGAACCCACGACCTATGCATTTTTTGCGTGCTACCTTGCCACTGGGGTGGCTGTACATCCGTTGGTTTATATGAAACAATAAAAACATAACATAAGAAACTTCCTTGCCCTGTACTTCATCTTCTTCCTCAAGCTGGCCGGACCTCCTGTAACTCTTTCATCTCTCAACAAAAATGGAAATTGATAACATGAATGTTATAGCATTTTGTCCCACGATTCTAACCATGTGCATAACTAAAACTATAAGTCCAAGATTAAAGAGAATTTTAATGGCCCTAATTCTTAACCTAATTTTTTCAGGAACTTCAAGTTCAAAATTCTCTCAACTCAGGCCAAATAAATGCAAGTTATAGATATGTACAACTTTGTAGCAATGATATCTACATTTTTCTTTCACAAATCATGGCCAATGGATGCCTGTATGAGGAGATAAAAGTTGGAGTTCTTACCTCTTTCAGCTGAGATCGTGAATGGAGTTTGAGTGAGATTTATGAAGGCCTGATGATTGCTTGAGCTTTCTTGAACCTCTCTGAGTGTGTTCCAATCCTTGCCTTGCTTTGGAAGTGCCTGGAACTCTCTATCCAAGTCAATCTGCAAGCTTGGAAAACAAAAATGGAAGATGAAGAAGGAGGAGTTACAGTGCAAGTATGATGGCCTGGATCACTTAGATATGAAGTAGGTAAAGTGTTTGGATGATTAAAACTTGAAACACACGAGCCAATTTGTGGATTGCTGTGCTTATGCTCAAACTGCATGTTTTTGACAGGTTTTTGGTGAGAGGGAGTGTTTGAGTGTTTCAGGCCTTTTTCAATCTTCCTCTAAGTTGTAATGTGTTTGTGTATTAGTATGGAGAAAGTTCCAAGTCAGTTCCACAACAGATCTTTGAGTTCTAGCCTTTTTGCACACTTTCTTGCTTTTGAAGCAAAGTGAAGGGACAAGTCTCCACATGCTTGTACTGGCCTGCTTGGAGTTGGTACAAGTTCTATACAAGTTGCTTTAGGTCTGTAGGGTTTGTGTGTGCAGAGAAGACATGTCTAATGCTCAAGAATTGGAAAGTTGCAAAAGTGAAGCTTTTCCAAAATGGCAATGGCAACTTTGTGCCATTTATGGAATTAAAGCTTGGATAAAGACTTTCCGGCTTGGATTAAAGCTTTGTCAACTGAGTAAGCATTAAATTATGGATTAAGAAACAAGTTTGGGACCTGTAAAGCATGGATTAGGCAGCATAGGTTCATATTTGAATTTTGTTCTTCATGAAATGGCTTGAAAACAAAGTGAGAAATTTCCAACTTCATCTCTTCGATTCTCCCTACTCAAAAATGATATCAAGGAGTTCTTTGACATTTTTGAAAGCTTGCAATGTTCTCTATAACTCATCTTTGAAATTCATTTTAAGATTCCTCTTGGAAATAGGTGAAAAATTGCCATGAAGTTAGGTCAAAAACTTGCCTAAATTAGGGCAAAATTTCACTAAGTTATTTTAGTTCATGGGCATGTATTCACAAAATTATATCTTGAGATCCAAGCATCTTTAAGGAAAAATGTGTGTAGAAAATTTGTATATTTCATGTATATCTACAACTTTCATGTTGGGAATTGCCTTTGAATCATCTTGTATCATGGTGAAAAAATGGCTTAAATTTGAGAAAAAATAAGAAATTTTCTACACTTAGAAAAATTTCTAAGTTAAAAAAATTTCAAATTTTAAAACCAAATCTTCAATCTTTGATTCCTTGATGAGAAAGTTTCACAATTTTACATGTTTTGATGCATTATGATCCTTGGCACTTGATTTTGATCAAAAAGTCAAAGTTTGACTTTTCAGTATACAGTTGACTTTTGATTAGTTGACTGCAAATTTCATCTGTCTATCCAATGGATTTGCAATGTTTTGAACCATGTAATTAGGTAAATATAATGCCATTGAAACCTTGTAACCATGTTTCAAATCAATTGGTCATTTGCTTGGTTAAAAATCAGAAATTGCCCTTCCTCAGTCAAAACCCTAATTTTAACCATTATGCCCTTTTGATGATTTGATCAAATTTCTTGAGGAATTGTGATCCAAACTTGATCAAATGATACATATGAGTCTAAAATGTTGATGTGGTTAAAAAATTATGAAGTTTGACTGTAAATTGGCCATTATTGATTTTTCCCCCAATACAGTTGATTTTTAGGTCAACTGTCTAATTGACTGATCAAAAATGTGATTCAAGGCTTAAAACATGTCATGAGTAATCTTAGGGGTCCATAATGATGTTTGAAGGTCATATGAAGCATTGATAATTCAAAAACTCTTATGCAAACTCAAACCCTAATTTTGGGTCATCAGTGTAAGATGAGATGTCTTGAGCTGATCAAACCCTAATCCAGTATTGAGTCAAAGTTCTTGTGAGAATAATCTTGATAAATGAGAGGGAAAATTTTGGGGTACAACAGCTGCCCCTGTTCAATCTTCTTAAACTTGAAGAGTTATATTGGCGAGTTTCGCCATTCGTGACTCGAAGGTGAGAGAATGATTAGACACTAGAGTGCCCAAAAATTTGCACTCGATGATGTGTAGTTGAGGGAATGGGTTTAAAGATTCCATTTGGAGAAGTGATAGAATCTTGTTGGAGATGGACTTGTAGATGCCATCCAAGAATGTTTGTTGAATTATAAGTTGTAAGCCGAAAGAATGAGTATCAGAATGGCGTCCTTATCTCAGCGTATCTGAACTGTATCTGAAAGGTTATATCTGGAAGAGTATCAGAATGACATCCATGTCTGGAGCGTATCTGAACTGTATCTGATCTAGAAATCTGAATGAGTATCAGAATGGCGTCCGGGTCTGGAGCGTATCTATACTGTATCTGAAAGGTTATATCTGGACGAGTATCAGAATGGCATCCGTGTCTGGAGCGTATCTGAATTGTATCTGAACTTGAAATCTAAACTGTACCAAAGAATAGGGTGTTTCCCCAGTTGATGTGCGAGTCGTGGTACGATACCCGTGGAAAGCGAATGGTAGCATCTCATGCCAGTCCTTGTAGGTGACGGTCATCTTTTGTATGATATTTTTAATGTTTTTATTTGCAGCTTCGACAACACCATTCATCTTTGGCCGACAGGGGGAAGAATTGTGATGCTGAATCTTGAATTGCTCGCACAAGAAGGTGATCATAGTGTTGTTAATATTTGTACCATTGTCAGTGATGATCCTTTCCGGGATACCGTACCGGTAAATGAGATTTTGCTTGATGAAGCGGGCAACAAAATACTTAGTAACGGAAGCGAATGAAGCTGCTTCGACCCACTTTGTAAAATAGTCAATGGCCACTAGGATGAAACGGTGTCCATTGGAGGCTATTGGCTTGATCTCCCCAATCATATAAATTCCCCACATAGCAAAGGGCCAAGGAGCCGGCAAGACATTCAGAGAAACTGGAGGTACGTGCACCTTGTCAGCATAGATTTGACACTTATGACAGGTCCGAGAGTGTTGATAGCAATCTGCTTCCATGGTAGACCAATAATAGCCTGCCCGTAGGATTTTCTTAGCCATCGTATGCCCACTGGAGTGAGTGCCAAAAGTACCTTCATGTAATTCAGCCATGATCTTTTCCACTTCAACCTTATCCGTATACCGAAGCAAAAGGGAGTCATGATTACGTTTGTACAGGATGCCATTACTTAGAAAGAACTTAACAGAGAATCTACTTAAGAACTTCTTATCATTGATTGAAGCTCCTTCTGGGTATTCTTGAGCCTCGAGATACCTCTTGACTTCATGAAACCAAGGTTGGCCCACTACCTCTTCAGTATTAATCTCGTGACTGTGTGCCGGTTCGCCCATTCGTTCGATGGTGATCCGGGAGCCACATTATCCCAATTAAGTTTAAACATAGATGACATTGTGGCTAGAGCGTCTGCTAGGTGATTTTCTTCTCGCGGGAAATGCTCGAAGGTAATCTCCTCAAAATGTGGTAGCAGTGTCAAAACATGTTCTTTATAAGGGATAAGATTTTGGTACTTAGTGTCCCATTCCCCTTTGATCTGACTGATGACCAAAGCTGAATCTCGAAATACGTCTAAAGATTTGATTCCCAAGTCTATGGCTGCTCTGAGACCAAAGATGCATGCTTCGTACTCCACCATGTTGTTTGTACAATTGAAGCAAAGTCTGGCAGTAAATGGAGTATGACACCCTTCTGGAGATATGAGTACAACGCTGATACCATTACCAAGTGTATTGGATGCCCCATCAAAGAACAGGGTCTATCGGGATCCTTGTTCAGGTCCGTCATATGGTCTGATTTCTTCACAGTTGTCTAATGTCATGATGTCTTCATCCGGGAATTCAAACTTCATGGATTGATAATCTTCTACAGCTTGGTGAGCGAGATGGTCAGCTAGCACACTGCCCTTTATAGATTTATGGGTAGTGTACTGTATGTCGTATTCTGTTAGGATCATTTTCCATCTTGCTATTCTCCCAGACAGAGCAGGCTTCTCGAAGATGTATTTTATCAGATCCATCTTAGATATCAATAAGGTAGTATGAGTCAGCATATACTGTCTTAGCCGGCGAGCAGCCCATGCCAGAGTGCAGCAAGTTTTCTCGAGCAGTGAATATTTGGTTTCACAATCGGTAAACTTTTTGCTCAGGTAGTAAATAGCGTGCTCTTTTCTGCCAGACTCGTCATGCTTCCCCAATACAAACCCCATTGAGTTTTCTAAAACGGTCAGATACATAATCAGTGGTCTTCCCTCGACCAGTGGCACCAAAATAGGAGGCTCTTGTAAGTACTCCTTGATCTTGTCAAAAGCAACCATGCATTCATCAATCCATCTGACTACTTGATCTTTCTTCAATAGTTTGAAGATTGGCTCACAAGTAGCTGTTAGGTGAGAAATGAATATGGAAATATAGTTCAGGCGTCCCAAGAATCCTATGACTTCCTTCTCAGTACGAGGAGCAGGCATTTCTTGTATTGCTTTAACCTTGGCAGGGTCGACCTTAATACCTTTGTTGCTGATGACAAAACCTAAGAGTTTACCGGACCGTACTCCGGATGCGCACTTGTTTGGATTCAACCTTAACTTGTACTTCTTCAATCTCTCAAACAACTTTTGCAAGTGGTCAAGGTGATCTTCTTCCGTTTGTGATCGGGCTATCATATCATCTACGTAGACCTATATTTTATGATGTATCATGTCATAAAACAAAGCTACCATGGCGCGCTGATAGGTTGCCCCAGCATTCTTTAGTTCGAATGGCATCACTTTTTAGCAGAATGTGCCCCACTGTGTGACAAATGTAGTTTTCTCCATGTCCTCATGTGCCATTTTGATTTGGTTATAACCTGAGAATCTGTCCATGAAGGAAAACACTTTGTGTTGGGCCGTATTGTCAACCAGGATATCGATGTGGGGGAGTGGAAAATCATCTTTAGGGCTTTCCCTATTCAAATATCTATAGTCTACACACATTTGTACTTTGCATTCCTTTTTAGGCACGGGAACAATGTTGGCAATCCATTGAGGATAGGAAATGACAGCCAAGAATCCAGCATTGAATTGTTTCATGACTTCGGCTTTGATCTTCTCTGACATATCAGGCCTCATGCGGCTGACTTTTTGTTTTACCGGAGGACAATCTTCTCTTGTAGGGAGACGATGTACCATGATATCTGTATCAAGTCCTGGCATGTCTTTATATGACCAGGCAAAGATCTCCATATAATCATGCAACAGCTGAATCAGACGCTCCTTAACACCGGGCTCTAGATTGGCACCCACCTTGACCTCTTTTTTATCCTTCTCGGTACCCAGATTTATTGTATCCACAGGTTCCTCGTGAGGTTGAATGGCTCTTTCCTCTTGTTGCAGTAGTCTGGCCAGTTCCCCTGGTACTTCACAATCTTCCTCACCTTCGTCTTCGGCTTGGTAGATTAGATCCTCAGAGTCATAAAAGGCCATAGCAGTATCGTTACCCATGGGATCCGGAATGGAGGGGTACCTGCATTTGTGAGTGTGGGTATGTGTAAGGGTATAGCCATCCATAATAATAAAACGTAAAAGAAAAACAATGAGCACAAAAGTTTGTATGTGAAAAAAATGTCCATGATTCATTGAATGTCATATGAAGATGAAATAAAAACCCTTACAAATGGACCATTGTGCCTCGGGCAAGACACAAGGTTTTAAATGTGCGAATTGTTTGTGAATATTACAAGTCCAACAGAAATGTAAAGATAAATTACTGAGGGATGAAATTTATTGGGATAAAGTCTCTGGCTTCCCAATTGCGAAGTCCTTCGTTGATAGTAGGAAAGATCCAATCCTCCAAACTGCAATCCTCTTCACCACCTTCCACCGTATTGACCTCTCGGTTGCTAATCTTCAAGGGTGGCCCTCCAGCACTGGCACGACGTACAACCTTCTGAGCACTTCAAGTGAACCATAAGCCAAACTTGTCAGATTTATACGGAATATCCGGAAGTTGCCCCCAGATGGTGCATCCACCCTCCTCTACTACTGCCTTGGCGTCCTTCAGAGATGACATCCGGAGCAGAGGTCTCGTAATCTTGGGAATCTAGGATACAGTCTTGGTTACTGCTACCTCTTGGGGAACCTCTTCGAAATGTTGAAAAGGAGTTTCAATGAACTCGCCGTCCAATTCCACATACCTGAAGGAATTGAGGTGGCTAATCATATATTCTTCCTCTTCGTGGACAGTGATAATCTTTCCCTGTACCGGGTATTTCAACATCTAGTGCAATGTAGAGGTGACAGCGTCGACATTATGGATCCACGACCGTCCTAGCAGACAGGAGTAAGAGGGGCGAATGTCCATTACATAGAAGGTTGAGTTGAAAGTTTGTGTCCTAACCTTTATGGGGATATCCACCTCCCCGTGCACCATCCTCTTTGAGCCATCAAATGCTCTCATGACTATGTTACTGGGTTTCAACGCCATTCCTCCGCAGTCTAGTCTGTCGAGAGCTTTCTTCAGTAAAACATTCAAAGATGAGCCGGTGTCCAGCAAGACATGGGCCAGAGTTGTGCCTCTACATTTGGTCGGGACTTTATGAGTCTACTGGGATACTAACTGCAAGTATACAGTTTAGTCGTTCTAGTTTTAAATGATTATCGAACCCACAGAGACTGAGGATCAATCGCATACGATCTAATGCTACAATTTGTTTAACTAAGCGATGAATATTTGGTTTTAGGGGGGGAATAGTTTAATTAAAAATAATGGTAATAGTTATACCGGTATGTGATAGTCGGACTTTGGGAATTCGGTGAATTGCTTGGCCTATAAAGTATTTCGATAAAAACGAATTGTTTAAAAACCTGAGACATACACTCTCGTGTTCATGAAATAAGTCATGCTACTAAACCTAGTGGATGCACTTTAAATTTAATAACACTTTTTGAAAACAATTTGAGTTTAATTAATTTATTAAAACACTCTCGTGTATTTAAAAATTAATGTTTCGTTACCACTATCTGGGTTGAACCCCAGCTCTCGCATGCAGGTTCTTGCCTTAATTAATTTCCCACTCTCGTGGCAAAATCGTGTTAATTATCCTCTCACTCTCGTGACAAGGTTAGTTAAATTAAACATGGAAATTGGAAACCAGAAATTGTTTTATAAATGTTTTTGGCCAAGGTATCACTGAATTCTTTCAGTACTTAAGAGTCACATACCGGTACAAATAATTTAGCCGGACATAATATATTTAATAACTATGCAATTCAAAATATAATCCATAAAAATAATTGGCATAATACAAGAATGAATAAATATTAATTGCAATAAAAACCTGGAAATAACGTTGTTATGGTAATCTTGGATGTTACAATATTCCTTACAGCTCAATCGAAATCAATAAACTGTGTTAATTCTTAAATGAAGAATTAACACCCTAAAACTAATGTTGGAAAATAAATTACAGTAATGTAGAAAAAAACTCTAAAACAAGGAAATAGAAATAATTGCAGAAAGTAGAAATTTTGTTCTGGGAGAATTTCTTCGACCCTCATCCCTTTGCACTACCACATATATATAGGAGAAAATATAGCAGTTGAAAGAATCCTGGGAAAAAGCTTGAGTGGAGGAAATATAGGATGCATGGTTACTGAGTGGAGGGAATATAGGAGAACACTTTTGCCCTCACATTGCCCACGTCTCCACCAATTCACAACGTTCATCTTTATGTGCGTGACAGTCGTCATAGGTGGGTGACGGTCGTAATGCGCTTGAATAGCGCATTACGCTCGTCAATGATGTGTGACGAGCGTTCTTCTAGTTGGGGATGTGTTACGGTCGTCACAGGGTGTGACGGTCGTCACTGCTTAAAAATCTCCAAACTTTGCAGATTTGGTTCTTTTCTCTTCTGTTTATTGTCTAGCTCCCTTCATGTAGTCCTTTTTCATTGGTTTGAGTTGACAAATGTTGTACCTGTGAAAAGACACAAAAACTCGGGATAATCGGGAGTTAGACGACTCAATGTATTATAAAATCGGTAAAAAGTGTAGTAATTATATGATAAGATTTCTCGTTATCAAATTCCCCCAGACTTAAACATTTGCTTTACCTCAAGCAAATAGTCATTCAAAAGGTCGGACAAGTTTTGTCAAGCGCATATGCATGACATACCTTGGATTTTTAAAGCAATTTCGGGAAATCCTCGTCGGTTCGGCCAATACTTGAGTGAAACACTAAAGATACGCTAATGACAAAAGCAATAAGCTTAGTCGTAGGCTTCCATTTCAAACGAGCTATCCAACAGTTCCGTTATAATTCTGCCCAGAGTTCCTCGTATCTATTTCGCCCGGTTTCGTTCTGGCGCAATCACATTAAGCCCTTTGTCTTAGCACGCACGTAGTGGAGTAACCGGTTAGTGACTTTGATCCTTTTAGCACGGGGTCTGGTACACGAATGTGGAAACCCTACATATGTTATCCAAGTTGGAGGTTGTGGGGGATCAGGCTGTAGCACGCCCTACCGAGTTCAGAACCAGATACCTCTGAACCAACCACCACTGGATTCCTTCGTTATTTTCTCAACTCTTATATGTGACCGTATATTTTGGTGCACAAAATTTCTTTTCTTTTATCAGTGAGATAGGAAGGATATTTTAATGATCAGGAACCAAACACTTATATTCATCGATTCTCCACGTGGTTCGTGTCAAGACGGTGCTGACTGCTGGTATAAACTACTAGGGGTCACTGTAGAACTAAAAACTCTAGACGTTGGTATAATGGTTATTGAAACGGATCGCGTGAGTAGGAAGTCTACGGTGTCATAACCATATCGATCTTGTTATGTCGTTTTCGGCTTTCCTAACTGGGGATTTCGTTAAAATAGGTATGTCGGGCTAATGCGAAGATAAAATTTTTTGGTATGGCTAAATAAAGTGACGAATTTAAATCGAGATATATCATAAAAATTACTAGTTTATAAAGGATGGAAAGGTACCTCTCCCACACTGAATCCGACATTGTCCTTAATGTTGCGGTATATAGGCGGGGAAGTACAATTACAAAAACAAACAGAAAGGGAATGAAACAGAAAAAAATAATAAACTACATAAAAAATAAAGAAAAAACTACTGGTGACCACGTCCTCTACTCCTGGTGCGAGAGTGTCTGGTAGGAGTGGCTTCTGTGTCAGTATCTTGGAAACTAAGGGTGCTGACGTCCAGCCTTAAGGCGTTAAACTCTAACAGGGCCTCATCTAACCTCTCATTCATGTTCCGCTGCCCAGTCAAGATCTGAGCGTTTTAAGCGCATAGATACTCATATTGCTCATGTTATCTTCTTTCAAGCGCTGCGCTCATTTGATTTTGCATATGAATGGCGCGGAGGACCTCTTCTAGAGTAATAGGAGGTGGTGCAGATGAAGGTCCTGGAATGTCGTGGACGGGAGGAGCATTATCCAACTCTTCTTGCATTTTGTCTGCGGGGGCTGCAGGTTGGTCTTCATGAGTAGGTGCACGCCCCGCGGGAGCTGCAGGATCGAACAACCAGTTTGCTCGGTTTCGTGGATCGATTCGGTCCCTGCAAGGGAAAATGATGTTCTGATAAACAGTGTTCCTGATCACAGGGTGGAATCTGCCATCCTCCCACTCATAAATGAGATGTGCGGCCTTGCAGTGATCAAAAGTTAGCAAAGCCGGTGCCATAGAAGGCATAGTCGTGAGAGCAGCACCATAGTTCAGACCTATGGCAAGTGAAGTGACCAGCCCTCCGAAATAAAAGGGTTTTCCGCCTCTAGCACAAATAGAGTGGATGTGAGCTAGTAAGAACAGGGCGGCGTTGATCTTTTTCCCTGTGAACGCGCAATGCATAAAGAAAAGCTCCTCTGAGTTGAGCTTGTGGTTGCTGTCACGGGCGAAGATTGTGTTGCTGAGGATGCGATGGAAATAGCGGATGGCCGGATTATGAATGTGGGTGGCATTTAGGTGGTCGTAGGATCCGGCACGGATATTCGTCAAACTGTGCCATAAGTTGAAGGCTTCCTCACCAAAATTATCCGGCACCCAGAGATGGACACCTTCGTCCAAACAGAAGCCTAAAAGTTGCGCGATATCGGATTGGGGTAACTCGTGCTCAATGCCAAACATGCGAAATTTGGCCAGGCCCGACAGTTGGTTCGTGGCACCTGGCGGAGTGATGTAAACAAAGGAACTCAAAAACTCAAGAGTAAGAGTTTCATAAATCGGTCTTGGTTCGTGGCACAGGTTCCATAAATCCACACTCTGCAACAATTGGCGGACACTGTCAAGTTCCCAAACTCCTCAAGCAGTCAAGATTAACATACCGTGTAGGTTGGAGACCTCGGCGTTGAAACTTCTGAAATTTGATCCGTTGAGTTTCTCCTTGTTCGCCGGATCTGAAAGTAAGAGCGGGAGCTTGTTGGTTGTTGGCCATGGTGTTTGTAAAACGGATTGAAAAAGGTTTGGAATGAGAATGAGGTAGTGGGTGGATGGTATTTTTAGTGTTAGAAATTTGGAAGTTTGAAGAAAAATGGGGTGGAGTGGGTATGTAACGTGATTTTGCAGCAATGGAGGAAATGTGGTTAAGAAGACAATGGCTGGAACGGTTCTGTAATATCCGTTCTGATATATTGTACGCATGATGGTCGTCACGAGGGTGTGACGGGCGTCATACTGAAAAAATGCACGTTACGCTCGTCACGAGGATGTGACGATCGTATCACGTTCAATGTCATTAATGAGAAGACCATTACAAGACCGTTACGAATGTTTATATAATTTTTTTATTATTTTCTTAATATTCTAAGTTTTAAATATTCTAATAATTATAGTTTTGAAATATTATTTACTAACACATAATGAAATAATATTTGCGTGAAATATAAACAGTAAATTAAAAGAAATAAAAAATATACTGAAAACGAAAATGAATGAAAATAAAATAATACAAACTTGGTACTTGATAAATAATTGAATTAACCCATAAAAATTGTTTCGAAATAACTTAAATAATAAAAATGATAAAATGCTAGAACAACTAGAATCCTCCCCACACTAAAACCAAACAGTGGCCTCACTGTATGTACAAATGCGAGAGAAGAATAAATCAAGATAACAACAGAAACTCTAGCCACGGGGAGTAGGGAACATATGCTGGTGCATGAAATCCAGCTGGTCGGTCACCAAATCCATGAAAGCGATGAAGTCCACTCGGAGAGATGTAAGCTCGCCCCGTATTTCAGTAATTTCTTCATGCAAAGAGTGCAGGGTAACAGTAGGTGGAGGCGGTGGTGGGATCTCTGGAGCCTAGGTGGCGGTCTCAGTAGAAACTACCTGCTGCTCCCATGGATCGGGGAATTGATGGTATCCCGGTGGTGTGGCAGGGTCTTCAACATCGTGAGAGGTGTTGGGTACTTCGTAAATGTCAACAGTAGAAGGAGACGAAGGCGGTGTAGCAGGATGGTGGAGGTCAAAAAGCCAGTTTGCTCTATTATGCACACTAGTGATAGGGTTTGGGAGCATAAACTGGTGGACGGTCTCATGATTAATTAACAGCTCAAATTGATCTGGCCCAAGATTCCCAATAAAGCTAGTGTTGAAGCAGAACTCAATGTTCATCGGATTTATTCCATAATGCGGGGCTGATCCTAACATAGGCCTTCGGAGTCCAATTGCATTTGAGATCATAGTGACTAAACCACCCAACATGATGGGTGCATTCGGAGTCTGGATAATACGCTCCATGTTGGCTAGAATATAAGCGGCACCGTTTACCGGACGGCTCTAGGAGGCACAATACATAATGAAGAGCTCATCACGGGACACATATGTAACATTCTACTGTTTACCAAAAAGGGTATGGGCGATGATCTTATGAAAGTACCTGATAGCCGGGTTGTGGATGAACTCAGAATAAAGGTCAGACGGCTCTGGATGGTTATTGCCAGCAATGCTTCCCCAGAAAAAATCAAGGTTAGAGTCAAGCAATAGGTCCTCCTGGGTCATAGTAATAACATCAGGGCCAAAAGGGAATCCCAACAGGTTGACAAACTCTCGAAGGTTATAGCGGTATTCCATGTCAAACAGCCTGAAGGTTATTAACCCACGGTTGAATCCTAACCCGTGACTTGGAATGTATCTCAGGGTGCTCATGAACTCAAGGGTCAGCTTCCTGTAGGTACAATACCGTCTTCGGGTAGCAGCAGTGTCCCAGCCAATCTGGTGTAGCAAATACATGACACTCTCACGAATGCCAAGAGCAGTCATAACATGGTCGTCAGCGTAGATTGTAGGGCATATTTCCCGCTCAGCCAGATCCTCAAAGCGTCTTCTCTGGTGCCTGCTTCTCAAGGTGATATTCATGTAGTTTACGCGTGCCATAGAGCTAAATATGAAAGCAAAAGAATTACCCCCTGAAAATATTTAATAAATATTTGAAAAACTAAGTTAGTATTTTCAGGTTAAAAATGCCGAAGTTAAATCAAGAAGAAAAAGAAAGTTTAAAGGAAAAATAAAAATAGAAGAAAAATAAAAAGGAGTAAGAGATGCAACATGAAAGTTTTAAAGGTTAAGAAAAAGAAAAGAAAAATAAAAACATGTTAAAACAATAAAAATAATTAAAAGAAAACATGGGTTGCCTCCCACGAAGCGCTTTTGTTTTATGTCGATGGCTCGACAAATAATACCTATTCAGTTAGGTATCGGGGTAGGTGGCTCACTTAACTGAAGGTAAGCCGAATAATTGATATTTCTGACGTTAAAGTAGTGCTTTAAGCGCTGGCCATTGACTATGAATGGTTCGACAGAATTTCATTTAATTTCTATCGCACCACTTGGGAAAACTTTGTTAATTTCGAATGGTCCTGACCATCTGGAACGTAATTTTCCCGGGAAAAGTTTCAGTCTAGAGTTGAATAGGAGTACGATGTCTCCTTCCTTAAATTCTTTCCGTGAGATACGCTTATCGTGCCATTTTTTTGTTCTTTCCTTATAGATTCTAGCATTTTCATAAGCGTCTAAACGCAATTCGTCTAATTCATGGATATCTAATATTCATTTTTCACCAGCAATCTTGTAATTTAAGTTAAGGGTTTTAATGGCCCAATAAGCTTTATGTTCTAATTCTACTGACAAATGACAAGATTTTCCATAAACTAATTTAAACGGTGTTGTTCCGATAGGGGTTTTAAAAGTTGTCCGATATGCCCAAAGAGCATCATTTAGCTTGGAGGACCAATCTTTCCTGGATGTGGCTACGGTTTTCTCAAGGATTTGTTTTATCTCCCTATTTGACACTTCCACTTGTCCACTCGTTTGAGGATGGTATGGTGTGGCTATGCGATGTTTAACGCCATATTTTGAAAGTAAGTTTTCGAAAATTCTAGAGATAAAATGGGAACCTCCGTCACTGATTACTAGTCTTGGCACACCGAATCGTGGGAAGATATCATGCTAGAATAGTTTAAGTACCACCCGTGTATCGTTTGTGGGTGCAGCGATGGCTTCAATCCATTTTGATACGTAGTCAACAGCTACCAAAATATACTTATTTCCAAAAGATGCGGGGAATGGTCCCATGAAATCAATTCCCCATACATCGAAAATTTCTACTTCGAGGATTCCTTTTTGCGGCATTTCGTCGCGTCTAGATATATTTCATGTGCGTTGACATCTATCGCAGTTCATAATTGCTACGTGGATGTCTTTCCATAAAGTAGGCCAAAAGAAGCCAGCTTGAAGTATTTTTGCACAAGTTTTTGATGTACTAGCGTGTCCACCATAAGGGGCGGAGTGGCAATGGGAAATGACGTCGTCTATTTCATCGTTAGGAACGCATCGACGGTAGATACCATCGGCGCATCTTTTAAACAGTAATAGTTCATCCTAAAAGTAGTGTTTAAGATCATGGAAAAATTTATTCCGCTGTTGGTACGTTAAATCAGGTGGTAGGACACCGACAGCTAAGTAGTTGACGAAATCAGCGTACCATGGTAATGTGGTGTTTGTACAGATGGCTTTCAGTACCGCAGTTGTTAAAGGTTCATTGTGTTGATCTAAACTGTCGGTAGGAGCTATCTCTAGTTTAGCAATAAGGCATTCATAAGGGAAATATTTGTTTATGGGAACACTCTCGGTTTGGATTCCATCTAATCTTGATAAATGGTCTGCTACCACGTTTTCAGTTCCTCTTTTGTCTTTTATTTCCAAGTCAAACTCTTGTAGGAGTAAGATCCATCTTAGTAGTCGCGGTTTGGCGTCTTTCTTACTTAGTAAGTATCAGATCGCAGCATGATCCGTGTAAATAATGATTTTGGCGCCCACTAAGTAGGAACAGAATTTATCCAATGCGAATACAACAGCTAAGAGTTCCTTCTCCGTAGTGGCGTAATTCATTTGTGCGGGATCGAGTGTTCTGCTTGCGTAGTAGATAGCGTGAAGCTTTTTATCTTTGCGTTGTCCTAGGACTGCGCCTACAGCATAGTCGCTCGCATCGCACATTATTTCAAATGGTAGGTTCCAATCAGGAGGTTTCATAATAGGTGTTGAAATTAAGGCTTCTTTAAGCGTCTCAAATACGTTTAAGCATTTATCGTCGAAAATAAACTCAGATTCTTTCATTAACAATTCAGTTAGTGGCTTAGTGATTTTAGAGAAATCTTTTATAAAACATCGGTAAAAACCAGCGTGTCCTAGAAAACTTCTTATTTCTCTAACTGTTTTGGGTGGTTGAAGGTTTTTGATAATTTCGATTTTTGCTTTGTCGACTTCAATCCCTCTGCTTGATACAATGTGACCCAACACAATTCGTTGTCTCACCATGAAGTGGGATTTTTCCCAATTGAGCACTAGGTTGACATTGACACATCGTTTCAGTACTAATTCAAGATTTGATAAACATTCGTCAAAACTTTCTCCACAGACAGAGAAATTGTCCATAAATACTTCCATAATTACGTCTAAAAAGTCTACGAAAATCGCCATCATGCATCGTTGGAAAGTTGCAGGTGTGTTACATAGTCCAAATGGCATTCTTCGGTATGCAAAGGTACCATAGGGACATGTGAACATGGTTTTCTCTTGGTCATCAGGATGAATGGGAATTTGGAAGAATCCTGAGTATCCGTCAAGATAGCAGAAATGGGAATGTTTGGCTAAGCGCTCGAGCATTTGATCAATGAATGGTAATGGGAAATGGTCCTTGCGCGTAGCTTTGTTTAGTTTTCTGTAATCGATACACATTCTCCATCCTGTTTGGGTACGTTGTGCCACCGATTTGCCTTTTGTGTTTGTTATAACCGTAACACCTCCTTTCTTAGGCACCACGTGAACTGGACTGACCCAGTTACTATCTGATATTGGGTATATGATGCCTGCCTCTAGTAGTTTCTGCACTTCTTTCTTAACGACTTCACTTAGGATAGGATTTATTCGTCTTTGATGTTCTCTAGAAGTCTTGCAGTCCTCCTCTAACATAATGCGGTGCATACAGAGAGAATGGCTTATTCCTTTTAGATCTGATATATTATAGCCTAACTAGGTTGGATACTTCCTTAACACATTAAGAAGTTTTTCGGTTTCGATCTTCCCTAAATTGGAATTGACTATAACTGGTCGTTCGAGTTCTTTATCTAAAAATTCATACCTAAGATCTTCAGGTAACGTTTTAAGTTCTATACATGTTTTCTTATCAGTTGGGGTCGGATCGGGTGTTAAGGCAAAACATTCGCTTAGGTTGGCATCTAGATGTTCTTGTTTCCAGTCATCGTCCTTGAGGATAGTTGGTGTCGAAATTTTCAACATCCCAGAATAGGTGTCTTCTTGGCTTTCTAGTTCTTTGACACATTCATCAATAATATCTAGGAGACAACATGAGTCATCTATAGCAGGGGCTTTGAAGAATTGGGAAATAATGAATTCTACTTTTTCTTCTCCTACCTCGAAGGTAAGCTTTCCTTTCTTAACGTCAATGATGGCTCCTGCAGTAGCTAAAAATGGTCTTCCTAGTATGATGGGAATGTTTGAATCTTCCTTGATGTCCATTATTATAAAGTCAGTGGGTATGTAAAATTGTCCTATTCGGACAGGGATGTTTTCTAGCATACCAACAGGGAATTTGACTGATCTGTCGGCTAGTTGTAGGGACATCTTGGTAGGTCTCATGTCGCCTAGTTTGAGCTTCTCGTAAATAGATAAGGGCATTAGACTAACACTTGCTCCTAAATCGCATAGAGATTTGTCTATGACAGATTTTCCAATTACACATGGTATGGAGAAACTACCAGGATCTTTTAGCTTTGGAGGCATGTTATTTTGGATTATGGCGCTACATTCGGCAGTTAGCATAACGGTTTCGTTTTCAATGATTTTTTTCTTATTAGACAATATTTCTTTTAAGAATTTAGCATATGACGACATTTGGGTTATAGCTTCTGTAAATGGAATAGTAACGTTTAATTGTTTCAGAAGTTCTACAAATTTCTTTAATTGCCCCTCGTTCTTGGATTTTGCAAGTCTTTGGGGGTATGGAATTGGTGGTTTATATGGCGGTGGAGGTACGTAAGGTTTTTCTGAAACCTCTATGTTCTCATTCGCGTTTTCCTCTACATTCTCAGATTGATCTTTCGACTTCTCTACTTCTTTTTGAGGTTTCTGATACATGGTCAGATTTTGGAGTCTAGGATCTACCGGTCCATCGAGCGCTGTCCCACTTCGTAATGTGATAGCATTAGCGTGTCCTTTAGGATTGGGCTGTGGCTGTCCAGGAAATGTACCAGCAGGTGCGGCAGAACTAGCTTGGTGTTGTGCTACTTGGGAGATTTGGGTTTCTAACATTTTATTGTGAGTTGCTAGGGCATCTACCTTATTTGCTAATAGCTTCAATTGTTCACCAGTGTGAACATTTTGATTGAGGAATTCTTTGTTTTGTTGAGCTTGATTAGCGATAAAATTTTCCATTAGGATTTCAAGGTTAGATTTCTTATGAATGTTAGGAACATTGACAGCGGGTTTTTGATAACCTGGAGGTACAGCAAGTGCTTGGCCAGGTGCATATAAAGCGTTATTGCTCTTGTATGAGAAGTTAGGATGGTTCTTCCAACCAGGATTATAGCTATTAGCATAAGGATTACCTTGAGCGTAATTTACCTGATCAACTGATATTCCTGCTAATATTTGACATTCGGTTCCAACATGACCAGGGACTCCACAAACTTCGCAGTTTGGGGTAACTGCAGCCACGGTGGCCACAGGAGGTAAGGTCAAGCTTTCTATCTTTTGGGTAAGAGCATCTACCTTAGCATTAACTTTATCTAGGCTACTAATCTCGTACATCCCACATTTGGTTTGAGTTTTCTCCACAAATGTTCTTTCTCCTCCCCACTGATAGTGGGTTTGAGCCATATTTTCAATGAGTTGGTTAGCTTCGTCATAAGACTTATCCATCAGTGTACCACCC
This sequence comes from Vicia faba, assembly GCA_948472305.1. Classification (NCBI taxonomy): domain Eukaryota; kingdom Viridiplantae; phylum Streptophyta; class Magnoliopsida; order Fabales; family Fabaceae; genus Vicia; species Vicia faba. Next base: position 394,182,936 of record OX451736.1, read on the forward strand.
GCGGCGGCATCTATAGAGAGTCTTGTGTTGTACAAGAGTCCATTATAAAACGTGTGGATGATCAGCCATTTTTCTAGTCCGTGATGTGGGCACATTCGCATCATATCTTTGTAGCGTTCCCATGCATCAAATAGCGATTCAGTATCCTTCTGCCTAAATCCGTTGATTTGGGCTCTTAGTGCAGCAGTCTTGCTTGGGGGAAAGTATCGTGCTAAAAATACAATCTTAAGTCCTTCCCACGTAGTGACGAAATTTGATGGAAAGGATTGCAACCAAGCCCAAGCTCTATCTCTTAGGGAGAAAGGGAAAATACGTAATCTTATTGCATCTTTACTAACACCATTTGCTATAACTGTGTCGGCAAATTGAACGAATTTTGTAAGATGTTCATTTGGATCCTCAGAAGGATCTCTAGAGAATTGGCGTTGTTGGATAGCTGATATCAATGACGGTTTCAACTCAAAATCGTTTCGATTTATTGCTGGAGCAGCAATGCTGTTGTGGGGTTCTTGTTGTGATGGAGTTGTGTACTCCTTCAGTGGACGGGTCCTTTGTTCTTCGGCCATGTCTAATTCTGGATTAGTTTCGGTTTCAGAGGACGAATTAGAATCTGTTTCAGAATTAATCTTGATTTCGGGTTTGGGTAAAGGAATAGCATGATTTAAACAGTAATCCCTGACCGCACGTCTTACGGAAAGGATGCGTTCAGGTTCGTCCATCGATTTGTCAAGTGGTTCGCCTTGTGAGCGAGTCCTTGGCATACAAATCGAAAAAGGGTTTATGTTGCCTAGTGTAAACGCGCAACAAAAGAATCATACTTAATTGACTAATCAGTCCCCAGCAACGGCGCCAAAAACATGGTCGGGACTTTATGAGTCTATTGGGATACTAACTACAAGTATACAGTTTAGTCGTTCTAGTTTTAAATGATTATCGAACCCACAGAGACTGAGGATCAATCGCATACTATCTAATGCTACAATTTGTTTAACTAAGCGATGAATATTTGGTTTTAGGGGGGGAATAGTTTAATTAAAAATAATGGTAATAGTTATACCGGTATGTGATAGTCGGACTTCTGGAATTCGGTGAATCGCTTGGCCTATAAAGTATTTTGGTAAAAACAAATTGTTTAAAAACCTTAGACATACACTCTCGTGTTCATGAAATAAGTCATGCTACTAAACCTAGTGGATGCACTTTAAATTTAATAACACTTTTTGAAAACAATTTGAGTTTAATTAATTTATTAAAACACTCTCGTGTATTTAAAAATTAATGTTTCGTTACCACTATCTGGGTTGAACCCCAGCTCTCGCATGCAGGTTCTTGCCTTAATTAATTTCCCACTCTCGTGGAAAAATCGTGTTAATTATCCTCTCACTCTCGTGAGAAGGGTAGTTAAATTAAACATGAAAATTGGAAATAAGAAATTGTTTTATAAATGTTTTTGGCCAAGGTATCACTGAATTCTTTCGGTACTTAAGAGTCACATACCGGTACAAATAATTTAGCTGGACATAATATATTTAATAACTATGCAATTCAAAATATAATCCATAAAAATAATTGACATAATACAAGAATGAATAAATATTAATTGCAATAAAAACCTGGAAATAACGTTGCTATGGTAATCTTGGATGTTACAATATTCCTTGCAGCTCAATCGAAATCAATAAATTGTGTTAATTCTTAAATGAAGAATTAACACCCTAAAACTAATGTTGGAAATAGAAATTACAGTAATGTAGAAAAAAAACTCTAAAACAAGGAAATAGAAATAATTGCAGAAAGTAGAAATTTTGTTCTGGGAGAATTTCTTCGACCCTCATCCCTTTGCACTACCACATATATATAGGAGAAAATATAGCAGTTGAAAGAATCCTGGGAAAAGGCTTGAGTGGAGGAAATATAGGATGCATGGTTACTGAGTGGAGGGAATATAGGAGAACACTTCTGCCCTCATGTTGCCCACGTCTCCACCAATTCATAACGTTCATCTTTATGCGCGTGACGATCGTCACAGGTGGGTGACGGTCGTAATGCGCTTGAATAGCGCATTACGCTCGTCAACGATGTGTGACGAGCGTTCTTCTAGTTGTGGATGCATTACGGTCGTCACAGGGTGTGACGGTCGTCACTGCTTCAAAATCTCCAAACTTTGCAGATTTGGTTCTTTTCTCTTTTGTTTATTGTCTAGCTCCCTTCATGTAGTCCTTTTTCATTGGTTTGAGTTGACAAATGTTGTAGCTGTGAAAAGACACAAAAACTCAGGATAATCGGGAGTTAGACGACTCAATGTATTATAAAATCGGTAAAAAGCGTAGTAATTATATGATGCGATTTCTCGTTATCAACATTCCACAGAGACATGTAATGCCTCGTTGTGCTTTCTTCCCCTTGGTGTCATATCAGCATCCGAGAAGCCTAGGCCGTTATCCGCAGTCAAGCTGGCCATGCAATCTTGAAATTGGCCAGCCGATGTCTCTTGAGGCACATGGGCTGTCTTTAGGAACTTTACTAGAGCTTTCGCATGTGCCTCGGAGTACAGCAACAATGCCAACATGGAGATTTTGGAGGGAGTTTTCCCCAACTGTTCAACTACGTCGTAGTCGCTCTTCTTTATTATTCTTAGGATCTCCTCCATTTCCTTCTTGGAGGTTTCAGGGATAGTTAGCGGTTGAGCCTTCATCCGGACAGGCTCTTCTTGAATACTTTTTCCTCGAGTTTCAGCAGTAGGAGTGTTGGTAGGAATGACAGCAGGGGTTGTATCTTCTTCGTCAATAGAAGCACTTGCAGGTATAATTATTGGTACGGAAGCAACCTTTGGAGCAGCTACGAGTCCAAAAACTTGAGGTCCAAATCCCCTCTCTAAGGATTATGAAGGATGCAGGTTTGAATGAAGACGATTGGATCCAAACTCGACTTGATCAACTGAACTTAATTGATGAAAAGAGACTTACTGCTATTTTCCATGGTCAAATGTATCAAAAACGGATGATCAAGGCTTTCAACAAGAAAGTCAGACGCCAAGTATATCAAGTTGGGGATCTAGTGATCAAACGTATCATCTTTCCACAAAGTGATCCCAGGGGAAAATGGACTCCTACCTATGAAGGACCATTTGTAATCAAAAGCATATTCTCTGGTGGGGAAATGATCTTGACCACCATGGATGGCGACGACCTACCACACCTTGCAAACACGGACATAGTCAAAAGATACTACGCATAAGAGACCTGCTAGGTTAACACACCTAGGAAAAAAAGGGCATCCCGGTGAACCAAAAAGGTTCGGGCAAAAATTAGGGATAAAATAAAAAAAATTTTACATCCGACAAAGTTGAAAACCCAAAAGGGCGACTTGGGAAAAAAAAGGGTTTCCCGGTGGACTGAAAACCCAAAAGGGCGGTCCAGGCAAAGTTAGGGAATTAAAGCGTATGACTATGTCCCGTCGGATCACTTTACGGACAACCTTTGACTTCCACGGACAAACTCGGAGTTTCTAATCAATTCAATCATCTTCAAACAAGGAAAATAGACAAGATACTCGAAGAATGCAAATGCTATAGCAGAATGGGAACCCCATGGGATCATTACACGTAGCTATCCTTCTCTGTATAAATTTTTCTTATTTTTCGACAGCATTCTCTTACTAGAATGTTTGTCCCCTTTGTAGAAAAATACTTACTCAAAGTCAATACAAAGATATCTCTTTGAAAGTACATAAAACTATTTGTCTTTTTCTTTACGCTTGTGTTTTATTTGCAAAAACATCTAATGATTCATTGATAAACATATGCATTTGAACATAATTACTGTTTACAAATGAACAAAATGAGAAAGCCAATTATTGATAGGTTGAAAGGACAGGAAAATGTATCTAGGCTATTCCTTAAGTAGTCCCCACAGTACGTCATTTAAATCCTCAGCGGAACAATTTTCAAATTATTAATCCCCAGTAGAAATCGTCAAATTCTCAGGGTTTCCCAAGCAAATCTTACAAGCAGTACATGGCATTACCCTCACAACAAAATTTACTTCTCTCAACAAGAGTTCGTCAGTATTTCTACTTCAAGACATGAGAATTCAACATAGCCTCAGCAACATTCAAGGATTTATTTTCCTCAATCAAACAGCAATACAGTAAGAGGCTGGCTTTTGGAGAGAGAAAATTGTCAAAAGAGAGAAAATAAAATTGTGAAACCTTCATCAAAAATCCAATTCCCAAATAGAAAACCAAAACTTTATTCTTCCCTTTGAATCACAGAACTTGGCATTTCTCTTCCGTTGCTCTTGCTGACTCTAGAACATCTGAAGGCAGCAGTTCAGGTTCCGAACACACGCTCCAGATTCAAGGTAAGTCTTTCTGAATTTGCCTCTTTTCATTCAGAACATAATTAAATATGTAAATATCACAGTATTGATGTTGTCCATATCACTGCATAAGTAGAAAAACTGTGGATCAGAACTTCTTGGTTAGGGCTAGGCTCAGAACTAGGATTAGAACTTCTATAAACTGTTGTGCTTTTATCCTCCTGATTTGCTGTTAAGGACTGAATAAATTGCTGATGTGCTGATTAATATGATGAAAAAGTTGAAATGTAACACAAAACTGTTGTTCTTCATTCACCATTTTAACACAGAATTTCTAGAATGCTCACTCACTGTTTTAGCACTGCACAAAACTTTTGAGTTCTCCCTACACGTTAAACACACAGAAATTCTAGTTTTTCTTACTGTTAAGCACACTGAACCTCTTATTCTTCCACTCGCTGTTTTAACACTCAGAATTTCTGATTTTTCACACGCTGACAACACACTGAATTTCTGATGTTCACTCACTATTTTAGCACAGTACAGAACTTCTGACTTTTGGCTCACTGTCTGAATACCACGTAGAACCTATGTTTCCTTTCCCTCTGACGTTTCTTGCAGGGCCTTAGAGTGTATCAATCATGAACTTCTGATTCCACTGACGTTCCTTTTTGAGTCACAACACGCCTGGCTTCAGAACTTCTGATCCTTGTTGTTTTGCTTGCAGCATCACGTTGTTTCTATCTTTCATTTATTTTCCTTTTTATCATTTTTAATATTAATTCCCTCTTTTATTAATATAAAAAAGACATAAAAATATTTTCTTTTATTAATTAATTAATTAATTTTTTCTTAATTCATTAAGACACAAAAAAACCATTTTCTAAACAAGTCCTTTTTTCTCTCTTGCATTGTACATTTCAATATGGTTGTAATAGTTAAATAGGATTTAAATTCTTGCAACCCCCCATTTATAAATATGTACCCCCCCATCCCTAAAATATTGTAATAGCGTAGGACTTTTATATTTCCGCAATTTAACGCTTTTCCAAATATAAAATGCTAGTAATTAGGATGTGTATGGCAAGATATGAAAACAACGAATAGATCACCCTAATCAAGACTAAAATGCATGTAATCAAACACACCTTCACACTAGCACCCTTAGGGTAATCCCACCTTGCTGCCTATCGAAAAAATAGTCATGTCCCTCGAACATGGGCGTTTTAGCAAAAGACCCTCGATAAAAGATTGTAGTCCCTCGATGACCCTCGATGTTGCCTTTGATAAATGATCTAGTCCCTCACACAACATTGCTAAAACATTCCATGGGTTGCCTTCTATGACTATACAAAAACTTCCCGCGCCTGTCCCTTCACATCCAACGATGGGGCTTCTTACCAAATCAATGGTAAGATAGCAACATCTAAAGGAAGAGGAAAAGAACATCTAAGACCTTTTGAGTAGGTAGATTCGCTCCTAGTTGCTCGCTTGCTCACAACAAAAACATTTTTATACACCAACACATCTCTTTGAACTATTTTCAGAACCAACACTTTATACGCATTCTTATAGAGACGAGAATCATTACACAGCCACATTTTCAAAATACTTTCAAAACCCACATCACAAAGCACATTTCAAAACAAAAGCAAGTGATCTAGCAAGCAACTAAGAGCCTGTAGATAACTACGGATGAAAAGGGTGCTAACACCTTCCCTTTTCATGATCTACCCCTCGAACTCAAGAAAACATCTCTAAAGGATTTTCCTGTGCTTTTTTAGCTTTCTTTATTGGATAAAAGAAAAGTCGGTGGCGAATCTTGCTATTCGCAACATTTGCGATCAAACGTAAAAAAAAAGTCAATTCTCCCACCGTATCATAGGATCTTCAACGCAAAACAACTCTTGCTACCTTAGGGTTAGATCACCTTTACTTGCTTTTCTTTGTTTGACTTTTTTGCTTTACATTTAAGGGTTTTCTGCTTGGGTATTGTTAAAGATCCTACACCCGGATCTAGGGGACACTTATTAGGTAAATAGAAAAAGATCGTGGAGACTGTATGACATAGACCGATATGGTTTAAGCAGTGGCTGTGTTGGTGTGACACTTTGGTTGGTACCGGTATCCTTCGTGTGGAAACAAAGAGAATACAGGGCCGCCGCGTGGTGTCGTGAAGTACTAACGGGCCTTAGAACCTTAGTTGAACAAACTTGGCCATTAGAAAGTAGTGAGATATCCGGCCTCGGTATAAAGCTGGGGATTGGTTGATACTCGATGCTACACTCATTGAGATCAGACTTTCGGGATATTTCGGCTGCAAGAAAAGATTGCCTGAGCTGAAACAATGCCCGATAGAGGATGATCAGTGATATTGAGAATCCTTAGAACCCAGTTACTTTTCTAAGACACGTTTGAAACCAACTAAACTTCAAGAGGGTACTTACCTTTAACTTCATGCAAGCCTTTGAACCTAAGGACTATTTTGTGTTTGGCTTGTGTGTGATTTACTCTGTTTGAACATAACATCATTGTGTGTTTGGCTTGTGCCTAAGGACTAAGTCGGTGTTGAAGAATAAAGAAGGTTTGGGTTGGTCGCAAAGGATAATGTCATTTTCTCACGTGGATATTCTCTGGTATTCCCGATTTATGGGAGATGTTTCTATTATTGACCGTTGTGGGGAATTCCATAATGTCCCACTACTTGACATTAGGAGAGGTATAACTTACAATCCTTGTTTGGCTCTGCGACAATTTGGTTATGCTCGAAGGATGGTCCTCATGAGTTACTTATCTAGGGAATTGTATTTAACTATGAGGGGGATGTTCAAGGGTATCGCCAGAGGTTCATACGAGCTTAAGGCATGATAAACAGATCTGACTCCAAGACTTTGGGACCGAAGAATTCCATTCCTATGGAACCTTATCTCCAATGGGTACGAGCTCGCGCTTAAAAACTTATAATGCCCTACATAGTCGTCTTACCAGTGATTGTGGAGCCCGTTACTGGAGGGGATATTCCCTACACGGTTCTTCATCCTAATATGCCTATTGATCCTAAAGAACTACAGAGGTCTTGGATCCAGTTGAAGAAGGAGCGAGATACTTATAGGGACCAGTTCTATACCTAGGGGAAGAAGGTTTTAGAGCTCACAAAGCAGCTTCATAAGGAAATAAGCCTTAATTCCTATCTCGGCAAGAAGAGGAAGCATCCATGGGAAACTTGATTTTTTTAGTTTTTAGAATTTTTAATTGTAACACTTAAGAGGCAATTGTACCTTGAATTCTACTAATAAAATCTTTGTTTCATTTTGGTTTGCAAATTTAAATTTCCCAAAGTCCTTAAAATAATTGCATACGCATCCCATCCATAGCATTGCATAAACAGGTACCGTTACAGGTTTCTCATCTTCTTCGTTGTTTCTTTCAACAAAAATGTATTCTAAACAAAGCATCAAAGACCGTCAGGAAAAAAATGCTCAATTTCAACAGATGTTCATAACTCTGGTAAAAGGGCAGGAGGATCTGAAGGCCCTCATCCTGAAAGAGAAGAAGAAGAAGAAGAAGAAGAAGAAGAAGAAGAAGAAACCCGCTGGTATCCTTAATATGGGCAGAAGATTTGGGGGGCCGCTAAAGCAATCAGTCGATTTGACCTCCTCGTCCAAAGAAGGGGAGAATCAAGAGAGGCAGCCAAGGGAAGAGGACCCTAGTCCTGAAGTTTTTGACAATGATACCGACTACAATGATGAGAAATATCCTCCCGTTGAGGATATATACAAGTAGTTAGAGGATCGGCTGAGCGCCATAGAAGACCAGAGAATACCTGGGTTGGACTTCGAAGAACTGAGATTGGTGTCGGGAGTGGTCATCCCACAAAATTTTAAGGCTCCAGTTTTCGCAAAGTATGATGGGATGTCTTGCCCAAAGTTTCATCTCTGTTCCTATGTAAGGAAGATCCAACCCCACACTCCTGATAGAAACTTGTGGGTTCACTTCTTTCAAGATAGCCTGTCAGGGACTTATCTCGAATGGTTCTACCAATTGGAGGGAACCAATGTCCGAAACTGGGAGGATTTGGCTGCTGCTTTTTACAAGCAGTACCAATACAATGCCGACCTGGCCCCTACTCGTACTCAACTCCAGAGTATGTCCATGGGTGCAAGTGAAGATTTGAGGATTACACGCGGAAGTGGAGAGACTTGGCTGGGAGAGTTCAACCCCCTATATCTGACAGGGAGTTGGTTGACATGTTTCTTGGGACGTTGTCTAGTCTATTCTTCAACCATTTGATCGGTAGCTCATCGACTGATTTTATGGAGCTGATATTAACTGGAGAAAGGGTAGAAGCTGGAATCCGGAACGGTAAAATACACAAAAAGACACCTCTTCAAGTTAAGTAAAGAGGCCCCTCACCGGTAAGAAGGAGGCCAGTGTCGTTTATAGTCCGAGAGGTCTGAGTAAAATGGAATACCGTCCAACGGTAAGTGCTGTAATTATACCTATGCCTGCGGCTTCCCCACAACGCAACAATCAGCAAATGGTAGAAAGACCACAAAGGCAGTTTACCCGGATTAACATGACATTGATAGAGGTTCTACCCCATTTGCTGAGATCCAACTTGACAGCTTTGAAAGAGACTCCCAAGAATCCTAATACCTGGTTTCCTCGGTACAATCCTAACGCTCGGTGTGCCTACTATTCTGAGAGTCCTGGTCACGATACAGATCACTGCTAGGCTCTAAGAAATAAAGTACAAGATCTGATTGAAGCCAAGAATATTGAGTTCGAAGCTCCGGAGAAGCCCAATGTCATAACTGCTCCCATGCCTAGGCACAACCATGGAGTTAACACCATTGATACCGATCTGTTTGTGACCTTGGTTGATGAAGTTTCTACTCCCCTTGTGATTGTTAAGAAGAATTTGTTGCTGGCCAGTTTATTTCTGGGATGTGGTGAAGGTTTCCATAGGTGTTCATCTCTGCCTTCTGGTTTCTATCTGCTAAAGACAGGTGTCCAGCGCCTGATGGATAGTAGAGAAATTTTGTTCGAGAAAATTTTGACTCCTGCTTTTCCGTTCGAAGATGTTGTTATTATAACCATTTCCGCCAATCCTTCCAAGGCCTCCTCGAGAACACCTGTTAGGATTATACCTGCTCCGAGAGTTGCTCCGTTAATAATCACCTGTCCTGGTCCTATCCCATACACCTTGGACAAAGTTGTCCCTTGGCATTATGGTGTCGATATCTACTATCATGGCGTTAAACAAGATCTGAAGAATGAAGAGGCTGATCCCGATGTCAGTAACATTGTCGGGACCAGTAGGATTACTAGAAGTGGAAGGGTTTTTTCTCTCGAGATCTCCCCAAATACTATCACTAAGCCTGTTGTTATATTTCATTTGCTGTTCCTACCAATACTTCCGTCGATACTCTTTTCTTACTCCAATTGTTACTCCTTCCGTAGAGTCATATGGGACTCGAGGTAAAGAAGTTATAGGTGAGCCTTCCCGGACGGAGGCACCTAGAAAGATTGTCGTGGAAACCTCTAAGCAAGAGATAGAGGAAATTTTAAAAATAATTAAAAAAAGCGACTACGATATGGTCGAGCAGTTGGGGCAGACCCCCTCGAAGATATCAATGTTGTCTTTGCTCTTATGTTTTGAGGCCCATGTGAAGGCTTTGATTGCATTCCTCAAGACGGCGCATGTGCCACAAGAAACCTCAGCCGATCAATTCTAAGACTGTGTGGCCAGCTTGAGTGCTGACAATGGGCTGGGTTTTTTAGATGCCAACTTGACACCGAAAGGGAGGAAGAATAATGATGCTCTGTATGTATCGATTGAATGTAGGGGCACCACTATGGCTCATGTGCTGGTGGATACTGGGTCTTCCATGAATGTGCTGCCTAAGAAGGCTCTTGATCGGTTGGATTGTGAAGGCTTGACCCTAAAGCCCAGTACCATTGTGGTAAGGGCTTTTGACGGATCGAAGAGAATGGTGCATGGGGAGGTGGACATCCCTGTCAAGGTAGGATCTCAAACTTTTAAGTACACCTTCTACGTGATGGACATCAGGCCATCGTACTCTTGTCTGTTGGGTCGTCCTTGGATCCATGAAGTTAGGGCTGTTACTTCTACACTACACCAAATGTTGAAGTATCCGGTGAAGGGGAAGATAGTCACTGTGCATGGCGAAGAGGAGTACATGGTGAGCCACCTGAACTCCTTCGGGTATGTGGAGATGGATGGGGAATTCATAGAGACCCCTTGTCAAAACAGTGAAGAGGTTCCCCAGATTTTAGTGTCGACCGAGACTACCACCAGTACCAAACTTCCTTTGAAGATGGCTTCTCTCAAAGACGCCAGAACACTGGTTGAGGAAGATGGGTGTACCAATTGGGGACGGCTCCCTGATTTTACTCACAAAACTGACAAATTTGGTTTGGGATTTACTTCAGGGGCTCAAAAGGTTATTCGACGCGCTCGGACTGGAGGACCTCCCCTATGCATCAACAATCGTGGGGTCGACGCTATTGAAGACAGTGAGGAAGACCCTGACATTGACAGTTGGATATACCCAACTACCAACGGTGGACCGAATAACTGGACGGCTAGAGATTTTATTCCAGTTTCTTTTATTTCGCAGTAATTATCTTACTTGTGTTCTGAATTTGTAATGAACAATTTTTAAACTTTTTTGCCTTGTGCTTTACCCGAGGCACAATGGTTCCATCTGTGAGGGTTATTATATGTCATTTCACATGTCATCAATAAAGAATTGGATGTTCCTTGCATACAAATTTTGCGTTCTCTGTTTTTCTTTTCTGCTTTTACTTTATTAATACGGTTATGCTCTTACACACACTCACATATCAAACTGCAGATCCATATCCACTCTGGATCCCATTGATAACAATTTTTCTACTGCCAGTTATGATTTTGAAAGTCCGATCAACCAAGTCGAGAACGAAGGTGAGGACGATTGTGAGGTGCCTAGAGAACTGGCTAGACTGTTACAACAGGAAGAGAGGGCTATACAGCCTCACGAAGAGCCAGTTGAGACAATAAACTTGGGCACATAGGTGGAAAGAAAAGAAGTCAAGATCGGAGCAAACCTGGAATCTAAGATCAAACGGCGGTTGATACAGATGTTGCACGACTATGTTGAGATTTTTGCCTGGTCATATAAAGACATGCCTGGGTTAGACACTGACATCGTGGTACACCGTCTTCCAACTAAAAGGATTGTCCTCCGGTTAAAAATAAGGTCCGCCGTGTGCACCCTGAAATGTCAGAGAAGATCAAGGCAGAGGTCATGAAGCAGTTCGACACGGGGTTCTTAGCTGTCACCTCCTATCCACAGTGGGTTGCTAACGTCGTTTTGTTACCTAAGAAGGACGACAAGGTACAGATGTGTGTGAATTACAGATATTTGAATAGGGCAAAAGCCCCAAGGATGACTTACCGCTTCCCCACATTGATGTTCTGGTTGACAATATCGCGCAACACAAAATCTTCTCCTTCATGGATGGTTTCTCTGGCTACAACCAGATAAAGATGGCTCTTGAAGACATGGAGAAGACGACCTTCGTCACACAGTGGGGCACCTTCTGTTACAAGGTGATGCCTTTTGGGTTTAAGAATGTTGGGGCAACCTATCAGCAAGCCATGGTCGCTTTGTTCCACGATATGATTCACCACGAGATTGAGGTTTATGTTGATGACATAATAGCTAGGTCTCAAACTGAAGAGGAACATCTCGATCATCTACAAAAGTTGTTCGACAGGTTGAAGATATACAAGATGAGGTTGAATCCAAACAAGTGCACCTTCGGGGTAAGGTTTGGTAAGCTTATGGGTTTCGTCGTCAGTGACAAAGGTATTCAAGTAGACCCCGTAAAGGTAAAGGCCATACAAGAGATGTCGGCTCCATGTACTGAGAAGGAAGTTAGAGGTTTCTTGGGACGCTTGAATTATATCTCCAGGTTCATTTCACATCTGACTGCCACTTGTGAACCCATCTTCAAGCTTCTGAAGAAAGATCAAGTGGTAAAGTAGAATGACGAATGCCAGACTGCTTTCAAAAGGATCAAATAATATCTTCAAGAATCTCCAATTCTGATGCCTTCGATTGAAGGAAGACCTTTGATATTATACTTAACAGTGCTAGACAATTCAATAGGGTGCGTGTTGGGGCAGCATGACGAGTCTGGTCGAAAAGAGCATGCAATATACTACCTTAGAAAAAAGTTTACCGACTGTGAGACAAGATACTCACTGCTCGAGAAAACTTTATGTGCTTTGGCATGGGCTGCTCGCCAGTTAAGACAGTATATATTGACCCACGCTTCTCTATTGATATCTAAGATGGATCCAATCAAATACATCTTCGAGAAGCCTGCACTCTCCGGAAGAATAGCGAGATGGCAGATGATCTTAGCCGAATACGATCAAGGGGAGTGTATTAGCTGATCATTTGGCTCATCAGGCCGTGGATGACTACCAGTCCATGAATTTTTAGTTCCCAGACGAGAAGAGTATGCTGGTGACTGACTACGAAGAACCGAGACTAGATGAAGGACCTGAAGAAGGATCCCGATGGACGATGGTCTTTGATGGAGCTCCGAAGGCGCTTGATAATGGAATCGGTGCTGTAATCATATCCCTTAAGGGCTGTCACACTCCTTTCACTACCCGATTATGTTTCAACCGCACTAATAACATGGTGGAGTATGAAGCCTGCATCATGGGTCTCAAAGCCGCTATTGACCTCAGAATCAAGTTCTTAAAAGTCTTTGGGGATTCAGCCTTGGTGATAAGTCATATCAAAGGCGATTGGGATACGAAGCATCCGAATCTCATCCCATACAAAGAGCATGTACTGACATTGCTCCCACACTTTGAGGAGGTAACTTTTGAACATTTCCCATGAGGGGAGAATTAGTTAGCGGACGGTCTAGCTACCATGTCTTCTATGTTCAAAGTTAGGCGGGACAACAAAGCTCCCCGAATCACAATTGAAAGGTTGGATGAACCAGCACACTGCTGTGAGATTGATATTGAGGGGGTGACAGACAAACCCTGGTTTCATAAAGTAAAGAAGTATCTCGAGGCTCAAGAATATCCTGAAGAGGCATCTGTCAATGACAAGAAGTTTCTGAGAAGGTTCGCTGCGAAATTCTTCCTCAGTAATGGAATCCTTTACAAACGCAACCATGACTCTACCTTACTACAGTGTGTAGACAAGAGCGAAGTAGAGAGAATCATGACAGATCTACATGAAGGTACCTTCGGAACCCATTCTAGTGGACATACCATGGCTAAGAAGATCCTACAGGAAGGATATTGTTGGTCCACTATGGAAGCAGATTGTTATCAACACTCTCGAACTTGTCATAAGTGCCAAATCTATGTTGACAAGGTGCATGTGCCTCCGGTTCTGTTGAATGTCTTGAGAGCTCTGTGGCCCTTTGCAATGTGGGGCATTTACATGATCGAAGAAATCAGGCCCACCGCCTCCAATGGGCATCGCTTCATCCTAGTGGCCATCGATTACTTCACGAAATGGGTTGAGGAAGCTATATCCCCCAGCTGAATTTCATAATCGCGAGCAGGTAAGTAAATCTCATCTCCCAAGCATAGTTTATCTATCGGGACACAGAAGCTCAATCCCCGACAGAGCTCATTACTTCAGCTACGGAAATTCACTTTCCAAGCTATTCCCCGTAGAGTTATCCTCGAACAGAATCTCTCTCTGACAGAATATTCAAAGAGAAAATCTCCATCATAGTCATTTATGTTCGCTATCCCCGACAGAAGTAGATTAACCATAATTCTCTACAACAGTCAGGAATGCTATATCCTCCAGCAGTAGTCATGGATTTATTTTCCCCAGACTCAGACATACCCCAATAGTATTTCATGCACATACATCATGACATACGCATACATATCACAAACAGCATAATATCATTTATTCTGAGAACATCATCCCACCATGCATTTCATGAATCGCATATAATTAACCTTGTTTTCTTTTTAGGAAAGGCGATTATCTTCAACAATCCCAACAATTATACAGGTCACGTCTGTAGACAACTAATGGAAACTCAGTTCCCAAAACCAAATGGGTCAACTAATCTACATTGTCATCCCGAAGTAACCCTACTATCCAGGTTCCTTCTTATAGCCCTACTATCCAGGCTCTTATCCCGAAGTAACCCTACTATCTAGGTTCCTTCTCATAGCCCTATTATCTAGGATCTCATCCCGAAGTAACCCTACTATCCAAGTTCCTTCTCATAGCCCTACTATCTAGGCTTTCATCCCGAAGTAACCCTACTATCCAGGTTCCTTCTTATAGCCCTACTATCCAGTCTCTCATCCTGAAATAACCCTACTATCTCGGTTCCTTCTCCCTTATCTCCAGACAACTATTTACAGCATTGTAAGACCTGGACCCGACCAGTTACGGTCGGGATCACGCTTCCCCAGTAAGTCACTGTGCAGCATTGGACCCTGGCCAGATATGCAGTTCACTTCCACTTCCTCAATCAATAATTAATTCCCCAGTAGAGTAATGGACAACCGAAGTTCCTATACTTTATCTCCCAAAACACAAATCAACTCTCCTCGGTGAAGTCCTCCTCAGCGGCAGGTATAGGAACTCTCGCAAAGGAATCTCTTATGCAACCAATATCTTCTCTAGATGGCATCTTTAAGCCCATATCTGACGATTCTCCGTCACCTTCCAAATGGCATCTATAAGCCTATTCCCGATATTATCGATCGACATTCACTTCATGCGAGTGCAAATTTATGGGCACTCTAGTGTTCAATCATCTTCCACCCTCAGATCATGAAAGGAAGATAAGCCAATATACATCCTCAGGTGTAAGAAGTTTAAATAGGGGCAGTTGTTGTACCCCAAAAATTTCCCTCCCATTTTACTCAATATATGCTCATTAAGACCCTTAACTTGCTCAAGGATGCTCAAGAGTTGACCAGACAAACTCTTTCCTAAAGTAGTGAACCTCCAACTAGGGTTTCCATTTTCATCAATAAGGGTGAGCTCAAAAGGCCTCATATGCTCTCCATAATCCTAATATATCCTCAAGACCCTCCATGTCAAATTTCAAGCTTTGCACAAGAAGTTTTCTCAATCAACTGCTCAGATGCTTAAGAATCGACTGTATTAGGTCAAAAGTCAATTGTGGCCCACATACAGTCAAACTTCAAGATTTTTGGTCAAAATCAACATTTTGAAGTGATATCCATCATTTGATCAAGTTTTGACCATGATTCCCCAAGGAATTCTCTTAATTCATCAAAACTTAAAAGTTGCTAAATTAGGGTTTCTTAGGAAAAGTCAACCAAATGTTGACCAAACATAACTTTCTCACTTTTTATCATAAATTTCTCATCCAAGACTCATTTTTAAGGGAATTCAATTCCCTACAACTCATCTCCAGCCCTCAAGTTCAAAAAATGCACTCATAAAAAGATATGAATTTCTACATTATAGTTCCTTTTGAAAAGTCAACAAAAACACCTTGTGGGTCAAAGCGTCTTACATGAACATGGAAGACTCAATTGAAATGGGAAAAAAAGGGTTGTTTATGGGACATCCTAAGCTTTATAAAAAGTACAATAACACCTCTCTAGGGTTAAAATTGGAAGAGTTATGCATTGTCAAAGTTGACAATTTTTGGAAAATTGCCAAAAGTCAAATGTGCTCAAAAATGTATTTTTTGCCAAAAGAGCCTAGCATTTAAGGTTTGTATCTTGTTAAGGACATGGTCCACAACCCAAATCAGCAGCCATATCTTATTTTCTCTATTTATTTATTTTATTTTGATTTTTATTTATTAAAAATCACATTAAATCAAATAAATAACAAAAAATATCAAAGATTGTTTTGATGATCTGATTTTGATGAAGATCAAATCTAATTGAGTTGGCCTAATCAAGCCAAATAGAATCAAGGCAAAAAAGGCGTGATTTGGTCAAGTTTGGAATGGAAGAATATGGCTTAAAGATCAAAGATTTTATCCATCAATTCTCAAGATTGGATCCAAAATTGTTACCCTAATTCTTCATACTACATATAATGAACAAAAACAAGGCAAGAGAACAAGGTTTGCAGTCGTGAAAACAGAGAAAGAAACTTGAATTTTTTGGCAAAAAGTGGTGATTCGTTTTCTCAAAAAGAGGGTGATTCAGGCAATTCCAAAGCTTCCAATCACTTCATGGACATCTCTTGGAGCTAACACAATTCATTGCAAGCATTCTCAGGCCTGGAATCTTCCCCTAGGCTTCATACGGTTTGCATCTTTTCTCAAAATCGATTACGATAATTCTTGCATCTTAAGCATGTTTGAATGATATATTTGTGATCGTTAACATGTTTGGAACATGTTGGGATGATTTAATTGATGTTTTGATGAATATACTGACGATTGCCATGACTAGGGTTTAAGAAGCCATTTTGGAGTTTCTCTGTACAGGTAAAATTAGGCCAAGAAATTTATGCCATGACGCTCGTGAGATTAAGACGAGTTGATTGGTGTCTTTAGAATTAATTTATCATGCGTGGTATAGATTTTTGAAGTTTGCAGGTTTATGGCTATGGAGCTTTGTCCGTAGGTATAGATCTGGTACCTAAGACGACGAGCAAGGAAGAATATGATGAGATGTCACCCTCCCACTGGGCCATTTGAATAATTGCGCGTTTTTTGGACCATCCATGTTGTTTTACATATTATGCTTTAATGTTATTATTATAACAACAAAGCAGCGTAGCATAGATGGAAGGGCACGCGTGGAATGAGTGGAAGGACCTGGGTTCGATCCCAAGTCCCAACATTATTTTCTCAACTTGTAATTGCAGATCCCATGCGTTCCAAAGCCTGATGTCCATCATGCGCCTCATTGATCCAGCCAATGGATCGTTGCCAACCATATCCAATTTTCAATCCAAGGAGAGACCATGGTGCACCTTCCAAGCGTGCCAGCATAGAATCAAGCGCAGGAGTGGGCCTGGCCATAATGGGCCTAACAAAATTCAGAAACACACCCCCCGGGTGCTTATGCAGGCCCAAGTCCTTTTTTATTTTTCATTCTTTAATTCTTTTTTATTTATTAATTATATCTTTTTAATAACACCAAAAAAATCATATTTTTTTATTTAATCAAAAAATCATAAAAAAACATCAAAAATATTTTTTGTAAAAAATATTTTATTAATTAATTAGATTAATTAGGGTAATTTAATGTCTTTTATTATAATTCAAAATAATTAGAATTATAATTAAATTTGTACTTAACCTATTTTTTCCTCAAAAACAACATAAATATTTTCTCAAATTAGATTTTTAGGTCGTCTGATTATTTCTCGCATTTAATTCGCTGTGCACTTTTAATTTTCTCTTTTATTATTTGTAACTGCTCCGAGTTTGTAATAGATTTAAATAGGATTTTAATTCCACATTTTATTTTTAGTCAAAAATAATTATGTATCTGCCCAAAGCCATGTAATAGCTAGGACTATAATTTCTCGCATTTTAATTTCCGCAAACTATAAACTGTTAGATGTATGTTAATAGGATTGTATGGAAAGACAAGTTGAAATTAAAACAGTAAAAAACCCTAATTATGCAAAGATAATTAACTGAAAAAAATACACTTTCACACACTCACTCCTAGGGTTTACTCCACTCCAGTTGCCTTCGGTAAACGGTCATAAAGTATAGCGAATGTTAGCGGTCGTCCTCTAGTCTTGAAAGATGTAAAATGACCCAATCAAATGTTGCCTCGGAAAAAGATCTTTAAGGCTTTAGGGTGATTACTAAAATTTCCTAACATTGCTTTTGGTGATCGTATCTGTCCCTTCAAATGTCCCTTAAAACTCCAATGATGGTGCTACCTATTCCTTAATAATAGAATAGCGCTGCCTAAAGGAAAACGAACATACTTTTTTCGAGTAGGTAGATAACTGTTAGGTACTTGCTCAAACAAAAATTTTCACACCAACACTTTTCAAAACAATTTTCAAAAAAACAACTTCGTCACACTCTTGAGGACTGATACAAGGGTTATCATGAAGTAAAACTTTTTCAAAACAAGCACACATAAGCAATTTTAAAAATGATCAAAGTACCTAAGATCCCATGGAAAACCATGGATAGAAGGGGTGTTAACACCTTCCATTTCTATAATCTACCCCCCGTACTCCGAAACATTCTCGAAAAAGGTTTTTTCTGATCTTTTTCCTTTTCCTTTGTTGGATAAAATAAAAGTCGGTAGCGACTCTTGCTTACCGCGACATTTGCAAATACAAGACTCAAACCAGTATAATAGTCGGTTATACCACCGTATCACAGTCCCCAAATGGTACACCCACCTTCTTCAACCACTGCCCTGGCGTCCTTGAGAGAATCCATCTTCAAAGGAGGTTTGGTGCTGGTGATAGTCTCGGTTGATGCCATAATCTGGGGAACCTCTTCAAAGTTTTGACAAGGAGTCTCTATGAATTTGCCGTCCATCTCCATGTACCTGAAGGAGTTCAGGTGGCTTACCATATACTCCTCTTCACCATGCATACTGACGATCGTCCCCTTCACGGGATTCTTCAGCATTTTGTGCAGCGTAGAAGTAACAGCCCCAGCTTCATGGATACAAGGGCGACCCAACAAACAAGAGTATGATGGTCTGATATCTATTACGTAGAAGGTGGACCCAAAGGTATGAGAACCAACTTTGACAGGGATGTCCACCTCCCCATGCACCATTCTTTTTGACCCGTCAAAGGCCCTCACCACAATGTTACTAGGCTTTAAGGTCAAGCCTTCACAATCTAGCCAATCAATAGCTTTTTTAGGCATAACATTCAGTGAAGATCCAATGTCCACTAGCACATGAGCCATAGTAGTGCCCCCGCATTCGATCGAGACATGCAAAGCATCAATGTGCTTTCTCCCCTTTGGTGTCAGGTCAGCATCTAAAAAACCCAACCCATTGTCAGTAGTCAAACTGGCCACACATTCTTTGAATTGATCGACGGAGGTTTCTTGCAGCACATGCACAGTCTTGAGGAATGCAATCAAAGCCTTTGCATGGGCCTCGGAACATAACAACAGAGACAACATTGATATCTTCGAAGGGGTCTGCCCCAGCTGCTCGACCATATTCTAGTCGCTCTTCTTTATTATTTTTAAGATTTCCTCTAATTCTTGCTTAGAGGATTCCACGACAACCTTTCTAGGTGCCTCTATTCGGGCAGGCTCACCTATAACTTCTTTTCCCCGAGTCCCAGATAACTTATCAGCAGGGGTCACAAATGGAGTAAGAACAAGAGTAGTAACAAAAGTACCGGTTGGAACAACAGACGGAATAACAACATGCTTAGTGGCAGTCTTCGGGGAGATCTCGGGAGAGAAAACCCTTCCACTTCGGGTAACTTTGTTGGTCCCGACAATATTATTGATATCGGGATCAACCTCTTCAGTCTTCAAATCTTGTTTGACGCCATGGTAGTAGACTTCAGCACCATAATTTCAAGGGACAACTTTGTCCGAGGAGTACAGTACGAGACCAGGAAAAGTGATTATCAACAGGGCGATTCTTGGAGAAGGTGTAATACTAATAGGTCTTTTAGAGGAGACCTTGGAAGGATTAGAAGAAATGGTTATAATGGCAACATCTTCACACGGAACAGTCGGAATCAGAGTCTTTTCGAACAAAATCTCTTTGTTGTCCATCAAGCGTTGAACACCTGCTTTCAGCAAATAGCAACCACAGGGAAGAGATGAACAAATATGGAAACCTTCACCACAGCCTGGAAATAAACCGGCCAGTAACAAATTCTTCTTGACAGTCATAAGAGGAATGGAAACTTCGTCAACAGAGGTAACAAATATATCAGTATCAATGGCATTAACTTCACGGTTGTACTTGGGCATGGAAACAGTTATGACATTAAGTTTCTCTGGAGTCTAAAACTCAATCTCCTTGGCTTCAATTAGATCTTATATCTTATTTCTCAGAGCCCAACAATCATTTGTATCATGTCCAGGACTCTCATAATGGTAAGCACACCGAGCGTTTGGGTTATACCAAGGAGATGTGGTGTTAGGATTCTTGGGAGCCTCCTTAAAGGTTGCCAAGTTGGATCTTAGCAGATGGGGTAAAACCTCAGTCAATGTCATATTAATCCGGGTAAACTTCCTTTGCAATATTTCTACCCTTTGCTGATTGTTTTGTTGTGGGGTAGCCGCAGGCCTAGGTATCATCACAGCACCTACCGTTGGACGGTATTTAGCTCTGCTCTGACCTCTTGGGCTATAAATGGAACTTACCTCCTTCGTACCTGTGAAGGGCTTCTTCACTAAACTTGACGAGGTATCTTTCTGTATTTTGCCACTTCAGTTCCCAAGTTCTACCCTTTCTCCGGTAAATATCAGCTCGGTGAAACCAGCTGAGGAGCTACCAATCAAGTGATTGAAGAATGGGCTAGACAACATCCCTAGAAACATGTCAACCAAATCCCTATCAGACAAAGGGGGTTGGACTCTCCCTTCCAGATCTCTCCACTTTCGTGTATAGTCCTTAAAGCCTTCACTTGCACCCATGGACATACTCTGGAGTTGAGTACGGGTAGGAGCAAGATCAGCGTTGTGTTGATACTTCCTATATAAAGAAGCAGCCAAATCCTCCCAATTACGGACATTGGTTCCCTCCAGTTGATAGAACCATTCAAGCTGAGTCCCGGACAGACTGTCCTGAAAGAAGTGAACCCACAAGTTCCTATCAGCAGTGTGAGGCTGAATCTTCCTCACATAGGAACAAAGATGAAGCTTGGGACAAGACATCCCATCATACTTCACAAAAACCGGAGCCTTAAACTTCCGTGGGATGACTACCCCAGATGCCAAACCCAACTCTTTGAAATCCTGCCCTAGTATTCTCTGGATCTCCATTGTGCTCAACCTATCCTCTAACTATTTGTATCTATCCTCAGTGGGAGGATACTGTTCATCATTAGAGTCGGTGTCATTATCAGAAACTTCAAGGCTAGGGTCTTCCTCCCTTGTCTCTCTCTCTTGATTCTCCCCTTCTTTGGACGAGGAGGTCAGATCAATTGGTTGCTTTAACGGCCCCTTGAACCTTCTGCCCAGATTGAGAACACCAGCGGTCTTCTTCTTCTTCTTCTTCTTCTCCATTAGGATAAGGGCCTTCAGATCTTCCTATCCTTTTGCCAAAGCTACGAACATTTGTTGAAATTGGGCATTTTGTGTCTGGAGATCTTTGATGCTTTGTTCAGAAGACATTATTGTTGAAATAAACATCGAAGAAGATGAGAAACCTGTAATGGTACATGTTTATGCAATGTCATGGATGGTATGCGTATGCATTGATTTCAAGGACTCTCAAAGGCTCAAATTTGTTTAACCAAAAGAAACACACATTAATTGTATTAATAAGTTCGGATTGTTACAAAGAGTTCCTTTTAGGCTTACAATTAAACAAAACAAAACTTAAAGCAAAAAGAAAATTAGGTTTCCCAAGAGCGCATCCTCTTTGGTGCAATGTAGGCGTTTATATTCCTCTCTTCATGAAGTAGCCTAGTGAGCTCAAGGACCTTCTTCTCGCTGGCATACAATTGAGCTTCAAACGTATCTTGCTCCTCTTTAAGTTGAACCCGGGATTTCTGTAACTCCTCATGATCAGTTGGCATGTCAGGATGGAGAAGAAGATAAGAAGTGTCTCCTTCAGCAACTAGTTCCACTATCGTTGGTAGGACAACAGGGTAAGGCATCATAAGACTTTGGGCACGGGCTCGTACCCATTTGAGATAAGGCTCAAGAGGGATGGAATTCTTATACCCCAGTGTCTTGCTATCAACTCTATGTACCATGCCCCAAGCTCGCATGAACCTTATACGGTAACCCGAGCATCATTCTTATAGTCGAAGGCAATTCCTTGGATAAGTGTATCATGAGGACCATCCATTCTCACATAACCAAAATGTCCTAGTGACAAACAAGGGTTATAAGTGATTCCTCCCATAATGCCTAAGAGAGGGACATTAGGGAATTCACCACAGCGATCAATGATGGTAACATCTTCCGAGGATCGTGAACACCAATGAATGTCTGAATGTGTAAGGGATATCAGCCTTTGAGACCATTTCATGCCCTGCTCATTCTTCAAGATAGACATGGGTAGGTGCGAAATAAACCACCTAGCCAGTTGAGGGGTGCAACATAGGACGGTCCCCCTTCTCTTTAGAGTGAGAGCATGTAGAGAGTGTATAATACCCCAAGTAATGTAGGCACCGAGTTACGAGACAGAAAAACCTTAATCGTATTCACATCTACAAGTTGGTCCGCGTTAGGGAATAGTACCATCCCGTAGATGAGGAGTGCCAATACTTCTTCCAAAGCTTGTAAATCCAGGGTATCCCAAAAACATTGAGCTTTCTCGAATAGAAATTTAACCTGGATTCCTTGGACATTTCCCCTAGTTTTCCAATTTGTCACTACATCAGACCGTTGTAAGGATAGAGCTCGAGCAATCTCTTTAGGCTTTGGATGTCTTTCCGTACCGTTGAAAGGTAACTGATCAAGAATAGGTACCCCTAATAACCGAGAAAATTCCTCCATAGTAGGCACTAGCTGGTAATCCGGGAAGGTGAAGCAGTGGTGCAAAGGATCAAAGAACTAAAATAGCACTTTTAACAATTCTTCATCGAATTTTGCAGTGACCAAGCTGAGCAGCCGACCATGTTTTTCAATGAAGGGAGAGCTTTCAGGAATCCTTAATGCCCAGTCCTTTAGTTGAGGAGGTACTTTCACAAGGTTAATCTAGATAGTGTTACTTCGGGTGGATGCCATGTCCTATAAAACAAAGTAAAGATGAGCCCTAAAAAATCCTTGAAATGGTTAGTATGATATGCCACGATGTCATGATTATGCTAAGAAATCACATGTATAGCAAGCAACAAACAAGTCACACCAAGTCCTTAGGTTTAAAGCATGCATGATTTTTAAGGTCATACCCTCTTGAAGCTGGATTGGTTCAACCTGTCCTATAGATAGTAACCAGGTTCTAAGGGATCTCAATATCACTGATCTTTCCACTAAGCTTCGTTCAATAGGCGATTGACTTACAACCAAACAAAACTCAGGAGTCAAGCCTCAATGAGTGTAGCATCGAGTATCTGTCGACCTTGGGAATACACCAAAGCCGACCATCTCGCTACGTCCTACTGGCTAAGTTGTGCAATTAAAGGCTCTAAGGCCAGTTGATGCTTTATGACACCATGCAGAGGCTCCATATTCTCCTTGATTGACTCAAGGGTTACTGGTACCAACCAAAGTGCCGCATCAACATAGCTACTGCTTCAACTGTGTCGGTATACCCCACACAGTTCCCTCACAGTTTATTGCTACTTACCTAAAAGGTGTTCACAGATCCGGGTGTAGGATTTTCAATAATACCCAAACAAAACCCTTGAACATAAAGCATGCAAAGCAACACAAGAAAGAAATTTTTAAAAAATGACCTATATCCTAAGGTATACCCCATTTATTTAATTCCCCAGCAGAGTCGCCAGTTCTATGATACGGTGGCAGAACCGACTGTTTATACTGGTTTGCGTTTTTTGTTCACAAATGTCGCGGTAAGCAAGAGTCGCCACCTACTTTTATTTCATCCAACAAAGGAAAGGAAAAAGAACAGAAAAAACATTTTTTCGAGAGTTTCTGAGTACAGGGGTAGATTATAGAAAGGGAAGGTGTTAGCACCCTTTCTATCTGTGGTTTTCCACGCACTCCTAGGTACTTGCTCATTTTGAAATTGCTTGTGTGTGTTTTAAAAAAAGTTTTTGTTTTAACTTCGTGATAACCCTTGTATCTATGCTCAAGAGTGTGATGAAGTTGTTTTTGAAAACTTTTTTGAAAGTGTTTGTGTAAAAGATTTTTTATTGTTTTGAGCAAGTACTTAAGATTTTCTACCTACTCGATAAAATATTGTTCGTTCTCGTTTCCTTTAGACAGCGCTATCCTACTATTAAGGAGTAGGTATCCCCATCGTTGGAGTTTTAAGGGACATTCGAAAGGACAAATACGGTCACAAAAGCAATAGTTAGGAAACTTTAGTAGTTACCCTAGAGTCTTAAAGATCTTTCTGAGGCAACATTCGAATGGAGCATTTTTTATCTTTTGGGACTAGAGGACGACCACTAAAATTCCCTATACTACATAACCGTTTACTGAAGGCAACCGAAATGGGGTAAACCCTAGGAGTGAGCATGTGCAAGTGTGCTTTTTTCAGTTAATTATCTTTGCACAATTAGGGTTATCTACCTTTTAATCGTTGATTTATCTTTCGCATACAATCCTATTATACATGCATCTAGGCAGTTTTATAATTGCAGAAATTAAAAAGTGCGAGAAATTAAAGTCCTAACTATTACAAGGCTTTTGGGAAGATGCATAAATATTTGCCGAAAATAAAGATGCAGAAATCAAAATCCTAACTAATCTATTACAAACCTCAAAACAGTTATAATAATTGGAATTATAAATAAGTAAATTCACGCGAGACGAATTAAATACGGGAATAAATTAGAAGCCTAAAAATCTAATTAATTAAAAAATATTTTTGTGTATTTTTTTATTGAGAAAATAATTAAATTGCAAATTAAACCTAATTTCTTGTTAATTTTATTAACAAAATAATCAATGTTGAAATAATTAAAATAATTAATTTTCAAAAATTAATTTTAATTATAAAAACCTAAATATAACTTTTGTGATTTTTTGATTTAATAAAAAATGATTTTTTTGTTGTTTTTTGTAAAAAATATAAAAATAATTAAAGCAAATAAAAATAAAATGAAATCAAAACAAAAAAGAAAAAAGAAGTGGGTCTGTTGTGAAGTAGTGATCAGGGGGGGTGAAGAGCTAAATTCGTTGGGCCTAAGATGTCAGCCCAAACAATGCGTGTGATTCAGTGCAACCAGATCAAGCATGTCCACCATGTGCTGCACTCACTGAGCATTGGATCTGGATCCAAGGATGATCCAATGGCTGGATCTGGAAGATGTAAGATGGCCTTCATGGGTAATACACACTGAATCCTGTAAAGGAGTGATGGAAAAAAAATGTTTGGACCTGGGATCGAACCCAGGTCCTTCCACTCATACACTCACTTGCTTTACCGTCTGGGATGGATGGTTTATTTGTTAACATAATCAAACAAATAAAATATGAAGGAAATAAAGTGGTCTTTCCCAAACGCGCGTATGATTCAAATTACCCAATGGGGTTCTGTCACCTAATTTTCTTCTTCCCCAGACTGTTGTCTTTGATGCCAACCCTTTACCTATGGATAAAATTGTCACTAAAGGCTATAGTGACAGTTTTTGTCCATAGATGTAACCCTGCAATAATCAACAACGTAATACAAGCCAAATAAATCCTAACTAAGGGTATAAATCAACTAGAAATTATGCCCTGAGTCCATTGGTACCCTTGATCTGTCCTAATTTTGCCTCTATTAAGAATCCAAGTTTGAAGCTTTCAAAACCTAGCAAAGGCATAAGCCCGTTCCTGCGTTAAAACTCAAATCCAGGCATTCGAACAGATTCCAAGCATGACTATAAACACATTTATGCAGACAACTTTGATTTAAAACATGTGAAACCAAGAGAACGAATTTAAGTTATAAGGGCAAACCGTGAGGCTGTAAGGTGATGATTCCTGGAGCTTTTATGCATGCAAACGGTGCTGTTAGCTTCAGGAGGTTCCCATGAACGTATTGCTGGCCTTGAAATTGCTTGAATTGGTCTGTAAAGAAAAATCTGATCTTCGCTTTCCTTTGGAAATTTTGAAACTTTGTTTGACTCTTTTCAGCAAGTTGCGCCTCTCTAATCTCGTCCTTAGGGTTTTGCATACTCTGTTATATGTATGTGGATCAAATAGGTTAACAATTTTGGATTAAATCTTGGAAATTGATGAGCAAGATATTTGATTTTCAAGTGATATTCTTTGTTTCCAAAATTGGCCAAATCATGCCATTTTCAATCTAATCAGCCCTTGCACGATTTTCTTGCTATCATACAGCTTGTGTTCTCATTATTTAATGCAAAATCATCCCAAATTAATTTTATATCATTTATTTAATTTAATTTGAATTTTAAATGATTAAAAATCAAAATAAATCAAATAAATAATAAAGTGATGCATTGAGTTGTTTATGGGTCGTGAAACATGTTAGGAACAAGATGCAAGCATAAAAAGTTGGGCCCATTTGAAGAAAAAAAAGCATTTTGGGCATGGTTGACTATGTGCAAATTTCCAAAAATGGTCAACTTAGACAATGCACATCTCTCTCAATTGACCCTAAGAGGGTGTTCTTGGACTTTTTAGAAAACTTAGGATGTCCTCTAAACAACCCTTTTGGTTTCACCTTAATTGGATCTTCCATGTTCATGTAAGAAGATTTGACCCAAAAGGTGTTTTTGTTGACTTTTTGAAATAACCTGTAATGTCGGAATTCATATCTCTTCATGAGTGCATTTTTTGAACTTGAGGCATGAAGAGGAGTTTTAGGGAATTTCATACTCTTCAAAATGAGCCTTGGATGGGAAATTTCTGATAAAGTATGAGAAAGTTATGCCTGGTCAAAGTTTGGTTGACTTTTCCTATAGAAACCCTAATTTAGCAACTTTTGAGTTTTGATGAATTTGGGGCATTCCTTGATGAATCATGATCACCCCTTGATTAAATGATGAATTTTACTTCAAAATGTTGATGTTGACCAAAAATATTGGAGTTTGACTGCATGAGGGTCACAATTGACTTTTGACCTAGTACAATTGATTTTCAGGCATTTGAGCAGTTGACTGAGCAAACTTCTTGTGCAAGGAATGAAACTTGACATGGATGGTCTTGAGAACATATTAGGGAAATGAAAATCACTTAGGACCCTTGGAATTCAAACATCTTGATGAGGAGTGAAACCCTAGTTTGAGGCTCATTGTCTTAAGAGGAGGATTTGTCTGGCCAGTCCTTAGTCAACTTGAGCAATTGAGGACCTCTAGGAGTTTATCTGGTGTGAAAATGGGAGTGCAAATTTTAGGGTACAACAAATTGTAAGAGGCTTTATTTAGAAAGTTGGCTTGGATTATCAGGATGTTTATTCACTAGTTTTAAGGTTTGAGGCTATATGGCTAACTATGGCCATTGCATATGGAAGAGTTTGGCCTCTAGTTTACTTAGATGTGAAGTATGAATTTCTAAATGAAACTTTGGAGGAAGTAGTGTATATGAAATTGCGTTCATGTATTTGAAATTTTTGTTTTCGGTTTTGAAAAAAAATGCTACAAAGAAAAATTATCGGACGAGTCGCATACTAGGTCGCTTTCTTTAAGACGTTTCATCGTACTGCCAATAGTTATGCAAAGCAATCGAGTTTCGATGACGTCTTCAGGATAAAACAGCCCGTTCAGAAATACGATTATTACTTGCACCGTAATAAACCATTCAAAGAATTACACCTTCAGATGGTATAAAACCAGTCATAGTATCTGGATTTTTCTGATCATTGATCGCTTAGTAAGCCAGTCAAAAAACAGAAAAGAAAATTTTGTAGATGAAGTAGAGTAGAGAAAGAGAGAGAGAAGAGAGAATTCAAAGTAAATTCTGGAATACTTACAAATGAACTGAAGAATTCTATTTATAGGCAAAGAATCCAACTGAATGAAACAAGTATCGTGGGAGAAAATCGTGGGAGATAGTGGAATCGGCCCAGTCAAATGTAGCCGTTTTTCACTTGGTCAGCAAGTCACACGTACACGTACGACTCTTGGAGGGCAAGCATAACCAGTGAAAAAATAGGTTAAGACTTGGTTTCTATGCAAGACACGTCACCATTTCGTAATTAATTAATATTAATATTAATTAATTTCTTATTTTTAATTTCCACCGAATTAATTAACTAATGATAATTAATTTCCACTAATTCGGGTTCCAAAAATTAATTCATCTAGACCGAATCGAACCGAACAGAGTCGGTCGGTCGAACAGCAGCACACGCGCGTGTGTGTCTAGATGGCTTATGGGTGTGTCCTCACTCCTTTAAAAAATTGGGGTACCCCTTGGGGCCCAACCCAATTGGCCAAGTTAGAATATATATACACTACTAATATTTATATTCCGTCAATGTGGGACTAAAATGAATCCTTTCAAATTCACTTCCATACTTGTTCTTACTTATGCTCATTTATTTCCAATTTAATGTTAATAAACCATTCTAACTCCCACTCCAAGTTAAGATCATACCAAGATTTCCAACAACCCCCACTTGAATTTAAAAGGTGATTTTATAAGTGCGTCAAAAGCTTCTAAGATTGTGCATAAACAAAGGTGTCTACGACTTGAACCTTTGCGTATAAAGTATGACTGTTGCACCCCAAAATTTACCCTCTTGATTTAGGCTTATGTTTCATCATGAATATCATATTGCATTGCATTCATACATTGTGATGGGATCAAAATACTTTGGTTATCAAGTCTTCCTCAAGCTTTCAAGGTTGATTGCATTGACAAGTTGCTCAAGTAGAACCTTATCATCTAAATCTCTAGACCTTTCAAGCTCAAAAGTTATTGCATATCTGAAGATATTTTATCCATCTCTTTGGATCATCAGAGGATTGAAGTTTGAGATTGATTATAAGAGGAATCACTTTTTTTTATTCACCAATCAAAATTAGGGTTTTGTTTGATCAAGGCTATTGATCAATGTAGAAATATTGATCTGGAAGCTATAACATCTCATTGGTATTTGAAAAGTCTTTGTACAAGAAATTGGTCAAGATATCCAGAGGATTTGAAGTTTTGAAGATGATTCATCAGTCTCCTAAGGTGTTAACCAAACCTAGGGTTTGGGATTTTATCAAGATTTCTTGAGAATTTTGAAGTGAAACTTTGTACACGGCCTCTATATATTTGGAAGATCATATGTTTGAAGTCTTGATCATCAATTTTGAAGGGAAGTGGATCAATTGATTCAAAGGGGAAAAATAGTCATTTTGGTCAAAATCAGTCAAACTCAAGGTTGACCAAGTGAACTTTTGGTCAACCATCAATTCAAGGGTGTACTTTTCATATTTCAAGTCCATTTTGATCATTGGATCAAAAATATTGAGGTTTGGGTTGAAACTTGTTCATGAAGAAACCCTAAAAGTTTCTAATTTTGGAAAATGAGGACTTAACTTCAAAATTTCATATTTTATTCACCTTTGATCAAAAAAATGCAAATGAAGTATGCTTGGAAAGCTAAGAGGGAGCTCTTTCACATGATTCCATTCTTGAGAACAATGCATGAAGTGGTGGTAAGTTATAAAGCTTGGAAGTCACAAAATTATGGATCATTTCTCAAAATTTGTGATTTTCATGCCATATTTTGAAGGAGCCAATGGAATCAAATGTGAGGCCATTTGCCTCAGGGATTGTAGATCTTTTCAATACCTTTCCAAATTGTACTTATTTGTGTCCAAATTCAAAAATATGAGCAAGTTATGAGCTTTGGAATTTTGAGGCATTTTATTGAATTTTGACCAAGCAAGCAAAATGCAATTTCTTGAGAACTCGAGTTTCAGCCATTCCTTTTGTTTCTAATCAAGCCCATAACCAATTTGTAACATGCTGAGGCCCATTACACTCACCATTTCGTGCCTCATATGGTATTGTACTTGTTTGATTGAAAAAATCACAAACTTGCCCGATTTTGCAAATTCGTCAACACTTTCTCATTTCAAGTAGTCATGACCTGGAACTTTGAGCATTGTTTTCTGACCTCATTTGGCTCATAAAACACAAAGAAAATGAGGGCTTGCACGAGTGAAACACAGGCTCCATGTGCAATCTCACTTTTGCATAAACTACCAAGCTTGCCCTCCAACGGCTTGGAGGACCAAATACCACTTCTATCCTCTTCCTCTCGTGCTATATAATAAGAACCAAGGCTCAGTTTGAAGATTCAGTGAAGTAAGGAGATCAAGCTTGCACCATTGGTTAGCTTCTGGAGTGAAGAAATCGAGTTTCCAGTTTTCACATCAATCTTGCTTGAAGTTCTCTGGGTTTCTTTTATTCTTGCTCAGTTGCTACGGATAGTTATCAGTTTGGTATTACACTATTTCCTTTCTTCTATTTTCATTTTGTATAGTTCTATGTTGCATGACAGGACCTCTGTTGCTGATATATGTCAGGAGGCCCTCTATTTTGTCTGATACATGTGTTGTGTTTGTGTTTGTGTTTGTGTTTGTTTCTTTAACTATTGATCGATGAGTCACTCAATTTAGAAATTGAGATCACGACTTCGCTCTCAGTGCATGTCCCCTATAGGATATTTATTGTTTTTTTCTTTAATAATTGATCGATGAGTCACTCTGTGATCGGTGGATCTGGAACTGACTGTTTAATGCTGGTTTCGCGAAATGTCGCGGAAGCAAGAGTCGCCACCGTCTTTTATTTTCTCCAAATGGAAAGGACAAAAGCACAGAAAAATTCCTTATTGAGATTAGTTCTCGGTTCAGGAGGTAGATTTATAGAAAGGGAAGGTGTTAGCACCCTTTCTATCCATGGTTATCCATGGGCTCTTAGATACTTGCTCATTTGTGTTTTCAAAATGTTTGTTTGCTTTTCAAGTGTGAGTGGGTTTGAAAAAGTTTCGTTTAAAATTTCAGTTCGACTCTTGTATCAGTCCTCAAGAGTGTTTGAAAAATTGTTTTTGAAAGCTTTTTGAAAAGTGTAGGTGTGAAAAGAAGTTTTTGATTTGTTTTGAATTTAGAGCAAGTATCTACGAGTCATCTACCTACCCTAAGGAATTAGTCTGTGTAAATGTCCTTAAGGTAGTGCCATCCCACCATTGAGAGGTAGGTGGCACCACCGTTGGAGGTGTTCGGGTCAATTCGAGGATTAGGGACAGTGTGGTCACCAGAGCAATAGTAGGACACCTTAGAAGCTACCCCCATGACATGTTCATGGACATGAGGACTTACTAAAACGTCCTCTACTCGACGACCACGTTTCGAGGGGCAAGGCAACAGTGAGGCGTACCCTAGGGGTGGTGTGTGAATTGCGTGTCATTTTCAGATATTATTTGTCTTGTTCATGCATTGGGTGTTCTACGCTTGATTTTATTTTTGGCATACATTCTTTCATGTGTTTATTAGCAGTTTAAAGGTGCAGAATTTAAGGTGCGGAAAATAAAAGGTCCTACGCTATTACAAGGCGCGGGTCTACAACGCCAAATTAAACCAAGACCCGATTTGAATGAAAGAAAAATGCGGAAAATAAATGTTCCTAATTAACTATTACAAGGCTTTGGGGCAAATACATTACATTCATAAAAGAAATAAAAATAAATTGGCGCGAAAAGAAATAAGAGTCGAGTGCGAGGGCGTTGGACCCTTTTAAAGAAATTAAATTGAAATTATAAATTAATTAAATTAAATAAAGGAAAGAACTTATTTTTTGGAGTTTTTTGTATTTATGAAATTAAAGAGAATTAATTGGAATTAAAAGTTAAATAAAACCCTAGCTCTAAATTGTTTTTAATTTATTAAAGAAAAAATGTTTAAGTTTGACCTAATTTAACCTAATTAATTAATTGCATATTTATTTACAAGAATAATTAATAATTAATAGTGATAAGAAAAAAAGATTATTTATTAAGAAAAAGAATAAAAAATGCTAAAAGACTTGTTTTTATATTTTTTAATTACCTAAGAAAAAGCATTAAAGTTAAAAACTTAAAATTAAAACTAAATTGATTATTAAGTTTATTTACAAAATAAAACATTTAGTGAATTAAATAATAAAATATTTTATTTTTGACTTTCTGATTTTTTGTATTTTTATGTTATAAAAATTGATTTGTGGAATTAAATGAACAATTAACATAATTAAAATAAATAAAAGAAAAGAAAAAAGGAGAGAAGAAAGTGCAAACATGGGGGGTTTTCTGACCCAATTAGGAGGTATATGCAAGCAAATTGGCCCATGAAATGCAAGCCCATGTTGACTTTTCTGACGCGTGTGAGAAGCAGTTGATTGGCGTCTAGGGTAGTCCTCCCATTCTAGCCCTTGGATTAGTGTTGCTGGACATGTGGCAGGCAAATACAGATGCATGTATGGTGGACTTCAGGTGAGGCTCTGCATGGAAATATATGAAGAAAAATAATATTGGAGAAGGGAGGGGACCTGGGAATCGAACCCAGGTCCCAATGCTTGAAGGACACATCACTCACTAACCAGCCAAACGCATTTGTTTGTCAAACTAGTGGAACCTGATCAATACATATGCAAATAAATACTATTGATGTAAAACAAAAAAAATTAGCGCGAAGATTTAAATGCTCCAGTCACGTCCAGACACGCAGGCATCGTCTTCTTCTTTTCTGCAAAAATATCAAACAAGTAGCGGGGGTTTTAACCCCCACTAACCACAATGTACAAAAATAGCGATTAGCTCCTGGGTAATGATAAATTGGGCGCGAGGTGATGATTGTGTTCGTATGAAGGTCACGAGTCCAATGGTATTGGTCTTATGGTCCAATTTTTCCCCAGGAAAGAAACCCCAATTTCAAACCTCTGAAACCCTAGGCAGCTTCCATGGTGGATTCGTGTATAGGGCTTAAAAACTCAATCAAAGAATGCCAACAGCTTTAGAACAACCATGTTAGTATAAATCAATGCTTAAAACGTATGGAAAAGGTATGCAAATTCAAAAACGAATATGAAAATATTTGGGAACAGCGCAACGTGGTTCTACCAGTTCTTTGCGCGTGGAGGTCTGATTTTGATTGGGAAAGCTTCCTGGTAGTCTTGGCAAGCTTATGGAATGGTTTTTAGGCCTTGTAACACACTGAAACTATGAAAACAGATTTCATTTTTTTTGGCAAAAATGCAAAGTCGTTTCTTGGTTTGAGGCGCAACTTTCTTGTTCTTGTGATTAGGTTTAGGTTTGCATATGTATGAGGAATGAATTAGGTCAACAATCCAAGCCCAAAGCCTTTTGCATTGATGATTTTAAATTCTTGATTTTTCATAATCTTTTTCAATCTTTTTTCATGCCAAATATGCCAAATCATGAATGATTCTTTCCTTTTTTGAATGTGCACGAGATCTTGAGCTTATAATGGACCTATTAGCTGCATAAAAAGATTTAAAATACATGCTTTAGTATTTTTTTCATATTTAATTTTAATTAAATGAATTAATAGATTTAAAAATTCAATTAATAAATTAAAAATAAGAAAATAAGTCCCCTTTGGGTCAATGGGTCGTGCATATCTTTTGGGTGATGATTCTTGGAAGAAATTGTGGCCCATTAGCAATTTTGAGGCATTTGAAGCAAAGTTAACTTTTCAAAATTCCCAAATATTTCCCAACTTCCACAAGGCATATCTTGCTCAATGTTTAAGCTTTGATCATGTTCTTGGACATTTTGGAAAGGTCTTGAAGTCCTCTAACCAATGCCTTTGGTCCCATGTCATTTTGATTTACCAATCTCAAGTTATGGTCTTTGACTTAAAGTGCCTTTTTGTTGACTTTTGAAAATGACCTATAATGTTGAGATTGATAACTTTTTTGTGAGAGCATTTCTTGGACTTGAAGTGTGAAGAGGAGTTGTAGGAAATGTCATTCCCTTCAAGATGATCTTTGGATGGAATTTTTCTGATGAACCATGTGGAAGTTATGCCTTGGTCAATTTGCAGTTGACTTTTCCAGCTGTCCAAAAATAGAAACTTTTGCATCTTGAGACTTTTTGAGCCATGCCTTGAGAATCATGATCAAGAATTGATCAAATGATGTTTGTGGCTTCAAAATAAGATGTTGACCAAAAATTTTGACTTTTGACTGTCAAATGACCATTTTGCTCCTGGAGTTGACTGTTAAGCAATTAGGGTTTTTGACTGTGCAATTTTGTGCTGTGAGTCTTGAAACTTGACATAAGGATGCTTGACAATGTTTGTAGGCATATGGGACTTGATTGGACCCTTGGAAACTTCAACTTCTTTGCCAGAACCAAAACCCTAATCTTTGACTGTTAGGAGGCCATTGGACTGTGCAACCTTTGGGAGATTTTGAAGCATGCTCTTTGCAAATCTTGAAGAATATGGGAGGGCAAATTTTGGGGTACAACAGTTGCCCCTGTTCAATATTCTTAGACCTGAGGATGTAGATTGGCTGACGTGCCTTTCATAATCCGAAGGTGGAAGATGATTGAACACTAGAGTGCCCAGAAATTTGCGCTCACATGTTGGCAGTGTGATGGTGGGAATGGGCTTACGGATGCCATTTGGAGATTGATGGATAGGAAGATGGGCTTATAGATGCCATGTTGAGAGGTGATGGATAGGTGGATGGGCTTATAGATGCCATCTGGGTGTCGATCGCGTAAGAGATTCCTTAGCGAGAACTTGCGTACCTGAAAAAAGAAAAATGATTACCTGACCTATTACAGGAGTTGGTCTTCAAACTCTTTGTGTAGATGTGCCCTAACTGGTTACAGGAAGCGAATCTTTGAACTCTTCGGACGTGCCCTGGCGAGATACAGGAATCGAGTCTGGAGCTCAACAGTAACGATGAGAGAACCTGGGGCGATTACTACCTCAACAGTGACAATGAGAGAATCTTGGATGTCTTCTACTGAGTCTTCATTAGGAAAATCTTTAGGAATCGATTTAACTGGATTAGAGAAGGCCTTTGAATGGATCGGTATCAGAAAAATCTTTAGGAGTCGATTTAACTGAACCAGGCAGGGTCTTGGAATCTTCAACTGGATAAGAATCAGGGAGATCTTAGGGTCGATCTGACTGAACCAGAGAAGGCCTTTGACTGGATAAGAATCAGAAAAATCTTTAGGAGTCGATTTAACTGAACCAGGCAAGGTCTTGGAATCTTTAACTGGATAAGAATCAGGGAGATCTTAGGGTCGATCTGACTGAACCAGAGAAGGCCTTTGACTGGATAAGAATCAGAAAAATCTTTAGGAGTCGATTTAACTGAATCAGGCAAGGTCTTGGAATCTTCAACTGGATAAGAATCAGGGAGATCTTAGGGTCGATCTGACTGAACCAGAGAAGGCCTTTGACTGGATAAGAATCAGAAAAATCTTTAGGAGTCGATTTAACTGAACCAGGCAAGGTTTTGGAATCTTCAACTGGATAAGAATCAGGGAGATCTTAGGGTCGATCTGACTGAACCATAGAAGGTCTTTGACTGGATAAGAATCAGAAAAA
This sequence comes from Vicia faba, assembly GCA_948472305.1. NCBI lineage: Eukaryota > Viridiplantae > Streptophyta > Magnoliopsida > Fabales > Fabaceae > Vicia > Vicia faba. Next base: position 394,218,568 of record OX451736.1, read on the forward strand.
TCTTTAGGAGTCGATTTAACTGAACCAGGCAAGGTCTTCAAATAACTTTAACTGGATAAGAATCAGGGAGATCTTAGGGTCGATCTGACTGAACCAGAGAAGGCCTTGGATTAACTTTGACTGGATAAGAATCAGGAAAATCTTAGGATCGATTTAACTGAACCAGGCGAAAGTCTTGGAATAGCTGAGAACTTAACTGGATCTTTCCTGAAAGGTAAAGGTCAGTCATATGCAATGCATGATATGGATCAAGCACTGATGTTCTCAACATAAGTGAGATTTGTAAGATATGACGCGTATATGCATGCTATAATGTATGGCAATGCGATGTTTATGAATATATGTTTTTGTCTAGGAAAGTAAATCCTCGTCGGGTGCCGGGAAGTCACATCCTGGGCTGATGTTGGAGAATAATGCTTTGTTGTTTTCGCTGGGGATGATAGTTGCAAGAATACCGGTAGGAGAAGATAACTCTGTTAGGGAATAAACTTGGCGAATGGATTACTCTGCGGGGAGAAAATTATTCTAGCGATCTTGCTGGGGAACAGTACTCTGTGGGAGAAGAGGTACTTTGCTGGGATGTTGATGGTAACTTCGCTGAGGATACCGTTGTTATGTTGGAAGTGTTAATAGACTCCGCTGGGGATAGGAAGACTTCGCAGAGGACGATCTTTCTGTGGCTTTTGGCTGAGGATAACCCAGTTATATCCTGGTAGGGAAATAACCTTTGAATAAAGTCGGGGGACGCGTTCGTGCTCTGTAGGGGATAAGCTTCCAGAATCTACTGGGGATAAGCTTCCTGCTGGGGAGATGATTCAGCCTTTCCTGGGGAAATCTTGATTAGACTCTCCTGGGGAAATCTTTGAGATATATTGGGGAAGTGGCTCCGCTGAATATCTGATATACCGTCGGGGAACAGTCTTAGACCAAGACTGTCGGGGATGCTTGTTAAGAATATCCATATATTGTGCTGGGGAATGTTGAGATCTGCGGGGGGATACCCAACTTCCTTAAGGCTGATGGTATAGCTTTGCTTGGGGAGAGTGTGTTGACTTGCTGACTCACTCTCTGGGGAATTAAGATATACTGGTTATATTCTTCGGCTGAACTTACCTTGGTACCTTGGTGAACAGAACAATTAGATCGCTTAGACCACTCATTATTGCCCCTGTTTCTGATGTTACCTGTAATTAATCCTTTGTTTCGTATGCAATCATTTATGAGTTAGCAATTAGTGTCAAATGCATATATCACAAATTGAACCTTGGACGTTCTTCGCAAAACAAAACAGAAAAAGGAAAAACAAAAGGTAATTTGTAGCTGAAAAGTGAATTTATATTGATTTTTGAATTTTCCTGTAAATAGGCGTTTATGTACAAGAGGCTGACGTCCTAGTAAGAGAATGTCGCCGAACAAAAGAATTTATACAAATTTGTACAAAGGAAAATAAAACAGCTGCGTGAAAAGAATAATTCCACTGGGTTCCAACTCTGCTATCGCCTTTATATCTTCGAGCGTCTCATCACTTGATGACCTAGCTGAAGATGAAGCTGATTGATCGATGCCGTCTGAACTTGATGTTGATACCGGATTCTGGATGCAAAGTGATCCAATGAGACATAGTATTACGCTTTATCCCTAACTTTTGCCTGGACCGCCCTTTCGGGTTTTCAGTCCACCGGGATACCCATTTTTTGCCCAAGCCGCCTTTTCAGGTTTTCGACTTGCCGGGTGTACAGATTTTTTTCCATTTCATCCCTTCATTTTGCCCGAACCCTTTTGGTTCGCCGGGAAGCCCTAATTTTTGCCTAGGTATGTCAACCTAGCGGGTCTTTTTTCATGCGTAGTATCTTTTTACTATGTCTGCATTGGCGGGGTGAGGAAGGTCGTCACCATCCATAGTGGTCAGAATCATGGCTCCTCCTGAGAACACATGTTTAACCACAAATGGCCCTTCGTATGTAGGGGTCCACTTGCCCCTTGGATCACTCTGAGGAAGGATGATGTGTTTGATTACCAGATCCCCAACTTGATATTCTTGTGGTCTGACCTTCTTGTTAAATGCCCTGATCATCCGTTTTTGGTACGTCTGACCATGACAAATAGCAGCGAGTCTCTTTTCGTCGATAAGGTTTAGCTGATCAAGTCGTGTCTGGATCCAATCATCTTCACTCAGATCTACATCCTTCATTATCCGGAGAGAGGGTATTTGCACTTCAATTGGTAAGACTGCCTCCATACCATAGACCAAAGAGAAAGGAGTTTCCCCAGTTGACGTCCTTGCTGAGGTACGGTACCCATGTAGAGCGAACGATAACATCTTGTGCCAATATTTATAAGTCACTGTCATCTTCTGCACAATTTTCTTGATATTCTTATTTGCTGCTTCTACAACCCCATTCATCTTCGGCCGGTAAGGAGAAGAGTTGTGGTGCTGTATCTTAAATTGCTCGTAGAGCTCAGTGATCATCTTGTTATTGAGATTGGTACCGTTGTCTGTAATGATCCTTTCAGGGACGCCGTATCGACAGATCAGATTGTGCCGAATGAACCGTGCCACAACGTTCTTGGTTACTGTAGCGTAGGAAGCTGCTTCAACCCACTTCGTGAAGTAATCAATCGCTACCAGGATGAAGCGATGCCTGTTGGACGCTGTAGGTTTAATCTCGCCGATCATATCTATGCCCCACATTGCAAACGGCCAAGGTGCTGTCAAGACATTCAGAGGAACTGGAGGAACGTGCACCTTATCAGCATAAATCTGGCACTTGTGACACGTCCGAGAATGTTGGTAGCAATCAGCTTCCATTGTGGACCATAAATACCCTGCCCGAAGGATTTTCTTTGCCATCGTATGTCCACTGGAATGTGTTCCGAAGGTACCTTCATGTAGCTCTGCCATGATCCTTTCTGCTTCAGTTTTATCCACACAACGCAGTAAGGTTGAATCATGGTTTCGCTTGTACAGGATGCCGTTGCTGAGGAAGAACTTTGCTGCGAACCTTCTCAGAAACTTTTTATCATTGACAGATGTACCTTCAGGATACTCTTGAGCTTCCAAGTATCTCTTCACCTCATGGTACCAGGGTTTTTCAGTTACTAACTCTACCTCAAGATCACAACAGTATGCCGGTTCGTCCAGTTTCCAGATGATGACCCGGGGTGCCTCATTGTCCCATTTGACTTTGAACATGGAAGACATCGTAGCTAACGCGTCCGCCAGCTGATTCTCCTCTCTTGGGAAATGTTCAAAGGTTATCTCCGTGAAATGGGGGATCAACGTCAACACACATTCTTTGTAAGGAATAAGATTCGGATGTTTCGTATCCCACTCTCCTTTGATCTGATTGATCACGAGAGCGGAATCTCCGAAGACACTCAGAAACTTGATCCTTAAGTCAATCGCAGCTTGAAGACCCATGATGCATGCCTCATACTCCGCCATGTTGTTGGTGCAGTTGAAACATAGCCGGGCAGTGAGTGGAGTATGAGTGCCTTGAGGGGATATGATCACAACGCCGATATCGTTACCCAAAGCGTTGGAGGCTCCGTCAAAGTGCATAGACCATCGGGATCCTTCCTCAGGTCCTTCATCCGGTCCAGGTACTTCACAATCAGTCACTATCATGATACTCTCGTCTGGAAACTCGAAGTTCATTGACTGATAGTCGTCTACTGCCTGGTGTGCCAAGTGGTCTGCCAATACACTTCCTTTGATGGCTTTCTGAGTTGTGTACTGGATGTCGTATTCTGTCAAGATCATCTGCCATCTTGCTATTCTCCCGGACAGAGCAGGCTTTTCAAATATGTACTTGATTGGATCCATCTTAGAAATCAACAAAGTGGTGTGAGTCAGCATATACTGTCTCAGCCGGCGAGCAGCCCATACCAAAGCGCAGCAAGTTTTCTCGAGCAGTGAGTATCGGGTCTCACAGTCGGTAAACTTTTTGCTAAGGTAATAAATGGCATGCTCTTTTCGGCCAGACTCGTCATGCTGCCCCAGCACACACCCCATTGAGTTGTCAAGTACTGTCAGGTATAGTATCAGAGGTCTCCCTTCAACCGGTGGCATAAGGATGGGTGGTTCTTGGAGATACTCTTTGATTCTGTCAAAAGCGGCCTGACATTCATCATTCCAACGTACTACCTGATCTTTCTTCAGTAGCTTGAAGATTGGCTCACAGGTAGCGGTTAGGTGCGAGATGAATCGAGAAATGTAATTCAGACGTCCTAGAAAGCCTCTTACCTCTTTCTCTGTCTTAGGAACTGGCATCTCTTGAATGGCTTTAACCTTGGCAGGGTCCACTTGAATACCCTTGTCACTTACAACGAAGCCTAGCAACTTTCCAGATCTAACCCCGAAGGTGCACTTGTTCGGGTTCAACCTCAGCTTGTACAGTTTCAGACGATCAAACAGTTTATGCAGATGGTCAAGGTGTTCCTCCTCAGTTTGAGACCTTGCAATCATGTCATCAACATATACTTCTATCTCATGATGGATCATGTCATGAAATAAAGCAACTATGGCATGTTGGTAGGTTGCCCCAGCATTTTTCAACCCGAATGGCATGACTTTGTAGCAGAAGGTGCCCCACTGAGTAACAAAGGTAGTCTTTTCCATGTCTTCAGGAGCCATCTTGATCTGATTATACCCTGAAAAACCATCCATGAAGGAGAAAACCTTGTGCTGAGCAGTATTGTCAACAAGAACATCAATGTGAGGTAGAGGGAAGTCATCTTTGGGGCTGGCCCTGTTCAGATCTCTGTAATCAACACACATCCTGACCTTACCATCTTTCTTTGGCACTGGCACCACTTTGGCAATCCACTGAGGGTAAGAAGTCACTGCAAGGAACCCGACATCGAATTGCTTCATAACCTCAGCTTTGATCTTCTCAGACATCTCTGGACACATACGGCGGACCTTTTGCTTAACCGGAGGGCAGTCTTCCTTGGTAGGAAAATGATGAACTACGATGTCGGTATCCAACCCCGGCATGTCTTCGTAAGACCAGGCGAAGATTTCCACGTAGTCATGCAGCATCTAAATCAACCGTTGTTTCACGCTAAGCTCCAGGTTGGCACCAATCTTAACCTCCTTTCTATCTGTCTCAGTACCCAGATTCACCGTTTCCACCGACTCTTCATGGGGTTGAATTGCCCTCTCTTCCTGGAGTAACAGTCTTGCAAGCTCGCCAGGCACTTCACAATCATCTTCACCTTCATCTTCGGCTAAGTTGATCGGATTTTCGAAGTCATAAATGGCAGTAGCAGAGTCGTTACCAGTGAGATCCAGAGTGGATTGAAACCTGTATATGTGAGTGTGTGTAAATACAGCTGTTTTGCAATATATAAAGAAAGGAAAGAAAGAAAAGGAGCATAAGATTTGAAGTGCGAGAAAACGTCCAAGGTCTTTATTCATGATATATGAAATGACAATTAATATGCCCTCACAAATGAAGCCACGGTGCCCCGGGTAAGACACCGGGCCATAGAGTTTCAATTCATTGTTTATTACAAATAATAAAAACAAAGAAGTTTATTACTGCGTAATAAAAGTAATAGGAGTATGGTCTTTTGCGGTCCAATTGTTTAATCCACCATCAGTCGTCGGGTAGATCCAGCTATCAAATTCTGACTCTTCCACTTCATCTCCATCCCCAACAACGTTCACTCCTGGATTGGTGATGAGCACAGGAGGTCTTCCGGTCCTAGCTTTGCGCACAGCCCTCTGAGCCTCTGCAGTAAAACCCAGTCCAAACTTGTCAGTTTTAGGTGTAAAATCAGGGAGCCTGCCCCAGTTAGCACATTCACCTTTCTTGATTACAGCCCGGGCGTCCTTCAAGGAAGCCATCTTCAAAGGAAAGTCCTCTTCAACCACTGTTTCTGCTGCTGCCAATGTTGGAGGTACCTCTTCAAAATGCTGAAAGGGGGTTTCAATAAACTCCCCGTCCATCTCAATATACCGGAAGGAATTCAAGTGACTAACCATATACTCCTCCTCTCCCTGCACAGTGACAATCTTCCCTCTGACGGGGTACTTGAGCTTTTGGTGTAAGGTAGAGGTCACTGCCCCAGCTTTGTGAATCCAAGGTCGACCCAGTAAACAGGAATAAGATGGACGGATATCCATCACATAGAAAGTTGAGTCGAATACTTGAGATCCCACACGAATAGGAATGTCTACCTCTCCATGAACCATCCTCTTAGAACCGTCAAAGGCTCTGACAATGATGTTGCTAGGTTTTAGCTCCAGGCCCTCACAATCCAACCGGTCTAAGACCTTTTTGGGTAGCACATTCAGGGAAGAACCGGTGTCCACCAACATGTGCGCAAGAGTAGTGCCCCTGCATTCTATAGAGACATGCAGGGCATCGTTGTGGTTCTTTCCCTTAGCAGTAAGGTCAGCATCCGAGAAACCTAAACCATTGTCGGCTATCAAATTGGCTACGCAATCAGTAAACTGGTCTGCAGAGGTCTCTTGTGGCACGTGGGCCATCTTTAGAAATGAAATCAGGGCCTTAGCATGGGCCTCTGAGCACAGCAGCAAGGAGAGCATAGAGATCTTGGAGGGGGTATGCCCCAGCTGTTCAACAACATTAAAATCGCTCTTCTTGATTATTTTAAGAATTTCCTCCATCTCTTGCTGGGAGGCTTCAACATTCACAGATTTTGGTGCCTCCATCCGGGCAGGCTCATCTTCAATCTCTTTGCCCCGAGCATTAGATGACTCGGCAGCAGGGGAAGCAACTGGATCAGAAGTAGTAACAGGCGCACTTGCAGGTGTTATAATGAGAGGTCTTCGAATAGCTGGTGGTGCAATGTCAGGCGAGAAGAGCCTGCCACTGCGGGTAACTTTGGCTGGACCAGTGATATTACTGATGCTGGTACCAGTGTTGAATTCTTGCTTTATACCATGTACATATACATCTGCCCCATAGTGCCATGGGACAGCCTTATCAGATTCGTAGGGGAGAGGCCCCGGAACAGTAATAACAATGGGTGTGACAGTCATGATTTTAACTGGCTTCCTCGGGGGAGCCTTGATTAGATTATTGAAAATTGTAACAACAGATACTTCTTCCACAGGAAAAAACGGAACATCGGTCTTCTTGAACAAAATTTCCTTGCTGTCCATCAGGCTTTGGATGCCTAACTTCAGCAACGGACAACCAGTAGGAGTAACAGCACACAAAAGGCAACCCTTACTACAACCCGGAAATAAACCGGCCAGCAGTAGGTTCCTCTTAACAGTCATCAAAGGGGTAGCTACATCATTCACAGAAACAGCATACACATCTTCATCAACGGCATTCACTCCATGCTGGGGCATAGGAGCAGTCACCACATTTGGCCTCTCAGGCGCCTGTAATTGTATCTCCTTCGCATCAAGAAGGTCCTGCACTTTATTCCTAAGGGCCCAGCAATCATCAGTAGAATGCCCCGGGCTATCGGAGTGATAAGCACAGCGGGCATTTGGATTATACTTGGGAGAGGCAGTATTCACAACCTTCGGGGCCTCCCTGACAGTCACTAAGTTGGTGGATAACAGCTGCGGCAAGATTTGTGATAGGGTCATACTCAGCCGGGTAAACTCTCTTCTGGGTCTCTCAGCCCTTTGTGGATTGGTTTGCCGAGGAGCGGCAGCAGGCTTAGCAATCACCACCGCGTTGACAGATTGGCGGCGTTCTGGTTTATCATGTCTTCTAGGCCCATATACAGCACTGGCCTCCTTCTTAAAGGGTTTCTTCTCAGAACTTGAAGATGCACCCTTCTGAATTTTACCGGACTTCATTCCAGCCTCTATCCTCTCCCCAGTCAGAATAAGATCAGTGAACCCTGCAGATGAATTACCGATAAGATGATTGAAAAACGGCCCGGATAGGGTCCCCAAGAACATATCCATCAGCTCACGGTCTGTTAACGGAGGCTGCACCCTGCCAGCCAGATCCCTCCACTTCTGTGCATACTCTTTAAAACCTTCGCTTGATCCTAGCGACATACCCTGGAGTTGGGTACGTGTAGGAGCAAGGTCAGCATTATATTGATACTGCTTGTAAAAAGCAGTAGCCAACTCCTCCCAGTTACGAACTTTGGTCCCATCCAGTTGGTAGAACCATTCGAGATGAGTCCCTGAAAGACTCTCCTAGAAGAAGTGGATCCACAAGTTCTTATCCACAGTGTACGGCTGAATCTTCCGCACGTAGGATCTGAGGTGTAGCTTGGGGCAAGACGCCCCGTCATACTTGGTGAAAGATGGTGCCTTAAACTTGTGAGGAATGATCACACCAGTAGATAAGCCCAAGTCTCCGAAATCCAGCCCAGGCACTTGTTGGATCTCCATGGCATTCAGTCTGTCTTCCAACTTCTTGTACCGGTCTTCAGCAGGAGGATACTGTTCCTCATTAAAATCAGTCTCGTTGTCAGAGACTACTGGACTTGGAGCCTTTCCCCCCTGGGGACTGTCTTTGCCTACAGAAGAACCAGCTTCCTCATTCTGCAGAGTGTTACCAAACCTCCGACCCGAGTTGAAAAAACAGTTCTCTTCTTCTTCTTCTCCTTCTTCAGGAGCAAAGCCTTCAGCTCTTCTTGGCCTTGAGCCAAACCCATTATCAGCTCTTGAAATTGTGCGTTCTGCGCCTGAAGGGCCTTGATAGACATGTCGGTTGATGATTCAGGGTTCATGATGCTGAAATAAACAGCAAAGAACAGTAAGTGACCTGAAAAGAAGAATACCTGCTATGCACATGATGAATGGAATGCGTATGATTTATGTTTTCAAAGACAATCGGGAATCAACTTTGTAAACAAAAAGGAACACACTTCATTAGATTCAACTTTGAAATTTAAATTGTTCAACAGGTTGCCCTTAGGCGTTACATAAAATGGGAATACTGAAAAGGGAAATAAAACTGTAAAAGAACATTCAGAGCTCCTCATTGATCCCAGGGTCTCCTCTTCTCAGTACGGATGTAGTCATTCAGAGCTCGCTCATTCTCGAACTGCTTTGTCAGCTTCTGGATCTTCAATTCCTGCTCGTTGAACTTTTCCCGATAAGAATCTCGTTCTTCTTGCAGTTGTGACCAAGAACTCTTTAATGTCTCATAATCAGTAGGTATCTGAGGAGGGAGGACAGTTGGAGGAGCCCCATCTTTGTCAGGACACTCAAGAATGACGGGTCTGACAGCTTCGTATGGCATACCTAACTTCTGAGCACGGATACGAACCCATTTGTAGTAGGCTTCCATAGGTAGAGAAGTCTTTGGCCCCAACTCTTGTGGGTCAGCTTTATGAACTCTGTCCCAAGCCTTGATGAACCTACGACGCAGCTCGTCACTATCCACCTGAAACTCAAAATTGATGTGAGGCACCAACATCTCATGAGGCCCTGCTCTTCTGGCTCTTCCAAACTGACGGAGCGCTAGACACGGATTATAAGAGATTCATCCTTGAGTACCAATCAAAGGGACATTAGGGTATTCTCCGCAACGATCAATAACAGCTATCTCATCCAAACCTCTGAGAGTCCAAATGATGTCCTTATCAGTGAGAGACATTAACCTATGAGCCCAACCTCTTCCTTCTTGGTTCTTCAGCACGAACTTAGGGAGGTGTGAAATAAACCACCTCACCAACAAAGGGATACAACACCACAGAGTTCCTCGTCTTCGGGAAGTATGAGCATAAAGTTGTTGCAGGATATCACCCAAGAGAGTGGGCACAGGATTTTGAGACATGAAGATCCTTATGGCGGTGACATTGATGAAATTGTCAGGATTAGGAAACAAGACTAGCCCATAGATTAAGAGAGCCAAGATGTCTTCATATGCCCTAAAGTCTAAGTCATTCCAGAAACTGTTAGCTTTACCAATTAGAAACTTGGCCAAGAAACCCTTAACTCCGCTTCTAGTCACCCAGTTGTCCATTACTTCTTGGTGAGTCAAGGGAAGAGCTGCAGCAACCTCCTCAAGCCTGAGGGTCTTCTCCCAACCAGTGTAAGGAGTCTGATCCAAGATAGGGATACCAAGCAAATCAGAGAACTCTTCCAGGGTAGGGACCAGCTGGAAGTCTTGAAAGGTGAAGCACTGGTACAGAGGGTCATAGAACTGGGTCAGGACACTCATCAACTGTTGATCCCGCTTTGTAGTGACTAAACTGAGAAGAGAACCATGCCTCTGGATGAAGGATGTGGTGTTTGGAATTCTGCTAACCAATTCTTCAAGTAACTCAGGTGGGTGAACAAAGTTGAACCGGATAGTATTCCTTCGTATAGGCATCATGATGTCCTACAAAACAGAGCAAAGGTGAAACCTTCTTGTCTTTGAAATGGTCAGTCCTTATGCAAGATGCATGCAATGCTCATGATGTTATGATGTTATGATAAAGCACACCACAAATATTTACAAAGGCAAACATGATAAGGCACACAAGTCACACAAGACAAGCCCTTAAAGTTTAGGCCAGCATGAGGTCTAGGTATTACCCTCTTTCAGTTTGTTGGTTCATACCTGTCCTATCAAAAGTAATCGGGTTCTTAGAGGATCCCAATATCACTGACTACCCTCAATCGGTCATAACTCCAGCATCGCAATCTTTTCTTGCGGCCAGAACCATCACGAGAGTTTAGCCTCAATGGGCGTAGCATACTGCTACTGTTCTAATGGCCAAGTTGTGTCATTTAAGGTTCTAAGGTCTGTTGGTGCTTAATGACTCCTCAGAAGACCCATATTCTCCTCGTTGCAACACAAGGGATATCGGTACAGACCAAGGTGCCACACCAACGTAGCCACTGCTTCACCCATGTCGGTCTACGCCGGACAGGTCCCTCACAGCTTATGCTACCTAACAGGGTATCCCCAGATCCAGGTTAGGATCTATGTAACTCCGAAACAGCCCACAACAATAAAGCAAACAAGCACAACAATTGAAAACACAAGTGATCTTAGTCCTAAGGTACACCTCACTTTATAAAATGTCCCCAGCAGAGTCGCCAGTTCTGTGATCGGTGGATCTGGAACTGACTGTTTAACGCTGGTTTCGCGAAATGTCGCGGAAGCAAGAGTCGCCACCGTCTTTTATTTTCTCCAAATGGAAAGGACAAAAGCACAGAAAAATTCCTTATTGAGATTAGTTCTCGGTTCGGGAGGTAGATTTATAGAAAGGGAAGGTGTTAGCACCCTTTTTATCCATGGTTATCCATGGGCTCTTAGATACTTACTCATTTGTGTTTTCAAAATGTTTGTTTGCTTTTCAAGTGTGAGTGGGTTTGAAAAAGTTTCGTTTAAAATTTCAGTTCGACTCTTGTATCAGTCCTCAAGAGTGTTTGAAAAATTGTTTTTGAAAGCTTTTTGAAAAGTGTAGGTGTGAAAAGAAGTTTTTGATTTGTTTTGAATTTAGAGCAAGTATCTACGAGTCATCTACCTACCCTAAGGAATTAGTCTGTGTAAATGTCCTTAAGGTAGTGCCATCCCACCATTGAGAGGTAGGTGGCACCACCGTTGGAGGTGTTCGGGTCAATTCGAGGATTAGGGACAGTGTGGTCACCAGAGCAATAGTAGGACACTTTAGAAGCTACCCCCATGCCATGTTCATGGACATGAGGACTTACTAAAACGTCCTCTACTCGACGACCACGTTTCGAGCGGCAAGGCAACAGTGAGGCGTACCCTAGGGGTGGTGTGTGAATTGCGTGTCATTTTCAGATATTATTTGTCTTGTTCATGCATTGGGTGTTCTACGCTTGATTTTATTTTTGGCATACATTCTTTCATGTGTTTATTAGCAGTTTAAAGGTGTAGAATTTAAGGTGCGGAAAATAAAAGGTCCTACGCTATTACAAGGTGCGGGTCTACAATGCCAAATTAAACCAAGACCCGATTTGAATGAAAGAAAAATGCGGAAAATAAATGTTCCTAATTAACTATTACAAGGCTTTGGGGCAAATACATTACATTCATAAAAGAAATAAAAATAAATTGGCGCGAAAAGAAATAAGAGTCGAGTGCGAGGGCGTTGGACCCTTTTAAAGAAATTAAATTGAAATTATAAATTAATTAAATTAAATAAAGGAAAGAACTTATTTTTTGGAGTTTTTTGTATTTATGAAATTAAAGAGAATTAATTGGAATTAAAAGTTAAATAAAACCCTAGCTCTAAATTGTTTTTAATTTATTAAAGAAAAAATGTTTAAGTTTGACCTAATTTAACCTAATTAATTAATTGCATATTTATTTACAAGAATAATTAATAATTAATAGTGATAAGAAAAAAAGATTATTTATTAAGAAAAAGAATAAAAAATGCTAAAAGACTTGTTTTTATATTTTTTAATTACCTAAGAAAAAGCATTAAAGTTAAAAACTTAAAATTAAAACTAAATTGATTATTAAGTTTATTTACAAAATAAAACATTTAGTGAATTAAATAATAAAAATATTTTATTTTTGACTTTATGATTTTTTGTATTTTTATGTTATAAAAATTAATCTGTGGAATTAAATGAACAATTAACATAATTAAAATAAATAAAAGAAAAGAAAAAAGGAGAGAAGAAAGTGCAAACATGGGGGGTTTTCTGACCCAATTAGGAGGTATATGCAAGCAAATTGGCCCATAAAATGCAAGCCCATGTTGACTTTTCTGGCGCGTGTGAGAAGCAGTTGACTGGCGTCTAGGGTAGTCCTCCCATTCTAGCCCTTGGATTAGTGTTGCTGGACATGTGGCAGGCAAATACAGATGCATGTATGGTGGACTTCAGGTGAGGCGCTGCATGGAAATATATGAAGAAAAATAATATTGGAGAAGGGAGGGGACCTGGGAATCGAACCCAGGTCCCAATGCTTGAAGGACACATCACTCACCAACCAGCCAAACGCGTTTGTTTGTCAAACTAGTGGAACCTGATCAATACATATGCAAATAAATACTATTGATGTAAAACAAAAAAAATTAGCGCGAAGATTTAAATGCTCCAGTCACGTCCAGACACGCAGGCATCATCTTCTTCTTTTCTGCAAAAATATCAAACAAGTAGCGGGGGTTTTAAACTCCCACTAACCACAATGTACAAAAATAGCGATTAGCTCCTGGGTAATGATAAATTGTGCGCGAGGTGATGATTGTGTTCGTATGAAGGTCACGAGTCCAATGGTATTGGTCTTATGGTCCAATTTTTCCCCAGGAAAGAAACCCCAATTTCAAACCTCTGAAACCCTAGGCAGCTTCCATGGTGGATTCGTGTATAGGGCTTAAAAACTCAATCAAAGAATGCCAACAGCTTTAGAACAACCATGTTAGTATAAATCAATGCTTAAAACGTATGGAAAAGGTATGCAAATTCAAAAACGAATATGAAAATATTTGGGAACAGGGCAACGTGGTTCTACCAGTTCTTTGCGCGTGGAGGTCTGATTTTGATTGGGAAAGCTTCCTGGTAGTCTTGGCAAGCTTATGGAATGGTTTTTAGGCCTTGTAACACACTGAAACTATGAAAACAGATTTCAATTTTTTTGGCAAAAATGCAAAGTCGTTTCTTGGTTTGAGGCGCAGCTTTCTTGTTCTTGTGATTAGGTTTAGGTTTGCATATGTATGAGGAATGAATTAGGTCAACAATCCAAGCCCAAAGCCTTTTGCATTGATGATTTTAAATTCTTGATTTTGCATAATCTTTTTCAATCTTTTTTCATGCCAAATATGCCAAATCATGAATGATTCTTTCCTTTTTGAATGTGCACGAGATCTTGAGCTTATAATGGACCTATTAGCTGCATAAAAAGATTTAAAATGCATGCTTTAGTATTTTTTCATATTTAATTTTAATTAAATGAATTAATAGATTTAAAAATTCAATTAATAAATTAAAAATAAGAAAATAACTCCCCTTTGGGTCAATGGGTCGTGCATAGCTTTTGGGTGATGATTCTTGGAAGAAATTGTGGCCCATTAGCAATTTTGAGGCATTTGAAGCAAAGTTGACTTTTCAAAATTCCCAAATATTTCCCAACTTCCACAAGGCATATCTTGCTCAATTTTTAAGCTTTGATCATGTTCTTGGACATTTTGGAAAGGTCTTGAAGTCCTCTAACCAATGCCTTTGGTCCCATGTCATTTTGATTTACCAATCTCAAGTTATGGTCTTTGACTTAAAGTGCCTTTTTGTTGACTTTTGAAAATGACCTATAATGTTGAGATTGATAACTTTTTTGTGAGAGCATTTCTTGGACTTGAAGAGTGAAGAGGAGTTGTAGGAAATGTCATTCCCTTCAAGATGAGCTTTGGATGGAATTTTTCTGATGAACCATGTGGAAGTTATGCCTTGGTCAATTTGCAGTTAACTTTTCCAACTGTCCAAAAATAGAAACTTTTGCATCTTGAGACTTTTTGAGCCATGCCTTGAGAATCATGATCAAGAATTGATCAAATGATGTTTGTGGCTTCAAAATAAGATGTTGACCAAAAATTTTGACTTTTGACTGTCAAATGACCATTTTGCCCCTACAGTTGACTGTTGAGCAATTAGGGTTTTTGACTGTGCAATTTTGTGCTGTGAGTCTTGAAACTTGACATAAGGATGCTTGACAATGTTTGTAGGCATATGGGACTTGATTGGACCCTTGGAAACTTCAACTTCTTTGCCAGAACCAAAACCCTAATCTTTGACTGTTAGGAGGCCATTGGACTGTGCAACCTTTGGGAGATTTTGAAGCATGCTCTTTGCAAATCTTGAAGAATATGGGAGGGCAAATTTTGGGGTACAACACACTCAATTTAGAAATTGAGATCACGACTTCGCTCTCAGTGCATGTTCCCTATAGGATATTTATTGTTTTGTTTCTTTAATTGTTGATCGATGAGTCACTCAATTTAGAAATTGAGATCACGACTTCGCTCTCATTACCTGTTCCCTATAGGGTAAGTTTTGTTAAGCTTCCTTTGACATGTTAATTAAGGTAGGAATCCATGTATGCTAGCATAGGGTAGGATTTTCCTTTATCCTCAACCTTAGGGCCAATCATTGTATGATAACACTAGGGATAGTGCTAGGCTAGTTTCCCTTAGTTTTTTTTCTTTCCTTTGCATTTTGCATCTTAAAAAAAAAATTGTTTTCTTGGAAAATCCTAAAACACCTCTAATAAACTCAAACCCTTCTTCAAGGTAAAAGATACAAATCAATCTTATTTGTTTGTGCGCCCTTGGCTTTTTTTTTAAACTTGGTTTATTGATGTTTCGCCATCCTTGCCATGATACCTTGTTATCTTATAGCCGATGTTTCGCCATCGCACATTTGTTTGAAGCTGATATTTTACCATCGCACATGTTTGCTATCCTACTTTGATTCTCAATATCATTGTTAGGTGTAATGTTTTGTCATCCGATTTATTGATGTTTTTCTGTCTTTGCCATGATATCTTGTTATCTTATAGCCGATGTTTTTCCATCGCACATGTTTGTTATCCTACTTTGATTCTCAATATCATTCTCAGGTGTGATGTTTTATCATCCGTTTTATTGATGTTTCGCCATCGCATACTTGTCTGAAGCCGATGTTTTTCCATCGCACATGTTGGTTATCCTACTTTGACTCTCAATGTCATTGTTAGGTGTGATGTTTTGTCACCTGGTTTATTGATGTTTCACCATATTTTCCATGATACCTTGTTATCTTTTAGCCAATGTTTCGCCATCGCATACTTGTCTAAAGCCGATGTTTCGCCGTCGTACATGTTGGTTATCCTACTTTGACTCTCAATGTCATTGTTAGGTGTGATGTTTTATCATTTGGTGTTTCGCCATCTTTGACTTGTTACTTTGTTATTATTTAGCTGATGTTTTACCATCTCATTTGTTTATTGCTTTATTTGATATTTTGCCATCTTGACTGTTTTTGTTGTCTTAACTAAAAAACACAAACCAACCAGAATATATGAGCCAAACTACGGCTGCTCTGATTCCTTAAAAGGGATACGTAGGCATTGGGGTAGGGCCCAACCGAGCACAACTTTTATTTTCCCTACATTGTTTTCTTTTCTCGCATGCATTCCCTTTTTAGCTTTAAGCCATAGACATAGGTTTTGACCACACCCATTAGATTAGACAACAAGAGTGGATACCATAGAGTACTACGGGCGTGTGGGGTGCTAATACCTTCCCCTCGCGTAACAGACTCCCTTACCTGATCTCTCGGTCGAAAGACCGTAACTTCTCCCTCTTCAGGTTTTCTCGATGTTTACTTTTCCCTCTTGGCGGGATAAAAGACATTCGGTGGCGACTTCATTGATGTTTCATTACAAGATGACGGTTCGACCAGGTCGTTTCAGCTGGAGACTTCACTGGGGACAGATTGACCTCTTGCTGGTCCATCCCGGAGTTGATCCTAAGATCTTTTTTGTTTTCTTTTTGGGTGTTCATTTTACCGCTTTGCATATTTATCTGTTTGCATTGCATCCTATATGCGCTTTACTTTCTGCATACTGGATTTGACTAGACTGTTTGGATTCTGGATTTCTTGGTGGGTGGGTTATTCCATGAGGTAAAAGGCCTCATACCCAGGCTATGAGTGAATTCCATAGGAACTAGGAATAGAGTGGCCATGGCAGCTATGAGGCGGATGCTTTGTAGACCTTACCATGAGACCCATGACTTCAGAGGTAGTTCAGATAGGTGTTATCGTATGATGATACCGACAGTCGGACTCTTGTACTCTGATTTGGCTTTTAACCTTACCTTGACCTAGACTACACCCGTGAGAGCGGCGGGAAAACTTTTCTTACAGGTACAGGTATTGTTGGTGACTTTGTGTTACAAAGGTGACTCAGGTTCCCATGATAGTTTTGAAGCTTTGGGATTTTCTTTTGATCTTGAGTGGTGTTGTTCTGTAATGGTCCAGCCATTATCCAGTGTGAAACTTTGATCCTGTCATGTTGCATCATAGCATATTTATTTATAAAAAATGATGTATAAAAAATAACTAGCATGCGCATGTCATCTTCCAGGGACATTCGAGAGTCTTCTTTCCATCAGAAATGGCTGGCCTCCCGTCAGATGAGTTTGATTCAGTTCATGTTAAAGAGCCTGATAGGCATACATTCTCTTATCAGATTCCTACTATTGATGTGTCCGAATTGAAGAGGTTGAGTTCTTATCTGAAGAGTGATGTTCTGAATAATTTCAACAAAAATTATGGCAATTTGTTACTAATCCTTAACACTCCAGTTGACCCAATGGCTTTGATCACCCTCTTCCAGTTCTATGACAAGGAATTACGGTGTTTTACTTTTCAAAATTAACAACTGGTTCCCACACTAGAAGAATACGCGTACCTACTTAATATCAAGTTGTCCGATAAAGTTCCTTTTGTCCATGTTCCGGAGAAGCTGAAGTTCGAAGTTATTGCTAAAAATTTTCATTTGAGTTGGAAAGAGGTGAAAGACAATTGGAAATCAAGTGAGGGTACTGCAGTGTTTTATTTGGATTTCTTAGTGAAGAAGGTGGAAGACTGGGAAAAGAAAGGGAATTGGAGTGACTTCAGCCTTCTGTTTTCTCTCATGATATATGGGATCATCCTCTTTCCTCACAAGAGAAATTTTGTGGATTTGACGGCTATTTGTGTTTTTAGAAATAAGAACCCGGTACCGACACTCTTGGCAGATACTCTTTACACCATTCATTTCAGGCATGGAAAAGGAGGTAATGTAAGTTTATGTCATTCGATGTTGTATCAATGGTTTAAGTTGCACCTACCAGTAAGTGGCCCTTTCATAGATACCAGGCATTCTCTCTGATGGTCATCAAGACTTGTCAACCTTACTTCATTTGATATCCGGTGGAATTATGACATAGGGGAAGTACGAAGTATTATCACTAGTTGCGGAAATTTACCTAATGTTCCCCTCATAGGAACTAAGGGGTGTATCAACTATAATCATGTGCTTGCTTATCATCAATTGGGATATGCAATGGATGGACTGCCAAAGGTTGAAGAGGTGTCTGAGTCAGTGTATTTTGTTAGAGGAAGTGATCCTATGATGTTGAAAAGAGTGACAAGTGCTTAGAAGGGAATTCACAAGAATGATATAACTACTTTGGGCAAGAAGGTTCCTATTGCTAGAGTTCCTTACTTGGAATGGATTAGAGACAGGGTTAAGATTTTACGGTTACCATTTGCGAGGTTAGCTCCTATATGTGAGCAACCTCATACTATTCTGAGTAACACGGTGCCTACCGAGGTGTTCACGCAGGTTCATGTTGATAACATTCAACTTCGTGCAAAAGACCGTAAGGCAGGGATGAAACTTTATTGGGTAGATCAAGAAAGGGCCGACTTAGCTCGCAAACTCAAAGAAGCTCAAGGGGAAACTTCTGATGCAACCAGTTTTAGGAAGAGGTCTCATGCTGAAATGGAAGAAGAGTTGAGTGAGACCCAGCAAGAGTGCTGAAAGCTTCGAGCATCTAAGAATAGTTACAGGAAGAAGATTCAAAACTTGGAGAAATAATTCAAAGACAAGGATGCTCAGCTTGAGAAGGAGGTAGCCCAGAGGCGTGTCGCAGGGGATCGGTTTGAAGAAAGTAAAGTAGTTGCATCATAACTTTTGAAGGAGAAAGCCAGGCTTGAAGAGTATTGTCAACACCTTGAAGCGTGTCTCGTTCCGGAGATTTAGTTTTGGTGTATTTGGTGACCCCCGGGATTGTTGGAAGGGACCATTGTTTGTTTTTATTATTCAGTTTTTGTTAAGTTTACTTTGAAACACATATTTTTTTGTTTATCGTTACACTCTTAAATGTCCGAAGTCACTCGAACATCGTTTCTTTTGTTTGTAAATAATTGAAGTGTTTGTCTTTTTGTCTTTTTGTCCTTTTTTCCTTTGATTGTATGCTTGATTATTGGTTGCGCGCCGTGATTGATGAATAAAAGGAATCTTGAATACCGGGAAATGACAAACATATCATGCACATAATGCATTTCATAACATTACAGGTTATCTCAAGACGGTATTCTTATTCTTCTGCTTTTCTTATTCAGAATTCAAGATGACTACTCATCGGTATTCCACCAAAAACAATTTTCCAAGACAGATGGAACAAGTTAAAGCTGAACTCGCTAAAATAAGGGCCTAGATGGCTACTCAAATGACCCAGTTAATGGAGGTCATCACCAATGTGAATCGCCGACAGGAGGAACTGACTTCCATTGTCAACAACCAACGCCGCTATCCAGGGGATGGTGGAAATTAAGGGCTCTATCAAGACATTTCTGTTGGATTGGAGGATGTGCAAGATCATCCTGTTGGAAATTTTCACGGGATGCCCGTAAACCCTTTTGTGCACAACGTAGGGCAGTTTCCCCTATCTCCGGGACCTCATCTTGTGGGGAACAAAAGAGATAATCAGGGCGGTATAAGGGGCTATCAGGAGCAGGATTATGACTTTGATCAGGATGAAGATCAGTGTTCTGTTCGGCATTCAGAGCCAGAAGTTCAGGTTGAGGATAGGAAGTATCGGTTGTTGGAAGAATGTTTGAAGGCTGTGGAAGGGAAAGGAACCCTTTGTATAGATGCTAATGATCTCGGGTTGATGTCTGGGGTGAAAGTTCCTCCAAAGTTCAAGCCTCCTGTATTTGAAAAGTACAATGGAACATCATGTCCTGTTACTCATGCAACTGCTTATTTCCGAAAGATGTCGGTTAATACTGAGGATTAGGGGCTTTTGATTCACTTTTTCCAGGATAGCCTATCTGGGGCATCCCTGAAGTGGTACATGAAGTTGGAGAAAACCCATATTCGTTGCTGGAATGATCTTGCTCAGGCTTTTGTCAAACATTATCAGTACAATGTAGATATGGCGCCTAATCACACTCAGTTACAGAATTTGTCACAGGGACCAAGAGAATCTTTCAAGGAATACGCTCAGAGGTGGCGTGAGTTGGCTGCGAGGGTTCAACCTCCACTCATGGAGAGAGTACTCATTGATATGTTTATGAGTACCCTGCAAGGGCCATTCTATGAGCACATGATAGGAAGTACTTCAGCATGATTTGTAGACTTGGTTATGGCTGGTGAAAGAATTGAGGTAGGTTTGAAATTGGGGATAATTCAGATTGGAGGTTCTAGTGGCTCATCAGGGGGCAGTAAGAAACCATTCAACATTTACCCTAAGAAAAAGGAAGGCGACGCAAGTGCGGTTTACTCTCATAGAGGAAGAGGATAGGATCGTCAGCACCAACAAATCAATGTTGTTTCTATTCCTGTTAATGCTCCACCGCAGCAGAGACCGAATACAGTACCTCAACAACAAAGACAACAAGATGCTCCCCGTCAGTATAATAATCAACAGCAGAGACAATTGAGAAAATTAGATCCCCTGCCAGTATCTCTTACTGAAGCACTCCACCATTTTCTCGATTTAAAGTTGATCGATTTGAGAAATATGCCACCACCCCCCGCAAGACTTCCTCCTAACTATGATGCTAATGCAAGATGTGAATTCCATTCAGGCGGAGTTGGTCATTCTACTGACAATTGCTTTGCGTTGAAGTGCAAGATACAAGACTTGTTGGATGTTAAGGCAATTGAGTTTACTCCAGTGACTGGTCCGAATGTTACTCAGAACCCAATGCCTAGGCATGGAGGGTGTGTTGTTAATATGATTGATGATAATGGTGAAGTGTTGGATTTAATCATGAATGTGGAACAAGTAACTACTCCGTTGTGGTATGTTAAGAGGTATTTGCTTGACAATTCTATTTTCCCAGGTTGTACTTCAGAGTGTGCCAAGTGTAGAGAGCAACCGAAGGGCTGTGATGATTTAAAAGTCGGTATCTAGTTGTTGATAAAGGAGGTTTCCCTGCGGTTCGATAGAAAACCGAGCTACCGTAAGGTTACTGAAGAAGATGTTGTTGTGGTATTTATTCCTTACACCCCTGTGCGCATTCCTACCCCATATAGGGCACCTCCTTTGATAATTACGGTACCTGGTCCCATACCGTATACCAGTGAGAAGGCCATCCCATGGTATTATGGTGCTGATGTTTATTACCATGGGGTGAAGCAGGAAGTAAGTACTCGTTTGTCTGAGGAAGAACGTGCTGAAGATAACGAAGGGGAGGTTCATAATTTTTCTGGTGTGGGTCGAATGACTAGAAGCGGGAGAGTATTTGGTCCTTCTAATGTGCAAGATGCGGTAGATGCTTCTGCAAGAGAAAAAGGAAAACAGAAGGCGATAATTGGTAATCCAAGGGTTACGCCAGCCAATGTGACTCAACCAATTCCGATACCAGAAGCTTCTTCAGTTCCCGGTGAGGTTGAAGAGTTAATGTGAATTATCAGAAAGAGTGATTATAGCCTAATTGATCATATGAGCCATACTTCTTCTAAGATGTCTATCTTGTCTCTGTTGATTTATTCAGAACCTCACAGAAATGCTTTGATGAAGTTGTTAAAGAATGCGTTCGTGCCACATGAGATAACAGTCAATCAGTTTGAGAATGTTTGTGCTAACATATCTGTCGGGAACGGTCTGGGCTTCACAGATTTTGATCTTCCTCTGGAAGGGCGAGACCATAACAAAGCATTGCATATTACAATGGAGTGTAGGGGCACTACTTTATCCCGGGTTTTGGTGGACACAGGGCCGTCTTTGAATGTATTGCCTAAGTCAGCATTGATGAAAATTGATTATTCTGGACTGGAGTTACGCCCTAGTGATTTGATGGTGAAGGCATTTGATGGGTCTCGAAGGTTAGTGTTTGGGGAGGTGGAGTTACCAATCAAGGTTGGTCCTCTCACCTTCACGGCTACATTTTTTGTGATGGATATACAGCCAGCGTATTGTTGTTTATTGGGGCAGCCGTGGATTCATAAAGCAGGGGCAGTCACTTCTACTCTTCATCAGAAACTTAAGTATCCTGCAGAGGGAAAGGTGATAACTGTGTGCAGCAAGGAAGAGTACATCGTGAGTCATTTGACATCATTCCACTATGTTGAAGTTGAAGGCAAGATACATGAGACTCCGTTTCAAGCGTTTGAGACAGTTCATGCTGTCAATTTTCCTCCTCCAGAGCAGAAAAGGAAACCTGAAACTGTTGTGTCTTCTCTCAAGGATGCGAGAGCTGTGGTGGAAAATGGTAACCCTGAAGGTTGGGGTCAGGTGCTGGACATTACCCCAAAATTTAATAAATTTGGTCTTGGTTTTAGCCCAGGTCAGCAGAGTACAATTCCCAGAGCATCTAGTTTATCTACTCCTGTGAAGTTTTCCCGTCCTTGTGCTACTCAACAAGGACACGTCAATGCAGTTGGCGACGATAGGGTTGATGGCTACCATATCGAAGATTGGATTCTTCCGAGTATTCCAGGCAAGACACTCAACAATTGGACTTCTGTGGATGTTATCCAAGTTTCAAGCATTGAGGAGTAATTTTCTTGTTTTATTTTATTATCATATCATAATTCCTATGCTCTGCCCAAGGCGTGGTGGATCATTTGTGTAGGGCCACCATGTTTATTTTCAAAAAGTTTATCATGAAATAAAGGACGTTTTTGCATTCAAAATTTTACTCCATTTATTTTTTTTATTTGAATGGCAATGTTTCTCTTTTCACACACTGTCACTAAAAAACGCCAAAATGTCGTTCATGCAGATGCACTTCCACCACCAGTTATATTGATAACGACTCTGCTATGGCTCATTATGACTTTAATACTCCTACTTATCAAGCTGGAGAAGAAGCATATGAGGATTGTGGTCTTCCTGGGGAATTAGCAAGATTTTCAAAACAAGAGGAGAAGGTTATCCAGCCGAATCAGGTTTCAATTGAGGTGGTGAATATTGGCACAGAAGAGGTAAGAAGAGAAGTCAAGATAGGGGCAGATCTCGAAGAAAGTATAAAGGTCAGATTGATTAAGCTACTCCGTGAGTATTCTGATATCTTCGCTTGGTCTTATGAGGATATGCCTGGGTTGGATACAGACATAGTGGTGCATCGACTACCGCTCAAAGAGGGTTGTTCTCCTGTCAAGCAAAAGCTCAGAAGAACTCATCCTGAGATGTCCAAGAAGATCAAGGAAGAGGTTCAGAAGCATTTGGACGCGAATTTCTTAAAGGTCGTCAATTATCCGCCATGGATTGCAAATATTGTGTCTGTACCCAAGAAGGATGGTAAGGTCAGGATGTGCATGGATTATAGGGATTTGAACAGGGCCAGGCCTAAAGATGACTTCCCTCTTCGGCATATTGATGTGTTGGTCGATAATACTGCTCATTCCAAAGTGTTTTCGTTCATGGATGGTTTTTCGGGTTACAATCAAATTAAGATGGCTCCGGAGGATATGGAGAAGACAACATTTATCACGCCTTGGGGAACTTTCTGCTATAAAGTGATGTCGTTTGGTTTGAAAAATGTTGGGGCAACATATCAGCGCACCATGGTCACTCTCTTTCATGATTTGATTCACAAAGAGATTGAGGTTTATGTGGATGATATGATTGCTAAGTCTGACACGGAAGAGGAACATCTTGTTTATCTGGAAAAATTGTTCGAGAGACTGAGGCAGTTCTTGCTGAGGTTGAATCCGAATAAGTGCACCTTCGGGGTGAGATCCGGCAAGTTGTTGGGTTTTATTGTAAGTGAAATAGGTATCGAGGTGGACCCGGCCAAGGTAAAAGCGATACAAGAAATGCCTGAGCCAAGGACAGAGAAGGAAGTGCATGGTTTCTTGGGAAGGTTAAACTACATTTCTAGATTTATTTCTCATCTCACAACCACCTGTGAACCTTTGTTCAAGTTGTTGAAGAAAAGTCAGACAGTGAAATGGAATGAGGATTGTTAGAAGGCCTTTGACAAAATAAAAGAGTATTTGCAGGAACCTCTTATACTCATGCCGCCAGTGGAGGGAAGGCCACTAATCATGTATCTAACTATGTTGGAGAGCTCAATGGGTTGTGTCCTCGGTCAGCACGACGAGACAGGGAAAAAAGAGCAGGCTATTTACTACTTGACTAAAAAGTTTACAGAATGTGAGTCGAGGTACTCATTGTTGGAAAAGACTTGTTGTGCGCTTGCCTGGGCTGCCAAACATTTGAGGCAGTACATGTTAACTCACACCACCTACTTGATATCCAAAATGGATCCAATCAAGTACATTTTCGAGAAGCCATCTCTTACAAGCAGGGTAACCCGTTGGCAGATGATACTCACCAAATATGATATCCAATACACTACTCAAAAAGCAATTAAGGGTAGTGTACTGGCCGACCACCTTGCTCATCAGCCCATGAACGATTATAAACCGATGAAGTTTGATTTTCCAGATGAAGAAATTGTGTATATTCGGGATTGTAACATGCCAAACCCAGACGAAGGACCCGAGCCGGGATCACGTTGGACGCTTGTTTTTTATGGTGCCTCCAATGCCATGGGCAACGGTGTCGGAGCTATTATCACTTCCCCTTAGGGATACCATATTCCTTTCACGGCTCGTATTTGTTTCGATTGCACTAACAATATGGCCGAATATGAGGCTTGTATTTATGGCATTGAAGCGGCGATCGACCTGCGCATCAAATTTTTGAAAGTTTACGGGGATTCCAATCTTGTTATCAGCCAGATTAATGGAGATTGGGAGACTCACCATCGAAACCTAATTCCCTATCGTGAGCATGTTATGAAGCTGATTCCGTACTTCGAAGAGATCACATTTGAACACATTCCTAGAGAAGAAAACAATCTAGCTGATGCACTGGCAACTTTTTCCTCCATGTTCAAGGTTAAGTGGGCTAATGAGGCACCTTCCATTACTATCAGAAGTTTGAGTGAGCCAACTTTCTGTTTTGAGGCTAGTTTGGAATCATATGGTAATCCTTGGTTTTATGATATTAAACGATATCTTGAAACACGAGAGTACCCTGAAGAAGAATCCGTCACAGATAAGAAGTTCTTGAGAAGATTTTCAGCCAAGTTCTTTCTCAGTGGTGGTGTGTTGTATAGAAGGCATCATGACGGTTTACTGCTCAGATGTGTTGACAAGAAAGAAGCAGCTAGAATCATTGAGGAGATACATGAAGGTGATTTCGAGACCCATTCCAGTGGGCACACCATGGCTAAAAATATTTTGCAAGCAGGTTATTATTGGTCCACCATGGAGACTGACTGTTACAATCATGCACGGGTTTGCCACAAATGTCAAGTCTATGCTGATAAGGTGCATGTGCCACCAGTACCTTTGAATGTCTTGACTTCCCCTTGAACGTTTGCAATGTGGGAAATTGATATGATCGTAAAAATTTAATGGACTGCATCCAACGGACACCGTTTCATTCTGGTTGCCACCGATTATTTTACAAAATGGGTCGAAGTTGCATCCTATGCCAATGTCACCAAACAGGTGGTAACTCGGTTCATTAAGCACAATATTATTTGTCGCTACGGAGTGCCTGAAAAGATCATTACCGATAATGGGTCTAATTTGAACAACAAAATGATGGATGAGCTTTGTGAGTCCTTCAAAATCAAGCATCATAACTCTTCCCCATACCGACCAAAGATGAACGGTGTTGTCGAAGCGGCCAATAAGAATATTAAGAAGATCGTACAGAAGATGGTGGTAACCTATAAAGATTGGCATGAGATGCTGCCTTTCGCTTTGCATGGTTATCCCACCACTGTGCGTACTTCGACTGGGGCAACCCCATTTTCATTGGTTTACAGAATGGAAGCAGTATTGCCGGTAGAAGTCGAGATTCCTTCTCTTAGGATCATGAGGGATGTTGAGCTGGATGAAAGTGAATGGGTACAAAATCGGCTGGATCAGTTGGAACTTATTGATGAGAAGAGGTTGACGGCTGTATGTCATGGTCAGGTATATCAACAAAGGATGAGGAAAGCTTTTGAAAAGAGGGTACGACCTCAGTGTTACAAGCCAGGTGACCTTGTGCTAAAGAGGATAATTCTCCCCCAGGGAGATCCCAGGGGCAAGTGGGTTCCGGCTTATGAAGGTCCTTTCATGGTCAGAAAAGTTTTCTTTGGAGGAGTGATGATGCTCGCGACTATGGATGGAGAGTACTTCCCTCTCCCTGTGAATGCTGACGTAGTTAAAAAATACTTTGCATAAAAAAATATATATAAAAAAACCCGTTAAACTGAAAACCTGAAAGGGCGGTTTAGGCAAAAAGAGGGTGTCCTGGTGAATCGAAAACCCGAAAGGGCGATTCAGGAAAAAGTTAGGGACTTAAAGCAAGTAACTACGCTCAGCATGAGATCCTTTGTTTCTTTCCTTCGTTATGCCACCTGGCATAAGCTCGAAGCTAATCCAAGAATGATATGTCTGAAATCAGGAAGATGAAAGCATAGGAGTCATAAGAGTCATAGTAGAGTCGGGACTTGATGGATATTCACATTCACATTGCCATTTGTAAACACTTGTTTGCTTTGATTTTGTAATTACTTGCTTCCAAATGTAAATGCCTTTTTCACATGCTGATTTCTCAAAATCAATAGAATATCTTCTTTGAAGTACACGTATACATTTCTTTTCTCCCTTTTTACTATTTTGTTTGCAAAAACGTCCAATATTTTGATAAGCATGTGCATATAAACTTCGTGGGCCTTACACGGAAATGGTAATCTAAGTCATGGTTAGTTGATCGCTTGAAATACGGATAACAAACACAACTACTACTGTGCAAGGGGCGTGTTTGGTCCTATGATTGATAGGATTCTCATTCACTTTACTGTTGGATGCCTTGCCAATTTGTTTCACAGCTCCGTGTTGTTGGTAAAGGTCTTGGGTAAGGGTAATATCAAGATTACGGCAAGTCAACGAGATCGGCGAACCTAGTTGGAGATATTTCTTCCCCATAATGGCTTTTATTATGTTTCTTTTCTGCACTTTCATGTGTTATCTTGATTGATTGTTTTTAGCATTGTCTGCATATAGGATTTTGTTTATGGTCGAATGTCAGTCTTGATGTGTTGAATATTTTTTCCTTGAAGAAATTGTTTCATTTTACTTAATCCATCCAGTATCACACTTTAATCGTTTTTTGGGCATTTTGATACCAACTGTGCCAATTCTTTTACTTAGCCAAGAGTTTGGAGGAAGGAGTTTAGCTAAAAAAACAATGACTGTAGTGGTATGCTTTTGAGTAGAACCCCGTTGACGATGTATAGGCATTGTTTCAATCCCCAAACACCAGAGATATAAGGGAGTTAGACCCTCGTTAACCCCTCTAAGCCTTCGAAGTAGGAGTTTTCTTTTCCGTTAAAAAAACCCTTATTTTTTTAACCAGGGACAGGGTAGATGTTCAGTTAATTTGACCAAGCATTCAAATTTCAGAAGGAATGTCCCGGCTGAGGATCACCACATTTTATCTTTCGCATCATGAGATCAGGAAAAATGTTTAAACCACGATGTTCATTTCCTCACAAAGTCCTGAGGTCGAGATCAAATCGATACAATATTTGCTATCCCTTGCCGACCAAGGAATGAGGCATTTTTTTTCTTCAAAAAAAAGAGAGAAAGAAAAGTTCAAAGACCTAAAGTCACATTGACTTGTTCAAAGTGGAAAGTATGAATAAGAAAGAAACAAAAAGCCCCGCTAAGTCGAAACTTGAAAACAAGTCGCTTAGGAAAAAGTTAGGGCGTCCCGCTGGACTCCCAAAATTGAAATTCAAAAGATTTTGTCCAGGAAAAAGTTAGGGAAAAGAGAGCCTAAAAGGCCGAAAAAGATTATCCAATAAAATTTTCATCAAAAGAAGAGGAACAATAATATCAAAAACAAAAGCAGCGGAAGTTAAGTGACAATCATGTTGAAGAATTTGTCGTGATCACTCTACCATTATAAATCCTTTTGAAACATGAATGCTTGTGATAAGTCAACTGAACTTAGGACAGGAGAATATCACGAAGGGGGTGGGCACCAAATAACTTGAGCCTTGAAAAACTTTTTTCTAAAAAACCTCGAACCAGGCCACGTTACAACCTCTAAAAGTCCTAACTGAAATAAGGGTTTAACTCGAAAGCATACTACAACAGGATAACGTTTCCTAAACTCCCAAATATGTGTTGCATATCCATGTTGGTATCTTATCACCCGCATCTTGACTCGTTTTTCTTTGAAAAAAAAAAGATAAAGGGAAGAAAAGTTTTGAAATTTTTGCACTCTAGCCAGTGATTCATTCACAACAGAGATGCGACACTTTGTTAAGGTTTTCAACTTTAAGGCTTAAATAATCGTCGCATCAGATCTGTCATTCCCAAAATAAACATTTTTCTGCATGCAAAACATTTGTTTGAAATTAAAAAAAAAAAGAGTTTACACGTTAAACACCTGTAAAGAGCTTAATGATTGCCAGGAAGGGAATATTTGGTTCTTCTTTTGTTAGACAGAGCCCATGTATGAATAGGACTTTACCTATCCCCAGTAGAGTTTCGTTTTTGTAGCGAAGTTTTGTTGCCTCAGGAATCTTCTTTTAAAGGCTTCATTCCGAGACTCTGGATTTGAGGATGTCGCATATCCCCAACGGAGTTGCTAACAGAGATCCCTCGCCATGACCTCTCATTTCCCAGCTGGTCTGTTGATTGGGGCATCCTTATGTTAAGATCTTTCCTTATCCCCAGTAAATTCGATACAGTGTGATTATCTGCATGATCCATCCAATGGTTGCATTCCAAGAAATATCTCTCCAACAAAAATCTTCAACAGAGTTCTGTCTCCCTGGTAAAGTCCTGTTTCCTTAGCAGAGCTTTGCTCCCCCGGAAAAGGTTTTCACCCCTCACGTCGGGTTTGTTGTCATGGTATCATCCTCAACACGGCCGCGCGCTGTCTTTTCCAGAGATTACAGTGTCGATCTGATCTTCTCTAGGAGTTTTCAGTTTATTTCTGCAGCTCCCCTCAATGTTTGTAGCCTGTTTCTACTGGTTGCTCGGTTGTTATTCCCCGCGAAGCTTCATCTCTTCGAGGTTCCCTCTCTAGCAGTTCCCCATATTTTCTCCTCTCATTTGGATTTTGCAATTTATTTTTGCAAGTCTTGTCAGATTCCGGGTTCTTGGTTTTTGGCTTCTCAATTGGCCATTTCAGTGAAACTCTTAAACATGCATCATTACATTTCATCTACCAAAACGCGTAGCATTTCCATTATTTGGAACATTGCGCTGTATAGAAAGAATTCAAACATGCATCAGAACATAAGCCATTATTGTTTCTGTTGTCCCCAGTGAATTTGCTAATACTTCGGATTAAATCCCCAGTGAGGTCTTCGTCTCCATTATCTCAGTTCCCCCCCCCCCCCCCATACCAATATCC
This sequence comes from Vicia faba, assembly GCA_948472305.1. Classification (NCBI taxonomy): domain Eukaryota; kingdom Viridiplantae; phylum Streptophyta; class Magnoliopsida; order Fabales; family Fabaceae; genus Vicia; species Vicia faba. Next base: position 394,247,860 of record OX451736.1, read on the forward strand.
TTTTGACATCAATCATTTGTTTGTTTGAGTGTCTACTCTTGACTGTAGTTCGGTTTCGCCCTGGCGCGGTCTTCTCGGGTTTAGTTTTCACTACCCTCTCCGGTTCATTCCAATGTCTATTGATTCACCTTTTCGAATACCAGTTTCATCCCGATATTCGCTTTCAGCAGGTTTTTAGGTGTACGCCCTAATCTCCTTGTTTTGGGTTGAGCTCAGAGTTTCGTCTCCTCACATTGCACATGAAATCCAGTTTCGTCCTAGTGCTCATCTAGTTTAGTTTCGCCTAACTAGTTATTGAGTCGAGTTTCGCCTCGTTTTTGCTTTCATACCTTGCACCCTTAGACGGTGTTTGTTTATCGAGTGCAGTGTTCGTACTATGTCCCTAGTTTGAAATCAGTCTCTTTTGTTCCCTGGATTCTTCTATCAGTTTTCATCACTATTTATCCATTGATCCGAGACCAGTAGGTGCTCTGAGAAACATGCGCTCTCATCACTCTCGCTTTGGGTCGAGTTTTGCCTCTTCGTTTATGCATGAAATCCAGTTTCGCCCTGGTACTCATCTAGTTTAGTTTCGCCTAACTAGTTATTGAGTCAAGTTTCGTCTCGTTCTTGCTTTCATACCTTGGACCCTTTGACGGTGTTCGTTTACTGAGTGCAGTATTCGTACTGCGTCCCTGGTTTGAAATCTGTCTCTTTTGTTCCTTGGATCCTTCTATCAGTTTTCGTCACTGTTTATCCATTGATCTGAGACCAGCAGGTGCTCTGAGAAACATGCACTCTCATCACTTTGCTTTGGGTTGAGTTTCGCCTCGTTACCCGTGCGTGAAATCCAGTTTCGTCCTGGTACTCATTTAGTTTGGTTTTGTCTAACTGGTTATTGAGTCGAGTTTTGTCTCGCTTTCGTTCCTCATTTCTAGGATTCTTTCAGTTCCTTCATACTGTCTATCTTAGTTGAGATTATCAAGTGCTCCTAGAATCACGCACTCTAGCCACTTTGCTTTGGGTCGAGCTCAGAGTTTCGTCTCCTCACCCGCGTACATTTTCTTTTCCAGAGCTTAGTTTCGCCTATACTCTTTGATTTGAGTTTTATCTCACCTTTTTAGAAGCCTAGTTTTACCCTGGCACATTTTTCCGGGAGTTTAGTTCCGTCTACTCTTCTTTTGTTTTCGTTTTGTTTCAACCTGCATTACAGCTTCATTCTGACGCATGTCTTGGGGTTTTTTCTTTTTCTTTCTTCTTCAAGAGTGTAAATTTTCGGGTTCTTTTGTATTCAATCATCTTCAACTCTAAACACTCAAAAGTTACCACTTTTCTCACTTATCATGTTGAAGATATTTGAATAGAGGCAGCTGTTGCACCCCAAAATTTACCCTCTTAATTTAGGCTTATGTTTCATCATGAATATCATATTGCATTGCATTCATACATTGTGATGGGATCAAAATACTTTGGTTATCAAGTCTTCCTCAAGCTTTGAAGGTTGATTGCATTGACAAGTTGCTCAAGTAGAACCTTATCATCTAAACCTCTGGATCTTTCAAGCTCAAAAGTTATTTCATATCTCAAGATATTTTATCTATCTCTTTGGATCATCAGAGGATTGAAGTTTGAGATTGATTATAAGAGGAATCACTTTTTTTGATTCACCAGTCAAAATTAGGGTTTTGTTTGATCAAGGCTATTGATTAATGTACAAATCTTGATCTGGAAGCTACAACATCTCATTGGTATTTGAAAAGTCTTTGTACAAGAAATTGGTCAAGATATCCAAAGGATTTGAAGTTTTGAAGATGATTCATCAGTCTCCTAAGGTGTTAACCAAAACTAGGGTTTGGGATTTTATCAAGATTTCTTGAGAATTTTGAAGTGAAACTTTGTACATGGCCTCTATATATTTGGAATATCATATGTTTGAAGTCTTGATCATCAATTTTGAAGGGAAGTGGATCAATTGATTCAAAGGGGCAAAATGGTCATTTTGGTCAAAATCAATCTAAGTCAAGGTTGACCAAGTGAACTTTTGGTCAACCATCAATTCAAGGGTGTAATTTTCATATTTCAAGTCCATTTTGATCATTGGATCAAAAATATTGAGGTTTGGGTTGAAACTTGTTCATGAAGAAACCCTAAAAGTTTCTAATTTTGGAAAATGAGGACTTAACTTCAAAAATTCATATTTTATTCACCTTTGATCAAAAAAATGCAAATGAAGTATGCTTGGAAATCTAAGAGGGAGCACTTTCACATGATTCCATTTTTGAGAGCAATGCATGAAGTGGTGGTAAGTTATAAAGCTTGGAAGTCACAAAATTATGGGTCATTTCTCAAAATTTGTGATTTTCATGCCATATTTTGATGGACCTAATGGAATAAAATGTGAGGCCATTTTCCACAGGGATTGTATATCTTTTCAATACCTTTCCAAATTGTACTCATTTGTGTCCAAATTCAAAAATATGAGCAAGTTATGAGCTTTGGATTTTTTAGGTATTTTGTTGAATTTTGACCAAGCAAGCAAAATGTAATTTCTTGAGAACTCGAGTTTCAGCCATTCCTTTTGTTTCTAATCATGCCCATTGTTGCACCCCAAAATTTGCCCTCTCATGTTTTCCAAAGTCTTCCCCCTACATGGTTGACCAGATACTCTTGCCTAAGAAAAAAAGAAATTTTTGAGTGGTACTTTAAGTACCTTTCGATTTGCATTCTGAAAGACTCTTCGATTGGTGTTCTGAAGGAGCCTTTCGATTGGCATTCTGGACAAGCACTTCGATTTGCATTCTGAAAGACCCTTCGATTGGTGTTCTGAAGGAGCCTTTCGATTGGCATTCTGGACAAGCACTTCGATTTGCATTCCGAAAGACCCTTCGATTGGTGTTCTGAAGGAGCCTTTCGATTGGCATTATGGACAAGTACTTAGATTGGCATTGTGTCAAGGCTTTCGATTGGGATTCTGAAAGACCTTTTCGTTTGGCACCCTGGGCCAAGCCTTTCAATTGGCATGTCAAGGGATCCTTCGATTAGCATGAACAGCACCTTTCGACTGGCCTGTTAACAAAGCCATCAAGAGGGCACTCAAAAAACATGTCCAGGTACACTAAACATGTCCAGATTCTTGCCTTTTCTGTTCCTAAAGAGCTGATTCGATCAGAGTAATTCTGTGCAACTCAAGACCATTCGAAGAAGCATTCAGAAGGCCCATTCAAAGGGTACATTAGAAGTCCATTCGAAGGAGGAAAATCAAGACCAATCGAAGAGCAGGGCCTGAGGGCATTCAAAATTCAAAATTGTCCAGGTTCATTCAAGGGACACGAATGTTTCAAAAAAGGAAATTATTTAATGTGTCTGATTCTTGTCTCATGGCATTAAAGGCCTGGTTAAATGTCTGTCTCTTTCCATTACTGCACCCTCACACCCCTATAAATATAGAGGCCAGCATACATATCCAGGACACACGAAAATATACAAAAAAAATAGAGAAAAGAAATAGGGAGAACTTGGAGATATGCTGCCAAAGGTCATCAGCACTTCCAGGAAGCCATACCCAATCCTTGCACAAGCCATTCCACACTCAGAACCACAGATCCAAACACCTCTGTTTGGTAAAAGAAAAATCTAATCTCAAACTCATTTTTAAATTCATTTTGATTGCATATTCACGTTATTACTATTTGTGAATGATCTAATGTGATACATATAAGCTACAGCGCAAAGATGAGATTGTGCCATTGCTTGGGCACAATCTGAGTTTCTCCTTCGAATCCCAGGATAAAATAAACCCAGACCCAGATTCAGCAGGTGCGAATAGGGAGGAGATTCGAATCAGGGGGGTAAAGTCCCCCCCTGGACCTTTAACATGTGTTTCGTTTTTTGCAGGAAATGTATTCTCAGGATCCTGTTCAGAGTTTCGAAGCTCAGCAGCTTAGCTTCGAACTGGACCCAGGACTTCCAGATCGAAGGATGACATATCCAGATCGAACACCCTCAGAGTGCAGCCCATCATGCACCTTCGATCCAGTCTCTTCACTGGGTCGAAAGACAGCCTGCACCTCTTTCGACCCAGGCCTCCAGAATTATATTTTTCTTGATTTGCTGCTTGGCCCATTTGTACTTTGTTTACTTAGTTTTTTTGTTTATTTCTTTTAGTTTTTTTTAATCAACATAAAAATCATAAAAATAAATAACTTAGAATTAGGATTTAATTTAGTTAATCATTTTAACTTATTTTCTTCAATTTTAAAATCAGTAGATTTAGGATTTATCTGAATTCAATCCTTTTCATAAACAAAAAATGCAAAAAAAAAATATTAGGTATGCTTTAGAGTTAATTTTAATCAGTTTTTTTTAATTAATTAAATTTGACTTAATTGAACATTTAGAATTTTCCCAAAAAAAATAAAATAAAACAACAAAAGATTATATTCTTAGGATTTTTAAGATTCACGCGCGTTTATTTTATTGTAACTACTTATTATTCCCCCAATTTCGGACATGTAAATAATCCTTCTCCCCGAAGCCTTGTAATAGCGTAGGATTTACAATTTCCGCACTTTAAACTCCTGTATATATATTAACTGCTTAGATGTATGCTAACTAGGATTGTATGACAAGATCTAAAAACAAATGGTAGAACACCTAAAAATACAAAGATGATATAAACTGAAAATTGACACACTTGCACATGCCACTCCTAGGGTACACCTCACTTGGTTGCCTCAAATGTGGTCATTAAGTATAGGATGTTTTAGAGGTCGTCCTTCTATCCAAAGATCAAAGTTTCCTCGAAATGGTTGCCTCGATAAAAATGATCTAAGACATTAGGGTTACCACTAAGGCGTCCTAACGTTGCTTTAGTGACCACACGTCCCTTAAATCGAATTGACCCGAAAACTCCAAAGACGGTGCTACCTACTCCTCAATAGTGGGATAGCATTGTCTAAAGGACGTTTGCACAATTTAATTCCTTTTCGAGTAGGTAGAGGTTCTTAAGTACTTGCTCCTTTAAAAAAACAAAACAAAACTTTTCGCACTTACACTTTCTTCAAAAACAAAACAAAACTCTTTTCAAAACCCACAAACACAAAGAAAAGCAAACTTTTGAAAACATAGTGAGCAAGTACCTAAGAGCCCGTGGATAACCACGGATAGAAAGGGTGCTAACACCTTCCCTTTCTATAATCTACCTCCCGAACCCGAGAAATCTCGAAAAGGAATTTTTCTGTGCTTTTGTCATTTCCTCGTTGGATAAAATAAAAGACGATGGCGAATCTTGCTTACCGCGACATTTTGCAAAAACAAACGCAAACACGAACCAGCATTAAAAAATAGTCAGTTCTCATTGCCACCGATCACACCCATAACCAATTTGTAACATGCTGAGGCTCGTTACACTCACCATTTCGTGCCTCATATGGTATTGTACTTGTTTGATTGAAAAATAACAAACTTGCCCGATTTTGAAAATTCATCAACACTCTGTCATTTCAAGTAGTCCTGACCTGGAAATTTGAGCATTGTTTTCTGACCTCATTTGGCTCATAAAACGCAAAGAAAATGAGGGCTAGCACGAGTGAAATGCAGGCTCCATGTGCAATCTCACTTTTTGCATAAACTACCAAACTTGCCCTCCAACGACTTGGAGGACCAAATACCACTTCTATCCTCTTCCTCTCATGCTATATAATAAGAACCAAGGCTCAGTTTGAAGATTCAGTGAAGTAAGGAGATCAAGCTTGCACCATTGGTTTGCTTCTAGAGTGAAGGAATCGAGTTTCCAGTTTTCACATCAATCTTGCTTAAAGTTCTCTGGGTTTCTTTTATTCTTGCTCAGTTGCTACAGATAGTTATCCGTTTGGTATTGCACTATTTCCTTTCTTTTATTTTCATTTTGTATAGTTCTATGTGGCATGACAGGACCTATGTTGCTGATATATGTCAGGAGGCCCTTTGTTTTGTTTGATACATGTGTTATGTTTGTGTTTGTTTCTTTAACTATTGATCAATGAGTCACTCAATTTAGAAATTGAGATCATGACTTCGCTCTCAGTGCATGTCCCCTATATGATATTTATTGTATTTTTCTTTAATCACTGATCGATGAGTCACTCAATTTAGAAATTGAGATCACGACTTCGCTCTCAGTGCATGTTCCCTATAGGATATTTATTGTTTTTTTCCTTTAATTGTTGATCGATGAGTCACTCAATTTAGAAATTGAGATCACGACTTCGCTCTCATAGCCTGTTCCCTATAGGGTAAGTTTTGTTAAGCTTCCTTTGACATGTTAATTAAGGTAGGAATCCATGTATGCTAGCATAGGGTAGGATTTCCCTTTATCCTCAACCTTAGGGTCAATCATTGTATGATAACACTAGGGATAGTGCTAGGCTATTTTCCCTTAGTTGTTTTTCTTTCCTTTGCATTTTGCATCTTAAAACAAAAATTGTTTTCTTGGCAAATCCTAAAACACCTCTAATAAACTTAAACCCTTCTTCAAGGTAAAAGATATAAATCAATCTTATTTGTTTGTGCGCCCCTTGGCTTTGTTTTTAAACCTAGTTTATTGATGTTTCGCAATCCTTGCCATGATACCTTGTTATCTTATAGCCGATGTTTCACCATCACACATTTGTTTGATGCCGATGTTTTTCCATAGCACATGTTTGTTATCCTACTTTGATTCTCAATATCATTGTTAGGTGTGATGTTTTGTCATCCGGTTTATTGATGTTTCGCCATCTTGGCCATGATATCTTATTATCTTATAGCCGATGTTTCACCATCGCACATTTGTTTGAAGCCGATGTTTCGCCATCGCACATGTTTGTTATCCTACTTTGATTCTCAATATCATTGTTAGGTGTTATGTTTTGTCATCCGTTTTATTGATGTTTCGCCATCGCATACTTGTCTGAAGCCGATATTTTGCCATTGCACATGTTGGTTATCCTACTTTGACTCTCAATGTCATTGTTAGGTGTGATGTTTTGTCACCTGGTTTATTGATGTTTCTCCATCTTTGCCATGATACCTTGTTATCTTTTAGCCGATGTTTCGCCATCGCATACTTGTCTGAAGCCGATGTTTCACCATCGTACATGTTGGTTATCCTACTTTGACTCTCAATGTCATTGTTAAGTTTGATGTTTTATCATTTGGTGTTTCTCCATCTTTGACATGTTACTTTGTTATTATTTAGCCGATGTTTTACCATCTCATTTGTTTGTTATTTTATTTGATGTTTTGCCATCTTGATTGTTTTTGTTGTCTTAACTAAAAAACACAAACCAACCAGAATATATGAGCCGAACTACGGCTGCTCTGATTCCTTAAAAGGGATACGTAGGCATTGGGGTAGGGCCCAACCGAGCACAACTTTTATTTTCCCTACATTGTTTTCTTTTCTCGCATGCATTCCCTTTTTAACTTTAAGCCATAAACATAGGTTTTGGCCACACCCATTAGATTAGACAACAAGAGTGGATACCGTAGAGTACTACGAGCGTGTGGGGTGCTAATACCTTCCCCTCGCGTAAAAGACTCTCTTACCCGATCTCTCGGTCGAAAGACCGTGACTTCTTCATCTTCAGGTTTTCTTGATGTTTACCTTTCCCTCTTGGCGGGATAAAAGACGTTCAGTGGCGACTTCATTGATGTTTCATTACAAGATGACGGTTTGGCCAGGTCGTTTCAAGGACCATGATTCAACAAGAGTTACACTATTGTCTTCAAATCTATCTCAGATATCAGACCTGCACATAACTTTTTCTTAAAGTGTATTCTAATAGCCCGTGCTTTAATGGCCATGCACGTGTATCCCAGTTTAGTGAAGGCTCTAGGAATTCTGCCTCGCAATTCCATAGGAATCAACCCAAGTTCCACAATAACAAAGGTGAGTCTATCAAGAGTACTCTGTAGCCTAGGTACTCCCTCATATAAAGTATAGATCTCATTAAGAGCTTCTATTATCTCATCCTCTTTTTACTTCAGGATTCATGCTTTACTTGCATGATCATCTCATATTACTCACAACTTGTTATTACCCATTGAACCTATTTCTTGGGATCTCCAGTCATCTAGGTCAGGTTACCATCCTGAGAAACTCATTTCTTTATAGGCATCAGTCCCATTGTGATCGGTGGGAATGAGAACTGACTGTTTTGGAATGCTGGTTCGCGTTTGCGCTTGTTTTTGCAAAATGTCACGGTAAGCAAGAGTCGCCACCGTCTTTTATTTTATCCAACAAGGAAAGGACAAAAGCACAGAAAAATTCCTTTTTGAGATGTTTCTCAGGTTCGGGAGGTAGATTATAGAAAGGGAAGGTGTTAGAACCCTTTCTATCCGTGGTTATCCATGGGCTCTTAGGTACTTGCTCACTATGTTTTCAAAAGTTTGCTTTTCTTTGTGTTTGTGGGTTTGCAAAGAGTTTTTTGTTTTGAAAGGGGTGTAAGTGCGAAAAGTTTTGTTTTGTTTTCAAAAGAGCAAGTACTTAAGAACCTCTACTTACTCAAAAAGGAATTAAACTGTGCAAATGTCCTTTAGACAGTGTTATCCCACTATTGAGGAGTAGGTAGCACCGTCGTTGGAGTTTTTCGGGTCAATTCGATTAAGGGACGTGTGGTCACTAAAGCAATGTTAGGATGTCTTAGCGGTAACCCTAATGTCCTAGATCATTTTTCCGAGGCAACTGTTTCGAGGCAACTATGATCTTGGGACAAGAGGGCGACCTCTAAAACTTCCTATACTCAATAACCATATTCGAGGCAACCAAGTGAGGTGTACCCTAAGAGTGCATATGTGCAAAGTGTGTTTTATTGCATGCATTTGTCTTTGATTTTTAGGTTGTCTACTTGTTGGTTTTATCTTGCCATACACACCTAGTTACTAGCATTTGTACAAAAGTAATAAAAAGTGCAAAAAATAAATCCTACATTATTACAACCATATTGAAGTGCATAGAAAGTATGAAGGAAAAAAAATAAGATAAAAGTAAGAAAAATGAGTGTCTTTCGATTGGGGGGAAGCAGCCTTCGATTTGCATTCTGTTGGCCTCCTTCGATTGGGGCTGGCAACAGCAAAGTCACATCTCTCGATTTGTATTCTGTTGGCCTCCTTCGATTGGGGCTGGCAACAGCAAAGTCACGTCTTTCGATTGGGCCTTGGAAGGGGCGAGGTCCTGTCCTTCGATTGGGCAAAGGCAGCAGCAAGTTGTATCCTTCGACTGGGGCCTGGAAGTCAGTGTATGGCAAAGCCTTCTGGTTCTGCCTTGTTGCCTTCTTCGACTGGAGGTTGAAAGCAGCGAGGGAATGCCTTTCGACTGAGGCTGGAATTCAGTGTATGGTTTTCCTCCTGTTTGTATCTTTCGTTCGACCTGGAGAAAGAGGATAGAAGCCAGAAGCTTCGTTTCCTATTTCTTGTTTCTTGTTTTCTTTCATTTAAAGCATTAAATGGCAACATGGCCTGAGGTCATGCTAGTATTTGTTTGGTAAACAGTTTAACAGTTAAAGCAAGTTCAGGTAAACAGAAAGCAAAAATGAAAGGGATTAGCTCTGAAAACATATTTAGTAGGTGGAAACGAAAAGAACCAAAGTGTTATGTACATGTTTCAAACGAAAGGGAAAATTATTATGCCATGAAACGAAAAGTTCAAAGGTAAGAATAACTTACCTTGCTTCAGGCCTTGAATGGATGTGGGATTCGAACTTGAATTGCTACCTGGACGTTTCTGGAATTCAAAGAGTAGTCACAGGGGGTTTGCTTTTGGTTCGAAGAGTTGTCACAGAAGGTTGTCTTTGAGTTTGAACAAACTTCTATGTGTGGGGTGTTCTTCAGAATCGAAAGAGGTGAGTGTTTGGGATTCTGGGTTTTGATTTCTCAAGTGTTGATGAACTTGAGAGTTTTGTTGTGTTTGAGAAAATTTGGGAGATTCGTTCCTCTGGTCCAAAGATCCTCTCCTAAACATGTGTTGGAGCCTCTTATTTATAGGCAAAGTTGGCTGAAGCTTTTGGAGGGAAAACAAAATAATTTGAACAATTTGGGTAAACTGCTCTTTGTAGCCTTCGAGGGACAATGGTTGTATGCTGTTTTGGTGCAAGAATGGGGTAATGTTTCAGGACTGCTGTGCAGCAGTTTTGGCCAGTGTACCATGCCTGAACTTGGCAGCAAGCATCTTTGAATATTTCATCCTTTCATTTTGACCCTCCTTCGACCAGATTCTTCTTCCAACATATTGTTTGACTTTCTTCCAACAAGTGTCCTTCGAACGAATCACCTTTGTGCATCGTTTGAAGGGGCAAAATGTGTCTTAAGGTGGCTCATGTCTAATCGAAAGCTTGCATGCCAGGGGGTACATGTGGTCAAACGAAATACAAAATGTTCATATTAGAAAGAGACAAATAGGGAGCAAGAGGTGCAAATCGAAGGATGTTAAAAGAGAGCCTTTTGCCTTGGAAATGAAATAGATTACAAGAGGCTTTTTTCCTTGTGAATCCAAACCAAATTGTGTCAGAGGCCCATGCCCAGTCGAAGGATGCAAGCCAAGCTTGTGTCGAAAGAGGTCAAAAGGCCAATCGAAGGATGCAAGCCAAGCTTGTGTCGAAAGAGGCCAAAAGGCCAATCGAAGGATGCAAGCCAAGCTTGTGTCGAAAGAGGTCAAAAGGCCAATCGAAAGAGCTGAAACGAAGAACACTTGTATTTCTCCAATTTTTTGTCAAAATAATATTTTTATCTGTTTTCTCCCTTTTTGACAGTTTCCTTTTAATTTTGGTACTGGAAAATTCCAAAGTACTTGTGCAAGCTTGTACCTTGATAATCCTTGTAAGAAAGGCCTTGAGAATTGAGAGGGCAAATTTTGGGGTACAACAGCTGCCCCTGTTCAAACTTCTTACACCTGAAGAGTTAGATTGGTAATTCTATCATTCGTGACTTGAAGGTGGAAGATGATTGAACACTAGAGTGCCCAGAAAATTTACACTCGAAGATGTGTTAGTTGATTATGTAGGGAATGGGCTTAAAGATGCCATTTGGAGATGTGACAGAATCTTGTCGGAGATGGGCTTAAAGATGCCATCTAAGAATGTTTGTTGTAAGTGCAATGTTGTAGGTCAGAAGAATGAGCATCAAAATGGTATCCATGTCTGGAATGCATTTGAAATGTATCTGGAGACTGAGTCTATATGAGTCAAAGAATGGCGTTCGTGTCTGGAGCGTATCTGAAATGTATTTTGAATGAGTGACAGAATGATATCTGAATCTGGATCGTATCTGGACTGTATTTTGAATGAGTGACAGAATGACATCCGAATCTGGATCGTATCTGGATTGTATTTTGAATCTGGATCGTATCTGGACTGTATTTTGAATGAGTGACAGAATGACATCTGATTCTGGATCGTATCTAGACTGTATTTTGAATGAGTGACAGAATGACATCCGAATCTGGATCGGATTTGGACTGTATTTTGAATGAATCTGGAATAAGTATCAGAATGTTAGCCATATCTGGATCGCATTTGAACTGTCTCTAGAAGGAATCTGGAATAAGTATCAGAATGTCAGCCATATCTGGATCGCATCTGAACTGTCTCTAGAAGGAATCTGGAATAAGTATCAGAATGTCAGTCATATCTGGATCGCATCTGAACTGTCTCTAGAAGGAATCTGGAATAAGTATCAGAATGTCAGCCATATCTGGATTGCATCTGAACTGACTCTAGAAGGAATCTGGAATAAGTATCAGAATTTCATCCATATCTAGATCACATCTGAACTGTCTCTAGAAGGAATCTGGAATAAGTATCATAATGTCAGCCATATCTGGATCGGATCTGAACCGTCTCTAGAAGGAATCTGGAATAAGTATCAGAATGTCAGCCATATCTGGATCGCATCTAAATTGTCTCTAGAAGGAATCTGGAATAAGTATCAGAATGTCAGCCATATCTGGATCGCATCTGAACTGTCTCTAGAAGGAATCTGGAATAAGTATCAGAATGTCAGCCATATCTGGATCGCATCTGAACTATCTCTAGAAGGAATCTGGAATAAGTATCAAAATGTCAGCCATATCTGGATCGCATCTGAACTGTCTCTAGAAGGAATCTGGAATAAGTATCAGAATGTCAGCCATATCTAGATCGCATCTGAACCGTCTCTAGAAGGAATCTGGAATAAGTATCAGAATGTCAGTCATATCTGGATCGCATCTGAACTGTCTCTAGAAGGAATCTGGAATAAGTATCAGAATGTCAGCCATATCTGGATCGCATCTGAATTGTCTCTAGAAGGAATCTGGAATAAGTATAAGAATGTCAGCCATATCTGGATCGCATCTGAACTGTCTCTAGAAGGAATCTGGAATAAGTATCAGAATGTCAGCCATATCTGGATCGCATCTGAACCGTCTCTAGAAGGAATCTGGAATAAGTATCAGAATGTCAGCCATATCTGGATTGCATCTAAACTGTCTCTAGAAGGAATCTAGAATAAGTATCAGAATGCCAGCCATATCTGGATCGCATCTGAACTGTCTCTAGAAGGAATCTGGAATAAGTATCAGAATGTCAGCCATATCTGGATCGCATATGAATTGTCTCTAGAAGGAATCTGGAATAAGTATCAGAATGTCAGCCATATCTGGATCGCATCTGAACCGTCTCTAGAAGGAATCTGGAATAAGTATCAGAATGTCAGCCATATCTGGATCGGATCTGAACTGTCTCTAGAAGGAATCTGGAATAAGTATCAGAATGTCAGCCATATCTGGATCGCATCTGAATTGTCTCTAGAAGGAATCTGGAATAAGTATCAGAATGTCAGCCATATATGGATCGCATCTGAACTGTCTCTAGAAGGAATCTGGAATAAGTATCAGAATGTCAACCATATCTGGATCGCATCTGAACTGTCTCTAGAAGGAATCTAGAATATGATGATCTTTGCCTGTTGATTGATCTTTCCTGAAAAGGTAAAGAGTTAGTTGTATGCAATGTCATGATGTATGCATTGTGTAATGATGTTCTCAAAATAAAATGAGATTTGTGTCATATGTATTTGTATGCATATGTTATGAATGTTGTTGAAGTGTAATTTTGTCTTGGACTTTGCTCAAAATGTTTCCACCGGGGATCCCTGCTTTGTTGTTTGAGGAGAACTCCGTTGGGGGATATTGAAAACTCTGTGGGGAGTATGTTTATTTCTGCTTGGGAAAAAAGTTTAGGAGTCTTAGTCGTCCGTTGCTCTACTGGGGAGTCGAATTTTAACTGATATCTGGTCGGCTCCAGGTTTCGCAGTAACTTGCTGGGGATTGTAGAGTAGTCTACTGGGGAAGAGGAGTTATGGTCCTTTGATTTGTAGTATTCGGAAAGGCAAACTCAAGATGGGGAATCTGTAGTTTGTTGGGGAAATAAACCCTGTCGTCAGTCCGCTGGAGAGGTGACATCTTCGTTGGGGGAAGTCCTCGAGGATTCTTGAGGTTGATTCAGCTGGGGAAAGGGGGTCAGAGATTATACTCTTGTTGGGGAATCATCCTATGAGAAGGACTTTGGGGAGACTTGTCATTGCCCCTAGTAGCGAATGTTTGTGGCACTGCCTGGAAATGTTTGACTGTATGTAACCCTTTGTCGGGATTGACGTTCAATGCCCCAAGTGTCGGAGATGGAGACTTTCCCCTGGTTACTCTGCACTTCTTCAGAGATTTCTTGAAATTTTGACTGGATTGCCCCAGGTGTGCTAGATAGTGACATGTCATGCCCCCTTGTTTATAGTAGATTTGTCGTTGGAAGTTTCATCCCACTTGAAGTGATTTTGTTCACTGGGAGAGCTTTCTTTCATCGGATATTCATTGTGTGAATTTCTCTGCTGTCAAACAAATATCCAAATGCAAACAATGATATTCAAGTAATGCAAAGTTTATGCTTGTCTCGAAGTTTTGAAAAATGCGTTTTTAGCAGAAAACTTTTTATAAGACAAATTCAACACAAGATTTAGGGCTAAGCCTTACAGGAGTCAGGATACCTTTTGTAACAGTATGCTTTCGAACTAACCCATGCTTCAATTAGGACTTTTGAAGGGTTGTAATGTGGCTTGGTTCACGGTTTAAGAAACAAAGGATAAAGGCTCAAAGTATATTTGTACCCACCCTCTCTTCGGGATGTTCTTCAATCCTAAACTCAGTTAATTGTGCGTCGAACTCTATTCGAATTTGGAACGATGTTTTGGTGATGGTTCACACAAGTTGGATTTTGGAAGGCAGTCATTTTTGCAACATTTTTCATGTTGTTGAGGATTTGTAGCGACCTCGTTCTTTTGATTTGTTATCCCTAACTTTTTCCTGACTGTTCCTGTTTTCGAGATTACAGTCAGCGGGATGCCCCAGCTTTCTTAAGCCTCCTTTGTAGGTTTTGGCTCAATGGGCTTTTCTCTTTTGAGAGATTGACTGCCTATGAGATAAGGAACCACCACTGTCTTTTGGTTCCAAAGGAATGTTTTTGATGTCATTCGTTATATTATGATCTGAGAGTTTTGCGACTTCAATGCGCATCTCTTGAATTAACTGAGTGACTACCCTGCCCCAGGTTTTGATTAAAGGTTTCAATTTGTGTAAAAAGGAAACTTCTACTTCTTTGGCCCGAAAGGGTTGACTAGGGATTATCTTCCTTATAACTCCGGTGTTTAGGATGTGAAAGAAATGCATGTACATCATCAGCAAGGTCTGTTCAAAAGCATACTGTATGAGATTATGGCATTGTTTTTGTCATCCTCCCTCTAAAGGATTGTAACTTTTAGCAAGAGTTGAAAGTCATAAAGAGAGTAAAAAGCATAGTTTAAATGTAATGGAAATGAGTGGATCAAATCAAGACAAACATATGCAATGCATTAATGAAACAAAGTTTGACATTAATAGATAATTGTTTGAATAACAAAGAGATTACAACTTGAAAATTCAAATGAACAAAAGCTTTTAATGATTCGTCATAGGAACAGTGATTATGTTTGGAGTCTCTGGAGGGTCAAACTCGATCTCCTTGGCATCAATCATGTCTTGGACCTTGTTCTTCAGAGCCCAACAGTTGTTTATGTCATGTCCCAGACTATCATAGTGGTATGCACACCTTTCATTGGGATGATAGGTAGAAGCGGAAGTATTTGGGTTCCGGAGAGGAGCCTTTAATGTAATCAGCTCCGCCTTCAACATGCGTTGTAGCGCTTGAGTCAGTGACATATTGATCATAGTGAAATGTCTTTTAGGCGCGACCTCCTTACGCTGATGCCCCTGTCTTTGTTGAGCAGGCGTAGGATTAGAGATCAAGATTTCTCCTACGTGTTGGTCATGACGACTCTTTTGACCATACACAGCATTGGACTCTTTCTTCCCATTGTAGGGCTTTTTCTGAGCATCAGAAGGTGTAGCTTCTTGAATCTTCCCACTTTTGATGCCAGCTTCGACCCTTTCTCCGGTCAGTATTAGCTCGGTGAACCCGGCTGAAGAGCTTCTGATCAAGTGTTTAAAGAAAGGCCCTGTCAATGTTCCCATGAAGATGTCAATCAGCTCCCTGTCAGTTAAAGGGGGTTGCACCCTACCAGCCAGATCTCTCCACTTTTGGGCGTATCCTTTGAAGCTCTCGTTGGAACCCATGGTCATGTTCTACAATTGCTCACGAGTTGGTGCAAGATCAGCATTGTACTGATACTGCTTATAGAAAGCAGCAGCCAAATCCTCCCAGGTGTGGATGCGAGAACTCTCCAATTGATAGAACCATTCGAGTTGAGTCCCTACTAGGCTTTCTTGGAAGAAATGGATCCAAAGCTTTGGATCAGTTGTGTATGGTTGAATCTTGTGGACATAAGACTTTAGGTGCATCTTAGGGCAAGAGACTCCATCGTATAGGGAAAAGGTAGGGACTTTGAACTTTGGATGGATGACTAATCCAGAAACTAAACCCATGTCTCCTAAATCCAAGTCAAGTATCTGTTGAATCTCCATAGCACTGAGGCGATCCTCCAACTGTTTGTACTTGTCATCAGTGGGAGGATATTATTCCTCGGAGTAGTCAGCTTCAACTTCATCAATCTTCAAATTGTGGTCTTCTTCAAGACTATCCCCTATGTTGGATGGAGTTGAAAGATCTAAGGCTTTAGGTCTTCTTTTCAGGATGCCCGCTGCCTTCTTGGACTTCTTCTTCTTGTCTTTGAGAAGGAGAGCTTTCAGATCCTCTTGCCCTTTACCCATAGCCAGAAGCATTTGTTGGAATTGAGCGTTTTGAGCTTGGAGATCTTTCACTGTTTGTTCCATATCCATCTTACTGAAATAAACAGTAGGAAGATAAGGAGACCTGTATGGGAGAAACCTGTCATGATATGATGCATGATATGTGGATGCATGTTTTCAAGGATCTCGCGGGGTAAACACAAGAAAATGTTATAGGTTGAACTTTGATCAACATCTTTGATTGGATAACTTTGTATCGGTGGATGTCTTTTCACGAGAATCAAGCTCACCATGTCAAGTGGGTCATAGCCCCTGATTCAAGTTGTTGCACTTGATCTTTGACGGTGTTTGTTTAGAGGGGCACCCTCTTGCCCTTTGGTAGATGTCTGGTTCAACGTGACCCTGCATCAAAAGACCCTCGAGATCCTTGAAATGGTTATTGAAAAAATGCTATGGTATGATGTTATGATGTTATGTACATGTATGCAAAATTAAGCAAGTGTATATACAGACAGTCATATTCACACAGAGCAAACAAGTCCTTAGGTTTAGGCTTGCATGGGGCTTAGGTACTACCCTCTTTCAGTTCAGTTGGTTAAGACATGTCCTAAAAATATTAACCGGGTTCTAGAGGATCTCAATATCACTGACTACCCTCAATCGGTCATAATTCCAGTTTAGCAACCTTTTCTTGCGGTCGGAATCATCGCGAGAGTTTAGTCTCAATGAGTGTAGCATACTGCTACTGTTCTATGGCCAAGTTGGTCAATTTAAGGTTCTAAGGTCAGTTGGTGCTTAATGACTCCTTAGAAGACCCATATTCTCCTCGTTCCAACACAAGGGATATCGGTACAGACCAAGGTGTCACACCAACGTAGCTATTGCTTCATCCGTGTCGGTCTACGCCGGACAGATCCCTCACAGTTTATTGCTACTTACCTAAAGGGTATCCCCAGATCCGGGTTAGGATCTATATAACTCCGATACAAGCCCACAAAATTAAAGCATACAAAGCATACAATTGAAAACACAATGATCTAATCCTAAGGTACACCCCACTTATAAGAGAAGTCCCTAGCAGAGTCGCCAGTTCTGTGATCGGTGGGAATGAGAACTGACTGTTTTGGAATGTTGGTTCGCGTTTGCGCTTATTTTTGCAAAATGTCGCGGTAAGCAAGAGTCGCCACCGTCTTTTATTTTATCCAACAAGGAAAGGACAAAAGCACAGAAAAATTCCTTTTTGAGATGTTTCTCGGGTTCGGGAGGTAGATTATAGAAAGGGAAGGTGTTAGCACCCTTTCTATCCATGGTTATCCACGGGCTCTTAGGTACTTGCTCACTATGTTTTCAAAAGTTTGTTTTTCTTTGTGTTTGTGGGTTTGCAAAGAGTTTTTTGTTTTGAAAGGGGTGTAAGTGCGAAAAGTTTTGTTTTGTTTTCAAAAGAGCAAGTACTTAAGAACTTCTACTTACTCAAAAAGGAATTAAATTGTGCAAATGTCCTTTAGACAGTGCTATCCCACTATTGAGGAGTAGGTAGCACCATCGTTAGAGTTTTTCGGGTCAATTCGATTAAGGGACGTGTGGTCACTAAAGCAATGTTAGGATGCCTTAGCGGTAACCCTAATGTCCTAGATCATTTTTCCGAGGCAACTATGATCTTGGGACAATAGGGCGACCTCTAAAACTTCCTATACTCAATGACCATATTCGAGGCAACCAAGTGAGGTGTACCCTAAGAGTGCATATGTGCAAAGTGTGTTTTATTGCATGCATTTGTCTTTGATTTTTAGGTTGTCTACTTGTTGGTTTTATCTTGCCATACACACCTAGTTACTAGCATTTGTACAAAAGTAATAAAAAGTGCAAAAAATAAATCCTACACTATTACAACCATATTGAAGTGCATAGAAAGTATGAAGGAAAAAAAATAAGATAAAAGTAAGATGAGTGTCTTTCGATTAGGGGGGAAGCAGCCTTTGATTTCCATTCTGTTGGCCTCCTTCGATTGGGGCTGGCAACAGCAAAGTCACGTCTCTCGATTTGCATTATGTTGGCCTCCTTCGATTGGGGCAGGCAACAGCAAAGTCACGTCTTTTGATTGGGCCTTGGCAGGGGCGAGGTCCTGTCCTTCGATTGGGCAAAGGCAGTAGCAAGTTGTATCCTTCGACTGGGGCCTGGAAGTCAGTGTATGGCGAAGCCTTCTGGTTCTTCCTTGTTGCCTTCTTCGACTGGAGGTTGAAAGCAGTGAGGGAATGCCTTTGGACTGAGCCTGGAAGTCAGTGTATGGTTTTCCTCCTGTTTGTATCTTTCGTTCGACCTGGAGAAAGAGGACAGAAGCCAGAAGCTTCATTCCTATTTCCTATTTCCTGTTTTCTTTCATTTAAAGCATTAAATGGCAACATGGCCTGAGGCCATGCTAATATTTGTTTGGTAAACAGTTTAACAGTTAAAGCAAGTTCAGGTAAACAGAAAGCAAAAACGAAAGGTATTAGCTCTGAAAACATATTAAGTAGGTGGAAACGAAAAGAAACAAAGTGTTATGTACATGTTTCAAACGAAAGGGAAAATTATTATGCCATGAAACGAAAAGTTCAAAGGTAAGAATAACTTACCTTGCTTCAGGGCTTGAATGGATGTGGGATTCGAACTTGAACTGCTACCTGGACGTTTCTGGAATTCGAAGAGTAGTCACAGGGGGTTTGCTTTTGGTTCGAAGAGTTGTCACAAAAGGTTGTCTTTGAGTTTGAACAAACTTCTATGTGTGGGGTGTTCTTCAGAATCGAAAGAGGTGAGTGTTTGGGATTCTGGGTTTTGATTTCTCAAGTGTTGATGAACTTGAGAGTTTTGTTGTGTTTGAGAAAATTTGGGAGATTCGTTCCTCTGGTCCAAAGATCCTCTCCAAAACATGTGTTGGAGCCTCTTATTTATAGGCAAAGTTGGCTGAAGCTTTTGGAGGGAAAACAAAATAATTTGAACAATTTGGGTAAACTGCTCTTTGTAGCCTTCGAGGGACAGTGGTTGTATGCTGTTTTGGTGCAAGAATGGGGCAGTGTTTCAGGACTGTTGTGCAGCAGTTTTGGCCAGTGTACAATGCCTGAACTTGGCAGCAAGCATCTTTGAATATTTCATCCTTTCATTTTGACCCTCCTTCGACCAGATTCTTCTTCCAACATATTGTTTGACTTTCTTCCAACAAGTGTCCTTCGAACAAATCACCTTTGTGCATCGTTTGAAGGGGCTAAATGTGTCTTAAGGTGGCTCATGTCTAATCGAAAGCTTGCATGCCAGGGGGTACATGTGGTCAAACGAAAGACAAAATGTTCATATTAGAAAGAGACAAATAGGGAGCAAGAGGTGCAAATCAAAGGATGTTAAAAGAGAGCCTTTTGCCTTGGAAATGAAATAGATTACAAGAGGCTCTTTTCCTTGTGAATCCAAACCAAACTGTGTCAGAGGCCCATGCCCAGTCGAAGGATGCAAGCCAAGCTTGTGTCGAAAGAGGTCAAAAGGCCAATCGAAGGATGCAAGCCAAGCTTGTGTCGAAAGAGGCCAAAAGGCCAATCGAAGGATGCAAGCCAAGCTTGTGTCGAAAGAGGTCAAAAGGCCAATCGAAAGAGCTGAAATGAAGAACACTTGTATTTCTCCAATTTTTTGTCAAAATAATATTTTTATCTGTTTTCTCCCTTTTTGACAGTTTCCTTTTAATTTTGGTACTGGAAAATTCCAAAGTACTTGTGCAAGCTTGAACCTTGAGAATCCTTGTAAGAAAGGCCTTGAGAATTGAGAGAGCAAATTTTGGGGTACAACACCCATCTTCTTGGATGTATTATGGACTTTCTCTCTATCTAATCCTTTTGTCAAAGGATCTGCTAAGTTTTCATCAGTGTGTACATGATCCACTTTTACAGCTGCTTTAGAGATACAGTCTCTGACAGTGTTGTGCTTTTTTCTTATTTGACGTCTTTTACTATTATAATAACAGTTCTCAATTTTTGCAATCGTCGTGGTACTATCACAATGGATCAACACAACTGGCATAGGTTTTTCCTATAAAAAGATCTTAGCTAGCAAGCATATTAACCAACTTGCTTCTTCACTAGATGTGGCTAGTGCTATCATCTTAGATTCCATTGTGCACTGACCTAGGATAGTTTGTTTCTTTGATTTCCAAGATACAGCTCCTCCAGCTATACTAAATATATAGCCACTAGTAGCTTTGGAATCATCTGACAAAGTATTCCAATCTGTATCACCGTACCCTTCTAGTGGAACAGGAAACTTCTTATAATGTAGGCCTAGATCCATGGTCCTTTAGAGGTACCTAATGACTCATTCAATAGCTTGTCAGTGCTCTTTACTCAGTCTACTCGTAAACCCGCATAACAATCCTACGACATATGCAATGTCGGGTCTAGTACAATCAGTGGCATACCTAAGACTGCCAATGATGCTCGCATATTCTGATTGTCTGACACTTTCTCCAATGTTCTTAAATAGTTTCACACTTGGATCATATGGTGCGCATGCAGGTTTACAATCAAAGTATTTATATTTCTTTAAGATCTTCTCCATATAGTGTGATTGATCCAAAGAAATTCCTTGTTTGGATCTCGTGATCTTGATCCCGAGGATCACACTTGCTTATCCGATGTCTTTCATATCAAAGTTGTTGCACAAAAGTGATTTAACATCATTAATGGTCTGAGTGATTGATCAATATATGAGTAGATCGTCTACATAGAGACATATGATAGTGCATATGCAATTCTCAAATTTATAGTAAACGCATTTGTCACTTTCGTTCACTTTGTACCCATTTGATATCATTAAGTTATCAAACTTTCATGCCATTACTTAGGAGCTTGTTTTAGTCCATACAAAGACTTATCTAACTTACAGACCTTATTTTCTTGTCCATAGATCACAAACCCTTCCGGTTGTTCCATATAGATTTCTTCTTCTAAGTCTCCATTTAAAAAGTCTATTTTAACATCCATTTGGTGTACTATTAAGTTATAAATATAAACTATTGAAATAAGTACCCTAATGGATGTAATTCTAGTGACAGGAGAAAAGGTGTCGAAGAAATCTATGTTTTCTCTTTGTCTAAATCCCTTGGCAACAAGGCGAGCCTTGTATTTATCAATAGTTCCATCAGGTTTTAGTTTCTTTTTCAAAACCCATTACAACCGATTGGTTTGCAACCAGGAGGCAAGTCTACTAAGTGTTAGGTCTTGTTAGATTCTAGAGATTCTATCTCATCATTGATAGCTTCTTTCCATAAATCAGCATCCATAGATGACAGGGCTTCTTGAAAATTCATTGGATCTTCTTCTACATTATAAGCCGCATAATCAGGCCCATAGTCTTTAGCAACTCTTACTCGTTTACTTCGTCAAAGTTCTGTTTCTACATTGTCGTTGCTTTCTGTGTTTCTTATCACAGGAATGTGACTCGATTGTCTGCCCCCATTATTTCTCAATTTGAAAGGAAAATTTTCTTCTTATAATTCAGCATGATTTGATTCTATGGTAACTTTTGCCTTTAGGTCATAAAACCTATATTCTTTACTGCTTGCTGCATACCCAATGAAAACACATTCATATGATCTACTAGAGATTTAACTCGTTTCGGATCCAGAATTCTGACATAAGCCAGAAAGCCCCAAGTTCTCAAATAAGACAACTTTGGTTGTCTTTTTAAAATATCTCATAAGGATAGATCTTACAGTTTGACTTGGGGACTCTATTCCGGACATAGCAAACAATCAATAAAATTTCCCCCCACTAGTGAGGTGCAGCACCAGAATTCATCATAATTGCAACAACAAGTTCAGTAAGAGTTCTATTCTTTCTTTCTGCTTTACCATTCATTTCAGGAGAATATGGAGCAGTCGTTTCATGTAAAATTCCATGTTCTTTATAAAAATAATTAAATAGACCAAAGTCATATTCAGTTCCCCTATCACTACGAAGTCTCTTAATCTTCTTACTAAGTTTATTCTCAATTTCAGTTACATACAACTTAAACATATCAAGTGCTTCACTTTTATTCTTCATTAAGTATACATAATTATAATCAGAACAATCATCAATAAAAGTGATAAAATAACGTTTACTGTTTCTAGTTAAAGTTCCATCCAATTCACATATATCATAGTGTATAAGATCTAGGGGATCAAATTCTCTAATAATTAATTTATGTGATGTCTTAGTTATTTTAGCTTGACTACAATATTCACATTTATTTGAATCATTGACATTTAATTTAGGGATCAGGCCTAAGCTGCTTGCATTATACATAATCCGCTTATTAACGTGACAAAGTCTAGCATGCCAAATATTAAGATCACGCAAAAAATAAACAGAAGGACAAATCTTATTCAAATTAACATTCAACTTAAACATGCCATAAGTGGCGTACCCTTTCCCAACAAAAATACCATTCTTAGTGATGGTGTACAAATCTTCCCCTATAGTTTGACTAAACCCAACCTTATTTAAAAGAAAACCACAAACAAGATTCTTCCTAATTTCAAGAATGTGCATGCATCCTTCAAGATCAAAGTCTTTCCTGAGGTGAACTTCAGCTCAACATCTCCAATTCCAGCAACATTAGTGGTGTGAGCATCTTCCAACAACACTTTCTTATCTTCAGCATTCATGTATGTCTTGAACATAGCACGATCATAACAAACATGATGAGAGGAGCCAACATCTATCCATCAACCATCACTTCCACCAACCATGTTTACATCAGTGATCATAACAAAGAATTGCTCGTCAGTCAGGTTAACCTGTGCATTTAAGCCAGTAGCAGGTTTAGGTCTGCTCTTACATTTCTTAGCCATATGACCCGGTTTCCCACAATTGTAGCAAGTGAAAACCGGAGCATCATTTCTCTGGGGTGGTGGTTGCTGCCTAGCAATTAGAGCATATAGGGCCCTAGAGGGATTCCCATTCTTAATTCGGTTCACAGTATTACAGTTCTTATTCTTTAAAGGTCTGCCCGTAGGCTTCAGAACCGCACCAAATTTCTTTTTGTTGTTTGAAACAACTAAGACTTCATCTTTTTGATCTTGTATTCGAGCTTCCTCTTCAATTCGAAGGCGAGTAATCAAACTCTCGATTGAAAATTATTTAGTTTTATGTCGAAGTAAATTTTTGAAATCTTTCCAACCAGAGGAAGCTTGTCAATTATAACAGCAATCTGAAATTGTTCATTGAGGAGCATACCTTCAATTATGATTTCATGAGAAATTTTCTGAATTTCATGGCTTTGAGCTTCCACAGACCTTTCATCCACCATTTTGTAATTCAAGTAGCGGCTGGCAGCATATTTCTTTGCACCTTCTTCTTCAGTGTCATATTTCTTCTACAGAGCCTCCCATGCCTGTTTAGCAGTCTTATAATTATTGTAGTAATCATAGAGATCATCAACAAGACTGTTTAGAATGTGTTTTTTCATAGATAGTCATTCTCTTACCATAGGGAGATTCAACATGAACAAGAGTTTATATTGACCTAAGAAAGCACATAGAGCTTATATTAAGAGAATATATGAATTCTAAGTACACTAAAAGTTTGAGAATTGTGCTATAGAATATGGTGTGTATGCGAAGAATTCAGGAATAATATGTCTATATGTGGAAATTGAAAATATAAAGAAAAAAATGATGACTAAATTTGTAACTTCCAAGCTTGGAAAACTGCTTACTTTCTATGGGTGTAATTTGTTGAAGCATGAAGAGAATTGATCAAGCATTAAAGGAAGTATGCATTGGATGTGCTAAAGAGATTGAACATGGTTGAGTGCAACTTTTTGTACCCCAAAATTTTCCCACTCATTTCTCAAGTAACCTCTCACAAAATCCCCTTGATTCAAGACTGCACAAAGATTAATCAGCTCAAGACACCTCCCCAAGCACTGATGACTGAAAATTAGGGTTTGAGTTTGCACAAAGACAAATGAGATTTTAATGCCTCATAAGACTTTCATGGATCATTTTGGACCCTCAAGATTTCTCATGTAAAGTTTCAAGTCTTGGATCACATTTTTGCTCAATCAATTGATCAGATGACCTAAAATCAGCTGAATTGGGGAAAAAGTCAATTGTGGTCAATTTATAGTTAAACTTCAGAATTTTTTATCCATATCAACATTATAAACTCATATATGTTATTTTATCAAGTTTGAATCACAATTCCTCAAGAAATTTGATCAGACCATCAAAAGGGCAAAATGGTCAAACTTAGGGTTTTGACTAAGAAGGTGCAATTTCTGAATTTTGACCTAGCAAATGACTTATTGGTTTAAGAAATGATCTCAAGGATTAAAATTCTTCATTTTGACCTAATGGCATGGCTCAAAACATCTCTCAAGATCAATTTATTGACAATTGATTTTCAATCAACTGATGAAAAGTCAATTGTACACTGAAAAGTCAAACTTTGACTTTTTAGCCAAAATCAAGTATAAAAGATCACAATTCATCAAAACATGTCAAAATATGAAAAAATTTCATCAAGAAATCAAAAAGTCAAGATTTCATTTTGAAAAGTCAAAATTTCTAAACTTATAAATTTTTCTAAGTGTTGGAAAATTCATATTTTTTCATAACTTTGAGCCAAATTTTCACCATGATACAAGATGATTCAAAGGAAACTTCCAACATGAAAGTTGTAGATATCAATGAGATCTAAAACATTGTAGAACATAAATTCTTCTAGAAATTCATGGATTTAAAGTTATGATTTTAAGAAGACATGTTCATGAAACTTGAAAACTTAGTCAAATTTTGCCCTAGTTTAGGCAGGATTTTGACCTAACTTCATGGAAATTTTTCACATAGTTCCAAGATGAATCTTGAAAAATTTCTAACATAGAGGTTGTAGAATATGTTACAAGACTTCTAAAATGTCCAAGAACTCATTGAGATCATACTTGAGCAAAGAGAATCGAAGGCAAAAAGTTAGGGTTTTCAAACTTGAATTACAAGCCATTTTGTGAAGAACACTTGGTCCAATCTTCAAGCTTGCTGTATAAATATTGCTTTGCAGGCTTGAAACTTGATAATCACTCAATAATTAATTGATTACACAACTGATAGAATTATTGTCCAAGCATTTGAGCTATTATCCAAGTTGCATTTCCATTAATGGCACAAAGTAACATTGCCATTCTAGTAAAGTGGCTTTAATCACAAAGTCAACTTGTCTTGAGTTTGCATTTGTTCTTTCTACACAAGCATCCTCTACACAATCAGGTAAGCATGTTTAAAGTTCCTAACCACTTTAGATAGCCTTGTACCTTGCCTTGGAACAATGCTTGTCAAGCTTGCTTCAAAATCAAGCAAAAAAGCCATAACATGTGAACTTGTACTTCTGATCACTCCAAGCTCTAAAAACCTTTTCCTATACATTGAGACACTATTATGCAACTTAGGACATGATTTTTGCAAGCATTAAACTCTCTCAAATTCTCTCTAGCCAGAAATTTCACACAAACCCCATTTTTGTGCAGGTTCTGACCTTGAACTTGTATCTTCTATTTCCCTCGTGCGTTCTTTGGCCTTTTAGTTCCTAAAGCTCCTATACATTAAATACAACTCATCCCCATCCTTATTCCAAAATTGTAACACCATTTACCATAACCTCCATAGCCAAAAAACAAAGTCTGCATATTGACTTCTCCAAGCCATTCCAGCTATCCATTGCTCAAGCTAACCATTGCATTAGCTTCCTCGAACTTGAGGAAGCTAACCTGATCATCACAACAACTTGAATCAAGATCTAACTCAAAACACGATCTCCAACTGCAAGGTGAGATTTATGACTTTTCATCTCATTATTTAGGCATTGTTAGGATTGCATTTTCAAAGACAAAATGTAGATATCATTGCCCTGAAATTGTACATGTTCATAGATTTCATTTATATTGCTTGAGTAGTGAGAATTTTAAGTTTGAACTTGCTAAAATAATTAGGTCAGAATTTGGTACTTTTAGAAATTCTCATTCATCTTTAATTTATAGCTTTAGTTATTTACATGGTTGGATTCGTGAGAAAAAATGGAACAACTTTCATGTTTGCATATTTCATTTTTGTTGAGAAATGGTGAAGTTACAGGATCCATGGCTGGAAGTTGAAGATGAAGTTACATTCAGGACATAACTTGTGTTATGTATTTATTGTTTTGTCAATGTTACCGGGTGTACAGCCACCCTAGTGGCAAAGATAGCGCATGTGTATGTATGAGGTCAGGGGTTCAACACCCAGCGCTACCTTTTTTCCTTATTTTTCACATTTTCACTCTTTTTTGTTCCAGCAAGCAACGCCTGGGCCTCCAATAATGGGCCTTCAATTTTTGCTTTTTCTAACCCACTGCCTTACTTTTACACACCTGGCCCAACTTTATTTTATTTATTTCTTTTTCTTATTTTATTTTATTTCAGTTTTATTTTATTATTTTATTTTATTATTATTATTAATATTATTTTTATTAATAAAAAATCCAAAAATATTTTGATTTATTATTTACACCTATATATTTTATTTTCTTTATAAAACAAAAAGGATAAAAACATTTTCTTAAAAAAATTAATTTCTTTTTCTTAAGTAATTGATATTTAGACTTAGGTTAATCATTATTTTATTTTCTTTTAAATTAAAATTAAATTAAGAATTTAGGTTTCTTTTAATTAATTAATTTTCATATTTATTTTCATTAATTTAAAACCTTTCACAAAAAACCCTAAAAATCATTTTTTAATCTAATTTATTTCTTAATTAGTTTAAGTTTAATTTTGCTTAGTCATTTTCTTAATTAGGTCAAGTTTAAACCCTTTCATTAAAAACCAAACAAAATCACTTCCTTTTCGATTTGCATTTGTACATTATACTTTTCAATTCTTGTACAATATTCAATATGGTTGTAATAGATAATTAGGTTTAATTTTCTTGCAAATCCCCATTTTTAAATTTGTATACCCCCTCCCCTAATGATGTAATAGCTTAGTAATTTTACTTTCCGCAATTTATCGCTTTATATAAATGCTAATAAATTAGGGTTTGTATGGAAAGACTAAAATCAACAAATAGCAAACCCTAATTCAAGATAAACTATGCATGTAAATCAAACACACTTGCACACTTGCACCCTTAGGGTAATTCCACTTTGTTGCCTTACAAAAATGGCCATGTTATGCATGTGGAATATCATGGCAAAAATAAATAAAAAATACAAGATCATAGTCCCTCGATGACGCTATCAAATGTTGCCTTTCAAAATGATCTTAGTCCCTCAAAGATAAAATGCTAAGATATCTCACAATATTGCTATCTTGATTATACGATGACCCACGCCCGTCCCTTTACATCTAAAGATAAGGCTTCTTACCAAATCAATGGTAAGATAGTAATATCAAAGAAAAGGAAGAAATGAACAAAGACTTTTGAGTAGGTAGATTATTCCTAGTTGCTTGCTCATTTTCAAATCAAACATCCTTGCTTATCTTTAAAACAAACACCAAACACTTTCAAAAACACTTTCAAAACATTTTCCAAACATGAAATATTTTCGAAAGCTCAACATTTTGTATACATTCTTACGAACGAGAACTATTACAAAGTTTTCCTAAACGAAGGCGCCTTTTCAAAATACTTTCAAAAACCACACAAAGCACGTTTTCAAACAAAAGCAAGTGATCTAGCAAGCAACTAAGAGCCCATAGATAACTATGGATGAAAATGGTGATAACACCTTCCTTTTTCATAATCTACCCCCCGAACTCAAAAAATAATCTCAAAGGTCTTTCCTGTTCTTTTCAGCCTTTCCTTTTGGATAAAAGAAAATTCGGCGGCGACTCTTACTAACCGTAACATTTGCGATAAAATACAAAACATCCAAGTTAGTTCTCCCACCGTATCATGCAACTCATCATCAATCCCTACAGAGACCAACCTGAAACTTGAGAAGGATGAAAATAAAGAGCTAGGAGATCCAACATTATTCAAGCTAATAATATTATCTTTAAGATATCTATTTAAGATTCGACCAAATATCCTATATGAAGTAGGAATCATTAGAAGGTTCTTAATTCCTCGTAGAGCCGCACACTTGTTTGCAACTAAAATATCCTATATGGAATGGTATTTCCTACCAATTAAAGTCAACTTGGTATGGATTTATTTGGATTCTTATATGTAAATTGGTGTGAACAAAAAACAATACAGGA
The DNA here is from genome assembly GCA_948472305.1 of Vicia faba. NCBI lineage: Eukaryota > Viridiplantae > Streptophyta > Magnoliopsida > Fabales > Fabaceae > Vicia > Vicia faba. Next base: position 394,276,298 of record OX451736.1, read on the forward strand.
AAAGCAATTGAGACTATTTTTCAAGTTATACAATTCTCCAATATCATGGTCTTTGAAAAAGAAACCAGTAGTTGCATTATCTATTGGTGAGTTTGAGTACATATCAGGCTCATTAACTCATTGAAGCAAAGTTTCATTTCTTTAGGGAACAAGTCAAAAATGAAGTGTTAAAGGTGGTTTAGTGCTCAACTGAAAATAAATCGGCATAGTTATTCACTAAAGTAGTCAAGATTGGAACTTTTGAAAGGCTTAAAAATGAGTTTGGCATGCTTTCTAAATAATTTGAATTAAGTGAGGATGTCGAATTTCTTGTAATTCAAAATACCTTTCTCTTAACCCTAGTCTCCTTATTAAGTAAGTTAGAATTAATTTAGTTAATTAAGGTAATTAGTATTAAGATAGTTAACATTAATTAGAGATTCAATTAGGTACTCATTGTTGCGACTGGTTTTTAAATCAGAGTCGCCACTATTAATTTTTATCATAGGGAAAGGCATCTAATAGGAAACCCTAATTTGCAGACAGAGATTCTAGGTTTCGGACTTCATTAGACGAAAGGAAGGTGTTAGGCACCTTTCATCTACCTTGTTCACAAGGATACTAGGTTTTAGGTTTAGGTTTCGGGTTAAACAGGGTTTTAAAATTTTAATAGGGGAAAAGGGTTTTAATTTTTAATAGGGGAAAAGGATTTTAATTTTTAATAGGGGAACTCGCCACGATTTTAGTCGTATGCCTACTTATCCTCTTATGAGGAATCAGAGTCTCAATTCGTAGTTCGTATGGGATTGGTGTTTTTTAGGGATTGCAAATGTATTTTGAATCGCCTCGTATTTTGACCGGGAGTAGTGATTGCGGAGATTTTGGCTAAATGCGCGATTAGTCAAAATCCGTTTGAAACCCTTTTGCAAAAAGACAGTTGTTTAGATTAGTTTGTTCGCGAAAAATAGTTTGAGATTTGTGAGTATTTTTTAATCGTATTAATTACAAAAATCTTAACTAATGCATGACTAAAAATATTTTAATGCAAATATATAAAAAATAATATAGGAATTTTTGAATAAAAATAAATTACTTGCATGTTAATATAATAATATTCACATATAATAAATAATAATAATATGATAAATAAAATTAATAATAATAATAATTACTGTAAAGAAAAGAAATAAATAGTATATAAAAAATAAAATTAAAAAAGAATATATGAAAGAAAATAAATTAACTAACCAGGGGGTGCAATTTTGTGTTAAAAGTAAAACAAGGGGTGTAAAAAAAGGACCACGGGCTGGCCCAAATATGAATTCAGAAGAGGGGTGTAAACTGTTTGATAATTTAGTAATTCAATGGAAGGGGTATTCTAAAATTAATGGACTTAGCCCCAAACAGTTTTTAAAGAGGGCCTGAGAAATCGCATGTGGCGAGGGTGCACAAGTTTACCGTATGACTTAGCCTGCGGCCGTTAGATCACGATCTAGTGGGCAACATCAAAGGAGTATGATGACTATGATGTACGCGCACGCAGGGAATGAGTACGGAACATAACATTTAGTTTTGTTCATTTTATATTTCCTTCTTTTGTTTTAGTTACAGGAATCTCATTTTACTCTCTCTCCCTCGCGAGGACATAACCCTTGCCCTTTCACTCTCTCTCAACCCTAATGTTTAAACCGCCACTGGTGGCGCTCTATCATCAACCTGAAACCCAGCCAATAATCATAACAAATAACAAAAAAATAAGAAAACTAAATTGGTTTTACCCCTTTCGATTCTAGCTTATGCGCTCTTCAAATACGTCTGATTGATAGGTTGATAGGTGAAGTGAGAGGTTGAAGATGGTGGTCAACGGCAAGGTGGCCAGCGGCTAGAGATTAGGGTTTCGGATATCGAAACCTCAATCGCATCAACCTTCTTCTTCAACAGAAAATATAGGGTGCTCCTTCTTCCTCAAGTTCTTCGCTATCTCAAGTATGCAGTTTCATTTCTCTTTTTTCGTCTTCTCTGTCTTCTTCCCCCACTCCCCTCACTGTAATCGACCTCCCCCCTCTTCTGTTTTTCTTGATTTACACTTTATAGGGTTTTAGATTTTGGGCTTGAATCAAGTTTGTTAGCATAGATTTAGGAACATAGAACAATTAGAGATTTAGGTCTTTATGTTAATTGATTTATGTATATATTATAATTGATTTTGAATTTCTGTATTGTAATTTTCAGATTTGATTTGTAATAGAGATTCGATTTGTAGAGATTTTTAGATTTGTAATTTTCTGGATATTGATTTGTTTAGATTTTATACTGTAAAAAAATCTGTAATTTGCTTCTTTAGAAGATTTGATTTTACTGCGTTTGATTTCTACAGTAACAATGGTTGAAAACGTGCACTAATTTAGGTTCAATAGATACTGTAGTTGTTAGTTAATTTGGGCCAACATTTGATTAATCATTTTTATTGGGCCCAGCAGCACTATATTTTTTTACATCCAAAATACGCTTTTCTGTTAAATACACCTAAGCCCAACCGGCCTTTTTCGTAGTCCAATCCTTTTCTTTTATAAATACCAAAATAATATTTAACACAATGTTAATAATAAAAATGGAAAAAAATTTAACAGCAATAACAATATCTTTCCTTATATATTCTTTTTTTTTTCATTAAAATAAAAAACAACAATCTTTAATAACACTTAACAAGAAAACAAGTTCATTAGCATGTTACATTTTTTTTAAAATATATTATTTATTTTCTTTATTAAAATAATAATAATAAACAGTTTTTAATAATAATAATAATATTTCTTTTTTCCAAAAATATCAAATGGGTCAACTAAAGAAACTTAATGGGCTTAGTTAATTTGATAACCACACCCCTTTTTACTAACAGTAAATAACACTTAAATGGGTTTAGTTTAATTTCAACCCCTCTTTTACTAATAACAACTATTTAATAATTAAGAACTTAATAGTTATTTGAATAATTTTTCATTTACGAATCGCATGGGCCATTGGTCAACATGCTTCGCGAATGGGTTTACAGATACATGGGTCTTTCAGATTTAGAAAGCCTCATTCTCCTGAATTAAAGTATACCCTCTGTTGACCTGAATTCTTCTTAAAAAATGGACCAACAGATATTGCTGGACCATCTTTATTTAATCATTTCTCTGTATTTTTAATCTTGAAAATATAATCGCAAAGGTAGGGAAAATTTGGGGTACGACACTTATCATTTTTTTTTCCGAATTTGGAACTCCTAACACTTGTATAATACATTGCTCTTTGATCAATAAAATATATTCATTCAATTATTCTTCTATAATTTATTTGCCCTACACCAATAATATTTGAAAGCACAAGAAAGGGAGATTTGAATTGGGTTTCTCAAAATAAAATTTCTTCAAACTCAAATACCAACTCTTAACAGAAGAATAAAAATAAATGAACACAATTATTTTTATCATGGTTCACTGTTAACGAAGTTAATCTAGTCTCACCCGCCAAGGTGATTTTAGCTTCTCAATAAGAACTCAATCCACTGTAACCAAATAGATTACAAAACCGCAACAAGACTACTGGTCAATATTACAAACACTACTACGAAAATGGGCTTTCACAGCGCTTTTTTTTGCCCTTTAAAAGCGCTTAAAAGCGCTGCCGTAGCCAGCGCTGGCGTAGGCTACGAAAGCGCTTTTTTCTGGCCAAAAGCGCTGTCGTAGGTGGACCTATCACAGCGCTTTTTCCTTAAAAAGCGCTTTGATAGGGGGGTCTTTCCCAGCGCTTTTTGAAAAGCGCTTTGATAGGTGTGCTATTTAAATTTATTTTTTTTATTTATCAGGCCTTTTACAGCGCTTTTTATGGAAAAAGCGCTTTGATAGGGGGGTCTTTCCCAGCGCTTTTTCCATAAAAAGCGCTTTGATAGGGGGTTTCTATTTAATTTTTTTTTTTATTTATCATGGCTTTTACAGCGCTTTATGGAAAAAGCGCTTTGATAGGGGGGTCTTTCACAGCGCTTTTTCCATAAAAAGCGCTTTGATAGGGGGTTTCTATTTATTTTTTTTTTTTATTTATCCTGCCTACGAAAGCGCTTTTTAGCCAAAAGCGCTTTCGTAGCTCATACAAATTTTTTAAAGTGAAACCTATAATTTGAGGTTCCCTGTGCGGCCTGTAATTTTTTTTTGGTCCAATAATTTAACCTGTAATTCAATCCTTATAATATTCACAGAAACCGGTATTATATTAACAGAAACCGGTATACCATATATAATTCACTCCTTATCTATATATATGTAACTAAATATATATAACTAAATTTGTAACCATATATACATTTGTAACCATAACTAAATCACATACAAAGTATCGTGTTAATTTGTAACCATATATATATACATATGTAACTAAATCATATATAATTACATCGAAAATAATGCTCCACCGACACGGTCGTCATCCTGCAAAGTATGAATATGAACAACACGGTAAATTAAACAAACAATATTAAAGGCTCCAACACAATCAAACTAACACGTACAATAATATTTTATTCATACCCATCAGAATAATCTGTTTTCAACATAAAATTGACATATTTCCTCTTTGACTTCTTCCACTTGAACTTTCGTGTACGACATAGTATATAGGTCATCAAAGTACTACATAAGAAATTATTACTTCAGTATATGCATGATGTTATTAAATGTAGAAATCATACAAAATTATTCTAAGTTATAAATCCATACCGTGCTTGGAATCTCTACTTGATTTTTATGAAGGATTTCTTTCATAAACCTCAAGCAAAAGTATCCGCAATCTACATCGTTATTCTGTAACGGACACTGCATAGAAAAACAGAATATATTTTATAGTTGTCGTGTAATTTTATCAAGTAACATAACTATTATTATAAGCAACTAATTTTGTACCTGCACTTTGATCCAAGTAATATTTGATGATTTACACCCTTGTGCATTTCAGCATACGGCTCAACCTCAATCTCATTGTGCAGAACATACAAATGCACCTGATCCCGTTCGACCATTGACACTGTCACAACTTTATTTCCAATTAGTCTTTTTCCTTCTTTTTTCTCGACAATATGAGATTTGGGGAGTCCAATTGATTGAACATTTGACAGATATTCAGTGCAAAACTCAACCGCTTCTTCAACAATGTATCGTTCCGCAATACAACCCTCCGGTCGACTTCGGTTTTTCACGTACCCTTTTAAAATTTTCATATAACGTTCAGCAGGGTACATCCATCTCATATAAGCTGGTCCGCACAACTGTGTCTCTTTGACAAGATGAACGACTAGATGAACCATTATGTCAAAAAACGAGGGAGGAAAATACATTTCAAGCTCACATAAAGTAACAACCACCTCTTTTTGCAATGTTGGTAAGATCGCAGGATCGATCACCTTGCTGCAAATTGACTTGAAGAAAAAACACAACTTAGTTATTGCGCTCCTTACTTTTTCTGGCAGAATAGAACGTATACCTATTGGTAGAAAATGTTCCATTATAACATGGCAATCATGAGTCTTTAAACTCTTTAACTTTAGGTCTTTCATTGACACAAGTCTTCTAATATCTGATGAGTAGCCTTCTGGAACTTTAACTTCACTGAGGAACTTACACAATATTTTCTTCTCCTTTCTAGATAGAGTGTAAACAGCAGGTGGTAGATATGTGCGTCTTCCTTTCGTCACGGGTGCCAATTCAGTTCTAATTCCCATGTTTAACATGTCCTTCCTTATGTTAATTCCATCCTTAGACTTTCCTTGTATATTGAGTAACGTACCAATAACACTATCAAATACATTTTTTTCAATATGCATAACATCGAGGAAATGTCTTACGTACAACGACTTCCAATATGGAAGTTCAAAAAAAATCGACCTCTTCTTCCACCCACTCGTGACAAGTCTATGTGCAAAAGGCTTGCCAAACTCAGTACTCACATCTTTCACCTTTTCAAAAATCTGATCACCTGTCAACATATGTGGAGCTCTACCGTGTTCTGCCTCTCCATTGAATGCCTTTCTCCACCCACGATAGTGATGATTAGAATTTAAGAATCTACGATGACCGAGAAAAACATTCTTCTGACAAAAGTTCAATCGCATCGTATCGGTTTCATCTTCACAAACAGGACACGCTTTTTGACCCTTAATGCTGTACCCTGATAGATTTTCGTACGCCGGAAAATCATTAATTGTTCCAAACAACATCGCCCTCAAGTTGAAACTTTCTTTCCTATACCCATCGTAAACCTCCACACCGGTCTCCCACAAAAACTTCAAATCTTCGACTAAGGGTGCCAAGTACACGTCTATGTCATTCCCTGGTTGTTTGGGCCCAGAAATTAACATAGATAGCATCATGTACTTACGCTTCATACATAGCCACGGAGGTAGGTTATATATCATAAGAATCACAGGCCAGGTGCTATGCGAGATACTTTGAATACCATGCGGGTTCATTCCATCAGTAGACAACGACAAGCGAAGATTTCTTGCTTCTTTTCCAAATTCAGGATAATCAATATCAACTTTCGTCCACTGTGGTGAGTCTGCCGGATGTCGCAACTTCCCATCAATAATTCTTTCATCTGCATGCCAAGTCAAGTGTCTTGAATCGGTCTCACTACGATACATGCGCCTAAATCTCGGAATTATAGGAAAATACCATAACACCTTTTCCGGAGACAACTTTTCCTTATATCGAGGGGCACCGCATTTAGGACACTCATTTAACACTGCGTACTCGTTTCGAAATAAAACGCAATCTTTTGGACATGCATGTATCTTTTCATAGCTCATGCCAATAGAGGACAACATCTTTTTGGCCTCATACGTTCGATTGGGAAGAACATTATCCTCTGGTAGCATTTCTTTCACGAGGGCTAATAACTGTGTGAAACTTTTATCCGACCATCCGTTGTCCGCCTTTAAGTTGTACAACTTTAACACCGCAGACAATCTTGTGAATTTTGTACAACCATCATACAACGGTTTCTCTGCATCGCTTACCAACCTCTCGAACATTTTGGGACAATCCTCAAGATCTTCTTCAAGCGCTTCTGCAATCTCTTCGACTCGATCATAATCGTATGCGTCTGCGAAATCCTCATTTGAAGCATACGTCGTATTATAACTCGATTCAACATTCCCGCTACTTTTCTCACCATGCAAATTCCAACATGCATAACTTCTATCAATTCCATGCATCAGTATATGCGATTCCAACTGAACCGCGTCAACCCGTCTCCCATAACAGCATCTCAAGCAAGGACATATCATTCCATTGGGTTCTCTGGCGTGCGCAACGGCAAACTTAACGAATTCTGATACCCCATCCTCATACTCTTTCGACAATCGATTGGCAGTCATCCATTTTTTATCCATGGTTTGACTATAGCAACTAATTAGTCACGCAACTATAGCAAAATAATAATTAATTACCTGTAAAGAAATTCAACATATCAGGTAATCAAATTCATAGTTATTCTTGCCTCACCTTAAGCATGTGCTAAACAACTCATAACTAATTACTAACTAGTGAAGTCGGATATAAACAAAAACACAACCGCAGCTCATGAATTCCACTCAACTATAATCATTAGAAATTCACACAGAGCCGGAAAATAAAAGTAAAAACAATCAGTTATTCAAGTCAGTTCAAGAATAGGATAGAAACCTTTGAAAATGTTGAGAGCGTCCCGCGTACACTACGATCAAGGACAGTTCGAATTTCTTCAATCGGAGAAAGTTTCACAGCTTTTTCCTACCACAATCGATATTAAATCGTTGAACTATCCGCTGCATGATTTGAATGTAAACAACATGTTAAACTTAGGAGTAACTAAAAACAAAACATTTTCATTGACAATACAGATCACATTCCCTTATTTGTTTCCACCATACTAGTGAAGCAAATGACGAATGGCAGCAACGCAAGGTTCTTTCAGCCACCTTTTTGTCCAACTGTTGTATAAGAAAAGTATGTTAATTAATTGGAATGTAAGCTTACTAGATAGATTTCTGTACATGTTGAAGAAGTTACCTCTAGTTCGTTTGCAATTATATCAACATCTGCTGCATTTATCTTAACAGCAGCTAATTCTTTCTCCCTGTGATTCAATCAAAATTCATACTAAGGTTCAGAGAGAGAAGAAAAACAAATCATAAATGCAGGATAAATGAGAGTGACAATGTAGCTTTCAATTTTTATATACATAATAAATTCCCGGGTCTTTTTAATTTCACTTATGTAAAAATTAAAACTTCAGAACTACACATATATTTTACTTGATATTTCTATTAGTAATACAAAAATTATATTTCAACATATACACCAGAACAACAGAAAAGATACAAAAGTAGAGTGCAAAGGAAAGGAAAACATAGTATGGATAAATCTAATTTCAACATATACCACTGCTTAGCTTGTGTAGTACTCAGAACAACTATAATTGGACAATTTGACTGCGACACTGTTGGTTATTATTTAAATTAAAAGCATTTAACTACTTGTATGGATAAATCTGTTGTTCTTTCTGCTGGCACAATCTGACTAGCAGATAGAATGCTTGTTTATTCACATCAGATTAATTCCCTTGTCTCTTAGTAAAAGTCTTACTTGGCTTATAATTAATCATGTTACATAGGTACCCAAGATGACTGCACAAAATTAACTACAGTACTAAGAGACGGACACAGGTCAGTTTCTCAAAAAAAAATCATTGACATTTTCTTGTTTAACTAATGGAGCGAAATTACTGTACATTTGAGGTTCTTTATCTCCTATAATATTATAATTTAACTCATTAATCACATTTTTGACAATTTCTTTAGGTTGACGAGAATGTTTTTTAGTTTCCCTACACCACACACCTTTTGTTCGTTGCTACTCTGTTTGAATCCTATCACTACCCTGACAAATTTCAAATTTCAAAGTTCAAATTTCAGTGAACTGGAAGGATCAAGAACCTAATGCTACATTAGAGTATTTGAATCAAGCCAAGAGCCTATATAGTTTTATGGAACCATATGTGTCAAAGAATCCTAGAAGTGCTTTTTTAAACTATAGAGACCTTGATATTGGGATTAATAGTTTTGGTGAGAATAGTTATCAAGAAGGAAAGGTTTATGGTGCTAAGTATTTTAACAATAAGTTTATCCAGCCAAAAACCTCTTTATTCTTCACTCTCAGGTTAGCTTTAAGAATCTTTAACTTTTCGTACAAACAATAATCCCCTCTACCTCTTATCTTGATTTGCTTCCACTCCTTCTGTATGAAATTCCAAACTCCTCATGGTTGAACCAACAATTATTGAACCTAAATGGTTTCGGAACCCAGTCTATACAGTCATCTTCCAACCATACCAGACAATGATCAAACAACTCCCTCTTCCCCACCCTCTGCGCTATCAGCTTCCAAATATGGACAAGCTTATCAGATAGAATAAATCTATTAAGCCTGCTCATGGCCATACCACTACCATTAAACCAGGTGAACCTGCCTCCTACAGATGGAAGATCAATCAAATTCATGTCCAAAACAAAAATTTTGAAGTCCTTGCACTCCCTGTTAATATTGTTGATCCTTTTCCCTAATCTTTCTTCAGTGTGCAGAACTGTGTTGAAGTCTCCGACAATGTACCAATCATCCGAACCTGAAGCTGACTTGTAATTCAATAAATCTGCCATAATCTTCTTCTAACAATTGATGAACAAGAAGAATAATCATTAATGAAGTTGTAACATTCCCCTTTCCACTCCTCTTTCAAACCCAAGAAACTTTCGCCCCGAAAACTGCAGACAAGATTCAACAAATTCTTTCTCCAAAGAATGACTATACCTCCTTAAGCCCCTTCAGAATCTTTATGAGACCACTCCACTTTCTTTTTAAAAAAATTCTCAACTATCTAGATGAAACACAAGATCTTTTTGGAGGTGGAGATTAAGTATACTTCCTTGTTCCAGACTATTGATGACACACTGAGGACACTGTTAGCACTACCACTCAGAAGCTAATTTCTCTAACAGGGTTGCAACTAAGAGTTACATGAGATCTATTTTCTAGCCTCATAATCTTAAACCTAATAGAGTTCACTAACTCATTATAACATTAAACACATGCATATTGATTTACATATATAGTTGCGTATGTAAAGTAAACCAAGAATTAAAGCAAAGAATCTTACCAAGGTGGAGAAGACGGAATGACCGGCGGCGGCGACGACTGAAGAGGAAGGAACGAACGGCGGCGACGACGACTGAAGAGGAAGGAACGAACGGCGGCGACGGCAGAAATGAAGAAATGAAGAAGCTCTGAACGAAAGAAATGAAGAAGACTAAAGAACAGATTTAGGGATTTTTAATTTTATTATAAAAACAACCTACGAAAGCGCTTTTAAAAAGCGCTGGCATAGGTCCCCCTTTCAAAGCGCTTCTGAGGTAAAAAGCGCTTTCGTAGGTCCCCCTTTCAAAGCGCTTTTCAAAAGCGCTGGCATAGGGTTCCCTATAAGAGCGCTTTTCAAAAGCGCTTTCGTAGGTTAGATATTTCAAATACCTATGAAAGCGCTTTCTGAAAAGCGCTTTCGTAGGGAACCCTATGCCAGCGCTTTTAAAAAAGCGCCTTCGTAGGTTTCCCTTTTTTTTAATTTTGTTTTTTGTGAAGGCTATGGCAGCGCTTTTTCAATAAGCGCTTTAGTAGAGGCGCTGCTAAAACTTGTTTTTGGCGTAGTGAAACCACAAAGACCAACTATCTATGTCTTGTTGAGTCTACAGACTAACAATTAATCACTCAAGGAACCCACCACAAATACCAATTGTCTTTGTCTTCTTGAGTCTACATACCTTCACTCAGTCACTCAAGAAACAACCAACTTATAGTTGAATATAAATTTTGTGTTTACAAGATTACTTCTTACAAGCGGATTTAGCAAGATTGAAGTACAAATAATAACACGACAATGTTAAGAAAGTTAACGAACAAAAGTTCCTTACTAGAAAGTTAATGATCAACAACTCCTTGCTTTAGAAAAATCATAGAGTTATTTTGGCAATGTTTTAGAAACGTGAATAAGCGTGAGTTTATTCAAAGTTCTTCAATGTTTACAGTTCTTTCAAGTCTTCCTTTTATAGCTAAAAAGAAATCTGTTGAAGGGTAGAATAAGAATACCAAAATTTTAGTTATCTTCTTGCAACGGTCAGTGAGATAGTGGTAGACAACCTAGTACATAAGTATTGTCCTTGCGCCATAAAACCAGCACAGTGGAGGCGAGATGGTGTTGTACCTTGTACTACTACTCACGTGAATTTTTTTGATATTCTCTTCTATTCTCCAGAGGCTTCTGGGTGTATAATGGTTTGAACATGTGTAGAAGGATCAAAACTAAGTCTCCAGAACCATGTCATCAAAATCTTCAGAACTTGTTCATCTTGAACCTTGTCTTTAGAGTCTTCAGCACTTGATCTTCAGAGTCTTCATAACCTTTTCTTTAGAGTCTTCAAAACTTCGTTCAACAGAACCTTATCTTCAGAGTCTTCATATATAGGTTTAGAGAATTGTTGATCTTCAGAATCTTCAGAACTCGTTCAATAGAACCTTGTCTTTAGAATCTTCAGAACTTGGGCAAGATAACTTGGATTCTTCAGAGCTTTAGGACGTATCAAAAGCTCTACTACAGAATCATAGTTAAAAGCAATAAAACTAACGTTATTTCAGAACCGTTGATTTAAGACGCATTTTAAGTCATGAAACACAATCTTGTATTCTTTAGTGTATTGAGTCTAGAATCTGATGACGTCACACATCATTTCTTCAGACACAAAACATGTTAGCAAAAGCTACCGACTAAACAAACCATATTAGGGTACTAAATTGTTATCTTATCACCCATGTAACATTATCATCAAAACTCAAGGTCAGATGCAGAACCAAATCTTATTCTTACAGTATCTACATACCCCTAGATCAAGTATGATTGTCAACATGCGTGACAATTTTGAAATAAGTCAATATGAGATATTGTTACTAAATTTACATGAGTAGTAATGTAATTAATATTGAACTATATAAGAGTGACACAAATTATGCATTGTGTTCATTATAAATATAGGAGAAATGATAATTATACACATAATTATTATCACATAAAAGTTATGTCAGATCACATGACATTATCATCACTTAAGTAATAGTGATGTGGTGTTAGACAAGCTCTCTATTTATAATATTAAATAAACAATTAAGATCACACACATAAAGACATTTACACAAAATATTAAATAAATGACAAAATATTAAATAAATGAGTAAGATTCATCTATGATTAATAGATATATTCTTACTATACACTATTCTAATTAGAAAAATGAATCAAAATCTACTATGTGTGTAAGAAGGTTTATAAGTATAACCCTTATATTAAAGTGACAATCACTTATTCACAAATTATGAAATCCTAGTGACACTAGTATTCAGAGTTTATGTTATCTTTGAGACTTATGTTAGTTCACAACTAGCATTATAGTTGTAAGCGGAGGAATTAATTGTTGCAGATTCTACTCCTATGAATTAAGTAGAAGCATTGTCGTTTGTGCTATACTCGTGAACAACTAATTTTGACAATCAAATAATGTGCACTCTTTGTAAGGAAATTTTTTTATATTTTATCTCTTACGTAAAATTTTTTATATTTTATTTCTTACGTTTATCCCAATTTTCCTTCAATCAAAACTTAGTTGGATACATTAGTGTAGTGTAAGTGTGCCCTAAAACATCTAATGACATTACAAACCTATTATTACCTCAAACATCTACAGCCTAAGAGGCAATAATTCTTCTAGAAAGCAAAGCGTGGAGGGTTACCTCCAAATAACTATTTAGTAAACTGAAGTTTCCTTCATTAATGATATTAACCAAAGAAACTTGCCTTTCACCAACTAAGAATGATATTAAAAAGACAGGGCTAGAGACATCCTTGATAAGGTAAAACTGATGATCACATTAAAGGTCATTGACTGTAGTTTGGAAGTGGCTTTATCAAAGCAAGATAAGACATTGGAGTATGACAATAGCGTTGACACATGAAATTGGAAATTTTGCTGTTCCTTTCGTTCTTTGATAAATTAAAGGCCTCGAAAATGAAAATTCCCACTTTTTTATATAAGTTTAAATTTCTACGGAAAAAAAATGAAAAAAATACAATAAATGAGAAAACATAACTTTGATCCTTTAAAAAACAAAATAAAGAGTCAATAAAATACCATAATTATTTTTGTGTGAGTCATTATTATGTAATGACACATTTTTCTTCTCTACCATTTTTATCAATATTTTAAAAATCGGATTGAACCGTTTGGTTGAACGTTAAACTGTTGTCTAATCTGATTCGGTTTAGACCAATAAGTAGGTCTATAAAATTGAAATAAAATTGTTTCAATTGCAAAAAAATCAAAATAACTATAAAATCGAAATCGATTTTGGTGAATCAAACGGTTCAAAAAACAAAGATAATTTTTTTTTTATGTTTTACTTCATTTTATTTATTTGTTTAAATCTAAAAAACTAATTATAACAAACATTTAAAATTGTATAGATGAAAAATAAATAATAAAATTAGAAGACATAAGACATAAATGCAAATAGAAAAAGAAGAAATAATATAATATTTGTGGAAATTGAGTAACTGATATTGGTCTTGAAAAAATGTGAAAAACTATATTATTGAAGAACTTATGGCTTTGAGTTAAGCAATTAGAGAAAAATATATAAATATTAGTCTTTAATTAATTTTCTGATTTATTATTGATCTTTAGGTGTGGAAATAAATCAGGCGGATAACATAGGCCTACGGCCTAGCCTACATAGGCTCAGGGTACGAACTATTCTACATAGGCTCAACCTAGGTCTAAACTTTTTTATAAGTCTATTTAATTTAAAAAATTAAGTCTCAGACCATGAAAAAAGTCTTTTAAGTCTAATTGATCAACCTATATAAATAAATATGAATAATTTTTTACTATCATTATGTTATGTTTTGTATTTTGATTCAAAATGCATAAATAAAACTTGGTTATCGTGGAGAACTTATGAAAATAAGATGAAAACATCTTATGAACAATATTATAAATTGTTTTGACATGTCATCTTAAATAAATAGTCTCACAAAACTTATGTTAATTGGTAAGTTAAAATAAATCAATACAAACAAACTTTTAATCTCATTGGTTTTTTAGTTTGCTAGTTAATTTAAATATTATTTAAATTTCTTATTTACGTATGTCTAAAATAATAGATTTTATGTAGGCTAAGAGTCTAACCAGGTCTTAGAAAAGGTTAGACTCAGACCTGAAAATAAGCCTACGACAGACTACAGGTCAAACTTAGACTTCTGTTTTTTTAACAAACCAGACTTAGGTTTGGCAAAGGCAAGTTCGGCTCAGTCTATTTTCACCTCTATTGATCTTATATTGCATTCTTCTTATTTTATAAGCTTGTTTATTAGTATCATATTTATTTGAGAATTTTATTTTATAAATTATGATATAAATTAATTTTATTAGAATATTTAATAATTAATTTATTTATTTTTTTAATTTAAATTTAATATACGATTCAACTACGATTTAATCAATTGAACCAATTAAACCTTAATTCTCATATTTTAAGGATTCTTCCTTCAATTCAGTTTTTAAAATATTACTTTTTATAAAAGGCTTTCACCTATGATAGAATGATTCTCCAAATATTTAGTGGCAATTACATTTATATTATTAGTTAAGATTGTAAACATCTGATCAAATTTTTTAATCTTTTACGATAATGTTGATTTATATTTATTAATTAATATGAAAAAGTGGATCAAAAATTTCTTTTGAAATGCATATTATTATTATTATTATTATTATTATTTTATTTCTATTTTAGTTTTCAATTGTTTGAAGTACCTTAAAAATTTTCAATAATAAATTTTTTATAAGATAAATATTTATCAAATATATATATATATATATATATATATATATATATATATATATATATATATATATATATATATATATATATATATATATATATATATATATATATATATATATATATATATATATATATATATATATATATATATATATATATATATATATATATATATATATATATATATATATATATATATATATATATATATATATATATATATATATATATATATATATATATATATATATATATATATATATATATATATATATATATTTTCGATTCCTATAAATATTTTATATTTTATTTTTAATCCTTATAAAAAAAATATTTTAATTCTCATAAAAATTATATGTACGCAGTTTTAGTCTATCTTATTTTCTAAAATTTTAAAAATTAAATTATTATTTTAAAATTTTAAAATTTTTGAATAATCTATTTCATACAAGTTTATAATAATAGAAAATATTTTTCTACCAAATTTTAGAATTTAAAAAAAAAATTAAATATAAATTTTTTAAATTTCATAAGATAATAATAAAAGTAATGAAAATCTCGATTTAAAATCAAATTTTAAGTTTTTTTTTTCGAAAAACTTTATAATATTTTAAATATATGTATAAATAATGATTCAAGAATATATATTGATTTAATAAGAAGGATTAAAACTATTATTGATTATAACGTTTTATATATATATAATAATCTTCTAAGAATCAAAACATTTGATTTTTTTTATAAGAACGAAATATAATATTTGATAATTTTATAGAAATCAAAAATATATTTAATCCTATTGAATTATTTTTATTCATTGTTATACTAAATATTTAACCATTATCACTATAAATAGATACTGAGTTCATACTTGACTACAATTAACCTTTTAGAAGATTAAGGATGAAGTTCAAGCCTTTTATCTTCATGTTCTTTCCTTGTGCAATAGTTTTCCTTTCTGTTGTGGCAATAAGCCCATTAAAATGTGAGAAACAACATATGTAGTTAAGTTTTAAACACAATTATTTTGTTTTTTATTTTATTTAACAAACATGTTTGTTTGATTTGCAGCTGGTGCAATTGAAGAATCCAAAACAAAAATTTGGATAGATAGGAACGAAGGGTTGGGAAGAGGACATAGTGATGATATAGATTGGGTAGGTTCAGGAACATGGGGAGGTTGGGGAAGACCCGGAAGAGAAGGTAGAAAAGGAAGAAAAGGAGGTTCAGAAGAAGTAGCAAATAAAGGAGGAAATGAAAGACATGACGTAGGCTTTGAAAATGGAGACCGTGAAGAGTATCCATGAGAACTAGTTATTAAAAGTGAAGTATACAACTGATATATACTAGATAAATTAAATAAGAATAAGTTGGTGGTTTATGCTAGATGAAATGTATGTGTTTTAGGTCTCCATCTTTTTAATATTGTAAATATAAATTTTGAATCAATTCTGCAGTTTGATATTTTTATTACATTTTCAAAACTGATATATTCTAGATATGAAATGATTAACGGGTTGGGCTCAATATAGTGGTGTGAGTGAATTCTAAATTTTTTAGGATCTTAAATTCAAAATATAAATAATGTTAGAGTTTTAAGATGAATGAATTAATAATTGTATAATATAAAATAATATAAAAACTTACAAATGACTCAATATTTGTTTTTGTATTTTTGTGAGAATCGCTCATTGTTAGGAGAATCATATTTGAAATTGTATAAGACATTGTAAAACAAGTATCAGAGAGTGTGTGGATTGGTGATGCAAAACAAGTATATGAGGTGCCATATTTATAGGCGAATCCGTATATATGTGAGTTAATTAGGTGGTCGGAGGTTGCATGCATGCATTGTACGTGTCACGCATGCGTCATTCAAGTTGGCGACAACATGCATTTTTTAATGCATGCGTCATTCAAACTGGCGTGGGACAGACCACCTTGTAGAGTAGGTGGCAGCGTATGGGCAGTGTATGATGGCAGCATTGGGACAGTCTGATGCGCATGCAAGCTAGTTGATAGGGCTAGTAGGGATGCGTTATCCCAGTTGGCGCATATGAACAAAATAAGGAGGATGCGCCATCTCAGAGGGCTCCTGATAGGCTGAGCTTTTTTGTCTTATTCAAGTTACATGAATCTTATTTAGTCTCCTACACTCAAACACTCAAACACAATGTACTTTGCACCTTAATATGTTATCAGTGCACATTTCAATAAAGAGACTTACAATTGTCCCACTTCTGGTTTTTTATTTAGAAACACAGATAACATTCGTTTTTGTTTAAACAGAAAAACCAATATCTTGTATTCCAAAAAACGACTAGAGATCAAACTTGGACGAGGTCAAGTGTCATACATCTTCTACCAAATTCAAGTTTTTGGTGAGAACTAAGTGAATTTTTATAAGATAGAGGTTCAAGACGACGAGGACCTTCAAAATTATTTTCTAGACATGAGTATTCTGGGTACGACTTGAATAAGTTGTACACTCTGTGCTGCAGGAGCCTCAGGGGTCCCAACCAACTTAATCACAAGTGGTTGATCCTCTCGAAGACGAACAAGCAGAAGCAGATGTCGTTGACGAAGAAGAGGAAGATGAAGAGTTAGAGTTTGACAACATGGTTAACGATGATTCCGAAGATGATGCGGCAACTCAAATACCTCCAAATGAAATCTACCCATCACCTACACACATGACAAACTTCAACATGGCCGAAGATGAACTGTCGGTCAATTTTTTTTCAACCTGTATATGCAGTCAGATGAAAATATAAAAGAGAACGACAAATTTCGCTCAAGAGAAGATTGCATGCGATCTATAAAAAATTTTCACATGGTAAACTCTGTCAACTTTAAGATTGATCGGGTAAATCCCGAAAGGTACAAGCTCAAGTGTATTCACACAAGTTGTATGTTCAGGCTCACTGCATCATACAGGTTGAGAAGTGGTTGTTGGGTGATAGGTTATATATCCATCCACATGTGCATTAATTCTACTCAATCACAAGATCATCGTAAATTAAGTTATGATCTAATATGTCAGGAAATCCTACCACTCATCAACAATGGTTCGTCATTGAAGGTGAAAACCATAATCTCTCAAATCACTGTGGTATACAATTATACTCCGTCATACATAAAAAGCTTGGTTAGAAAAGAAAAAGGCTATTGAAAAGGTATATGGAAACTGGGAGGAGTCATACAAAGAACTACCACACTACATGCGTTCACTTTAGACGTATTCCCCTGGAACTATTTATATTATGGAAACATTATCGGCGTATGCCCCAGACAGTACTTCTGTCAATGGGAATGGAATATTCAGTCGAATATTTTGGGCTTTTCAACCTTGCATTATAGGGTTTGCATCAAGCAAACCTATTATCCGGATAGATGGAACATGGTTGTACGGGAAATACAAAGGCTCTTTACTGATGGCAGTTTCACAAGATGGCAACAACAACATTTTTCCAATTGTCTTTACTCTAGTCGAGGGCGAAACTGGTGGGGCTTAGAGTTTCTTTCTCAAGAATCTATGAACACACGTGGCTCCGTGTGATACGGTGGGAGAATTGACTTGAGGTTTTGCGTTTGTGTTCGCAAATGTTGCGGTTTAGCAAGAGTCACCACCGACTTTTCTTTTATCCAAAAAGGAAAGGTGAAAAAGCACAGGAAAGACCTTTAGAGATATTTTCTTGAGTTCGGGGGGTAGATTATGAAAAGGGAAGGTATTAGTACCCTTTTCATCCATGGTTTTCCATGGGATCTAGTTACTTTCTAGATCACTTGCTTTTTGTTTGAATGTGCTTGTGGTGTGGTTTTTTGAAAGTATTTTGGAAAAAGGTGTCATCGTTTAGGAAAATTTTGTAATGATTCCCGTTCGTAGGAATGTATACAAAGTGTTGAACTTTTTGAAAATATTTTAAGTTTTGGAAAGATGTTTGAAAAGTGTATGTGATTGTTTTGAAAATAGCAAGGATATTTGTTTTGAGAGTGAGCAAGCAACTAAAAGTAATCTACCTACTCAAAAGGTCTTATATGTGTTTTCCTCCTTCTTTAGATGTTGTTATTTTACCATCGAATTGATAAGAAGCCCCATCGTTGAATGCGAAGGGACGGGTGTTGGGTCATCGTATGACCATGATGGCAATGTTGTGAGATGACTTAGCACTTTTCTTTTAGGGACTAAGATCATTTTGAAAGGAAACTTTGATAGCATCATCGAGGGACTATGATCTTATATTTCGAGATTTGTTTGTGCTAAGACATCCCACATGAATAACATGGCCATTTTTGTAAGGCAACAAGTGGAATTACCCTAAGGGTGTATGTGTGAAAGTGTGTTTGATTGCATGCATTTGTATTTGATTTTTGGTGGTCTACTTGTTGGTTTTTATCTTGCCATACACGCCTAATTACTAGCATTTACATTTGAAAGCGATAAATTGCAGAAATGTAAAGTCCTACGCTATTACAATATTTAGGGGATGGGGATACATATTTATGAATGGGGGTTGCAAGTAAAAATAAGTCCTAAGTTACTATTACAACCATATTGAAATGCATAAGAATGTACAAGAAAATGTGAAAACGAACTTGTTTTGTTTTTTAAGAAAATATTTTTGGTCTTTTGTTTTAAGAAATCAAAATAAAGTGTGAAGGAAATATTTTTTTTTATGCTTGCTGATTAATGGAATGGAGAGTGATAGCAAAATAATAAATAAAAAGGGAAAAGAATCAGCGTGTTGCTGATAAAAATGAAGTCAGAGGTTCTGACCCTGGAACGCTGCAAAACATAAACCTATTAGTGAAAATGTATAAGGTCAGAAGTTCTGAACCCACTGGAAACACAGTAGTTTTCAGAAGTTAAGATACCACTGGCAACTAAACAGACTTCAAAATTTCTGAGACCACTAGCAATAAAACAAGCTTTAGAAGTTCTGATACCACTGGCAGAACTTGGTCTCTCCCTCTCTATGCTAGTCAGAATATCTGTAATTTGGTTATTTCTCCACAAAACAGAAGACATGCATAGAACAGTTATAGCAGGTGTCATAGCGTTTCAGAAATAGGAAATATCAGAACTACAAATCAGAGGCACGTATGAATCTGCTGATCCTAATTCTGAGTTTTAATTCCTTCAAGAGGTTCTGAACTGATTTATTCCCTACTTAGGTAGACATAAGGCATGAAATCTCAGAATATGTATGACACCAAAAACTTGATATCTACATTGTATCTGAGTATGTAAATCTGGTAATGCTTAAGTAATGTGGTGAGGGTCAGTAGAAACTTACCTTGCAACTGGAAGAAGTTATGTGAACCGGAGTTAACCTCAACTCTGATGAAGCTCTGAACAGATTCTTCGCGTACTCAGTAAGCTAGAAGTTTTCAACTTCTGGGGATGGCAAAGAGGTGATGTTTTGATTTCTTTGAGTGGGTGGATGGAAAGTATGAACACAGAAGTTTAGGCAGTTTCCAACGTGTGGATCAGAAATTGTGTAAATGTTTTTTTAGTCAAGGAATAATTGAGAATAAGTGGAGTTTCAAAAGTTAACGTGGTTTTATATGTTGTGTTTACAGTTCTTGGAACTCTTAGAATTTTGACAGGGATTCAAGGCTTTTCTTTCTCAAAATTTTGACCTCTCTCACCAATTTTTTTCTGGCCCCTTCTCAATGACCAATGGTGTTCTATTTATAGGAAAAGTGTTTGTGTGTTTGAAATGTCAAATAGCGCCAACATCATACGCTAGATGCGGACTTGCTCTTGAAGCAAGATCCAAAAAAGGTGTGATAGTTGACCGTTTTTTAGCTTAGGCTGGATTAGCAAGCAGGGATTAAGGAAAAGTGAACCCACGAGCAAAAGGTAGCGCATGAACCCTTACCTAATTTTGTACAAAAGTATTTCTACACTACACGTGGAGAGATCCTTTGGACAGAGACTCAAAAGTGGTTGTGAGCATTAATGACCATTAAATGATGATGAGATTTGTCAAAATCAGAAATCATGTAATGTGAGATTTTGCATCATTGCTTAATTCTAGATCAGAAGTTCCATTTCAGCGTAGTCTAGAACAAAACATCCTACTTCTGATCTTAGTATCCTGTTGCCTCAGCATACTTTGAAGGATTCCCCAGGTTTTCCAGTAACCTTATTTGATTCACCTTTGAAAACTCTAGATTAGAAGTTTTGCTTCAGCGTAGCATCCAATCTTCTGATCCTCTTACCTTCTGGCTCCAGCATGTTCTGAAGGAGCTTTCAGGCTTCGTATTACACTTAATTACCTTCTTTGCATTACTCTAGCAAAATCTGACTGAATTTGCGTAGATGCTGAAGATCCATGTTCTGACTAAAGATTATATGTTGAACCATGTTTACAACTTCTGACTGCTCCTTCCTGGAGGCTGGCTCAGAAGTTCTGAAGTGTCATTTTTCTTAAATACTTAGAAAAATCCCAAGTATTTAGAAATTTGGATTTTCCATAGTAAATTTGACTTATGAAATTTTTGATGATACAAACTTCATATTCCAACATGTCTTGATGAAATATGATTCTTGAAACTTGGTTTTGGTCCAAAAGTCAAAGTTAGACTTCTCAGCT
Source organism: Vicia faba (assembly GCA_948472305.1). NCBI lineage: Eukaryota > Viridiplantae > Streptophyta > Magnoliopsida > Fabales > Fabaceae > Vicia > Vicia faba. Next base: position 394,297,887 of record OX451736.1, read on the forward strand.
CGCAAATTACCATTTTGCCCCTGTGAATGGTTTGCTTGGAAAGAAATGATAATTCAAGGCTTGGAATTGTATGAGAGAAAACTTGAGAATCTAGGTGATTCCTTGAGAAATGATAGGGAAAATTTTGGGGTACAACAGCTTCCACTGTTCAATCTTCTTAAACCTGAAGAGTTAGATTGGCGAGTTTTACCATTCGTGACTCGAAGGTGAAAGATGATTGGACACTAGAGTGCCCAGAAATTTGCACTCGATGGTGTGTAGTAGAAGGAATGGGCTTAAAGATGCCATTTGGAGAGGTGATAGAGTCTTGTTGGGGATGGTCTTATAGATGCCATCCAAGTTGTAAACTGAAAGAATAATTATCATAATGGTGTCTGTGTCTGGAGCGTATCTGAACTGTATCTGAAAGGTTGTATCTGAATGAGTATCAAAATGGCATCCGTGTCTGGAGCGTATTCGAACTGTATCATGAAGTTGAATCTGAATGAGTTTCAGAATGGCATCCGTGTCTGGAGCGTATCCCTACTGTATCTGAAATTTGAATCTGAATGAGTATCAGAATGGCATCCGTGTCTGGAGCGTATCCGTACTGTATCTGAAAGTTGAATCTGAATGAGTACCAGAATGGCATCCGTGTCTGGAGCGTATCCGTACTGTATTTGAAAGTTGAATCTGAATGAGTATCATAATGGCATCCGTGTCTGGAGCGTATCTGTACTGTATCTGAAAGTTGAATCTGAATGAGTATCAGAATGGCATCCGTGTCTAGAGCATATCTGTATTGTATCTGAAAGTTGAATCTGAATAAGTACCAGAATGGAATCCGTGTCTGGAGCGTATCCGTACTGTATTATGAAGTTGAATCTAAATGAGTATCAGAATGGCATCCGTGTCTGGAGCATATCCGTACTGTATTTGAAAGTTGAATCTGAATGAGTATCAAAATGGCATCCGTGTCTGGAGCGTATCCGTACTGTATCATGAAGTTGAATCTGAATGAGTATCAGAATGGCATCCGTGTCTGGAGCGTATCCGTACTGTATCATGATTGCATATTGTTAATGGTAGTTGTTAATCTTATCCTGAAAAGGGTAAAATGTTAGCTGAAATGCAAAGTTATGTTTGCGTGAAATGTATGATGCAACGTATTTTCTTTATCAATGTTTATGATATATGGATGTAATGTACGTGCATGTAAGCTGATCTGCTGTATTGCTGTTTGATTGAGGAAAATAAATCCCTGAATGTCGCTGAGGATATGTTGAATTTTTATGTCTTGAAGTTGAAGTACTGACGAACTCTTGTTGAGAGAAGTAAATTTTGTTTGTGAGGGCGACACCATGTACTGCTTGTAAGATCTACTTGGGGAATCTTGAGAAATTTGACGATTTCTACTGGGGATTAATAATTTGAAATTTTGTTCCGCTGGGGATTTAAATGACGTACTGTGGGGATTACTTATGGAATAGCCTAGAGACATTTTCCTATTCTTTTCACCTATCAGTAATTGTCTTTCTCATTTTGTTTATTTGTAAACAGTAATTATGTTCAAATGCATATGTTCATCAATGAATCATTGGACATTTTTGCAAACCAAACACAATCGTAAAGAAAAGGCAGATAGTTTTTTGCACTTTCAAAGGGGTATCTTTGTATTGACTTTGAACAAGTATTTTGTGCAAAGGAGAAAAACGTTCTAGTAAGAGAATGGTGCCATAAAACAAGAAAAAATTATACAAAGAAAGATAACTATGTGTAATAATCCCACGGGGTTCCCATTCTGCTATAGCCTTTATATTTCCGAATATCTTGTCTATTTGTTGCTTCGTCCAAAGATGATTGAATTGATCAGAAACTCCGAGTTTGTCCGTGGAAATCAAAGGTTGTCCGTAAAGTGATCCGACGGGACATAGTCATACGCTTTAATTCCCTAACTTCTGCCTGGACCTCCCTTTCGGGTTTTCAGTCCACCGAGAAACCCTTTTTTGCCCAAGTCGCCCTTTCGGGTTTTCAACTTGTCGGGTGTACAGATTTTTTTATATTTTATCCCTAACTTTTATCCGAACCTTTTTGGTTCGCCGGGATGCCCTTTTTTTTGCCTAGGTGTGTCAACCTAGCGGGTCTCTTATGTGTAATATCTTTTGACTATGTTCGCGTTCGCAGGGTGTGGCAGGTCATCGCCGTCTATGGTGGTCAAGATCATTGCCCCACCGGAGAGTATGTTCTTAATTACAAGTGATCCTTCATAGGTAGGAGTCCATTTGCCCCTGGGATCACTTTGTGGCAAGATGATACATTTGATCACTAGATCCCCAACTTGATATACTTGGCGTTTGACTTTCCTGTTGAGATACTTGATCATCCGTTTTTGATACATTTGACCATGGCAACCAGCAGTAAGTCTCTTTTCATCAATTAAGTTCAGTTGATCAAGTCGAGTTTGGATCTAATCGTCTTCACTCAAAACTGCATCCTTCATAATCCTTAGAGAGGGAATTTGGATCTCAATAGGCAAGACAGCCTCCATGCCGTAAACCAAAGAATAGAGTGTTTCCCCGGTTGACGTGCGAGTCGTGGTACGATACCCGTGGAGAGAGAATGGTAGCATCTCATGCCAGTCTTTGTATGTGACTGTCATTTTCTGTATGATCTTCTTAATGTTTTTATTTGCAGCTTCGACAACACCATTCATCTTTGGCCGATAGGGAGAAAAATTGTGATGCTGAATCTTGAATTGCTCGCACAATGCGGTGATCATAGTGTTGTTAAGATTTTTACCATTGTCAGTGATGATCCTTTCCGGGATACCGTACCGGCAAATGAGATTTTGCTTGATGAAGTGGGCAACAACATTCTTGGTAACAGATGCGAAGGAAGCTGCTTCAACCCACTTGGTAAAATAGTCAATGGCCACTAGGATGAAACGGTGTCCATTGGAGGTTGTAGGCTTGATCTCTCCAATCATGTAAATTCCCCACATAGCGAAGGGCCAAGGAGTCGTCAAGACATTTAGAGGAACCGGGGGTACGTGCACCTTGTCAGCATAAATTTGACACTTATGACAAGTCCGAGAGTGTTGATAGCAATCTTCTTCCATGGTAGACCAATAATAGCCTGCCCGTAGGATTTTCTTCGCCATCGTATGCCCACTGGAGTGAGTGCCAAAAGTACCTTCATGTAATTCAGCCATGATCTTTTCAGCCTCAATCTTATCCACACACCGGAGTAGAATGGAGTCATGATTACGTTTGTACAGGATGCCATTACTAAGGAAGAACTTAGCAGAGAATCTCCTTAAGAACTTTTTATCATTGATTGAAGCTCCTTCTGGATATTCTTGAGCCTCGAGATACCTCTTGACTTCATGAAACCAAGGCTGGTCCACTACCTCTTCAGTATTAATCTCGTGACAATGTGCTGATTCATCCATTCGTTCGATGGTGATCTGGGGAGCCTCGTTATCCCAATTAAGTTTAAACATAGATGACATTGTGGCTAGAGCGTCTGCTAGCTGATTTTCTTCTCACGAAAAATGCTCGAAGGTAATCTTCTCAAAATGTGGTAGCAATGTCAAAACATTTTCTTTGTAAGGGATAAAGTTTGGGTGTTTAGTGTCCCATTCCCCTTTGATCTGACTGATGACCAAAGCTGAATCTCCAAACACATCTAAAGATTTGATTCCCAAATCTATGGCAGCTCTGAGACCAAAGATACATGCTTCGTACTCCGCCATGTTGTTTGTACAGTTGAAGTAAAGTATGGCAGTAAAGGGAGTATGACACCCTTCTGGAGATATGAGTACAACACCGATACTATTACCAAGTGCATTGGATTCCCCATCAAAGAACAGGGTCCATCGGGATCCTTGTTCAGGTCCGTCATATGGCTTGATTTCTTCACAGTTGTCTAATGTCATGATGTCTTCATCCGGGAATTCAAACTTCATGGACTGATAGTCTTCTATAGCTTGGTGAGCAAGGTGATCAGCCAATACACTGCCCTTTATAGCTTTCTGGGTAGTATATTGTATGTCATATTCTGTTAGGATCATCTGCCATCTAGCTATCCTCCCAGACAGAGCAGGCTTCTCGAAGATGTATTTTATCGGATCCATCTTAAATATCAATAAAGTAGTATGAGTCATCATATACTATCTTAGCCGGCGAGCAGCCCATGCCAGAGCGCAACAAGTTTTCTCGAGCAGTGAATATCTGGTTTCACAGTCGGTAAACTTTTTGCTCAGGTGATAAATAGCGTGCTCTTTTCGGCCAGACTCGTCATGCTCCCCCAATACACACCCCCATTGAGTTTTCTAAAACAGTCAGATACATGATCAGTGGTCTTCCCTTGACTGGTGGCATCAAAACAGGAGGCTCTTGTAAGTACTCTTTGATTTTGTCAAAAGCAACCTGGCACTCATCATTCCATCTGACTACTTGATCTTTCTTCAATAGTTTGAAGATTGGCTCACAAGTAGCCGTTAGGTGAGAAATGAATCTGGCAATATAGTTCAGGTGTCCCAAGAATCCTCTGACTTCCTTCTCATTATGAGGAGCAGGCATTTCTTGTATCTCTTTAACCTTGGCAGGGTCGACCTCAATACCTTTGTTACTGACGACAAAACCTAAGAGTTTACCGGACCGTACTCCAAATGTGCACTTGTTTGGGTTCAACCTTAGTTTATACTTCTTCAATCTCTCAAACAACTTTTGTAAGTGATCTAAGTGCTCTTATTATGTTTGTGACCTGGCTATCATATCGTCTATGTAGACCTCTATTTCATGATGTATCATGTCGTTAAATAAAGCTACCATGGCACGTTGATAGGTTGCTCCCGCATTCTTCAATCCGAATGGCATCACCTTGTAGCAGAATCTGCCCCACTGTGTGACAAATGTAGTTTTCTCCATGTCCTCAGGTGCCATTTTGATTTGGTTATAACATGAGAATCCGTCCATGAAGGAAAACACTTTGTGCTGGGCCGTATTGTCAACCAAGATATCGATGTGGGGGAGTGGAAAATCATTTTAGGGCTGGCCCTATTCAAATCTCTATAGTCCACGCACATTCGTACTTTGCCGTCCTTTTTAGGCACGAGAACAATGTTGGCAACCCATTGGGGATAGGAAGTGACAGCCAATAATCCAGCATTGAATTGTTTCATGACTTCCGCTTTGATCTTCTCTGACATATCCGGTATCATGCGGCAGACTTTTTGATTTACTGGTGGACAGTCCTCTCTTGTAGGTAGATGATGTACCACGATATCAGTATCAAGTCCCGACATGTCTTCATATGACCAGGAAAAGATCTCAACATAATCACGCAATAGCTGAATCAGATGCTCCTTGACACTGGGCTCTAGATTGGCACCCATCTTGGCTTCTTTTTTATCCTCCTTGGTACCCAAGTTGATTGTATCCACCGGTTCCTCATGAGGTTGAATAGCTCTTTCCTCTTGTTGTAGTAGTCTGGCCAATTCCCCTGGTACTTCACAATCTTCCTCACCTTCGTCTTTGGCTTGGTAGATTAGATCCTCAGAGTCATAAAAGGCCATAGCAGTATCGTTATCCATGGGATCTGGAATGGAGGGGTACCTGAATTTGTGAGTGTGGGTGTGTGTAAGGGTATAGCCATCCTTAAAAATAAAATGTAAAATAAAAAACAATGAGCACAAAAGTTTGTATGTGAAAAACGTCCATGATTCATTGAATGTCATATGAAGATGAAATAAAAACCCTTACAAATGGACCATTGTTCCTCGAGCCAGACACAAGGTTTTAAATGTGCGAATTATTTGCGAATATTACAAGTCCAACAGAAATGCAAAGATAAATTACTGAGGGATGAAAGTTATTGGGACAAAGTCTCTGGCTTCCCAATTATGAAGTCCTCCTTTGACAGTAGGAAAGATCCAATCCTCCAAGCTGCAATCCTCTTCACCATCTTCTACCGCATTGACCTCTCGGTTGCTAATCTTCAAGGGTGACCCTCCAGCACAGGCACGGCGTACAGCCTCTTGAGAACTTGAAGTGAACCCTAAACCAAACTTGTCATATTTATATGGAATATCCGGAAGTTGCCCACAGATGGTGCATCCTCCTTCCTCTATTATTGCTTTGGCGTCCTTTAGATATGACATCCGGAGTGGAGGTTTTGTAATCTTGGGAATCTGGGACACCGTCTTGGTTACTGCTACCTCTTGGGGGACTTCTTCGAAATGTTGAAAAGGAGTTTCAATGAACTCGCCGTCCAATTCCACATACCGGAAATAATTGAGGTGGATAATCATATATTCTTCCTCTCCGTGGACAGTGATAATCTTTGCCTAGACCAAATATTTCAGCATCTGGTGCAGTGTAGAGGTGACAGCGCCAGCCTTATGGATCCACGGTCGTCCTAGCAGATAGGAGTAAGAGGGGCGAATGTCCATTATATAGAAGGTTGAGTTGAAAGTTTGAGTCCCAACCTTTATGGGGATATGCACCTCCCCGTGTACCATCCTTTTTGAGCCATCAAATGCCCTTACGACTATGTTACTCGGTTTTAACGTTAGTCCTTCGTAGTCCAGTCTGTCGAGAGCTTTCTTCGGTAGAACATTCAAAGATGAGCCAGTGTCCACCAAGACATGGGTCAGAGTTGTGCCTCTACATTCCACAGAGACATGCAATGCCTCATTGTGTTTTCTTCCTCTTGGTGTCAGATCAACATCTGAGAAGCCTAGGCTGTTATCCACCGTCAAGCTGGCCACGCAATCTTGAAATTAGTCAGCAAACTTCTCTTGAGGCACATGGGCCGTCTTTAGAAACTTTACCAGGGCTTTCGCATATGCCTCGGAACATAGTAACAATGCCAGCATGGAGATTTTGGAGGGAGTTTGACCCAACTATTCAACTACATCATAGTCGCTCCTCTTTATTATTTTTAGGATCTCCTCCATTTCCTTCTTGGAGGTCTTGGGTATAGTCAGTGGTTGAGACTTCATCCGGACAGGCTCTACTTGAATACTTTTTCCTCGAGTTTCAGCAGCAGGAGTGTTGGTAGGAATGAGAGCAGCGGTTGTATCGTTTTTGTCAAGAGGAGCACTTGCGGAGATGATTATTGGTACTGAAGTAACCTTTGGAGCAGCCACGGGTCCAAAAACTGCCTTTGGGGGGGCAATTTTTGGAGAGAAGATTCTACTGCTTCGGGTAATCTTACTGGTTCCGACAATATTGCTAATTTCAGAGTCTTCTTCTTCAGAGTTTATTTCTTCGGCGACCAGCCCATCTTGTTTGATGCCATGGTAGTAGATGTCTGCACCGTAATTCCACGGCACAATTTTGTCTGATTCATATGGGACTGGCCCAGGTATTGTGATTATAAGAGGAATAGTTTTTGGAACCAATGTAATCCTAACAGGTCTTTTGGGGACCGTGGAAGAATTGGCGGAGATGGTGATGATTGAAATATCTTCAACAGGAACAGGTAAAATAGGAGTACTTTCAAACAAAATCTCTTTGTCGTCTATCAAGCGTTGAATGCCTGTTTTCAACAAAGGGCAATCAGTTGGTGAGGATAAGCAGAGGTGGCAGTCTTTATTACAGCCCGAGAATACACCGACTTTCAACAAGTTTATCTTAATGATTGGGAGTGGAGTCAAGAGTTCATCAACTGTTGTAACAAACAAATCTTCTTCAATTGCATTGGTGTTGTGACCATGTCTAGGCATAGGAGCGGAAATGACGTTTGGCTTCTCGGACGCATCAAACTCAATTTCTTTCGCCTCTATAAGGTCTTGAATTTTGTTTTTCAAGGCCCAATAGTTGTCAGTATCGTGACCCAGAATTTCGAAATGATATGCACAACGGGCATTTGGGTGATAATAAGGGGATGCTGTGTTGGGGTTCTTTGGGGCTTCTTTTAAAGTTGCCAAATTGGATTTCAGAAGATGCGGTAAAACCTGGGCTAGAGTCATATTGATTCTGGTGAATTGTCGGACTAGCCTCTCTACCCTCGGTTGATTACTTCTTGGTTGATCAGATGTAGGCTTTGGGATCATGACAACCCCTACCATTGGTCGGTGCTCGACTCTCCCTTGGTTCCTTTGTGGATATACAACAGCTACTTCTTTCTTCCTAATGAAAGGTTTCCTCACACATGTAGAGGCAGATGAATCCTTCTGAATCTTTCCACTTTTTATGCCAGCTTCCACCCTTTCTCTGGTTAGTATTAACTTAGTAAATCCTGCAGATGAGCTCCCAATCAGATGGTTGAAGAAAAGGCCTGATAGAGTGCCTAAGAATATATCCACCAATTCCCTTCCAGACAGAGGGGGTTGCACTCTTCTAGCTAGATCTCTCCACTTCTACGCGTAATCCTTGAAACCCTTATTGGAAGCCATAGCCATACTCTGAAGTTGAGTACGGGTAGGCGCCAAATCAGCGTTATATTGATATTGCTTATAGAAAGTTGCAGCAAGATCTTCCCAGTTATGGACGTTGGCCCTTTCCAGTTGATAAAATCAGTCGAGTTGTGTTCCAGATAGACTATCTTGGAAAAAATGCACCCACAAGTCTTTATCGGCGGAGTGCAGATGGATCTTTCTCACATATGATCGGAGATGCATCTAAGGACATGACACCCCATCATATTTTGCAAATAAAGGCACTTTGAATTTCGGAGGAATCACGATCCCCGACTGTTGTACCCCAAAATTTGCCCTCCCATATTCTTCCAAAGTTGCCAAGTCAAAGCTTCAAAATCTCCCCAAGGGTTGCACAGTTCAAGGGCCTCTTAACAGTCAAAAACTAGGGTTTTGGTTCTGACAAAGAAATTGAAGTTTCCAAGGGTCCAATCAAGTCCCACATGCCTATAAACATGGTCAAGCATCCTCATACCAAGTTTCAAGACTTACAGCACAAAATTGCACAATCAAAAACCCTAATTGCTCAACAGTCAACTGCAGGGGCAAAATGGTCATTTGACAGTCAAAAGTTTAAATTTTGGGTCAACATCTCATTGTGAAGCCACAAACATCATTTGATCAATTCTTGATCATGATTTTCAAGGCATGGCTCAAAAAGTCTCAAGATGCAAAAGTTTCCATATTTGGACAGTTGAAAAAGTCAACTGTAACTTGACCAAGGCATAACTTCCACATGGTTCATCAGAAAAATTCCATCCAAATCTCATTTTGAAGAGAAAGACATTTCCTACAACTCCTCTTCACACTTCAAGTCCAAGAAATGCTCTCACAAAAAGTTATCAATTTCAACATTATAGGTCATTTTCAAAAGTCAACAAAAAGGGACTTTAGGTCAAAGGCTATAACTTGAGATTGGTAAATTCAAATGACATGGGACCAAAGGAATTGATTAGAGGACTTCAATACCTTTCCAAAATGTCCAAGAACATGATCAAAGCTTAAAAATTGAGCAAGATATGCCTTGTGGAAGTTGGGAAATTTTTGGGAATTTTGAAAAGTCAACTTTGCTTCAAATGCCTCAAAATTGCTAATGGGCCACATTTTCTTCCAAGAATCATCATACAAAGCATATGCACGACCATTTGGCCCAAGGGGAGTTATTTCATCATTTTTTATTATTTATTTGAATTTTTAATTACCATTAATTCATTTAATTAAATAAAATATGAAAAAAATACTCATCCATGCTTTTTAAATCTTTTTGTGCATAGAATACCTTCAAGATTTCGTGCACTATCTAATATGGAAAGAATCAAGGTGATTTGATCATGATTGGCACCAAAAGCACATGAAAAGATTGAAAAAAAATATGCCATGAAAATCAAATATTCTATACATCAATGCATTGATCCTTTGGCTCAAGATTTAACCCTAATCCATCACATACATAAGCCAGAAGCTAGACCTAATGAAAAAAAACATCTAACTGCGCCCAAAACCATAAACAAACTTGGCACTTTTTCAAGAAAATTTCAAAACTGAAAACACGATTCTAAAGCGTTTCAAGGCAAAACATTGATTCCATTAGCTTGTAAAGGTCTCAAGGAACGTTTCTGGATCAAAACCATTGTTTCTAACGCAAGGAATTGGTAGAACGACCTTGTCCTGTTCATACTTTTTCTCATATTCTTGCATCATGATTCATGCGTTGTTTTCAATTTTTAATGTTTGATTTGTGTTAGTTGATTCATTCTGAAGCTAACCATGTATTTTAATTGAGTTTTTGTGCATCATACACGGATTCACCATTGAAGCTCGCTAGGGTTTCCAAACTGTAAAATTGGGGCTTTAGGTTTAAGGAAAAATCAGGCAACAAGACTTGTACCATTAGAACGAGAAGCTTCACACGAATCCAACCATCCTATCGCGCCTAATTTCTGATCAAAGACGGCTTATTCGCTATTTTTCCATGTACCATGTAGTGGGGGTTTAAAACCCCCGCAATCTTGTTTTATTTTTCAGGGCAAAACGCACAAACGGAGAAGATGATGACTTGTCTCCATGTGATAGGGCAATTCAAAGTTAGCGCACGTTTTATTTATTCAGGCCACTAATTCTTTTTTTCCCTTATAATAATTGCCTTCCACTAATATTACAAAGCAAGCGCCTGGCACAAATGGTTGATGTGTTGTCTCATAGGCACTGGGACCTGGGTTCGATTCCCAGGTCCCCTCACTTCCTTAATATATTTTGTTTCCCTGTGATTCTATGCAGCTTGCCTCCTGGAGTCTATCATGCAGCCTTGTATCCAAGCGTGCCACACGTCCCATGGCATCAGTCCAATGGTCCAGATCTAAAGCCTATGGAATGGTTCAGTCAATGCCTATACACGTGATTACCAGAAGTCAACGAGGCCAGGAACTCAATGGGCCAAAAATGCTGGATGATACCTCCAAATTGGGGTCAACACCCCCTAGGGTTTGTGTTCCTTTTCTTTTTCTATCCTTTTTTATTATTTGTTTAATTTAATTATTTCCTCTTAAATCTTTGAATTAATATTTTCATAACATAAAAAAATAATAAAAAATCAGAAAGTCAAAATAAAAATATATTTTATTTAAATATTTTCTTTGCAAAAAATCTTATTAATTAATTTAGTCTTAATTTTAGGTTTTAATTTTAATGTTTTTCTTAATAAATTAAAAAATGTAGAACTAGGGTTTTGTACTTTTATCCTTCTTTTTTTCTTTTTTTCACCATATTAAATATTAATTATTTTGTAAATAAAAATTGCCATGTAAATAATTAGGTTTAATTTTAGGTTCAATTTTAATATTTTCTCTTAATAAATAAAAATAGTTAGAATTAGGGTTAATTAACTTTTTAATTTCATTTAATTCTCTCATTAAGATCAATAAATACGAAAAAACTCAAAAATAATTCCTTTACTCATTTAACTTAATTTAATTTGTTAATTATAATTTAATTTCCTAAAAAGGGTCCAACGCCCTCGCATTCCCGATTTTACTTATTCTCGCATTTTTATTTTATTTCCTTTTTCATGTAATTCTCCCAAAGCCGTGTAATAGAATAATTAGATATTTATCTTTCCACTTTATTTTATTTCAAATCGGGTCCTGGTTTAATTTGGCGATGTGGACCCGCGCCTTTGTAATAGCGTAGAACTTTCGATTCCCGCAACTTTTAACTGTTAACTATTGCATGAAAGAATGAATGTCAAAATAAAAGCAATGCGTAGATCACCAATACATGACAAGACAAAAATATCTGAAAACGACACACAAATCACACACCACCCCTAGGGTACGCCTCACTGTTGCCTTGCCCCTCGAAAGGTGGTCGTCGAGTAGAGGATGTTTTAGTAAGTCCTCATGATCCAGGAACCTGGCATGAGGGTAGCTTCTAAGGTGTCTTCCTATTGCTCCGGTGATCACCATGTCCCGAACCTTCGAATTGACCCGAACATCTCCAACGGTGGTGCTACCTACCCCTCAATGGTGGGATGGCACTACTTTAAGGACATTTACACAGACGAATTCCTTAGGGTAGGTAGACGACTCTAGATACTTGCTCTAATTTCAAAACAAATCAAAAAATACTTTTCACACCGACACTTTTCAAAAAGCTTTCGAAAGCAACTTTTCAAACACTCTTGAGGACCGATACAAGAGTCGAACTGAAATTTTCAAAGAAACTTTTTTAAAACCCACAGTAGAAAAGCAAACAAACCATTTTTGAAAACACAAATGAGCAAGTATCTAAGAGCCCATGGATAACCATGGATAGAAAGGGTGCTAACACCTTCCCTTTCTATAATCTACCTCCCGAACCGAGAGCAAACTCTATAAGGAATTTTTCTGTGCTTTTGTCCTTTCCCTTTGGAGAAAATAAAAGACGGTGGCGACTCTTGCTTACCGCGACATTTCGCAAACCAGCGTTAAACAGTCAGTTCCAGATCCACCGATCACAGAACTGGCGACTCTGCTGGGGACTCTTATAAAGTGAGGTGTACCCTAGGGTAGTTCATAACTGTGTTTTCAATTGTGTTGACTTGCTTGCTTTAAATTGTGGGACTGTCTTGGGGGTTCTATAGATCCTAAACCCGGATCTGGGGATACCTTCTTAGAAAGTAGCAACAAGGCTGTGAGGGAACTGTGCGGGGTATACCGACATGGTTGAAACAGTCTGCTACATTGATGTGGCACTTTGGTGTGTACCAGTAACCCTTGAGTTCAGTCAAGGAGAGTACGGGGCCTCCGCGTGGTGTCATGAAGCATCATCAGACCTTAGGAACCTTAATTGAACTATCTTGGCCTCTTTAGGGTAGTGAGATAACTGCCTTTGGTGCAGTCTGAGGTTGGTTGATACTCGATACTACACTCAATTGAGGGTTGCTTTCCTGGAATATTTCGGTCGCCAGTTCAGTGGCTAAATCGAAACGATGAACAATGAAAGCAATCCAGTGATATTGGGACCCTCAGAACCCGGTTACTTCTGATAGGACAGGTTTGAGCCCACCAACTTCAAGAGGGTAATACCTAAACCTCATGCTGGCCTAAACTCTAAGGGCTCTTTTGTGTGACTTGTGTGCCTTTGTACTTGACTATTTGCATGCTTGTTATCTGACACATAAACTACTTGCAGGTTTTGTTTATAGTCCTTAATGGGGACTCATAACACGGTTTACTAAGTTTCTTGCAGGTTTTGTTTATAGTCCTTAATTGGGACTCATGACAGGCTTTACTTGAGTTTCTTGCAGGTTTTGGTTTGCAGTCCTTAATTGGGACTCATAACAGGGTTACTTACATCACCCCATGCATATCATAACATCATACCATTGCATACATCCTAATCCATTTCAAGGATCTCAAGGGCTTGTAATGCAGGTCATGATGAACCAACTGTCTAGCAAGGGGCAAAGAGGATTTATTTCCCTCTAGCCAAGGTTGTCAGGGGCTATGACCCACTGGATATGGTGAGCCTTTGACCCTTGAAGAAGGACTCTCAACAACAGGAAGTTCCTTCAATCAAGCCACCGGACCCAAATTCTAACAAATTTTCTTGTTTATCCCGCGATGTCCTTGAAAACATTACATGCATGTCATACACATCATTGCATAACAGGTACCCTTGCTGCAGGTCACTTACCTTTCTCGCTGTTTATTTCAGCAATGGCTTCCCAACGAGATAACCAAGACCTTCTTGCTCAAGAGACTCGGTTCGGGGAAATCCTCCTGAATCTATCCAAGGGGCAGGAGGAGTTGAGAACACTTCTCATGGGGACTTTGGTCAGGAACAGCGCTGAGGACGAACGGCTGAAACATCTGCAAGCTGAAGTGGATGCATTGAAAGCCCAGATGCTGGGGCAGGTGACTGCCATTCAAGGTTTAGCTCAAAGACAAGAAGAGCTCGGGGTTCTCGTCAATCAACTGCTTCGGGGTAACCAACTGAGACCAAAGTCTAAGGGTAAAGAGCTAGTCATCATTCAACCATATTTGAGACAAGGAGATAAGGGGAAAGCTCCTCAAATGGCTCCAATATCACAAATTCAGCATCAACCTCACCAGCTTCAGCCAGACAAGCCCAGGAGGCAATTCACCCAGCTCAACATGTCGCTGTTTCAAGCTTTACAACGCCTGTTGAGATTGAATCTGATCACATTAAGGGCTCATCCCCGGAACCCCAACACAGCATCTCCTATCTATGATCCCAATAAAAGGTGTGCTTACCACTCTTCCAGTCCAGGGCATGATACAAATGAGTGTTAGGCTCTGAAGAACAAGATCCAGGACCTGATCGATGAAGGAGCATTGGAGTTCACACAAGATGGTCAGGCTGAATTCTTCTACCATCCCTCCAAGGCTCACCATTTGAAATAACAAGCCCTGAGACTAGAAAACTTTTGTTCATTCGAATGTTCAAGTTGTAATTTTCTTCTGTTCAAACATTTACTCATGTTAAACATTGTTATTTCATTAATGCATCGCATATGTCTGTTTTGAAGAAATATATTCGTATTCACTATATGCAAATTATTTTCATATTTTTTCTGATAATCAACGCTCGATTAATAATGCTAAGCCTCTTGAGGGAGGATGACGAAAACGATACCACGATCTTTATGGTATGCTTTTGAACAGACCCCGCTGATGAGGTACAAGCATTGTTTCAATCCCTAAACACTGGAGTTATAAGGAAGATAATCCCTCGTCAACCCCTCTGAGCCAAAGAAGTAGGAGTTTTTCTTTTCGAAAATTGAAACCCTTAATTATAACCTGGGGCAGGGTAGTTCTCTCAGTTGATCCAAGTGCATAACGAATGGCACCAAAGAGGTCCTTACAAAAAAAAGAAGACAATGATGATTCTGAATAATCATAAAGATAGGCAGTCATTATATCTCAAAAAAAAAAAAAAGCCCATTAAGTCGAAACCTGTGAAAGAGACTTACAAAACTGGGGCATCCCGCTGACTGTAATCACCAAAAGGAACAGGTCAGGCAAAAAAAATAGGGATAACAAAAAAAAAAGAAAGAGGTCTTACAAACCCTCGACAAAAATGACTGCCTACTCAGAATAAATCATCAATATCTGAACCATCATTGGAACATCAGGACAAAGGCTCAAACAAGGTCTAACGCACGATCAGCTGAGTTTAGGATTGAAGAATATCACGAAGAGCGGGTGGGTACAAATATAATTTGAGCCTTTATCCTTTGTTTCTTAAACCGTGAACCAGGCCACGCTACAACCCTTAAAAGTCCTAGCTGAAGCATGGGTTAGTTCGAAAGCATACTGTTACGAAAAGTATCCTGACTCCTTAAGGCTCGCAATAAAATAACGAGTTGACATCACGTTTTACAAACATTCACTTGTTTTATGAAAAAAAATGCATTTTCAAAAAAAAAAAAAAACTTCAAGACAGATATAAGCTTTGCATTTTTAACATAACTTTGTTTGCATATGACTTTTTGTTTGAACAGCAGGGAAATTCGCACGATGAATACCTAGTGAACAAAAGCACTTCAAATCAAGGGGCACGACGTGGTCATGGTCCATCATATGGGGCAATCCAATCAAGATTCGGAGAATCTCTCAAAGGCCAAATAGCCTGGGGCAAATCTCCGCCTGAGTCACTTGGGGCATCCCAACAACGAATCTTGCCTGATCAAATACCTTCTGATGGCATGACAAAACACTTCTAACAGGGGCAACTCCCTACATTCTGAGAGTGTGGATATAGTCGAAAAGAATACTACGCGTAATCAAAGACCCGCTAGGTTGACACACCTAGGAAAAAATAAGGGCTTCCCGGCGAACCAAAAGGGTTCGAGCAAAATGAAGGGATGAAATGAAAAATCTGTACACCCGGCAAGTCTAAAACCTGAAAAGGCGGCTTGGGCAAAAATGGGTATCCCGGTAGACTGAAAACCCGAAAGGGCGGTTCAGGCAAAAGTTAGGGATCAAAGCGTACGACTATGTTCTGTCATCTTGGCACTTGCCTACCAGAAGAAGGTTTGCCCATCAACAACTATCAGCACCTCACAGGTCTTCCTCTCCCACCTCAGAAACAGGGGCAATGATGAGTCGTCCAAACGATCTAATTGCTCTATCCACCAAGGTACCAAGGTAAGTTCAGCTGAAGAATAACCAAGATATCTTAATTCCCCAGAGAGTGAACCAGCAAGTCGCCGCTCTCCCCAAGCAAAACTATACAATCAGCCTTAAGGAAGTTGGGTATTCCCCGCAGATCTCAACATTCCCCAGCACAATATACGAACATTCCTAACAAGCATCCCCGGCAGTCTTGATCTAAGATTGTTCCCCGGCGGAACACCAGACATTCAATAGAGTCACTTCCCCACTGTATCTCAAAGATTTCCCCAGGAGAGTCCAATCAAGATTTCCCCAGGAAAGGTTGAATCATCTCCCCAACAGGAAACTTATCCCCAGTAGATTCTGGAAGCTCATCCCTCGCAGAGCACGAACGCGTCCCCCGGCTTTATTCAAAGAGTTATTTCCCTACCAGGGTATAACTGGGTTATCCTCAGCCAAAATCCATGAGAAGATCGTCCTCGGCAAAGTCTTCTTATCCCCAGCGAAGTCTATTAACACTTCCAACATAACAATGGTATCCCCAGCGAAGTTATCGTCAACATTTCAGCAAAGTACCTCTCTCCCCACAGAGTATTGTTCCCCAGCAAGATCGTTAGAGCAATTTTCTCCCCGCAGAGTATTCCATTCGCCAAGTTCATTCCCCAACGGAGTTATCTTCTCCTACCGGTATTCTTGCAACTATCATCCCCAGCGGAAGCAAAAATCTATTTTCCAAACATCAGCCCAGGATGTGACTTCCCGGCACCCGTCAAGGATTTATTTTCCTAAGACGAAAATATACGTTCAGCACATTTTCATACATCATTATAGCATGCATATACGCATCATATCTTACAAATCTCATTTATGTTGAGAACATCATTGCTTGATTCATATCATGCATTGCATATGACTGACCTTTACCTTTCAGGAAAGATCCAGTTAAGTTCTCAAGCTATATTTCAAGACTTTAGTCTGGTTCAGTTAAATCGACCCTAAGATTTTTCTGTTTCTTATCCAGTCAAAGGCCTTCTCTGGTTCAGTCAGATCGACCCTAAGATCTCCCTGTTTCTTATCCAGTTGAAGACTCCAAGACCTTGACCGGTTCAGTTAAATCGACCCTAAGATTTTCCTGTTTCTTATCCAGTCAAAGGCCATCTCTGGTTCAGTCAGATCGACCCTAAGATCTCCCTGTTTCTTATCCATTTGAAGACTCCAAGACCTTGACCGGTTCAGTTAAATCGACCCTAAGATTTTCCTGTTTCTTATCCAGTCAAAGGCCTTCTCTGGTTCAGTCAGATCGACCCTAAGATCTCCCTGTTTCTTATCCAGTTGAAGACTCCAAGACCTTGACCGGTTTAGTCAAATCGACCCTAAGATTTTCCTGTTTCTTATCTAGTCAAAGGCCTTCTCTGGTTCAGTCAGATCGACCCTAAGATCTCCCTGTTTCTTATCCAGTTGAAGATTTCAAGACCTAGACCGGTTCAGTTAAATCGACCCTAAGATTTTCCTGTTTCTTATCCAATCAAAGGCCTTCTCTGGTTCAGTCAGATCGACCCTAAGATCTCCCTGTTTCTTATCCAGTTGAAGATTTCAAGACCTTGTCTGGTTCAGTTAAATCAACCCTAAGATTTTTCTGTTTCTTATCCAGTCAAAGGCCTTCTCTGGTTCAGTCAGATCGACCCTAAGATCTCCCTGTTTCTTATCCAGTTGAAGATTTCAAGACCTTGTCCGGTTCAGTTAAATCGACCCTAAGATTTTCCTGTTTCTTATCCAGTCAAAGGCCTTCTCTGGTTCAGTCAGATCGACCCTAAGATCTCCCTGTTTCTTATCCAGTTGAAGACTCCAAGACCTTGACCGGTTCAGTTAAATCGACCCTAAGATTTTCCTGTTTCTTATCCAGTCAAAGGCCTTCTCTGGTTCAGTCAGATCGACCCTAAGATCTCCCTGTTTCTTATCCAGTTGAAGATTTCAAGACCTAGACCGGTTCAGTTAAATCGACCCTAAGATTTTCTTGTTTCTTATCCAGTCAAAGGCCTTCTCTGGTTCAGTCAGATCGACCCTAAGATCTCCCTGTTTCTTATCCAGTTGAAGATTTCAAGACCTTGTCCGGTTCAGTTAAATCGACCCTAAGATTTTCCTGTTTCTTATCCAGTCAAAGGCCTTCTCTAGTCCAGTTAAATCGATCCCTAAAAGATTCTGCAGATAAAGACTCGGTAGAAGACATCCAAGATTCTCTCATCGTTCCTGTTGAGGTAGTAATCGTCCAAGGTTCTCTCAGCGTTCCTGTTGAGGTAGTAATCGTCCAAGGTTCTCTCACCGTCCCGTTGAGGTAGTAACCATCCCTGGTTCATTCATCACTTTCTTGAAGCTCCAGATTCAATTCCTGTAACCAGCCAGGGCACATCTGCATAAGAGTTTGAAGACCAACTCCTATAACAGGTCAGGTAATCATTCTTTTTTTCAGGTACGCAAATTCTCGCTAAGGAATCTCTTACGCGATCGACACCCAAATGGCATCTATAAGCCCATCCACCTTCCATCATCTCTTAGCATGGCATCTATAAGCCCATCATCCTGTCCATCAATCTCAAAATGGCATCTATAAGCCCATTCCCCGTATCCCACTACTATGTGAGCGCAAATTTCTGGGCACTCTAGTGTTCAATCATCTTCCATCTTCGGATTACGAAAGGCACGTCAGCCAATCTGCATCCTCAGGTCTAAGAAGATTGAACAGGGGCAGCTGTTGTACCCCAAAATTTTCCCTCCCATATTCTTCCAAAGTTGCCAAGTCAAAGCTTCAAAATCTCCCCAAGGGTTGCACAGTTCAAGGGCCTCCTAACAGTCAAAAACTAGGGTTTTGGTTCTGACAAAGAAATTGAAGTTTCCAAGGGTACAATCAAGTCCCACATGCCTATAAACATGGTCAAGCATCCTCATACCAAGTTTCAAGACTTACAGCACAAAATTGCACAATCAAAAACCCTAATTGCTCAACAGTCAACTGCAGGGGCAAAATGGTCATTTGACAGTCAAAAGTTTAAATTTTGGGTCAACATCTCATTGTGAAGCCACAAACATCATTTGATCAATTCTTGATCATGATTTTCAAGGCATGGCTCAAAAAGTCTCAAGATGCAAAAGTTTCCATATTTGGACAGTTGAAAAAGTCAACTGTAACTTGACCAAGGCATAACTTCCACATGGTTCATCAGAAAAATTCCATCCAAAGCTCATTTTGAAGAGAAAGACATTTCCTACAACTCCTCTTCACACTTAAAGTCCAATAAATGCTCTCACAAAAAGTTATCAATTTCAACATTATAGGTCATTTTCAAAAGTCAACAAAAAGGGACTTTAAGTCAAAGGCCATAACTTGAGATTGGTAAATAATAATGACATGGGACCAAAGGCATTGGTTAGAGGACTTCAATACCTTTCCAAAATGTCCAAGAACATGATCAAAACTTAAAAATTGAGCAAGATATGCCTTGTGGAAGTTGGGAAATTTTTGGGAATTTTGAAAAGTCAACTTTGCTTCAAATGCCTCAAAATTGCTAATGGGCCACATTTTCTTCCAAGAATCATCATCCAAAGCATATGCACGACCATTTGGCCCAAGGGGAGTTATTTCATCATTTTTTATTATTTATTTGAATTTTTAATTACCATTAATTCATTTAATTAAATAAAATATGAAAAAATACTCATCCATGCTTTTTAAATCTTTTTGTGCATAGAATACCTTCAAGATTTGTGCACTATCTAATATGGAAAGAATCAAGGTGATTTGATCATGATTGGCACCAAAAGCACATGAAAAGATTGAAAAAAAATATGCCATGAAAATCAAATATTCTATACATCAATGCATTGATCCTTTGGCTCAAGATTTAACCCTAATCCATCACATACATAAGCCAGAAGCTAGACCTAATGGAAAAAAAACCTCTAAGCTGCGCCCAAAACCATAAACAAACTTGGCACTTTTTCAAGAAAATTTCAAAACTGAAAACACG
Source organism: Vicia faba (assembly GCA_948472305.1). Taxonomy (NCBI): domain Eukaryota; kingdom Viridiplantae; phylum Streptophyta; class Magnoliopsida; order Fabales; family Fabaceae; genus Vicia; species Vicia faba. Next base: position 394,317,929 of record OX451736.1, read on the forward strand.
ATTCTAAAGCGTTTCAAGGCAAAACATTGATTCCATTAGCTTGCAAAGGTCTCAAGGAACGTTTCTGGATCAAAACCATTGTTTCTAACGCAAGGAATTGGTAGAACGACCTTGTCCTGTTCATACTTTTTCTCATATTCTTGCATCATGATTCATGCGTTGTTTTCAATTTTTAATGTTTGATTTGTGTTAGTTGATTCATTCTGAAGCTAACCATGTATTTTAATTGAGTTTTTGTGCATCATACACGGATTCACCATTGAAGCTCGCTAGGGTTTCCAAACTGTAAAATTGGGGCTTTACGTTTAAGGAAAAATCAGGCAACAAGACTTGTACCATTAGAACGAGAAGCTTCACACGAATCCAACCATCCTATCGCGCCTAATTTCTGATCAAAGACGGCCTATTCGCTATTTTTCCATGTACCATGTAGTGGGGGTTTAAAACCCCCGCAATCTTGTTTTATTTTTCAGGGCAAAACGCACAAACAGAGAAGATGATGACTTGTCTCCATGTGATAGGGCAATTCAAAGTTAGCGCGCGTTTTATTTATTCAGGCCACTAATTCTTTTTTTTCCTTATAATAATTGCCTTCCACTAATATTACAAAGCAAGCGCCTGGCACAGATGGTTGATGTGTTGTCTCATAGGCACTGGGACCTGGGTTCGATTCCCAGGTCCCCTCACGTCCTTAATATATTTTGTTTCCCTGTGATTCTATGCAGCTTGCCTCCTGTAGTCTATCATGCAGCCTTGTATCCAAGCGTGCCACACGTCCCATGGCATCAGTCCAATGGTCCAGATCTAAAGCCTATGGAATGGTTCAGTCAATGCCTATACACGTGATTACCAGAAGTCAACGAGGCCAGGAACTCAATGGGCCAAAAATGCTGGATGATACCTCCAAATTGGGGTCAACACCCCCTAAGGTTTGTGTTCCTTTTCTTTTTCTATCCTTTTTTATTATTTGTTTAATTTAATTATTTCCTCTTAAATCTTTGAATTAATATTTTCATAACATAAAAAAATAATAATAAACCAGAAAGTCAAAATAAAATATATTTTATTTAAATATTTTCTTTGCAAAAAATCTTATTAATTAATTTAGTCTTAATTTTAGGTTTTAATTTTAATGTTTTTCTTAATAAATTAAAAAATGTAGAACTAGGGTTTTGTACTTTTATCCTTCTTTTTTTCTTTTTTTCACCATATTAAATATTAATTATTTTGTAAATAAAAATTGCCATGTAAATAATTAGGTTTAATTTTAGGTTCAATTTTAATATTTTCTCTTAATAAATAAAAATAGTTAGAATTAGGGTTAATTAACTTTTTAATTTCATTTAATTCTCTCATTAAGATCAATAAATACGAAAAAACTCAAAAATAATTCCTTTACTCATTTAACTTAATTTAATTTGTTAATTATAATTTAATTTCCTAAAAAGGGTCCAACGCCCTCGCATTCCCGATTTTACTTATTCTCGCATTTTTATTTTATTTCCTTTTTCATGTAATTCTCCCAAAGCCGTGTAATAGAATAATTAGATATTTATCTTTCCACTTTATTTTATTTCAAATCGGGTCCTGGTTTAATTTGGCGATGTGGACCCGCGCCTTTGTAATAGCGTAGAACTTTCGATTCCCGCAACTTTTAACTGTTAACTATTGCATGAAAGAATGAATGTCAAAATAAAAGCAATGCGTAGATCACCAATACATGACAAGACAAAAATATCTGAAAACGACACACAAATCACACACCACCCCTAGGGTACGCCTCACTGTTGCCTTGCCCCTCGAAAGGTGGTCGTCGAGTAGAGGATGTTTTAGTAAGTCCTCATGATCCAGGAACCTGGCATGAGGGTAGCTTCTAAGGTGTCTTCCTATTGCTCCGGTGATCACCATGTCCCGAACCTTCGAATTGACCCGAACATCTCCAACGGTGGTGCTACCTACCCCTCAATGGTGGGATGGCACTACTTTAAGGACATTTACACAGACGAATTCCTTAGGGTAGGTAGACGACTCTAGATACTTGCTCTAATTTCAAAACAAATCAAAAAATACTTTTCACACCGACACTTTTCAAAAAGCTTTCGAAAGCAACTTTTCAAACACTCTTAAGGACCGATACAAGAGTCGAACTGAAATTTTCAAAGAAACTTTTTTAAAACCCACAGTAGAAAAGCAAACAAACCATTTTTGAAAACACAAATGAGCAAGTATCTAAGAGCCCATGGATAACCATGGATAGAAAGGGTGCTAACACCTTCCCTTTCTATAATCTACCTCCCGAACCGAGAGCAATCTCTATAAGGAATTTTTCTGTGCTCTTGTCCTTTCCCTTTGGAGAAAATAAAAGACGGTGGCGACTCTTGCTTACCGTGACATTTCACGAACCAGCGTTAAACAGTCAGTTCCAGATCCACCGATCACACCGACACTAGTCCATTCCTCAAAGTCTTGACATGGCACCTTTTGTATTTCCATAGCGCTTAAACGCTCTTCAAGATGTCTGTACGTATCATCAGCTGGAGGATACTGTTCCTCCGAGTAGTCTTCCTCTTCTTCCTCCTCTTCAGATTCTGACCGAACCGCTGTTTCCTTTCCTTTCCCCTCTCCTTCACCAGATGTTGTTACAAAATTCAAGGTTCTTTTAGTCTACCCCTGAAACCTTCTCCCCATGTTTAAAACCCTAGTGACCTTCTTTGCTTTCTTTTTCCTTTCCTCAGCCAGCAGAGTCTTCAACTCCTCTTGCCCTTTGGCTAGGGTCATGAGTAACTGTTGAAACTGCATGTTCTGAGCTTGGAGATCTTTGACTATCTATTCGAGATCCATCTTACTGAAATAAACAGTAGAGAGATGAGGAAACTCGTTGCAAAAGACATGTTTATGTTATGATGAATGATATGTACATATGCAATGTTTTCAAGGATTCTTAAAGATTCAAGTTCGTTTTAGACAAAAAGGAAACACACGTTATATTAATAAGATAAAGTTTTGAGTACATCAATGCCCCTTGGACAAAATAATACAAAACTCTAAGATAAAAAAGTAGTGCCCATCCTCTTTGGTGCAATGTAGGCATTTAGAGTCTGCTCCTCATGAAGTAGCCTAGTGAGTTCCAAAACCTTCTTCTCGCTTGCGTAGAATCGGGCTTCGAAAGTATCTCGCTCTCCTTGGAGCTGTATCCAATCCCTTTGTAGGTCTTCAAGAGATGTGGGCATGTTAGGATGTAGGATAGTGTATGGAACTTCTCCCTCCTTAACAGGCTCAATGATCACCGGGAGAATGGAAGGGTAAGGCATCATAAGACTTTGAGCGCGGGTTCGTACCCACTTGAGGTAAGGCTCAAGAGGGATGGAATTCTTGTGTCCCAAAGTCTTTCTATCCACCTTGTTTAGCATCCTCCAAGCTCGGATGAATCTCTGACGAAGACCTTGACCGTCGTTGTCATAGTCGAATACCAAACCTTGAATCAGCATCTCGTACGGGCCATCCCTTCGAGCATAACCAAGCTGTCTTAGAGATAAGCATGGGTTGTAGGTGATGCCTCCCCTAATTCCAAGTAGAGGGACATTAGGTAATTCCCCATAATGGTCAATAATGATAACATTCTCTTTGGATCGGGAGCACCAATGAATATCTGAATGTTTGAGCGTCATTAACCTTTGTGACCACCTTGAACCTTGCTCATTCTTTAGGACTGATTGGGGAAGATGAGAAATAAACCATCTTGCCAGGAGAGGAGTGCAACACATAAGGACACCTCTTTTCCTCATTGTGCGAGTGTGAAAAGAGTGTAGGATATCCCCTAGCAATGTAGGCACCGAATTGCGTGACATGAAGATTTTGACGGCGCTCACATCTATGAGTTGGTCAGGATTGGGAAATAAAACCATCGCATAGATAAGAAGAGCCACAATTTCCTCAAAGGCTTGCAAGTATAAGGAATTCCAACAGCTTTGGGCTTTCTCAAATAGGAACTTTGCTAAGAAGTCTTTGACACCACTTCTAATTTCCCAATGAGTTGTGACATCAGATGAGTGCAAGGTTAGAGCTTGAGCAATCTCTTCTAAATTTAGGTCTCTTTCCATACCGTTGAAAGGTAGTTGATTGAGAATGGGAATCCTCAAGAGTTGAGAGAATTCTTCCAAAGTAGGCACAAGCTGTTAGTCGGTAAATGTGAAGCAATGGTGCAAAGGATCAAAGAACTGAAAGAGAACTTTCATCATATCCTTATCTGCGTTGGAGGTGACCAAGTTGAGTAGACGACCATGTCTTTCGGTGAAGGGAGAGTTCTTAGGGATCCTTGAAGCTATCTCCTTGAGTTGTGGAGGAATTCTTACAAGGTTGACTTGGATAGTTTTCCTGCGAAGTGAATCCAAATCCTACAAAACAAGAACAAAGATGAATCTCCAAAACCCTTGAAATGGTTAGTGAATGCATATGATGTTCATGATGTTCATGATGTCCATGGTGTTATGTACAAGTATGCATATACAAGCAAAGAAAACAAGTCCTTAGTTTAGGCTTGCATGGGGTTTTATAGGTAAGTACCCTCTTGAAGTTTAGTTGGCTTAAACCTGTCCTAATAATAGTAACTGGGTTCTAAGGAGCTCAATATCACCGGATTGTTTCCTTGGTCATTGTTTCAGCTCAAGTCTCTTTACTGGCGACCGCAATATCCCAAGAAACCAACCCTCAATGAATGTAGTATCGAGTATCTACCAACTTCGGACTGCACCAAAGCCGGTTATCTCACTATATCCTAAAGGCCAAGTTGGTCAAGTAAAGGGTTCTAGAAGTTCATTAGTGCTTCATGACATCACTCAGCGGCCCCGTATTCTCTTTGATTGACTCAAAGGCTACCGGTACCTACAAATATGTCGCACTAACATAGCTATTGCTTAGACCATGTCGGTATACCCCGCACAGTTTCCACAACGTATTGCTATTTACCTATAATGTATCCCAAATCCGGGTAGAGGATTTCAAACCCAAACAAAGAACCAAAATGTAAAGCATACAAGTCAAACAATGTAAGCAAATAAATGTGATCTAGCCCTAAGGTAACCCCACTTTTATAAAATTTCCCCAACAAAGTCGCCAGTTCTGTGATACGGTGGGAGAACTGACTTAAGGTTTTGCGTTTGTGTTCGCAAATGTTGCGGTTTAGCAAGAGTCACCACATAATTTTCTTTTATCCAAAAAGGAAAGGTGAAAAAGCACAGGAAATACCTTTAGAGATATTTTCTTGAGTTCGGGGGGTAGATTATGAAAAGGGAAGGTATTAGCACCCTTTTCATCCATGGTTTTCCATGGGCTCTTAGTTACTTGCTAGATCACTTGCTTTTTGTTTGAATGTGCTTGTGGTGTGGTTTTTTGAAAGTATTTTGAAAAAAGGTGCCATCGTTTAGGCAAGTTTTGTAATGATTCCCGTTCGTAGGAATGTATACAAAGTGTTGAACTTTTTGAAAATATTTCAAGTTTTGGAAAGATGTTTGGAAAGTGTATGTGATTGTTTTGAAAATAGAAAGGATATTTATTTTGAGAGTGAGCAAGTAACTAAAAGTAATCTACCTACTCAAAAGGTCTTAGATGTGTTTTTCCTCCTTCTTTAGATGTTGTTATCTTACCATCGAATTAAGAAGCCCCGTCGTTGGATGTGAAGGGACGGGCGTTGGGTCATCGTATGACCATGATGGCAATGTTGTGAGATGACTTAGCACTTTTATTTTAGGGACTAAGATCATTTCGAAAGAAAACTTTGATAGCGTCTTCGAGGGACTATGATCTTGTATTTCGAGATTTATTTGTGCTAAGACATCCCACATGCATAACATGGCCATTTTTGTAAGGCAACAAGTGGAATTACCCTAAGGGTGTATGTGTGCAAGTGTGTATGTGTGCAGGTGTGTTTGATTGCATGCATTTGTCTTTGATTTTTGGTGGTCTACTTGTTAGTTTTTATCTTGCCATACACACCTAATTACTAGCATTTACATTTGAAAGTGATAAATTGCAGAAATGTAAAGTCCTACGCTATTACAATATTTAGGGGATGGGGATACATATTTATGAATGGGGGTTGCAAGTAAAAATAAGTACTAAGTTACTATTACAACCATATTGAAATGCATAAAAATGTACAAGAAAATGTGAAAACAAACTTGTTTTGTTTTTTAAGAAAACATTTTTGGTCTTTTGTTTTAAGAAATCAAAATAAAGTGTGAAGGAAATTTTTTTTTTGATGATTGCTGATTAATGGAATGGAGAGTGATAGCAAAATAATAAATAAAAAGAGAAAAGAATCAGCGTGTTACTGATAAAAATGAAGTCAGAGGTTCTGACCCTAGAACACTGCAAAATAGAAACCTGTTAGTGAAAATGTATAAGGTCAGAAGTTCTGAACCCACTAGGAACACAATAGTTTTCAGAAGTTCTGATACCACTGTCAACTAAACAGACTTCAGAAGTTCTGAGACCACTAGCAATAAAACAAGCTTCAGAAGTTCTGATACCACTGGCAGAACTTGGTCTCTCCCTCTCTATGCTAATCAGAACATCTGTAATTTAGTTATTTCTCCACAAAACAAAAGACATGCATAGAACAGTTATAACAGGTGTCATAGCGTTTCAGAAATAGGAAATATCAGAACTATAAATCAGAGGCACGTATGAATCTGCTGATCCTAATTCTGAGTTTTAATTCCTTCAAGAGGTTCTGAACTGATTTATTCCCTACTTAGGCAGACATAAAGCATGAAATCTCAGAATATGTATGACACCAAAAACCTGATATCTACATTGTGTCTGAGCATGTAAATCTGGTAATGCTTAAGTAATGTGGTGAGGGTCAGCAGAAACTTACCTTGCAGCTGGAAGAAGTTATGTGAACCGGAGTTAACCTCAACTCTGATGAAGCTCTGAACAGATTCTTCACGTACTCAGTAAGCTAGAAGTTTTAAACATCTGGGGATGGAAAATAGGTGATGTTCTGATTTCTTTGAGTGGATGGATGGAAAATGTATAGCAATATGAACACAGAAGTTTATGCAGTTTCCAATGTGTGGATCAGAAACTGTTGAATATTTTTTTAGTCAAGGAATAATTGAGAATAAGTGGAGTTTCAAAAGTTAATGTGGTTTTATATGTTGTGTTTACAGTTCTTGGAACTCTTAGAATTTTGACAGGGATTCAAGGCTTTTCTTTCTCAAAATTTTGACCTCTTTCACCAATTTTTTTCTGGCCCCTTCTCAGTGACCAATGGTGTTCTATTTATAGGCAAAGTGTTTGTGTGTTTGAAATGTCAAATAGCGCCAATATCATACGCTAGATGCTGACTTGCTCTTGAAGCAAGTTCCAAAAAAGGTGTGATAGTTGACAGTTTTTTAGCTTAGGCTGGATTAGCAAGCAGGGATTAAAGAAAAGTGAACCCACAAGCAAAAGGTAGCGCATGGACCCTTACCTAATTATGTACAAAAGTATTTCTACACTACACGTGGAGAGATCCTTTGGACAAAGACTCAAAAGTGGTTGTGAGCATTAAATAATGATGATATTTGTCAAAATCAGAAATCCTGTAATGTGAGATTTTGCATCATTGCTTAATTCTGGATCAGAAGTTCCATTTCAGCGTAGTCTAGAACAAAACACCCTACTTATGATCTTAGTATCTTGTTGCCTCAGCATACTCTAAAGGATTCCCCAGGTTTTCCAGTAACCTTCTTTGATTTACCTTTGAAAACTCTGGATTAGAAGTTCTACTTCAGCGTAGCATCCAATCTTCTGATCCTCTTACCTTCTGGCTCCAGCATGTTCTGAAGGAGCTTTCAGGATTCGTATTACGCTTTATTACCTTCTTTGCATTACTCTAGCAAACTCTGACTGAATTTGTGTAGATGCTGAAGATCCATGTTCTGACTAAAGATTATGTGCTGAACCATGTTTACAATTTCTGACTTCTCTTGCCTGGAGGCTGGCTCAGAAGTTCTGAAGTGTCATTTTTCTTAAATACTTAGAAAAATCCCAAGTATTTAGAAATTAGGCTTTTCCATAGTAAATTTTACGTTTGAACTCTTTGATGATACAAACTTCATATTCCAACATGTCTTGATGAAATATGATTCTTAAAACTTGGTTTTGGTCCAAAAGTCAAAGTTAGACTTCTCAGCACGCAAATGACCATTTTGCCCTTGTGAATGGTTTTCTTGGAAAGAAATGATAATTCAAGGCTTGGAATTGTATGAGAGAAAACTTGAGAATCCAGGGTGATTCCTTGAGAAATGAGAGAGTAAATTTTGGGGTACAACACTCCACAACTTGATCTTTGTTTGATATCCGACATACATGCATCTATTGAGAGTGCATACAATAATCTTGTAAATTGTTGGAATGACCCCCCCCCCCCCCCCCCCTTCTATGTATGTCTACTGCATTAGACACATCGTTCAAAATTTCACGAGGGAGATCAAAGACAAGGCTCTTAAAATAACAGTAATGAATACGGGGTATGCATTAACATAACCCTCATTCAAACACTATCACAACGAGATCAGATTGTCAAATCTGTATGCAGGTAGGTGGATTAATAAAATTCCAGTGGAGAAATGGACAAGGTCATATGACAATGGACAACGATGGGGCCACATGACAACCAATCTTGTTGAATCAATGAACAATGTATTCAAAGGCATATGAAATCTTCCAGTAACCGCTTTGGTGAAATCAACATATTTTAGGATGGTTGATTTGTTTGCAAAAAGAGGTGAAATGTGGTATGCAGTGTTACAATCGGGCCAACTATAGAGTGAAAGATGCTTAAAATTTATCAAGGCAGGGGGTGCCAAAGCCACCACTCATCTTGTTACACTGTTCGACCGACATAACCATAACTTCATTGTCAAAGAGATAATCGACCATAACGAGGGGCTACCGAGACAAGAGTATAGGGTTATACTACCATCTCGTTGGTGCGACTGTGGAAAGTTTCAAGCCTTTCGTATGCCTTGCTCTCATATCATTGCGGCATTTGCGCATACTCATCAAGATGCATTACTACTTTTATCTCCCATTTACAAGTATGATACCTTGCTCAGCATATACAACAATGGCTTTCCAGTGGTAGTGAAACCTAATTATTAGCATGCGTCCAAAGGGGAAATAGTTTGGCACAACAACCAAATGCGAAGAAATAAAAAGGGTCATCCCAAAAGCAAACGTATCACAACTGAGATGGACGATCTTGACAAGTTAGAAAGAATGTGATTTATGCCGTCAGGTCAGACACAATTGAAAAAATTGTCCCACTCGTGCTACTAGCTCGGCAACATAAATAACGTATGCAACCGGTCTGTACTTTTTTAATATCAGAGCTTTTTTTCATTAAAATCATCTGTTACAATAAAGCACACGCAATCAACAAATAAAAACACATCACAACTAAAATAACAATTAATAAAACATGTAAATATAACATCAATAACACGATAAAATATCTAAGAAATTACAACCGTCAAGACAATTTCATCGGATCCGTGCATCATCACCATTACGGTTGTGTCTGTTTTGACTTCCTCCAACCAAGATTGCATTCTTCCAGTTGCAAGTGAGGTGGTTGTTCTTCTCCTCTTGATCCGTTTAATTTGTTCCCCAGCTTCGATGTCTTCTTCTAGTCATCGCTTCAACTCTCTCTTTAGACGTTTCATTGAGTGAATGTGCCAAAACTTCATTTTCATCGGAGGTTTAGTGGGCGAGAAAATAACGTACCCATCTCTTGTGAAAATCATGGGAGATGTCATGATGCAAAATAAAGAGAGAAAATGAGAAGAGAAAATGATAAAGTGTGAAGAATGATGGAGAAATGGATGTTCTATTTATAGAAAATACAAATACATGTATAAGGCATCCCAGATGGCGCCTCCTCCTCATATATTATAGTGCATACGCCATCTCACATGACTTATAGGGAGTGTATGCCCCAAGTGAGATGGCGCCTAAGGCCAAATGGTAAGTGCATGCACCGATTGACTTGGCGCCACCATTCACATGTTTTCTGAAACATAGTTATTTGCGTAGTTTTCCCAGAAACATGGTTATTTGTGTATTTTTTTTTTAATGCATGGTTATTGCAAAAAAATTCATGGTTTGGTTCTTAATGATATTATTTATTTGTATTTATATATTAATTTTAAAAATTATTAATATTTATAAATTAACAATTTTTATAAAAAATAAAAATTAGACTTGCATGCATTTATGTTATACTTTCTTTAATTTTTATTTAATCTTTATTAAAAAATAATTCACTTTTAAATATATTAAATAATTAATATATGTGAGATATATATAAATCATATATATACTGATTATTCAAAGTATTTAAAATCATTTTTTTATAGGATAAGAACCATTTATATTCTAAGAAAGTGTATGATAAAGTCATGGACTCTATCTCACTTCATGTCTACTCTATATTAGGATGAAATCTTCCACTTAAATTATGATGCCTTTTACTGATATCTTTGAATTGTATCAGTTGTATTATCACATTTTAAATGGATAAGAAATACCACCGTTTATATTATATTATTTGTTTAATTGGTAGCTTTAATTTCAATTATTAAATTTGTTATGTTATATAACTCTAGCACTTAAGTTACTAAAGAATGACAATGAATTTGTTGAAACACTTTTCTGAATATCAAATGCTTTAATTTAAAAATAAGAAAAAACTAAGTACCATGAATCTTATAAACGTCTTTGAATTGACTAATTTCAATTTATTTACATTGTTTGAAAATTTTTGAAAAAGGATTTATGACATTTTTTACAATATTTTAAAGATTATTCTTATGAGAAAAAAAATATACATCGACAATGTAGATAGTTTTATATTATCAACCAATCAACAATGTGTATTTCATCAAATTATATTTATCTTTTAAAATTATATTATAGTGTAAAACGTTCATGAGTTTTTGTTAAATGATAATATAAAATTATTTTTAGTTTTTATTTTTATATATTCTCCAAGAAAATTAATAAAATCAAATATATGTCTATAAAAATAAATTAAACTTACTTTATCTTTTATTTTAAAAATAGTTTATACACTTATTTATAATCACTTAATTTAATAAAAAATACTATAATATAATATACAAATAAGATGTTTATCCAAATAAATTATATAATACTAAGATGTTTATCCTAACAACCCCAATAACTCGTTACACAACAATTTAACAATCAAAAGAAATAAGCCAAAAGATATATACTAAAATAAAATGCTATAATAATGGATAATATTTAGTGTGAGAGCTCAATTAAATCCATCATCGAGGATACTTCAAATTATACTGTTGAATATAATTTATAGTTCATTCTTTATAGAAACCAAGATGATACTTCCTCTTTCACACTAGTTTTTGTTTTGATATCATCAAATTACAACAATAATATTTAGGTGAATAACTAAAAAACATGAACTTCGTCTTTCCAATTTCAACAAATGCAAAAACATTTTTCAATCTAAGAGAAAGATATAAATCCAACAATCATATTTTGTTAAATATTTTATTTTATTTTCAAAACAAACTTTCATTTTACATGTCATGGAGCCTTAACACATTTATAGTTCTTCGAAGATAGCAAAGTATCAAACTTTTTTTTTAGAATAACTATTTTTTTAAAATAAAATATTTAAATAACTATCTTTTTAAAAAATTTATTAAACTAACCACTTTTTAAATAATTTGTTTTGTTAAAAAAGAATTACAAGTGTAAATAATGTGATGAAGTTCCAAATTGGTTAGGAACATTAAGACTTTTATAAATTAAAGAATTCATTCACCTATTATTTGTTTTCTTATATACATTTCATGTTATTTGTTCTCTTATTTAATAGTTTATAAATATTTTTAAAATAAATTTAAAAAAAAATAAAATTATTTTTCTTTCAACCCAATTATTTCTCTGATTTTTCATTCCATTCTTTTCCTTTATTTTTAGGATTTGTCACTTCATCTCTTTTATTTTATAGGTTTTATGTTTCTTTTATTTTGTGCTTGCAATAAAATATTTTTAATTTGATACTTTATGGTTTAATTTTTAATTTTGTGGGTTTTTAGTGAAGTTTATGTTTGGTTACAAATAACTATAATGAGCCTAGAAATTAACTCTTACTAATTGTTTAGATTCAACCATGTTAATAAAATATATCAAATTTTAAAATTATATATATAAAGTGAAAGTAAGAATTATTTGGAAGAATTGAAATACACAGGGAAATGAGAGAAATATAAGATATTGTATGATTGACGATTAAATTGGTTGTTTTGGATCAAAATTTATTTTTTTCCAATTCAAAAGAATGGATGTTGGAAGCATTAATGTGGCATTTTCTTCATTTTGAGACCAGGGAGAGGTTATAATAATTCTCTTAATTGTAAGATACCTTTAGTAATAAGAAATTTTAATTTGATGTTTGTTTTTTTTAATAGGCAAAGAATCTATTAAAGAGAGTATAAGGGATACTCCACCCTACTACAATACGGAAAATCTCTACGACCTAAAGCAGAGGAGAGGTAGGATATTCCAAATATAAAAAATTACAAGAGTCTGCAATAATATAATAGGAGCATAAACATGTCCAAGCATTCGAGATTATCTCCGACAAGCACTCATCATAGATAAAACTCCCACCCTTGAAAATGATCGCATTACCTTTTAACCAAAGACTTCAAGCCATAGTCAATCAAATTACCGCTACTATATTCATTTTTGGTTAAACTTCTAATTTAATCACAATAGACAAAGAATCCTTCAAATTTCTCCAATGTTAACTCCTCTGTAGGACCAATCCACTCATAAACTTTCCTTCAAATTCTTGCCACAATCGAGCAATGCCGCAAAAGATGAGCTAACGATTCCTCCTCCGAAGAACACAACACACAAACTAAATCGTTATCTTCCGTCAAAATTCCCTTCTTCAACAATTGGTCCTTAGTCGGAATTCTATTTAAAATAATTCTCCAACCGAAGAAATGCAACTTGGGAGGAACACTATCAAATATAGGAGCTCGAGCATCAAAGACTAAATCAAACAAAATTACACGGATCAGAGTACATAGTGAGTATCATATTCTAAAAATGGTATGTATTTATAATTTAGTTATTATTTTGATACTTAACGATTTATTTTATTTAATTAATTTTAACTCAATCATATTATGTTATATTATGCGATACTTTAATGAATTCAAGTGTTTTACTTACTCGAAAAATAAATTGAATGAAATTAAAAAGGATTGCAGTGAATATATATATGTTAAATAATAGTTACTTAGAGAAGTTTGTAAGTTATAACTAATATCTTTTGTGAGAAATGAGAACTACTGATATCAATCGCCTGATTTAATTAACGATCAAGATTTAAAAATTCCATATTAAGAGCACCTTACTCAATTGTTTTTCTATTATACTTCATATTTAAACATTCCTTAAAAAGAGAGTTTTCAGTAAAATATTTTTATTTGATGATTAAATCGTTGCTATTTCATTTGTTATAAACATACATAATATTTAGTTAGGATATAGATATGAAATATAACTCAAATGTTATTTAGTATGTGATCGTACCTGATTAGAAGGGATCATCGATGGCTCACAAGTTTGGACTGGACGACAGTTGAAAGTGAAGTGGATGAGGGGTACCTACAAGACACTCTGATGCCAAAGTAAGGTTCAGAGTATAATACAAGTAATGGAAAGTGTGAGGAATAATGTACCTGACCCTCTAGTCAAAGAGGGTATTTATAGCCCTCAGTGTTGGGTCAAGACCTTCGTTATAGGCTAATGATCTAGGCCCACAACGAATGGTTTCCAGGACTCACGCGTGTGAAGTTGAGCAATGCGTGCCCATGATCCTGGTTCAACTATCCCATCTTCTCCGGATAGCAGAGGACCAATTCTTCATGGAGAGCAAGATGCCCCGTGATAATCGGATAACAGTTGGCCATGTGCTCATGGACTGTCATGTGGAGAGTGTTCCCCAACGGTTATTAGTTAGACCATATTATTGGGTCTTCTTTAAGGGAGCGTCGGACTGGGCCACGCCCCTAAGTGGGCCAAATGCAGGCCCAATCCAAAACACAATCCTCCAAATTCGCTGCTCATACGTAGGAGTTATGACTTATAAGGTAGCTTCTGTGTCGAGGAAGTGGTGATTTGAAGGAGGCTCGTGTGTCAAGGAGGGGATGAACATTCAATCTTTGTCAGGCGCCCACGGGGGCGTTGTTGTACCCCAAAATTTGCCCTCCCATATTCTTCAAAGTTTGTCAAGAGTCATCTTCAAATGGCTCAAGATTTCTCAAGGGGTTGCACAGTCCAAATGCCTCCTAAGCCAGTCAAAATTAGGGTTTTGGTTCTTTCAAGGAATTTAGGGTTTTCAATGGCTCAATCAAGTGTCAAAGGCCTATATGCATTCTCAAGAACCTACATGTCAAGTTTTAAGACTCACAGTCCCAAGTTGCACAGTCAAAAGCTCCATTTGCTTCACAGTCAACTGTAGGGGTAAAATGGTCATTTTAAAGTCAAAAGTCAGAATTTTTTGTCAACATCTTATTTTGAGCCCACAATCATCATTTTATCAAGTCTTGATCATGATTCCACAAGAATGGCTCAAAAATCATCAAAGATGCAAAAGTTACTATTTTGGGACAGCAGAAAAGTCAACTGTATCTTGACCAAGGCATAACTTTTCCATGGTTCATCAGAAAAATTCCATCCAATGCTCATTTTGAAGGGGATGACATTTCCTACAACTCATCTTCACATTCCAAGTCCAAGAAATGCTCTCACAAAAAGTTATCAATTTCTACATTATAGGACAATTTCAAAAGTCAACAAAAATGCACTTTAAGTCAAAGACCATAACTTGAGATTGGTAAATCCAAATGACATGGGACCAAAGGCATTGGTTAGAGCACTTCAAGATCTTTCCAAAATGTCCAAGAACATGTTCATATGATCAAAATTGAGCAAGATATGCATTGGAGAAGTTGGGAAATTTTTGTGAATTTGCAAAAGTCAACTTTGCTCAAAACACTTTGTTTTTGCTAATGGGCCTCAAATTCCTTCTTGAAACTTTATCCAAGGCCTATGCACGACCCATCAAGCTTATTTGAACTTATTTTTCTTATTTTTATTAATTAATTGGATTTTTAATCAATTTTAATTCATTTAATTAATTTAAATTGTAGGAAATATCAAGATATGATTTCTCAATCTTTTTGTGAAGCAAAAGTGGTCAATATATGTTGGAAATTTCGTGTGCAAATCAAAGGGACAAGAATCTCCAAATTTAACAAGTTTTTCCAATCAAAAAGATTCAAAAATATTTGATTTTCAATCAAATATACAATCATCAATTCCATGGATTTCTTGGCAAAGATTTGACCTAGTTTCACTCTACTATATATACAAGAGCTAACCCTAATCATGCAGACGTGAATTTGCTGCAGAAGAAGCCATAACAACATTGAAAAAAACTCAAGAAACTTGAAAACTGTTTTCTGTCTTCCAAGCCAATTCAAGGACTTTGTTTGTTTCTAACACATTGCTGGAAGTGTCAGGGACGTGTTGCAATCGAAACCAAGCGCCAAAGCTCAAGAAACTGTCAAGAACAAATTCACGGTTTGCATATTTTTATCATAATCGAAACTCATGATTCATAAGCATTTGATGTGATTTCTTATTTGTTTTGTATTGTTAAAGACCACAGGAAGCTATTGGCATAGTTTAATTGGATTAAAACGCACAGAATCAAAAGATGCCATTGACAAATTCTAGGGTTTCTAAGCTTTGATTTTGGGGCTTTATTATCCAGGAAAAATTGGAACCTTTAAGACCCATGGTTAGAATCGTTGAGTCTGGACGAACACAAAGCCACCCTCGTGAAATATTTCTATTAATCATACGCGTATTCGCTATTTTTCGTGGTTGCAGGTTGTGGGGGTTAAAAACCCCCGCTATCTAACTTTGTTTTTACAGGCCTAGCGAGGAAGACGATGACGTGTTAATTCATGGTTGGGCCATTCAAAAAATAGCGCGCGCGATTTTGTTGTTTCCAGCATAATGTTTGATTTTTTATATTATATTCATTAGTCATTATACTAACAAATGCGTTCAGATGGCTTAGTGGATGGTGCGTTGGCTGGTAACCATTGGGACCTGGGTTCGATTCCCAGGTCCCCCAAAACTCTTCTATTATTTTTTCTTACATATTCTCATGCAGGATTCCAAGAGCGTTCCACCATGTGCTCCAACCATCCAAGCGCCAAGTGGCCACAGTCATTAATCCAATGGTCAGGATGGGTAGACCACCATGTTCCCAGTCAACTATGCCATGGAGGATCTCAAAAGTCAGAAGGGCTTGATTGTTAATGGGCCTGGAAATTGCTTCAACACCTCCTAATGGCCCAGCACCCCCTGGTTTCTTTATTCTTTTTTCTTTTACATTTTAATCTCTATTTAATTGTTTTACTAATTATTATTATTAATTAATATTATTATTATTTAATTAACTTAACTATTATTTTCATAATAAAATCAGAAAACTAAAATATTTTTATTATTATTATTATTTATTAATTTCAGCTTAGTTTATTATTTTTGTAAATAAATGTAAATTAATTAATTTAGTCTTTTTTTAATTAGGTTAACTTTGACTTTTTTCATAACAAATAAAATAAAGTAGAATTAGGGTTTTCTTGACAATTTTAATTTCTTTTTTTTCTTTATTTCATTAAAACATAAAAAACTTAAAAAAAACATTTCTTTTATTTAATTAATTAGAATTGGGTTTGATTAAATACAAAAAGGACCAAAATTCATTCTTTTCTCAAAAAGGGTCAAAACCCTAAGGACTTCTCCGATTTAATTTCTCTTCGCGCATATAAATTTTGATCATATTTATGTAATTGTTCCGAGGATGTAATAGCGTAATTAGGATATTTTTACCGCTTTCTTTATTTTCTCGCATTTACTTTTCAAGGTTTGTTTTTGGCGATGTAAATACCCGACGCCTTGTAATAGCGTAAATTTACTTTCCGCAATTTACTTTCCGCATAATTATTAACTGCTATGCATGACAAGACTTGCCTGAAATTAAAATCAAAACGTAGTTCACCATAATATGTGCAAAGATAATATAAACTGAAACCTGACACACTCGCACATGCCACTCCTAGGGTACGCCTCACTTGGTTGCCTCGACGTGGTCATTGAGTATAAGGTGTTTTAGAGGTCGCCCTCTTGTCTAAAGATCCAAGTTGCCTCGAAACGGTTGCCTCGGATAAAAAGGATCTAGGACATTAGGGTTACCGCTAAGGCGTCCTACTATTGCTTTGGTGCCCACACGTGTCCCTATAATCAAATTGACCCGAACAACTCCAACGACGGTGCTACCTACTTCTCAATAGTGGGATAGTACTGTCTAAAGGACATTTACACAGCTTAATTCTTTTGAGTAGGTAGAGGTACTAAGATACTTTCTCTTTCAAAACAAACAAAAATACTTTTCGCACTGACACTTTTCTGACAAAAGTTTTCAAACAATACTTCATACACTCTTGAGGACTGATACAAGAGTTAAACGAAGTTTTCAAACAAACTTTTTTCAAAACCCACAAACACAAGAAAAGCAAACATTTTTGAAAACATAGTGAGCAAGTACCTAAGAGCCCGTGGATAACCACTGATAGAAAGGGTGCTAACACCTTCCCTTTCTATAATCTACCTCCCGAACCGAGAAACATCTCGAAAAGGAATTTTGCTGTGCTTTTGTCCTTTCCTTGTTGGAGAACATAAAAGACGGTGGCGACTCTTGCTTACCGCGACATTTCACGAACCAGCATTTCAAAACAGTCAGTTCTATTTCCACCGATCACAGAACTGGCGACTCTGCTGGGGATATTTATAAGTGAGGTGTACCTTAGGATTAGATCATTCTATGTTTTCAATTGTATGCTTTGTTTGCTTTAACATTGTGGGCTTGCATCGGAGTTTTATAGATCCTAATCCGGATCTGGGGATACCATTTAGAAGTAGCAACAAACTGTGAGGGAACTGTGCGGGGTATACAGACATGGTTGAAGCAGTTGCTACGTTGATGTGGCACTTTGGTGAGTACCGGTAACCCTTGAGTCAAGTCAAGGAGAGTACGGGGACGTCGCATGGTGTCGCGAAGCATCGACTGACCTTAGAACCTTACTTGACCATCCCGGCCTCTTTAGGGGTAGTGAGATGACCGACTTTGGTGCAGTCCGAAGTTGGTAGATACTCGATACTACACTCATTGAGGGTTGTTTTCTTGGAATATTTTGGTGGCCAGTTAAGTGGCTAAATCAAAACAATGAACATAGAAAACAATCCAATAATATTGAGCTCCTTAGAACCCGGTTACTATTTATAGGACAGGTTTTGAGCCAACTAACTTCAAGAGCGTAGTACCTAAACTTCATGCTGGCCTAAACTCTAAGGGCTATCTTGTGTGACTTCAAACTTGAACTACTTGCACATTCTTGTTATCTGACAGCATGAGTTCCTTGCAGATTTTGTTTACAGTCCTTAATCTGGGCTTATAACAGGGTTTACTTACATCACTCCACGCATAGCATACACATCATACCATCATAACATTGCATACATCCTGCATAAGGACTAACCCATTTCAAGGATCTCAAGGGTTTGTGATGCAGGTCATGATGAACCAACTGTCTAGCCAGGGGCAAAGGGGATTTATTTTCCTCTAGCCAAAGTTGGAGGTCAAAACACGATAACTTGAGTCAGGGGCTATGACCCACTCGATATGGTGAGCTTTGACTCTTGAAGAAGGACTCTCAATAACATGAAGTTCCTTCAATCAAGCTACCAAACTCAAATTCTAACAATTTTCTTGTTTACCCCGCGAGATCCTTGAAAACATTGCATACATACATATCATTGCATTACAGGTACACTTTTTACAGGTCTCTTACCTTCTTCGCTGTTTACTTCAGCAATCATCATGTCTACCGAACCTTCCGCTGAACAAGCTATCAAGTCCCTCCAGGCCCAGAATGCCCAGTTCCAAGAATTGGTTATGAGCCTAGCCCAGGGTCAACAAGATTTGAAGACTCTGATTCTGAAAGAGAGGAAGAAGAAGAAGAGGACTGTTTTGTTCAACACTAGACGTAGATCTGGGAATGGATCACAAAATGAGGTTGAGCTGACTACCTCATCCGTGGGCAAAGACAGCCCCCAAGAGAGAAGGGTTCCTAGTCCCGTAGTCTCCGACAACGAGACGGATTATGATGATGAGCAGTACCCTCCTGCTGAGGACAAGTACAAACAGCTGGAGGACCGCTTAAGTGCTATGGAGATTCAACATGTGCCCGGGTTGGACTTTGGAGACCTAGGCTTATCCTCTGGGGTGGTGATTCCCCATAAGTTCAAGGCGCCTGCTTTTGCAAAGTACGACGGAGCTTCCTGTCCTAAGCTGCATCTCCGATCGTATGTAAGGAAGATCCAACCTTATACAGCTGACAAGAATTTGTGGATCCATTTCTTCCAGGATAGTCTTTCAGGGACTCAACTCGAATGGTTCTATCAACTGGATGGAGCCAGTATCCGCAACTGGGAAGACTTGGCTACTGCGTTCTTTAAGCAGTATCAGTATAATTCCGACCTCGCTCCTACGCGTACCCAACTCAGGGGTATGTCACTAGGGACGGGTGAAGGATTTAAGGAGTATGCTCAAAAGTGGAGAGACATCGCTGGAAGGGTGCAGCCACCTTTAACTGACCGTGAGCTTGTGGATATGTTCTTGGGGACCCTGCCTGGTCCGTTCTTCAACCATCTGATTGGGAATTCTTCTGCAGGGTTTACAGACGTTATCTTGACTGTTGAGAGAATAGAAGCTGGTATCAAGTCTGGGAAGATACAAAAGGGTGACTCCTCGAACACTGAGAAAAAACCATTCAAGAAAGAATCCAGTGCTGTCTATGGTTCAAGAGGGCAAAATAGGTCCGAACACCGCCAAGTTGTCAACGCGGTAGTTATTTCAAAACCGGCCAGTGATCCTCAACATCGCAACCAACAAAGGGAAGAGAGACCCAGAAGGCAGTTCACTCGACTCAGTATGACCTTGTCCCAGATATTGCCACAGTTGTTGAAGACCAATTTGGTAACTCTAAGGGACCCTCCTAAGAATCTGAACACTACACCTTCAAGGTATAACCCCAACGCCCGCTGCGCTTATCATTATGACAGCCCGGGGCATGCTACAGATGATTGTAGGACTTTGAGGAACAAGGTTCAGGACCCAATCGATGCAAAGGAGGTCGAGTTCGAAGCGCCCGAGACTCCCAATGTGATCACTGCTCCCTTGCCAAAACATGGCTAGGATTGAGAGACTTTTGTTCATTTGAATTCTTGATATTGTATTTTTCTTTGCTTATTCAAAAAATTATCATGTCAAACTCTCTTATTTCATTAATGCATTACACGTGTCTGTTTTGAAGTAATTGTGTTCACTATATTCAAAATCGCTTTCATTTTGTGATGTTCAACTCTCGATTGAAAATTCTAAGCCTTTTGAGGGAGGATGACGAAAACGATACCACGATCTGTACAGTATGCTTTTGAACAGACCCCGCTGATGAAGTACAGGCATTGTTTCAAATCCTAAACAGTGGAGTTATAAGGAAGATAATCCCTAGTCAACCCCTTCGAGCCAAAGAAGTTGGAGTTTTTCTTTCCACAAAAAGTAAAACCCTTAAATATAACCTGGGGCAGGGTAGTTTTCTCAGTTGATCCAGGTGCACAATGAATGACATCAAAGGAGTCCTTCCAAAAAAAAAGACAGTGATTGTTCCCTATAATCATAAAGACAGGCAGTCATTATCTCTCAGAAATAAAAGTCCATTAAGTCAAAACCTATGAAGGAGACTTACAAAACTGGGGCATCCCGCTGACTGTAATCACAAAAGAAACAGTTCAGGCAAAAAACAGGGATAATGAAATCAAAAAGAAAGAGGTCCTACAAACCCTCAACAAAAAAAGAAATGACTGCCTATTCAAAATAAACTATCAACATCCGAACCATCACCGGAATATCAGAGCGAAGACTCAAACAAGATTTAATGCACGATTAGCTGAGTTTAGGATCGAAGAACATCATGAAGAGCGGGTGGGTACAAATAAATTTTGAGCCTTTATCCTTTGTTTCTTAAACCGTGAACCAGGCCACATTATAACCCTTAAAAAGTCCTAGCTGAAGCATGGGTTAGTTCGAAAGCATATGTATCCTGACTCCTGTAGGGCTTGCTGTAAATCCTGAGTTGACATCACATTTTACAAAAATTCGCTTGTTTTATTGAAACTGCATTTTCAAAAAAGTTCAAGACAGACATAAGCTTTGCATTCTTAAAATAACATTGTTTGCATATGACTATTTGTTCAAACAGCAGAGAAATTCGCACGACGAATATCTAGTGAACAAACGCCTTCTCAACAAAAAGGGTCACCTCAAGTGGAAAAACACTTCCAAACCAAGGGGTAGACATGATCATGGTCCGTCATCTGGGGCAGTCCAGTCAAGATTCAAGGAATCTCTCAAAAATGCCAAATAGTCGGGGGCAGATCTCCATCTGAATCACTTGGGGCATTGGACATGAATTCCAGCAACGAATCCTGCATGATCAAACGAAGATCTTCTGGTAGCATGGAAACACAACACTAAAGACAGTGGCAACTCCCTGCGTTCTGAGAACATGGACATAGTCGAAAAAATACTGCACATAATCAAAGACCCGCTAGGTCTACTGGCCTAGGAAAAAATAAGGGCTTCCCGGCGAACCAAAAGGGTTCGGTCAAAAATAAGGGATAAAAATGAAAAATCTGTACACCCGGCAAGTCGAAAACCTGAAAAGGTGGCTTGGGCAAAAATGGGTATCCCGGTGGACTGAAAACCCGAAAGGGCAGTCCAGGAAAAAGTTAGGGATCAAAAGCGTACGACTATGTCCCGTCATCTCGTCACTTGCCTACCAGAAGGAGATTTGTCAATCATCAAGCACCTCCATAGGTACCTTCTCCCGCAGAAACTGGGGCAATAAGAATTGTCCGAACTGTACAGTCGCTCTGTCCACCAGATACCAAGGTAGATTCAGCTGAAGGGTATGACCAAGATACCTTCACTCCCCGCAGAGTAGGACATTAATGGTAGCTCTCCCCACTGAGACTTGCTGCTACGAAAGAGTCAGCAATACTCTCCCCAAGCAGAGTTGGTCTGCCATCAACCCTAAAAAGGTTGGATATCCCCAGCAAGTCTTAATATTCTCCAGCAGAGTATACAGATATTCCTCAGCAAGCATCCCCGGCAGTCTTAATATAAGATTGTTCCCCGGCGGAATACCAGACACCCTAGTGGAGCCATTCCCCAGTGCAGTCCAAAAAGTGTCCCCAGGAGAGTTGAACCATCTCCCCAGTAGATTCTGGAAGCTTGTCCCCCGCAGAGTACAAATATCTCTCCCCGACCATGTTCAAAGGTTATTCCCCACCAGAGTCTAACCGGGTTATCCTCAGCAAATTGCAACGAAAAGATCGTCCTCGACGAAGTTCTTTCTATCCCCCAGCGGAGTTCATCAAAATCTCTAACAGAGCTTATCAACGGAATCCCCAGTGGAGCTATCATTAAAATCTCAGTGAAGCATCTCTTCTCCACAAAGTAATTCCCCGCAGAGTAATCTCTTCACCAGGTTTATTCCCCAATGGAGTCATTTTCTCCTACCGGTTTATTCTTGTAATCATCTTCGTTCATAATCCCCAACGGAAACGAAGGACTCTACTCTTCAACATCAGCCCAGGATTCAACGAACTTCCCGGTATTCGTCAAGGATTTATTTTCACCAGACGAAGATACATTCATAAACATCACATTGTCATACATCATGATACATGCATATACGCATCATATCATACAATCTCATTTATGTTGAGAACATCATTGCTTGATCCATATCATGCATTGCATATGACTGACCTTTATCTTTCAGGAAAGATGCAGTCAAAGTCTCAAATCCAGTCAAAAGAGACAATCCAGTCAAAAGAGACAATCCAGTCAAAAGAGACAATCCAGTCAACAGAGACAATCCAGTCAACAGAGACAATCCAGTCAAAAGAGACAATCCAGTCAAAGGAGACAAGTCCAGTCAAAGGAGACAAGCCCAGTCAAAAGAGACAATCCCGTCAATGAAGACAACCTGTCAATGAAGACAACCCGTCAATGAAGACAACCCGTCAATGAAGACAACCCGTCAATAAAGACAACCCGTCAATAAAGACAACCCGTCAATAAAGACAACCCGTCAATAAAGACAACCCGTCAATGAAGACAACCCGTCAATAAAGACAACCCGTCAATGAAGACGACCCGTTAATAAAGACAACCTGTCAATGAAGACAACCCGTCAATAAAGACAACTTGTCAATGAAGACAACCCATCAATGAAGACAACCTTTCAATAAAGACAACCCGTCAATGAAGACAACCTGTCAATAAAGACAACCCGTCAATGAAGACAACTCGTCAATGAAGACAACCTGTCAATGAAGACAGCCCGTCAATAAAGACAACCTGTCAATGAAGACAACCCATCAATGAAGACCATCCGTCAATAAAGACAACTCGTCAAAGAAGACAAAACCTCCCCTGGTTCAGTTAAATCGATTCCTAAAGATTTTTCTGAGATAATCTGTCCGTAGAGACAACCCATCAACATTTTAAAGTTCCAGATTCGATACCTGTATCTAGCTAGGGCATATCTGTGAGCGATTGATTGTAGATCTATACCTGTATCTAGCCAGGAAAGTTATCTACATGAAGAGTTTGAAGATCAACACCTGTAACAGGCCAGGAAATTATCTTTCATTCTCAGGTCAGAGGTCTACACCTGTATCCAGCCAGGAAAGCTATCTCGACCAACCTTTTGAAGTTCCAGATTCGATACCTGTATCTAGCCAGGGCATATCTGTGAGCGATTGATTGTAGATTCGATACCTGTATCTAGCCAGGAAAGTTATCTACGTGAAGAGATTGAAGATCAATACTTGTATCTAGCCAGGAAAACTATCTTTCTTTCTCAGGTACGCAAGTTCTCGCTAAGGAATCTCTTACGCGATCGACGCCCCTGGATGGCATCTTTAAGCCCATCCCCACAACTATCCATTACATTTCCAAAGGGCATATGTAAGCCCATTCCTGACAAGATTCTGTCACATTTCCAGATGGCATCTATAATCCCATCCTCCTATCCATCATATCTCCGAATGGCATCTGTAAGCCCATTCCCGACATTACATTGCTGATACTCCACTATGCGAGTGCAAATTTCTGGGCACTCTAGTGTTCAATCATCTTCCACCTTCGGATCACGAAAGGCACGCAAGCCAATCTACATCCTCAGGTCTAAGAAGATTGAACAGGGGCAACTGTTGTACCACAAAATTTTCCCTCCCATATTCTTCAAAGTTTGTCAAGAGTCATCTTCAAATGGCTCAAGATTTCTCAAGGGGTTGCACAGTCCAAATGCCTCATAAGCCAGTCAAAATTAGGGTTTTGGTTCTTTCAAGGAATTTAGGGTTTTAAATGGCTCAATCAAGTCTCAAAGGCCTATATGCATTCTCAAGCACCTACATGTCAAGTTTCAAGACTCACAGTCCCAAGTTGCACAGTCAAAAGCTCCATTTGCTTCACAGTCAACTACAGGGGTAAAATGGTCATTTTACAGTCAAAAGTCAGAATTTTTGATCAACATCTTATTTTGAGCCCACAATCATCATTTGATCAAGTCTTTATCATGATTCCACAAGAATGGCTCAAAAATCATCAAAGATGCAAAAGTTACTATTTTGGGACAGTAGAAAAGTCAACTGTATCTTGACCAAGGCATAACTTTTCCATGGTTCATCAGAAAAATTCCATCCAATGCTCATTTTGAAGGGGAGGACATTTCCTACAACTCATATTCACATTCCAAGTCCAAGAAATGCTCTCACAAAAAGTTATCAATTTCTACATTATAGGTCAATTTCAAAAGTCAACAAAAATGCACTTTAAGTCAAAGACCATAACTTGAGATTGGTAAATCCAAATGACATGGTACCAAAGGCATTGGTTAGAGGACTTCAAGACCTTTCCAAAATGTCCAAGAACATGTTTATATGATCAAAATTGAGCAAGATATGCATTGGAGAAGTTGGGAAAGTTTTGTGAATTTGCAAAAGTCAACTTTGCTCAAAACACTTTGTTTTTGCTAATGGGCCTCAAATTCCTTCTTGAAACTTTATCCAAGGCCTATGCACGACCCATCAAGCTTATTTGAACTTATTTTTCTTATTTTTATTAATTAATTGGATTTTTAATCAATTTTAATTCATTTAATTAATTTAAATTGTAGGAAATATCAAGATATGATTTCTTAATCTTTTTGTGAAGCAAAAGTGGTCAATATATGCTGGAAATTTCGTGTGCAAATCAAAGGGACAAGAATCTCCAAATTTAGCAAGTTTTTCCAATCAAAAAGATTCAAAAATATTTGTTTTTCAATCAAATATACAATCATCAATTCCATGGATTTCTTGGCAAAGATT
The DNA here is from genome assembly GCA_948472305.1 of Vicia faba. NCBI lineage: Eukaryota > Viridiplantae > Streptophyta > Magnoliopsida > Fabales > Fabaceae > Vicia > Vicia faba. The sequence goes on from OX451736.1 coordinate 394,343,627, forward strand.
TGACCTAGTTTCACTCTACTATATATACAAGAGCTAACCCTAATCATGCAGACGTGAATTTGCTGCAGAAGAAGCCATAACAACATTGGAAAAAACTCAAGAAACTTGAAAACTGTTTTCTGTCTTCCAAGCCAATTCAAGGACTTTGTTTGTTTCTAACACATTGCTGGAAGTGTCAGGGAATTGTTGCAATTGAAACCAAGCGCCAAAGCTCAAGAAACTGTCAAGAACAAATTCACGGTTTGCATATTTTTCTCATAATCGAAACTCATGATTCATAAGCATTTGGTGTGATTTCTTGTTTATTTTGTATTGTTAAAGACCACAGGAAGCTATTGGCATAGTTTAATTGGATTAAAACGCACAGAATCAAAAGATGCCATTGACAAATTCTAAGGTTCCTAAGCTTTGATTTTGGGGCTTTATTATCCAGGAAAAATTGGAACCTTTAAGACCCATGGTTAGAATCATTGAGTCTGGACGAACACAAAGCCACCCTCGCGAAATATTTCTATTAATCATACGCCTATTCACTATTTTTCGTGGTTGCAGGTTGTGGGGGTTAAAAACCCCCGCTATCTAACTTTGTTTTTACAGGCCTAGCGAGGAAGACGATGACGTGCTGATTCATAGTTGGGCCATTCAAAAAATAGCGCGCGCGATTTTGTTGTTTCTAGCATAATGTTTGATTTTATATATTACATTCATTAGTCATTATACTAAAAAATGCGTTCAGAAGGCTTAGTGGATGGTGCGTTGGCTGGTAACCATTGGGACCTGGGTTCGATTCCCAGGTCCCCCAAAACTCTTCTATTATTTTTTCTTACATATTCTCATGCAGGATTCCAAGAGCGTTCCACCATGTGCTCCAACCATCCAAACGCCAAGTGGCCACAGTCATTAATCCAATGGTCAGGATGGATAGACCACCATGTTCCCAGTCAACTATGCCATGGAGGATCTCAAAAGTCAGAAGGGCTTGATTGTTAATGGGCCTGGAAATTGCTTCAACACCTCCTAATGGCCCAGCACCCCCTGGTTTCTTTATTCTTTTTTCTTTTACATTTTAATCTCTATTTAATTGTTTTACTAATTATTATTATTAATTAATATTATTATTATTTAATTAACTTAACTATTATTTTCATAATAAAATCAGAAAACTAAAATATTATTATTATTATTTATTAATTTTACCTTATTTTATTATTTTTGTAAATAAATGTAAATTAATTAATTTAGTCTTTTTTTAATTAGGTTAACTTTGACTTTTTTCATAATAAATAAAATAAAGTAGAATTAGGGTTTTCTTGACAATTTTAATTTCTTTTTTTTCTTTATTTCATTAAAACATAAAAAACTTAAAAAAAACATTTTTTTTATTTAATTAATTAGAATTGGGTTTGATTAAATACAAAAAGGACCAAAATTCATTCTTTTCTCAAAAAGGGTCAAAACCCTAAGGACTTCTCCGATTTAATTTCTCTTCGCGCATATAAATTTTGATCATATTTATGTAATTGTTCCGAGGATGTAATAGCGTAATTAGGATCTTTTTACCGCTTTCTTTATTTTCTCGCATTTACTTTTCAAGGGTTGTTTTTGGCGATGTAAATACCCGACGCCTTGTAATAGCGTAGATTTACTTTCCGCATAATTATTAACTGCTATGCATGACAAGACTTGCCTGAAATTAAAATCAAAACGTAGCTCACCATAATATGTGCAAAGATAATATAAACTGAAACCTGAGACACTCGCACATGCCACTCCTAGGGTACGCCTCACTTGGTTGCCTCGACGTGGTCATTGAGTATAGGGTGTTTTAGAGGTCGCCCTCCTGTCTAAAGATCCAAGTTGCCTCGAAACAGTTGCCTCAGATAAAAAGGATCTAGGACATTAGGGTTACCGCTAAGGCGTCCTACTATTGCTTTGGTGCCCACACATGTTCCTATAATCGAATTGACCCGAACAACTCCAACGACGGTGCTACCTACTTCTCAATTGTGGGATAGTACTGTCTAAAGGACATTTACACAGCTTAATTCTTTTGAGTAGGTAGAGGTTCTAAGATACTTGCTCTTTCAAAACAAACAAAAATACTTTTCGCACTGACACTTTTCTGACAAAAGTTTTCAAACAATACTTCATACACTCTTGAGGACTGATACAAGAGTTAAACGAAGTTTTCAAACAAACGTTTTTCAAAACCCACAAACACAAGAAAAGCAAACATTTTTGAAAACATAGTGAGCAAGTACCTAAGAGCCTGTGGATAACCACGGATAGAAAGGGTGCTAACACCTTCCCTTTCTATAATCTACCTCCCGAACCGAGAAACATCTCGAAAAGGAATTTTGCTGTGCTTTTGTCCTTTCCTTGTTGGAGAATATAAAAGATGGTGGCGACTCTTGCTTACCGCGACATTTCACAAACCAGCATTTCAAAACAGTCAGTTCTATTTCCACCGATCACAGGCGTTCTTATTTGAGACATCTCCTTTGGTTCCCCAACAAAGGCGCATACGAGGTACTCGCCCGTGCCAAGTTTCACTGATGCTCTCCAGGCATGGGTCGGTAGAATTTCTCCATATCCGCACGCGAGGAGATTGTTCCTGATATCCATCTTGATGGCTGGTCGAGGAAAGTTAAGCTAAGAGTCACGGGAAGCGCCCAGTGGAAGAAATATGAAGAGTTTGTCATGCGGATTCATCGTAGGGATAAGTAACCGCGAGGTTGCATCCACGCGTTTAGCCCGACATAAAGTATGAAGAGAATGTCGAGGAAGTGTGGTGCTTACGCCCGACTTCAGGAAGTGAGAACTGACTTATGGGGAGATTCCCGGTTGGGAGAATGTGAAGAGTTGCCACATGGATTCTATGCGTGAGAATATGTAACAGTGTTTTTGGGAGATCAATTGTCAAACCTTTTGATTACCACGCGCAACAGATTCAATGCGTCACATTAATAATGTCCTAGGCCCTAGGTAATGATGTATTTCTATGTGTTTCCTCGTAGTGTGGATCTGGCTATAAAAGAGTGAGAGGAGACTCATTTGGGACTTTACCATTTCATTCTTCTCTTGTTGCTCTCACATTTGTTGCTCGCACGTGTGCTGCTCTCCTTGCTCACTTTCTTTGGTTAGTGTTCTATCCTTGTGCTAGTTTTTTGGATTTCCTTCGTGAATATTTTATGAACGCGTGAGCTTTCCAGCAAACTCTATGAAGTTTTTGGCCAGTGTATGAATTTTCTAGTAAAACTCATGGGTTTTCCGATTAAGGTCATGGTTTCTTAATGAATTCATGAATTTCTGGATGAACTTCATGAATTTCTTGATGAAGTTCATGTATTTCTGGATGAAATTCATGAATTTCTTGTTAAAGTTCATGAATTTCTTGATGAACATCATGATTTTCTTGATGAACTCATGAATTTTTGGATGAACTTCATGAATTTCTTAATGAAGTTCATAAATTTCTTGAAGTTCATGAATTTCATGATGAAGCTTGACGGGGAGGTTTCTCCTCGAAGGGGGATAGGACTCATGCTTGGTATTTGTCGAGCGGATCCTTGCTCCCATGCATTGAACCTTGTATTGAATGAGTGTCTCGGTAATCTCACGATCGTCGATGAGGGCCATATCGAGGATGCATCTCCGATCACTTCCTCTCCCTTTCACTTGATTTAAGGTGGAAGGGTGGATTTGATTTACCGTCAAATTCATTGTTTTCCCCTGATTTTCAGGTAAGATGGTCCAAAATGCTAAAGTTGACCCCTCTGTCAAGGAGAGAGGCACCGTCGAGGAAGGAAGTGAGAACTTGGATTGGGTAGGCTTTGAACCTTTAAGGTTTATCTTGAAATTTACGATCGAATCGTCGGACGCGTTTGAAGTTGTCGAGGTTCATTAAGAAGGAGTCCCCTCGTCCCAGGCCCTTGCGCCCCTGGCCTACTAGTCGAATCTGCTTGAGTTTTCTGGAGACTCGATTCCCGATGTATGAATTTTCTTTTAAGGAGGCGGGAATTCGTTTGCCAATTAGCGGTCTTCAGATAGGCATCTTTACATGGTTGGAGTTGGCTCCCTCCCAGCTTCATCTAAATGCGCTTGCATTTGCGCGGGCGTTCGAACTCATGTGCAGGTACCTCGAGATTGAGGCCACTTGTCCCTTGTTTTTCACGATTTTCCACTTCCAGAGGTAGTCTGCCAATGGTCACCATAGTTGGGTATCGTTAAAATAATCGAAGAAGTTGTTCAGGATGTATCTTGATTATGTTCGATCTTTCAAGGATAGGTATTACCTCGTGAAACCTCTCACGCTAGCGGTCAAGGACACTCTATACGACCGTGTGGAAGAAATTGAGGGTGGTAGGAAAATGACGAAACCAAGCGAAGTTCCCTCTCGAGTGGCAGCAGAGCCATTTCAACAAGACTATCGACGCCTTTTCTTTAAAGGTCGAAGAGTTGAATACTAAAGACTAGCTTGCCTATGGGAAGCTGGTGGCTTATGTCGAGAGCCTTTGTCCCGCTGAGTGCGTGACTAAGGACGGGCAGCTAATTTTTTATGGTGGATGGGCAGCCACGTCTCGCTCCCCGACTGATTAACACGAAACTGCTCCTTGCATGTGAATCTGACGAAGAAGTTTAGAGCTTTTAGGTAGCGAGCATGTTTTTGCTCGGTGTACCCTAATGCTTTTAGATATGTTGACCATGTTTTTTTGTTGTAGGTCAAATGGAGGATTTTCATGAACGCATGGTTAAGATAATGGCTAACCAAGGTGCTTAGAAGTTACAAAAATTCGTGTCGTGCAACTTCAGCAGGAGTCAAAATCCAGTGGTCCTCGGGTTGTTCCGACTTTCTCACCTTAGGGGAGCTTGCCCCCTCCCCCCCTCCCCCGAGTATCCTTCAAAATCACAGCACGGGAATGAAGCTCAACATATTGATCTCACTGAGTCGTCGGTCGGGGAGACCTTTATGCTCCCTCTTTGCTATCTCAACCGAGGAATCTTTGGTGGGGATAACTTTGTAGTTGTGCATGAGGCAGAATCAGATGATATCCTGGGTATGGAGCAAATTTCCTGTGGAAAGATGCTGAGGGAGGATGTTGTCGCTATGATGAGGGTTCTAGAGGTTGTGAAGGCCCTTAGTGATACTGAGACCTGCCCAACAAAAAACCTGAGGAAAGCGAAGGCTCGAAACACGACTTTAGAAGGAGGTGACCAAGTTGGGAAATGATCTTCTCGATCACAAGGAGAAGTACAAGATTCAAATTGGGCTTTATGAAGAGATTAGTAGTGTGAAAGAGCAGCTATTCATGATGAATTTGAAAAATGACCAACTGAAGACTCGGGTGTCGAGGTTGGAGGTTGACATGGTGCCCTCCGAGGAGGAGACTAACGACGACAAGCTCCTGACCACCCGGGTTGCTTTGATTTACTTCCTTCGTGTGCTCGTGAAAGACTGTTTTAATGCCATGGGGCACGGTTTCAACTCTATGGGGGATCAACTCTGACTAGTCAACCCCGAGGTCCATCTTGTGACGACCGGAATATGGTCGTATCATCAGATAGTTAATGGTCAGGTGGTGGCTCCGAAGGGTTATAATGAGGATGAGGGATCTCAACATGGCGAGGAGGAAGACGCTTAGTCCTGTTGTTCGATTGGACTACACACCATATATTTGGGCATGTGTGCCTGTGTGTTGATGTTTGGGCCTATGTGTCTGTATTTTAATATTTGGGCCTGTGTGCCCGTATTTTTTGTATCGTTTGAACAATGGCCTTTTCCTGGTTATTTGTTATATTTTGATGACGCTGACTATCGGGTCGACATTTTAAATGTTCTTTGTGTATGCTCGTTTTGCATGTAATGTTTATTTTGTGCAAGTGTGGAAATTGGTGCTCGGCCCAGTTTATGGTCGATAAAGCATGGAGACGTGTCGAGGAGGTGGATTCGGAATCCGGTTGAACGAGTCCAAGGTCCCAGTTGGGGCCTTAACTTCGCGGTGTCAACTGTCCCATTGTGAGTTAGGTGTTCTTCCAGTTTAGTACTTCGACGGTGGAGCTCAGTGGAGGTGTCCCCGTCGGGCTAAGGTCTCGCTCGTCCAATAAGTGAAGACCCGCCTTTTTGGTTATTGGAGGCCATGTTCGTACCTCAACATGCTTCCATGGTCGAGCAAGTCCCATCGTTTGTTAGAGAGGGAAGTTCGACTACTAAGTTCTCGCTTTTGCTTGGGACTTAGTTGTAATATTATTTTATCTTTATATCATTTCATTGTCCAGGTAGTTGTTCCCCACTTAGTTGCTCGAGGTAATATGCATGGTTTCCCGTTATTCCGCAAACACGATAGGGGCCTTCCCAGTTGGTGTCCAGCTTTCCTTCGCGGGAATATTTTTGATTTCTCCATAGGACTAGACTGCCAACTTGGAGTTTGCGCTTTATGACTTTGGCATCAAGTCACAAAGTTATCTGTTGTTTTAGCGTGGCCTCACAAAGAGACGCTCCCGATCAAATCTCTTAGATGAAGTCAAGTTCTTCTCTCAGGGCTTCATCATTTAGTTCCTCGTCAAGAGGGGATTCGGTTTGCCTAGATGGTTCCATGATCTCCACGGGGATGACTTCGTCGATATCGTATGTTAGTCGAAAAGGAGTTTCCCGAGTGGTCAAGTATGGCGTCGTCCTTTAAGCCCAGGCACGCCGTGTAGATCTTAGACCCACTTCTTTTTTTATTCACCTAGCCTATGCTTAAGTCCTTGTAAAATGACTATGTTCGCGACTTCAGTTTGCCCGTTCGCTTGAGGGTGTTAGACATATGTGAAGTGCTGCTTGGTGCGGAACTTGGAGATGAAATCTTGGAAGTTTTGGCCAGTGAATTGCATTCCATTATTAGTAACGAGCGCTTGTGGTATGCCGAACTGGGCCAGTACAATTCTCTTATAGAAGCAAAGTATGTTGTGTGACGTGATTTTGGCGAGTGCTTCGGCCTCTATCCATTTTGGGAAATAGTCGACAATGATGATCAGGTACTTATTCTGGTATGATCCTTACGTGAAGGGTTCGAGGATGTCCATCCCCTACCATGTGAATGGCCACAAGGATGCTAGTGTTTTGAGCTCGTGCGGGGGTGCTAAGTACATGTCTGTATGGCGCTGGCATTTGCCGCACTTTTTGACGTGCTCCTTAGTGTCCTCTTGTATCACGGGCCAACAGTATCTTGTTCGCAGTGCCTTTCGTGCCAAGGATCTTCCCCCTAAGTATTGGGCATTGATCCCTTCGTGGATTTCTCGTAAGATATGGGGAACTTTAGTCTCCTTAACACACTCCAAGAGCGGGATTGAGAACCCTCGTCTATAGAGCTTTTGCTCGACCATAACGTAGGGGCAAGTTCGTTATTTGGTTGCATTGGCCTATTTTTCCTCATTGGTGAGGTAATTGAAGATTGGTGTCATAAAAAATGTACTGTCCCTGATGGCGTTCACCTTGAGTGACATAGTGGGTTTTTCGATGCTCAGGCGAGAAAGGTATTCTTGGATGAACAATTTGTTCCCATAGTTCTTCCTTGTGCTCACGAGTTTAGGTAGTATGTCGGCTCGAGTGTTCTGTTTGCGGGTGTTGTACCCCAATGCCCTCCCATTTTTCCAGAAATCACAACCCTAGGGTTCCTCAGATATTCAAGAATGGCCCAGGAATCGATCAGACAAATTTTCTCCTTTGGCAATAAACCAGCAATTAGGGTTTTTACTTGCAGTTCTAAGAAGAAACGAATTCACGAAGATCCAATTGGCTTTCACACGTTTTCATGCTTTTTCAAGTTTACTGAAAGATTACTGTTTATTCTCAAGGCATGTTTCTTTGGGACAAGAGATGGGATCTAAGACTGTCATTCGGAACATTCATGTTTTGTTTGATCCAGGTTGACCAGATAATTTGCGTCTGTTAAGACATTTGCTAGTTAATGGAATAAGACATTTGCTGGTTTATGGAATGAACATTTGTTTGTTTATGGAATACACAGTGCGTGTTTATTTGGAATACAGTTGCAAGATTGCAGAGTTATTGGATTACTTGGAATTTAAGTTATCTTGGTTGGAATTATTGGAATGTAGTTTCAATTATCTTAATCAAGAATCTTAAAGAATTAGTGAAAATGCGAAGAGAAAATTGCAAGTTATTGACAGTAGAAGATTTTAATGGATATCAGAATACCTCATGAGACTTTCTTTCATTTATTTCAAAAAAAATTGTTACAATACAATTTATTATTTAAATGCTTTAAATTTTACAACTTATTGTATTTGAAAAAATAAATTAGTACAATTATTTGAGTATTCCTATCTAAATTACAAAGGAAAAATTTAAGCCTAAGAGTGACTAAGCTTCCACTGCTTCCATGCATGCCAAAGAATCTTCTGCTTCCTCTGCTTTGCCACCGTCCAGTTTGCGCTCACATGAAAAACAAAAGACAGAAAATTGATCAGTACAGTTAATTGGATATGGTTAAGAATTTTCAAAAGAAAAATGTGTTCATCATTAAAGTTTGCAATTTGGAATCAGAGGGCTACTTTTAATTCATCACGTTTTTATTTTTCTATTTTTGCAAATCACAAGAAGATTTCTCTTCTTGGTTCACAAAAAAAAGAAAGATAAAAATGTAATCAAAGTTGTCCAAATAAAAAAAGAAAGCAAGCCATTTATCCAAATACAAGCAAAGCTGCCAAAACAAGTGAAAATATACAAGTAGCATGGCCAAACAGGCAGCAGGCAAGCAAAGCTGCCTAAACATAGTCAAAAGATACAGCAGCATGGCCAAACAGGCAGCAGGCGCGCAAACTGCCCAAGATATACAAGCAGCATGGCCAAGCAAGAAGCAGACACGCAAAATGCACAAGACATCAGCATATCAACATGCAAACAAAATATAAACAACAAGAACAAGGAAGCATAGGCAGTAGCAGACAAAGCATAAGCAGACAAAAGGGCATCAGCAGGAAGAAAATATAAAACTAAGTCAACAAGCAAGAGGCTTGTTCATAAGCTTTTCATCATTTTCCAAATTGAAAATTGCAAACTTTTCAGAAAAATATTTGGGCTTAGGGTCATTAAGAGAGGAAGAGGAAAGAAGTCACCTAGGGGATGCTGCCCTTTTGTCACAATTGCACCAAAAATGCTAGCAAACAAAACTGCAAGGAAAAGAGCATAAGAAGAAAATCCCAAAGTATTCAAAATTTGGTGGTTTCCCACCATTTTGAATAAGCTGCAAAACTGTAAAGAAAGAAGCCAATATAACAGTAAGAGGGTTCAAGAGAAAAAGGGAGAGAAAAATTATCAAATACAAACTGCCACCAAACTTCTAAAAGATCCCAATCGGTTAACAGCAACAAGTTCATAACCAAAACTGTCAACAAAAACATTTCAAAACCAAAACCTTCAAAATGCTGTCAAACACAGAAAACCCTTTAACCTGTTAAACCATAACCAACATCCTAAAAAGTTCAGAACCATTGCAAACTGTTACAAGTTTCAAACCTACAAAAAAAAAACACAAACTGCCATCTTCCTCAACCTACCAAAACATTCAAACTGTAACCAAACAAACAGAACCAAGTATCAAAACTTCCATCAAACATAACCAAACCAACAACTCAGTTCAAAACATCCAAAACTGTAACAACAAGCCATCAAACTCCCAAACCAAAACTAGTTCATAACCAAACTGTCACAAAAATCTCCAAAAAACATTCAACAAAACTCCTCAAACTGCCAAACAAAAAACAGTCCAACATCCTAATGAACCTCCAAAACATACAATTCCAACCCAGTTCAAACCAAACTGTTAACAAAAGACATCATTAACAACAAAAACCATCTTCAATACAAAGCCACAAAATCTCAAAGCTTTCACAAACTGATAAAACCTGTTAGAACATTCAAACCAAAAACAGTTCAAACAACAATTTCCAACATCCCAACAATCAGCATCATCATCATCAAACAGCATCATTCAAAGCATGAAAAATAACAAAGTCTCAGAAGCAAACATCATCATTGTTCAAAGCAAAGAGGGAAGGTTACCTAACACCTTTGTCATCATTTCCTCCTCCTTTCCTAGCCCGTCACCAGGGAGCATCTCATCTCAAATCTCACTATCCTCTCACAGAAAAGCCCCAAAGGTATGGATTTTTTTCGCATCCCTTCAAACTTTTTACTACATCTCAAACATATAGTGCAATAGATTAACAGAAAAATACGAACAAAATTAAGCAATAACAGAAACTCGTTCAACTTCAAAATAGAATTTTACCTTTCAAAAGTAAAAAACATTAGCGCTTGGGATGAGAGAGGGAGGATGCTCCGGTAACGAGGGTGAGAGGAGGATCAGAAAAAACGCGTTTCAAATCCCTTTTTTAAATCCATTTCAGAAATTAGGGATTTCAAAAAAAAAAACGTTCACTCATGAATCAGGGACGAGTAGAGGCATTGAGTGAGAAAGATGAACGAGAGAGAGAGGCGATTGAATGAATAAAAGCGGCGCCGCTGTGAAAAGGTAGTCACAAACCCTAATTCACGTTTACCATTAATCAAAATGCATTAGACAGAGTTAGTATATTGGGCCATTTCTTTGGCAAAACCTTAAGCCCATGCGCTAGGTCACACCCCCTTTTTCCTTTTATTTTTTTTCAGCATCAATATTAATGCACATTTGGGCCTAACACCTTCAAATATCCCAAGCCCATTTTCACTAGTTTTGTTCCATTTTAATTTGTGTTAATAATATGTTAAAACTTCATTTTTGTAAAAATTAATTTGATTTTCTTAATTAGTTTTCTCTTATCATTTTCTTTTTTTTATTATTATTAATTTTATTACACTTAATAAAAACATCAAAACATTAACTTTAACTTAATTTATTTTCGTTCTTTAAGGTTAGGTTACGTAATTAATAAAAATACATAAAAGAATAATAATAATAAAAAATTTTAATCTTTTTTAGAATAGATTTTTATTTATCTCTTTTCAAGCAAATATAGACATTTCATACTTATCGATTTTATTTTCGTAAATGGTCTTAGCTTTATATGGAATCGCACAACAATTCGATTTTATTGTAATATTTGGACATTGCTATATGTTATGTGACTCATCCCTATTTGTAATAATTACCCCCATTCTCGGATACTTTTGTAATAGCTTAGACTTTTAATTCCCGCAATTTATTGCTTTCTATATACTGTGTAGTAATTAGGCATGTATGGCAAGATTCAAAAATCAATCGCTAGATGACCTAATCCAAGGATAAATAACTTGAAATCAACACACTTCTCACACGTGCACCTCTAGGGTAACCCCGCTTGTTGCCTCGGAAATACAATCACCTCCCTCGAATATGAGACACTCTAGCAAATGACCCTTAGACAAACAAATATCGTAGTCCCTCGATGTTGCCTTCGATAAGACGATCTCATCCCTTACAAAATTGCTAGAGCGTCTCACAAGTTGCCTTCAATGATTGTAAAATTGACCCGCACCTGTCCCGTTTAACATCCAAACACAAGGTTGTTTACCAAATACAATGGTAAAACAACAATGTAAAAGGGTTAAAAATGTATAGGAAAGATCTTTGAGTAGGGTAGACAACTCCTAGTTACTTGATCAACTTGCAAACATCCTTGCTATTTTCAAAAACACTCAACACAATTTCAAAACATTTCCCGAAACAAACTTTCAAACATTGAAACATCTTTTCAAAAGACAAACACCTTTGTATACATTCAAACAAGAATTATTACAAAGGTTGCCTAGACAAAGGCCTCTTTTCAAAATATTTTCAAAACCCACGCCACAAGCATACAATCAAACAAAAGCAAGTGATCTAAAACGAGTAACTAAGAGCCCATGGAAAACCATGGATGAAAAGGGTGCTAACACCTTCCCTTTTCATAATCTACCCCCAAAACCCAAGAAAACATCTCAAAGGTCTTTCCTGTGCTTTTTGACCTTTCCTTTGGATAAAATAAAAATTCGGTGGCGACACTTGCTAACCGCACAAGTGCGAACGAAACGCAAAATCTCTAGTCAGTTCTCCCACTGTATCACAGAACTGGAGACTCTGCTGGGGACTATAAAAAGTGGGGTTACCTTAGGGTTTTAGATCACCTTTAAATGCTTATCTTGCTTGACTTGTATGCTTTATCTTTTGGTTATATTGTTTGGGCTTGCTTTGATCCTAACCCAGATCTGGGAAATACCTTTTAGGTAAGTAGCAATAAACTTTGAGGGAATTATACGACATAGACTGATACGGTTGAAACAGTAGCTACGTTAGTGTGACGCATTTGTGGGTACCGGTATCCCTCGTGGTGAATAGAGGAGAATACGGGGCCGCTAAGTGGCATCGTGAAGCACTAATTGACCTTAGAACCCTAATTGAACAAACTTGGCCATTAGGACGTAGTGAGGTAACCGGTTTTGGTGTAAAGCTGAAAATTGGTTGACACTCGATACTACACTCATTGAGGCTAGACTTTTGGGATATCTCGGCCGCAAGAAAAGATTGATTATGCTGAGACAATGCCTAAAAAGAAAGGTCGGTGATATTGAGATCCTTTAGAACCCGATCTTTATTCCTAGGACAGGTTGAGCCCACCTAAACTTCAAGAGGGTACTTACCTACAAACTCATGCAAGCCTGAAACATAGGGATCTGTTTGTTGTGTGTATATATGTTTTCTTGTACAAAAACATCATCAACATCATATGCATGCACACTAACCATTTCAAGGATTTAGAAATTTATCTTTGTTTTTGTTTTGTAGGAAATGAATTCTCTCCGAAGAAACACCATCTGAATCAGCTTTGTGAAAGCACATCCTCAACTTCAAGAGCTAGCCTCAAGAGTGCCCGGGGATTCTCCTTTTACCAAAAAGTATGGTCGACTTCTCAGTTTGGCTACATCCAACTTCCAAGAAGAGATGATGTGTGTACTGTTCCAATTCTTTGACCCCGTACATCATTGTTTCACTTTTCCGGACTATCAGTTGGTACCAACATTCGAAGAGTTATCTCTGCTCTTAGGGGTAACCATGCTTAATCAGATACCGTTCACCGGTCTAGAATGGATTCCAAAACCCGAAGTCATCGCCGAAGCTTTACATATGAAGAGGGCCGACGTCACAGCCAATTGGGAGACAAGAAGTGGGGTTCAAGGATTTTTAGCTAAGTTTTTGTTGGAAAAAGCTCGTTCGTTCTGGGATGACATGGATTTCCAAGCTTTCAAAGAAGTGCTAGCTCTCCTCATTTATGGTTTGGTTCTGTTTCCTAACTCGGATCAATTCATAGACGTTAATGCCATCAAAGTATTTCTCTCTCGCAATCCTATACCCATCTTGCTAGGAGATATCTTGCATTGTCTTCATACCCATACCATGAAGAAAAAAGGTACCCTTTCGTGTTGTATACCTCTACTTGCCAAGTGGTTCACTTCACACCTGCCTCAGTCAGCATTGAAGAACGAGCAAAGATTGACTTAGTCTCAAAGGATGATGTCTCTCACCCACTCTGATATCCGTTGGTGCTCAAGATCCTTGGAAGATATCTCTATCATCGACCGATGTGGTGAGTTCCCTAATGTACCTCTGCTAGGTATTAGGGGAGGTATCACCTAGAACCCGTGTTTAGCTCTCCGGCAGTTTGGGTATGCCCGAAGGGACGACCCTCATGAGATGCTCGTTCGAGGTCTGGTTTTTGACTACGACAAAGAAGACCAAGGTTACCGCCAGAGATTTACACGTGCTTGGGGAATGGTGAACGAAGTAGACAATAGGACTTTGGGACATAAAAACTCTATCCCTATCGAGCCTTACCTTAAGTGGGTACGGGCTCGTGCCCAGAGTATCTTAATGCCTTACCCTTCCATCCTTACTATCATCATTGAGCCTGTTATTGAAGGAGACATCCCGTACACCATTCTTCATCCAGGCATGCCTACCTCTCTCGAAGACCTGCAGAAAGCCTGAATTCAGTTGAAGGAAGAGCGAGACACCTTTGAAACCCAGTACTACACCAATGAGAAGAAAGTTCTAGAGCTCACCAAACTGCTTCATGAAGAGAAGAATCTGAATACTTACATCGCTCCCAAAAGGATGCGTTCGGTCTTTTTGTCTTAAGAATTTTGTTGTATTTTAGTTTATTTCTTTGTAAGCCCGAGGAGGCATGATGTATTCAAACTTCGTTTTATTTAATATGACGTGCGTTCTTTTTGTTTTGGGAAAATTTAAATCTTCGAAATTTCCTTGAAATCTTTTGCATATCGTATCTTCATTCATCATATGCATAAGCAGGTCTTCACACCAGGTTTCCTTATCTCTCTGCTGTTTATTTCAGCAAGATGGATATTGAGCAGACGATTAAAGACTTACAAACGCAGAATTCACAGTTCCAACAACTACTCATGACCTTGGCAAAGGGTCAGGAGAAGCTCAAAACCTTGCTGGAAAAGGAAAAGGAGAAAAAGAAAAAGAAAATAGTTGGTGTGGCTACTTTGGGTAGAAGATTTAAAGGTCACGCTAGAAGGGTCTTGGATTTCCCTTCAACATCTGATGAAGGGGTTGGAAGAGGAAAGGGAGTTGCAGTACCAACCGAGTCTGAGGAAGAAGAAGAAGAGGAGGAAGATGAAGACTATTCTGAACAACAGTACCCTCCTGCAGACGACAAATACAAGAATCTGGAAGAGCGTCTGGCAGCTATGGAGGTGTAAAGAGTGCATGGGCTGGACTTTGAAGATCTAGGGTTGGTCTCTGGAATTGTGATTCCCCCTAAGTTTAAGGTGCCTATATTCACTAAGTACGATGGGTTGTCTTGTCCCAAGATTCACCTACGTTCTTATGTCAGAAAAATCCAACGGCATTCTTTCGACAAGGATCTGTGGGTCCATTTCTTCCAGGACAGTCTTTCAGGGACGCAATTAGATTGGTTCTACCAGCTAGAGAGGTCTGACGTGCACAATTGGGAGGATTTGGCAGCTACCTTTTACAGACAGTATCAATATAATACGGACTTAGCACCAACTCGTACTCAATTACAGAGTATGGGTATGGTCTCCAATGAAGGCTTCAAAGAGTATGCCTAGAAATGGAGAGACTTGGCGGGACGAGTACAACCACCATTGTCTGAAAGAGAGCTTGTGGATATGTTCTTGGGTACACTGTCGGGCCCCTTTTTCAATCACTTGATCGGAAGTTCGTCTGCGGGGTTCACCGAGTTAATTCTGACTGGTGAGAGAGTTGAAGCCAGAATCAAGAGTGGAAAAATTCAAAAGGATGCATCTACTTCCGCTGCCATCAAAAAGCCTTTCCCAACAAAGAAGGAAGTCTCAGCTGTCTACTCCCAAAGAGGTCAAGGAAGAATTGAGCGCCGACCATCTGTGGGGGCTGTAATGATTCAGAAGTTTGCAGTTGATCAGCCTAGAAACAATCAACCCAGAACCAGTCAAGCAAGGGTGGAAAGGCCTGGGCGGTAATTCACCCAGATAAACATGACTCCTGCCCAGGTTCTACCCCACCTTTTGAAGTTAAACCTTGCCAGTCTGAAGGAGGCCCCGAAAAATCCGAATATAGCTTCTCCTTACTACCGTTCGAATGCCAAGTGTGCTTATCATTCAGGGAGTATAGGACACGACACCAACAATTGTTGGGCCCTCAAGAATAAGATTCAGGATTTAATGGACGCTAAAGAAGTGGAATTCGACGCCCCTAAAAAGCCGAATGTGATCTCTGCTCCAATGCCAAAGCATGGCCACAATGCCCATGCTGTTGAAGAAGATCTTTTTGTTGCTACTGTTAATGATTTGATGACTCCACTACCGATAATCAAGTTGAATTTGCTGAAGGCTGGGATTTTCCCAGGTTGTGAAGAAGATTGTTGTCTTTGTTCATCCTTACCAACTGACTGTCCGTTGTTGAAGTTAGGCATCCAGCACCTAATGGATAACCAAGAAATCCTTTTTGAAAAGACTCCTGTTACACCGACTCATTTCAATGATATTTCAATAATTACCATATCCGCCAATCTTTCCAAGGTCTCCAAAAGACCTGTTAAGATTACATCCGATCTGAAGACTGTACCTCTAAAGATAATCATGTCGGGGCCCGTCCCATACAAGTCCAACAAATCAATACCGTGGAACTATGGAGGAGAGATCTTCTACCACGGTGTTAAGCAAATTGAATCAACTGAAGAGAGTTCTGATGAAGAGACTTCCGACATTGGAAACATTGCCGGAACGAGTAAAATCACCCGCAGTGGAAGAATTTTCTCTCCGGAGATTGCGCCTCCAAAGGCAATATTCGGACCCTCAAATGCTCCTAAGGTTACTCCTGTGCCAGTCAACATATCTGTGAGAACTCCAGTTATGAAGAAGTTGTAACTTCCGTGGTTGTACCCTCTGCTGTTGCTGCTGATAAAGGGAAGGGGATCCAAGAAGCGCCCGTCAGGACGAGGGCTCAGCCTTTGGTCATCTGTGAGACCACCCAAAAAGAAATGGAGGAGATTTTAAAAATAATTAAGAAAAGAGACTACGATGTTGTGGAGCAACTGGGGCAAACCCCCTCAAAAATCTCTATGCTCTCCTTGCTGCTTTGTTCCGAAGCTCATGCTAAAGCCCTGATCAGATTCTTGAAAACGGCCCACGTGCCACAGGAAACCTCCGCGGACCAGTTCCAGGAGTGTGTAGCTAGCCTAACAGCCGACAAAGGTCTTGGTTTCTCCGATGCCGATTTAACATCTAAGGGGAGAAAGCATAATGACGCGCTACATATCTCGGTGGAATGCAGAGGGACTACTCTGGCACACGTTCTGGTAGACACTGGTTCATCGGTGAACATCGTACCAAATAAGGCATTGGATAGACTAGATTATGAAGGTCTAACTTTGAAGCCCAACAACATCATTGTCAGAGCCTTTGACGGTTCTAAAAGGATGGTCCACGGGGAGGTGGACATCTCGATTAAAGTGGGAACGGAAACTTTCAACTCCACATTTTATGTGATGGACATCCGTCCCTCCTATTCTTGCTTGTTGGGAAGACCCTGGATCCACAATGTTGGGGCCGTCACTTCTTCTTTGCACCAAATGCTCAAGTACCCTGTTCAGGGGAAAATTATAACAGTTCATGGCGATGAGGAGTACATGATAAGCCATCTAAATTCATTCCGCTATGTTGAATTGGATGGTGAATTCATCGAGACCCCCTTTCAGCACTTTGAAGAGGTTTCCCCTGAAGTTGCAGAAACCAAGACAATGACTTCTGTACCCGTCATTACCAAACCTGTCTCCCGGATGTCATCCCTTAAAGATGCGAAGGCTGTGATTGAAGAAGGGGGAAGCACAATATGGGGTCAGCTACCAGACTTTCCTTTCAAGGCAGATAAATTCGGCTTGGGTTTTACTGCTTCTGCTCAAAAGGCTGTACGCTGCTCCCGGGCTGGAGGGCCACCGTTGAAGATCACCCATCATGGAGTTCATGCTTTGGAGGATGGTGAAGATGATTGCAACTTTGAAGACTGGATTTTCCCGACTATTGAAGGAGGACTAAACAACTGGGAGGCAAAGGATTTTGTTCCCATTACTTTCATAAATCAGTAATTTATCTTTCAAACATTTCTGTTGGTTTGTAATAATTCTTAAATAATTTGTACTCTTTCAACCTTGTGTCTTACCCGAGGCACCAAGGTCCATTTGTAAGGGTTCTTATTTTTCATCTTCATATGCCATTTAATGAATCATGGACGTTTTCACATATAAACTTTTGTGTTCATTTTCTTTCTTTTGCATTTTATTTGTTTAAAGGTGGCTATCCCTTACACACACCCACACTCACAAATGTAGGTACCCTTCCATTCCGGATTCCATGGGTAACAATTCTGCTATGACCTTCAGTGACTCTGAAGACTTGGTCTACCATGCCGAATACGAAGGTGATGAAGACTGTGAAGTGCCAGGAGAATTGGCTAGACTGCTACAACAGGATGAAAGGGCTATTCTGCCCCATGAAGAGCTGTTGGAGACAATCAACTTGGGTACTGTGGAAGACAGAAAAGAAGTTAGAGTGGGTGCCAACCTAGAGCCAAGTGTCAAGGAGTGCTTAGTTCAGCTGTTGAATGAGTATGTTGAGATCTTCGCCTGGTCTTATGAAGACATGTCGGGACTCGATACAGATATTATGGTTCACCGTCTCCCTACAAGAGAAGACTATCCACCTGTTAAACAGAAAGTTCACCGTATGAGGCCAGACATGTCTGAAAAGATCAAAGCAGAAGTTATGAAGCAATTCAATACTGGATTTCTTGCTGTTACTTCCTATCCACAATGGGTTGCTAACATTGTGCCCGTGCCTAAGAAAGACGGCAAAGTGAGAATGTGCGTGGATTACAGAGACTTAAATAGAGCCAGCCCTAAAGATGACTTTCCACTACCGCACATTGACATCTTGGTTGACAATACAGCTCAGCACAAGGTATTTTCTTTCATGGATGGATTTCCAGGGTACAACCAGATCAAAATGGCCCCTGAAGACATGGAGAAGACTACTTTTGTTACACAGTGGGGTACCTTCTGCTATAAAGTGATGTCGTCTGGACTGAAGAATGCCGGGGCAACCTATCAGCGTGCCATGGTAGCTTTGTTTCATGATATGATACATCATGAGATTGAAGTCTACGTAGATGACATGATAGCCCGTTCACAAACTGAAGAAGAACACCTCGACCATTTGCAAAAGCTGTTTGTCAGATTGAAGAAATACAAGCTCAGATTAAACCCTAACAAGTGTACGTTCAGTGTCCGGTCCGGAAAACTCTTGGGTTTCATTGTCAGCAACAAAGGCATCGAGGTTGATCCTGCCAAAGTCAAGGCTATACGAGAAATGCCCGCTCCTCGCACTGAGAAGGAGGTCAGAGGTTTCTTGGGACGCCTAAACTATATTGCAAGGTTCATTTCTCACCTAACATCTACCTGTGAACCAATCTTCAAGTTGTTGAAGAAAGATCAGATAGTTAAATGGAATGATGACTGTCAAGATGCTTTCGATAAAATCAAGGAGTATTTGATAGAACCTCCTATCTTGATGCCACCCGTCGAAGGAAGACTGCTAATCATGTATCTGACCGTCTTAGAAAATGCAATGGGGTGCGTACTGGGCCAACATAACGAGTCTGGCCGAAAAGAGCATGCCATTTATTACCTTAGCAAAAAGTTTACCGACTGTGAAACAAGATATTCACTGCTCGAGAAAACTTGCTGCGCTTTGGTATGGGCTGCTCGCCGGCTAAGGTAGTATATGTTGACTCATACCACTTTGCTAATATCTAAGATGTACCCGATCAAGTACATATTTGAAAAGCATGCTTTGTCTGGAAGAATAGCTAGATGGAAAATGATACTTACAGAGTATGATATACAGTACACGACCCAAAAAGCTATAAAGGGGAGTGTGCTAGCTGATCATATGGCCCATTAAGCTGTCGAAGATTACCAATCCATGAGGTTCGACTTCCCTGACGAAGACATTATGACATTGGACAACATTGAAGATTTCAGACCATATGACGGACCTGAACAAGGATCCCGATGGACCCTGTACTTTGATGGTGCCTCCAACGCACTTGGCAATGGTATCGGAGCGGTACTTATCTCTCCAGAAGGTTTCCATACTCCTTTCACCTCCAGACTTTGATTCAACTGCACCAACAACATGGCCGAGTATGAAGCTTGTATCTTTGGACTCAAGGCTGCCATAGACTTGGGAATCAGATCTTTGATTGTATTTGGGGACTCAGCTTTGGTTATCAGTCAAATCAAAGGAGAGTGGTACACTAAACATCCCAACCTCATCCCTTACAAAGAACATGTCTTGACATTGCTCCCACATTTCGAGCAAATTACCTTCGAGCACTTCCCGCGAGAAGAAAATTAGCTAGCAGATGCTCTAGCTACGATGTCATCCATGTTTAAACTTAATTGGGATAATGAGGCTCCCAAAATCACCATTGAACGGGTGGATGAACCCGCACATTGTCACGAGATTAATACCGAAGAAGTAGTGGACCGGCCTTGGTTTCACGAAGTCAAAAGGTATCTTGAGGCTCAAGAATATCCTGAAGGAGCTTCAGTCAATGATAAAAAGTTCTTAAGGAGATTCTCAGCTAAGTTCTTCCTGAGCAATGGTATCCTATACAAGCGCAATCATGATTGCGTTCTGCTTCGTTGTGTGGACAAGATTGAAGCTGAACAGATCATGGCTGAACTACACAATGATTCCTTTGGCACCCACTCTAGCGGTCATACAATGGCTAAGAAGATTCTAAGGGCAGGCTACTACTGGTCTCCCATGGAAGCTGACTGCTATCAATATTCCAGAACTTGTCACAAATGTCAGATTTATGCGGACAAGATACACATACCTCTGGTTCCTCTCAACGTCTTAACAGCTCCTTGGCCATTCGCTATGTGGGGAATCGACATGATTGGAGAGATCAAGCCTACAACATCCAATGGACACCGTTTCATTCTGGTAGCCATTGATTACTTTACCAAGTGGGTCTAAGCAGATTCCTTTGCATCCGTCACAAAGAATGTGGTTACCCGCTTCATCAAGCAGAACCTTATCTGTCGGTACGGTATCCCCGATAGGATCATCACTGATAACGGTACAAACCTTAATAATACTATGATCACCGCCTTGTGCGAACAGTTCAAGATTCAACATCACAATTCATCTCCCTATCGGCCAAAGATGAACGGTGTTGTCGAAGCTGCAAACAAAAATATCAAGAATATCATACAAAAGATGACAGTCACCTACAAAGACTGGCATGAGATGTTACCGTTTGCTCTGCACGAGTACTGTACCACGGCTCGCACTTTAACTGGGGCAACACCCTATTCCTTGGTATATGGCATGGAAGTTGTTTTACCTATTGATGTTCAGATTCCCTCCTTGAGAATCATGAAGGATGCTGGTTTGAATGAAGACGATTGGATCCAGACCCGACTTGATTAGTTAAACTTAATTGACGAGAAGAGACTTACTACTGTTTGCCACGGTCAGATTTATCAAAAACGGATGATCAAAGCTTTCAACAAGAAAGTCAGACGCCAAGTGTATCAAGTTGGAGATCTTGTGATCAAGCGCATCATCTTGCCGCAAAGTGATCCCACGGGCAAGTGGACTCCTACCTACGAAGGACCATTTGTGATCAAGAACATCTTTTCTGGTGGGGCAATGATTTTAACCACCATGGACGGCGATGATCTGCCGCACCCTACAAACGCAGACATAGTTAAAAGATACTACGCATAAGAGACCCGCTAGGTTGATACACCTAGGCAAAACAAGGGCATCCCAGTGAATCGAAAACCCAAAAGGGTGGTTCAGGCAAAAATTAGGGATAAAACAAAAAAAAGTTGTACACCCGGCAAGTTGAAAACCTGAAAGGGTGACTTGGGAAAAAAAGGGTTTCCCGGTGGACTGAAAACCCGAAAGGGCGGTCCAGGCAAAAGTTAGGGAATTAAAGCGTATGACTATGTCTCGTCGGATCACTTTAAGGACAATCACTTCACAAACAAACTCTGAGGCTTCCGATCAATCCAATCATCTTTGGACAAAGCAACGAACGGACAAGATATTCGAAATTACGAAGGCTATAGCAGAATGGGAACCCCATGGAATTTTTTACACTTAGCCATCTTTCTTTGTATAAATTTTTCTCATTTTTTACGACACCATCCTCTTACTAGGATGTCTGTCTCCTTTGTACAAAACACTTATTCAAAGTAAATACAAATATATCTCTTTCAAAGTACATAAAACTATTTTCCTTTTTCTTTACACTTGTGTTTTATTTGCAAAAACGTCTAATGATTCATTAATGAACATATGCATTTGAACATAATTACCATTTACAAATAAACAGGATGAAAAAGAGTAATTACTGACAGGTAGAAAGATTAGGAAGACGTCTTTAGACTATTCCATGAGCAATCTCTACAGCACGTCATTAAGATCCCCCAGCGGAGCCAAAAATTTGGACTACAGATCCCCAGCGGATATGAGACTACCAACTACCAATTCCCAGCGGAGCTGAAATTTCTAACCCACGGCGGAAATTATCCAGTTTCTCCAGGTTTCCCCAGCAAATTGTCTTGAAGCCTGAAAATCAACCAATTAATAGTTAACTTCTGTTTCTCCCCAACCTAGGGTAACTCCCCCAGTAAAGTGGCATACATACCAAACTCCTGAACTCCCCAGCGGAATTAAAATTTTCCCCAATAGAGTTTTCTTTATAGGATAAACTTTTTCCCACAACGTTTTTATTGCTTCTTGACAGAACGAAGACTCACGTAAGTAATCCTCAGTAGAAGTCTTTAAAATTCTCTAGATTCCCCAAGAAGATTCCTCAAGAAGTATATCGCATTATTCTCACAGCAGGAATCCTCAGCAGTCAAGGGTTTATTTCCCCCGGCGGTAGTCAAGGATTTATTTTCCTCAGCAATACAGCAAATCAGCTTACATGCACATACATTACATCATAAACATAGATATAACACATTTATTGCATCATACATTTCATGCAACATAATTTTGTGTTTCAGCTAATGTTTTACCCTTTTCAGAATAAGATTAACAACTATCTGTAACAAAAATATCCATAGATCACTGATACAGTCCAGATACGCTCCAGACACGGAAGCCATTCTGTCACTCATTCAAATCTTAATTTCAAGATACAGTCCAGATACGCTCCAGACACGGAAGCCATTCTGTCACTCATTCAGACTTCAACAATCAGATACAGATTAGATACGCTCCAGATACGGAAGCCATTCTATTTTCTCATTCAGATTCAACTATTAATTTCAAGTACATATACACTCCAGACACAGAAGTCATTCTGATACTTAATCAAATCCCAAGTTCGGATACAGTCCAGATACGCTCCAGACACGGAAGCCATTTTGTCACTCATTCAGACTTCAACAATCAGATACAGATTAGATACGCTCCAGATACGGAAGCCATTCTATTTTCTCATTCAGATGCAACTATCAATTTCAAGTACAGGTACACGCGCCACGGAAGTCATTCTGTCACTTATTCAGATCCCAGTTACAGTTCAGATATACTCCAGACACATAAGTCATTCTGCTACTCATACAGATCTCAACTTCAGATACAGTCCAGATACGCTCCGTACACGGTTGCCATTCTGTCACTTATTCTGATTTTTCTCCCAGATTAGATACACTCCAAGACATGGAAGTCATTATGTTGCCTATTCAAAATACAGTCCAGATACACTCCAGACACGGAAGTCATTCTGTCACTCATTCATACTTAATTTCAAGATACAGTACAGATACACTCTAGACACGGAAGTCATTCTGATACTTAATCATATCCCAAGTTCCGATACAGTCCAGATACGCTCCATACGCAGAAGCCATTTTGTCACTCATTCAGACTTCAACAATCAGATACATATCAGATATGTAACCCATTCTATTTCTCATTCAGATTCAACTATCAATTTCAAGTCCAGATACACTCCAAGACATAGAAGTCATTTTGTCACTTATTCAGATCCCAGTTACAGTTCAGATATACTCCAGACACGGAAGTCATTCTGCTACTCATACAGATCTCAACTTCGGATACATTCCAGATACGCTTCGTACACGGTTGCCATTCTGTCACTTATTCTGACTTTTCTCCCAGCTCAGATACACTCCAAGACATGGAAGTCATTCTGTTTCCTATTCAAGATACATTACAGATACATTCCAGACACGGAACTCATTTTGTCGCTTACCCAGATTCCAAGTACAAATACAGTTCAGATACGTTTCAAATACGGACACCATTCTGATGCTTATTCTGTCGATTTACAACTAAACATTCTTGGATGGCATCTTTAAGCCCATCTCCAACAAGATTCTGTCACCTCTCCAAATGGCATCTTTAAGCCCATTCCCTCAATTTTACTTTTGTCGAGTGCAAATTTACAGGCACTCTAGTGTACAATCATCTTCTACCTTCGAGTCACGAACGGCGAAACTCGCCGATCAAACTCTTCAGGTTCAAGAAGATTGAACAGGGGCAGCTGTTGTACCCCAAAATTTGCCCTCCCATTTTTCCAGAAATCACAACCCTAGGGTTCCTCAGATATTTAAGAATGGCTCAGGAATCGATCAGACAAATTTTCTCCTTTGGCAATAAACCAGCAATTAGGGTTTTTACTTGCAGTTCTCAGAAGAAATGAATTCACGAAGATCCAATTGGCTTTCACACGTTTTCATGCTTTTTCAAGTTTACTGAAAGATTACTGTTTATTCTCAAGGCATGTTTCTTTGGGACAAGAGATGGGATCTAAGACTGTCATTCGGAACATTCATGTTTTGTTTGATCCAGGTTGACCAGATAATTTACGTTTGTTAAGACATTTGCTGGTTAATGGAATAAGACATTTGTTGGTGTATGGAATGAACATTTGTTTGTTTATGGAATACACAGTGCGTGTTTATTTGGAATACAGTTTCAAGATTGTAGAGTTATTGGATTACTTGGAATTTAAGTTATCTTGGTTGGAATTATTGGAATGTAGTTTCAATTATCTTAATCAAGAATCTTAAAGAATTAGTGAAAATACGAAGAGAAAATTGCAAGTTATTGACAGTAGAAGATTTTAATGGATATCAGAATACCTCATGAGACTTTCTTTCATTTATTTCAAAAAAATTTGTTACAATACAATTTATTATTTAAATGCTTTAAGTTTTACAACTTATTGTATTTGAAAAAATAAATTAGAACAATTATTTGAGTATTCCTATCTAAATTACAAAGGAAAAATTTAAGCCTAAGAGTGACTAAGCTTCCACTGCTTCCATGCATGCCAAAGAATCTTCTGCTTCCTCTGCTTTGCCACCATCCAGTTTGCGCTCACATGAAAAATAAAAGACAGAAAATTGATCAGTACAGTTAATTGGATATGGTTAAGAATTTTCAAAAGAAAAATGCGTTCATCATTAAAGTTTGCAATTTGGAATCAGAGGGCTACTTTTAATTCATCACGTTTTTATTTTTCTATTTTTGCAAATCACAAGAAGATTGCTCTTCTTGGTTCACAAAAAAAAAAAAGATAAAAATGTAAGAAAAGTTGTCCAAATAAAAAAAGAATGCAATCCATTTATCCAAATACAAGCAAAGCTGCCCAAACAAGTGAAAATATACAAGTAGCATGGCCAAACAGGAAGCAGGAAAGCAAAGCTGGCCCAACATAGTCAAAAGATACAGCAGCATGGCCAAACAGGCAGCAGGCGCGCAAACTACCCAAGATATACAAGCAGCATGGCCAAGCAAGCAGCAGGCACACAAAATGCACAAGACATCAGCATATCAGCATGCAAACAAATTATAAACAGCAAGAACGAGGCAGCATAGGCAGTAGCAGACAAATCATAAGCATACAAAAGGGCATCAGCAGGAAGAAAATATAAAACTAAGTCAACAAGCAAGAGGCTTGTTCATAAGCTTTTCATCATTTTCCAAATTGAAAATTGCAAACTTTTCAGAAAAATATTTGGGCTTAGGGTCATTAAGAGAGGAAGAGGAAAGAAGTCACCTAGGGGATGCTGTCCTGCTGTCACAATTGCACCAAAAATGCTAGCAAACAAAACTGCAAGGAAAAGAGCCTAAGAAGAAAATCCCAAAGTATTCAAAATTTGGTGGTTTCCCACCATTTTGAATAAGCTGCAAAATTGTAAAGAAAGAATCCAATATAACAGTAAGAGGGTTCAAGAGAAAAAGGGAGAGAAAAATTATCAAATACAAACTGCCACCAAACTTCCAAAAGATCCCAATCGGTTAACAGCAACAAGTTCATAACCAAAATTGTCAACAAAAACATTTCAAAACCAAAACCTTCAAAATGCTGTCAAACACACAAAACCCTTCAACCTGTTAAACCATAACCAACATCCCAAACAGTTCAAAACCATTGCAAATTGTTACAAGTTTCAAACCTACAAAAAAAAACACAAACTGCCATCTTCCTCAACCTACCAAAACATTTAAACTGTAACCAAACAAACAGAACCAAGTATCAAAACTTCCATCAAACACAACCAAACCAACAACTCAGTTCAAAATATCCAAAACTGTAACAACAAGCCATCAAACTCCCAAACCAAAACTAGTTCATAACCAAACTGTCACAAAAATCGCCAAAAAACATTCAACAAAACTCCTTAAACTGCCAAACAAAAAACAGTCCAACATCCTAATCAACCTCCAAAACATACAATTCCAACCCAGTTCAAACCAAACTATTAACAAAAGTCATCATTAACAACAAAAACCATCTTCAATACAAAGCCACAAAATCTCAAAGCTTTCACAAACTGATAAAACCTGTTAGAACATTCAAACCCAAAACAGTTCAAACAACAATTTCCAACATCCCAGCAATCATCATCATCATCATCAAACAACATCATTCAAAGCACGAAAAATAACAAAGTCTCAGAAGCAAACATCATCATTGTTCAAAGAAAAGAGGGAAGATTACCTAGCACCTTCGTCATCATTTCCTCCTCCTTGCCAAGCCCGTCACCAGGGAGCATCTCATCTCAAATCTCACTATCCTCTCACAGGAAAGCCCCAAAGGTATGGATTTTTTTCGCATCCCTTCAAACTGTTTACTGCATCTCAAACATATAGTGCAATAGATTAACAGAAAAATACGAACAAAATTAAGCAATAACAGAAACTCATTCAACTTCAAAATAGAATTTTACCTTTCAAAAGTAAAAAACATTAGCACTTGGGATGAGAGAGGGAGGATGCTCCGGTAACGAGGGTGAGAGGAGGATCAGAAAAACGCGTTTCAAACCCCTTTTTTAAATCCATTTCATAAATTAGGGATTTCAAAAAAAAAATGTTCACTCATGAACCAAGGACGAGTAGAGGCGTTGAGTGAGAAAGATGAACGATAGAGAGAGAGAGGCGATTGAACGAACAGAAGCGGCGCCGCTGTGAAAGGGTAGTCACAAACCCTAATTCACGTTTACCCTTAATCAAAATGCATTAGACAGAGTTAGTATATTGGGCCATTTCTTTTGCAAAAACTTAAGCCGATGCGCTAGCTCACACCCCCCTTTGCCTTTTATTTTTGTTCAACATCAATATTAATGCACCTTTGGGCCTAACACCTTCAAATATCCCAAGCCCATTTTCACTAGTTTTGTTCCATTTTAATTTGTGTTAATAATATGTTAAAACTTCATTTTTGTAAAAATTAATTTGATTTTCTTAATTAGTTTTCTCTTATCATTTTCTTTTTTTTTATTATTAATTTTATTACACTTAATAAAAACATCAAAACATTAACTTTAACTTAATTTATTTTCGTTCTTTAAGGTTAGGTTACGTAATTAATAAAAATACATAAAATAATAATAATAATAATAAAATTTTTTAATCTTTTTTAGAATAGATTTTTATTTATCTCTTTTCAAGAAAATACATACATTTCATACTTTATCGATTTTATTTTCGTAAATGGTCTTAGCTTTATATGGAATCGCACAACAATTCGATTTGGTTGTAATATTTGGACATTGCTATTTGTTATGTGATTCATCCCCATTTCTAATAATTACCCCCATTCCCGGATACTTTTGTAATAGCTTAGACTTTTAATTTCCGCAATTTATTACTTTCTATATACTGTGTAGTAATTAGGCATGTATGGCAAGATTCAAAAATTAATCGCTAGATGACCTAATCCAAGGATAAATAACTTAAAATCAGCATGCTTCTCACACGTGCACCTCTAGGGTAACCCCGCTTGTTGCCTCGGAAATACAATCATGTCCCTCGAATATGAGACACTCTAGCAAATGGCCCTTCGACAAATAAAGATCGTAGTCCCTCGATGACCCTCGATGTTGCCTTCGATAAGACGATCTCGTCCCTTACAAAATTGCTAGAGCGTCTCACAAGTTGCCTTCAATGATTGTAAAATTGACCCGCGCCTGTCCCGTTTAACATCCAAACACAAGGTTGTTTACCAAATACAATGGTAAAACAACAATGTGAAAGGGTTTAAAATGTATAGGAAAGAACTTTGAGTAGGGTAGACAACTCCTAGTTACTTGATCAACTTGCAAACATCCTTGCTATTTTCAAAAACACTCAACACAATTTCAAAACATTTCTCGAAACAAACTTTCAAACATTGAAACATCTTTTCAAAAGATAAACACCTTTGTATACATTCAAACAAGAATTATTACAAAGGTTGCCTAGACAAAGGCCTCTTTTCAAAATATTTTCAAAACACACGCCATGAGCACACAATCAAACAAAAGCAAGTGATCTAAAACGAGTAACTAAGAGCCCATGGAAAACAATGGATGAAAAGGGTGCTAACACCTTCCCTTTTCATAATCTACCCCCCGAACACAAGAAAACATCTCAAAGGTCTTTCCTGTGCTTTTTGACCTTTCCTTTGGATAAAATAAAAAGTCGGTGGCGGCTCTTGCTAACGGCACAAGTGCGAACGAAACGTAAAACCTCTAGTCAGTTCTTCCACCGTATCACAGCGGGGAACATGTTTGATCTCCGTATGGGTGAATCTCTTCATTATTTCTTTGTCCAAGTTTAGGTAATCGACGAGGCTATCGTTCTTGGCCTGGTACTCTCCTCGTACCTGGGATGTGACGAGCTAGGAGTTAGTGAAGATTTGTACTTCCTGGGCACCCAAGTGATAAGTGCAAATTGTAGTTATTTTTGTATATACTTTTTGTTGCATTTATCGACTTTTTGTTGTTAATATCATTGAATAAACCTGACTTTTGTGTAAATACATTTAGTATATGTTTATTTGTGTTTTTGTGTATATAGTGTATAGTTTGATGTTTTTCAATTCTTTTTGTAGGTATTTGTTGCATTTTGGATCAATGAGGAATAAGGTATTGAAGGCACAACTCTGGATGCGCGTTTTCGGAATAAAAGACCATTTTTAGGACATTCGGTCCAAGAGAGTCTGTGATACGGTGGGATAACTGACTTGAGATTTTGCGTTTGTTTTCGCAAATGTTTCGGTTGAGCAAGAGTCGCCACCGACTTTTTATTTTATCCTAAAGGAAAGGTTAAAAAAGCACAGGAAAAACCTTTTGAGATGTTTCGTGGGTTCGGGGGGTAGATTATGAAAAGGGAAGGTATTAGCACCCTTTTCATCCATGGTTATCCATGGGCTCTTAGTTACTTGGTTTTAGATCACTTGCCTTGATTTTTGATTGCTTGAAATGGTGTGTGTATTTGTGTTTTGAAAATGTTTTGAAATAGACGCCTTTGTTTCAGCAACCGTTGTAATGACTCGTGTTTGAGTATATACGAAGGTGTGTATCTTTTCGAAAAGATGTTTCAAATGTTTTTGAAAGTTTGTTTTGAAAGTGTTTGTGGAGTGTGGTTTGAAAAGTAGGCAAGTGTTTTTGCAAGTTGATCAAGTAACTAAGAGTTTTGTCTACCCCTAATGTACTCAAAGGTTTTTCTCATGTTTTAACCCCTTTTAACAATTTCGTTCCACCATTGTATTTGGTGGAAAATCTTGCGTTTAGGATGTTTAACGGGACAGACGCGGGTCATCGTATGGACCATGAATGCAATGGTGCCAAGTGTCTTTGGCAATTTGCTTGAAGGGACTTGATCATTTAGATAGGCAACTTTCGAAAGCGTCATCGAGGGACTTATGATCATTTGAATTGTTTTGCCAAAGAAACTCGACGTACAAGCATGGCCCATTTTGGAAGGCAACATGTGGGATTACCCTAGGGGGTGCAAGTGTGATTGTGTATTGATTTCATGTATTTGTCTTTGTATT
Organism: Vicia faba; assembly: GCA_948472305.1. Lineage (NCBI taxonomy): Eukaryota > Viridiplantae > Streptophyta > Magnoliopsida > Fabales > Fabaceae > Vicia > Vicia faba. Next base: position 394,373,557 of record OX451736.1, read on the forward strand.
AGGTTATCTAGCGTTGGGTTTTATTTACATACAACCCTAGGTCTAACCATGGTATAATTCAAAAGCGATAAATTGCAGGAATTTAAAGTCCTAAACTATTACAAATAGTATCCGGGAGTGGGGGTACAAGTATACAAATGAGGGATGATACTTATAGGAGAATAGTATCCAAATAATTACAACCAAATCGAATTTGCGCAAATGTAAAATATAATGTATAGCAATGTATAAGAATAGCAAATGTATCAATGTATAAAAAGATAAAATGTGTATTGTAAATGTATTTGTGTAAGTGTATGATTATTTACAAGGTGCGAAATGTTAATGTATTAAGTATCGTTAACTTAATGAGAAATTTGAATATTTCATTTATAAATTGTTATCATTTGGTATTTTATTAGATATGTACAAATAAAATGTTTTAATGTTTTATGTATTTATGTATTTATGTTTTTTATACAAAAGATTTAACTAAAGAAAAGAAAAATGTTTTAGATTCAAAATATTCTATTATCTATGTTTTAGTTAATATACAAAGCTTTTTAATTGAAAAAAAGTTTTAAGATATTCTAAATTTATATACATTAATCGTACTATCTTAAAAAAAATAAAAAGAGTAATTTGGACTATTTTATATCAAAAAGTTAATGTATTATAAAAAAGAAGTTAGGTTATGAAATAAGTGAAAATTAAGAAAAGATTAAGAAGGGTTTGTTAATAGAAAAAAGAAAAGAGGTTATGTGGGCCTAAAGCTTGAACAAATGGCCCACCGAGTCTATGAGAAAAACAGGAAGAGGGGGGTATGCGCATGGGCCTTACGCTTGCTTTTGTGGGACAAAGCCCAAGTTTTGGATCAATTTTGTTTAGGGTTCTTTCAGAATTCGTTCAATTAGGATTTAGGGTTCGTGTGATACAAAGGGGCGCCGTTCTTCACTTCACTTTGGTCGTTCTCTTCATCTTTACGAACCATGATCATCTGAACGAAAACTTCCGCCAATAGCCTCCAGGTGCCTCAGTCAGCTCCTTCTTCTCCATGGTCACGTAGGCAACGGTTTTGCAAGGTACTGACTTTCGTTCTGTGTGTTTTACGCCTTTGCATGCTTTTACTTACTTCTGATTCTTTTATGTTGCTTGATGTTTGTACGAAATGTGGAAAGGAAAAGAAATGAGGGGTTATACCTGTGGAGAGGAGGTGAGGAGGACCGGAGGCACCTAGGCAGGCAAGGGCAGAGGCTCGATGATGCTAGGAGCTGGAGAATCTGGTATTCGTCTTTTATCTTTTTGTTTTATGATGAGCTTCTGAAAACAATTCTTTATCCTCCTCACATTTGCTCGTTTCTGTTGCCTTTGAATATTTGTTGTTGGCCCAGTGATGAAAGTTTTCTGAGGGCCTTGATGGGTGGTTTGAATGCTTGTTGATTTTGTGATTTTGAAAGGTTGAGCTTGAGGGCCTTGAAGCTTTTGGGCTTAGATAGGTTGATGCTTCTAGACTTGATGACAGGCACAGGTTTTAGCCTTGATGACTGGTACAGGTTTTAGCCTTGATGACTGGTACAGGTTTTAGGCTTGGAGACTGGTTAGGCTTCATGTTTTTGTTGCAACAGGTTAAGGCTGAAGCTGTTAAAGGCTTGGAATGCAGGTTGAAGGTCTTTTGGGCAGTTGATATCAGTTTAGGCTGGATGCTGTTTTTGTTGTTTTCTAAACTTGACACAGGTTTAGGCTTTGTTGGCTTAAAAATTGTCTTGAAATGGTTTTTTCCCTTTGACAGGTTTAATGGCTTCAGGGTTTTATGCAGGATGTAAGAGGCTTTGGCTGAGGCTAGCTTCAGGCTTGCATCAGTTTGAGGTTTTGACACAGGTTTGGCTGTTAAGCTTGAAAGGCTTCAGGCTTGGACAGGTTAAGCTTGGCCTTTTGTTATTTGTGAGTGTTGCAGGTCTTTGCTTTGAAGCTTGTATGGTTTGTATTTACTGGGGAAGTTCTATGTATTTTTTTTTCTATGTTACCATTTTGGAGAGTTTTTATCTGTTTGATATCTCTGCCCCTTCTCTACTGTGTTAGCAGTTTGTTTTATATCTTTTTGTCCTCATGCCTAAACCTGTAAGCCTATCTTCTCTTACTCTCTCTCTCCTCTCTCTTGACAGTTTTTAAGCATTTTATATTGCTTATATTGTCCTTAGGTTCTGAAAAGGCACTGATGGAAAAATGATGATTTGAACATGCTTGCTTGCATATGTAGTTTAGCTCTGCATACTTTATGTACTTCTTCCATATTTTCTGCTTCTTTGTGACAGTATTTTGATACTTTGATATCTTGAGATATCTTTTGGGCAACTTTGCACCTTTTTGGCAGCTTTTTGGCTTAGTTGCTTTGACATTTAGTTCAGTTTGGATTTGGACTTTGTTTGGCATGCTGTTTGAAACTTTTGGACTTATGCAGCTTTTTGACAAACTTTGAATTTGTGCAATATTAAAATTTGTGCATTTCATACTTTTTGCAAGCATTTTTCATCCCTCTCTGAACCGGGAGAAATCTCGTGATTTGCAGAGAGGGCGAACTGATTCCGGCCAGTCGCCTTTAATGATGAGCCCAAATTAATTGTTTGCCTTTAATTATTTTATCTGCTTTGACTTTTTCTTTCTTCTTTGTTTTGCAGATAAAACAATCAAATGGAGAGGAGTAGCAGTAGAAGCTGAGGATTTGAAGACTTAGGAATATTTAGGATAGTTTTTATTCCAAATTTAATCATTTGTAAACATTTATTATTATGAATACTTTGTAAATAAATACTGTATTCAAACAACAATTGTAACGAATAATTAAAGATGAATAAAATCCATTTTGATCAGTTAATTCTTTTTCTTCTTTTCAATTGTTTATTTTATTATTTATAATTCTCAAATTATAATAATCGGAAATAAATTCCAACCATTTTAACTCAGAATAATAAATAATCCATAAACGTCCGACATCTTGAATAATCAAAGCAATGCACTGTCAAATCACACATGCCCAAATGTCTTTTCCTTTTACTGATTTTAAATCAAACACTGCAAACTCAATCCAAATGCCTCTGTCCATATCTCAGAATAACTTGAAAAGCACTGTAAAATTAATTCTTTCGGAGCAATGTGCGCGTAAAAACCCTAGTTCTTGATTAAATGTCAAAGAAACGTCCGCCTGATCAAAGCCTGAGCCAACTCAACCAAACCCTAGCAATCTTCTTGAACTGCTTTAAAATCAATGAAAACCCTAATTTTTGTCTGACTGGCGAAAAAACTCTGTTTAACCGATTCTTGAGCCAGTCTGAAAAATCAGGGAAAAGCCCAAAGCTGTGATTTCTTGTGGAAAAATACGAGGGCAAATTTTGGGGTACAACAGTTGCCCCTGTTCAATCTTCTTGAACCTGAAGAGTTAGATTGGCAAGTTTGCCTTTCGCGACTCGAGGGTAAAAGGAGATTGGACACTAGAGTGCCCAGAAAATTTGCACTTGGTGATGGGCTTAAAGATGCCATCTGGTGACTACTGATAGGAGGATGGGCTTAAAAGATGCCATTTGGAAATGTTTGTTGAGGAGGATGGGCTTATAGATGCCATCTGGAAATGGGCTTAAAAGATGCTATTTGGAAATGTTTGTTGAGGAGGATGGGCTTATAGATGCCATCTGGAAATGGGCTTAAAAGATGCCATTTGGAAATATTGAACTGCATGACCTTGGCGAGTGGACGAGTATCAGAAAGGTATCCATGTTTTGGAACGTCTCTGAACTGGGGGTCTGAACAAGCGATAGATTGACATCCATGTTTGGAGAATCCGTAAGCTGTTTTCAGGAGTTGGAGTTGAATAAGCAATGGAGTAGCATCCGTTGTTGGGAAGCGTCCGTAAACTGTCTTCAAAAGTTGCATCTGAACAAGTGATAGATTAACATTCGTTGTTGGGAAGCGTCCGTAAACAGTTTTCAGTAGTCTTGAAGTGAAGAAGGAACCGGCGTAGGGTTTCCTGATGATGAGTCCGTGTAAAACTGGTTCCGGGTGAATCTGGAATAAGTATCGGAATGTTGTCGTGTTTGGGTCACATCTGAACTATTTCTGGATGAATCTCGGAAGATGATGATTTTTGTCTGTTGACTGATCTTTTCCTGAAAAGGCAAAGAGTTAGTTGAATGCAATGTCATGATGCATGATGCAATGTATGTTACATCAATGTTGATGATATGAATGTGATGAATGCGCATGTAAGCTGATGAGCTGTCTTGCTGAGGATAGATGAATCCTGGATGGCTGGGGACAGAAGAATCTTGACTGTTGTCGGGGAAAATAATTCCTTGACTGCTGCTGGGGAGGGCAAGAATCTTTGATCATAAGAAATCCTGAGACCACTGTCAGGGAATTCGGAGCTTGGGTTGTATGCCAATCTACTGAGGAATTCATGTCTTGAGGGGATCTTCACTGGAGAATATTCGAATATTCTGTGAGGAACTGAAAATGAGAGTCTTCACTCTGCTTAGGGATTGATAGTTGGAAGTTTTAGCTCCGCTGGGGATATTGAAACCGTGTAGGGTTGCTTCATGATGAGGTGATGGAAATCTTCGTTCTGTTAACGATCAGAAACTGGGAGTATACCAATCTTCTGAGGTTTTAAGGATGAGGGTCTTCACTCTTGAAGGTTAACTGCTATCTGGTCGTAATCCAGGCTTCACAGAAATTTGTATTGCTATCTGGTCGTGGTCCAGGCTTCACAATAGCTTGCTAAGCTGTTATCCGGTCAAATTCGGGCTTCACGGCTTGTGTTAAAGATATACCACTATCTGGTCGATTCCACGCTTCGTAGTACTCTTGACTGCTGTCTGGTCGTAATCCGGGCTTGGCGATTGTCTGACACTGTTATCCGGTCGTAGTCCGGTCTTCACAATATGCTGTAGAGATCAAGATACTATCCGGTCAAATCCGGGCTTCATAACTTGAATTCAGGAGATCCCACTATCTGGTCGTAATCCAGACTTTGCGGTAGTCTGACACTGTTATTCGGTCGTAGTCCGGTCTTCACAATATGCTGTAGAGGTCAAGATACTATCCGGTCAAATCCGGGATTCATAACTTGAATTCAGGAGATCCCACTATCTGGTCGTAATCCAGACTTTGCGGTAGTCTGACACTGTTACCCGGTCGTAGTCCGGTCTTCACAATGTGCTGTAGAGGTCAAGATACTATCCGGTCAAATCCGGGCTTCATAACTTGAATTCAGGAGATCCCACTATCTGGTCGTAATCCAGACTTTGCGGTAGTCTGACACTGTTATTCGGTCGTAGTCCGGTCTTCACAATGTGCTGTAGAGGTCAAGATACTATCCGGTCAAATCCGGGCTTCATAACTTGAATTTTGTGAGAAATTGATCTTTGACGACCGTAACTTCCGACAGGTGATGAAGGAATTGTTGAACACTTTTGACATTCGAATGCCCCAAGTGGTGATGCAGATAATTTCCTGGCTTGTTACATGTGTTAATCCACAATCAGTCGTCCACAGATATTTTCCTGGCTTGTTACAGGTGTCGATCTGGAACTTAAGAAAGGTGACAGAATGGCAACCGTGTCTGGAGCACATCTGGACCGTATCTTCCAACAGGTGATGGAGGAATTGTTGAACACTTTTGACATTCGAATGCCCCAAGTGGTGATGTAGATAATTTCCTGGCTTGTTACAGGTGTTAATCCATAATCAGTCGTCCACAGATATGCCCTGGCTAGATACAGGAATCGAATCTGGAATTGTGACAATTATTCTGTTGGCGGTTGTAATTTCCAGAAGGTGATGAAGAAAAACTTCGGAGACTTTTGACATTCGAATGCCCCAAGTGATGATGAAGGAGTCTTGAATCAGATTACTCTGCCAATTAAGAGATTTCTTGAAATCTTGACTGGACTGCCCCAGGTTAACTGAACTTCGAAAGATCTGTTGGACCTTGACTGGACTGCCCCAGGTTAATTGGACGGTGACATGTCGTGCCCCTGGTTGATAGGAGACTTGTCGTTGGAAGTGTCATCCTTTTGAAGTGATTTTAACTCACTGAGAGAGTTTTCGTTTCTCCGAAAATTCGCTGTATGAATTTCTTTGCTGTCAAACAAATAGCCAAATGCGAACAGTGATATTAAGCGATGCAAAGTTTATGTTTGTCTCGAAGTTTTGAAAAATGCATTTTTTAGCAGAAAACTTTTTATAAGACAAGTCAACACAAGATTTTAGAGCAAAGCCTTACAGGAGTCAGGATACCTTTTGTAACAGTATGCTTCCGAATTAACCCATGCTTCAATTAGGACTTTTGAAGGGTTGTAACGTGGCTTGGTTCACGGTTTAAGAAACAAAGGATAAAGGCTCAAAGTGTATTTGTACCCACCCGCTCTTCGTGATGTTCTTCAAACCTAAGCTCAGTTAATTGTGCGTCGTACTCTATTCGAGTTTGGAACGACATTTTGGGTGATGGTTCACCAATTGAATTGGGAGACAGTCATCATCTCCTTTTTCTTTTGCAACATTTTTCATGTTGTTGAGGATTTGTAATGACCTCTCTATTTTGATTTTGATTTGTTATCCCTAACTTTTGCCTGACTGTCTCTGTTTTCGAGATCACAGTCAGCGGGATGCCCTAGCTTTCTTAAGCCTCCTTTACCGGTTTTGGCTTGGTGGGCTTTTCTCCTTTGAGAGATTGACTGCCTATATGATAGGGAACCATCACTGTCTTTTGATTCCAAGGGAATGCTTTTCTTTGACGTCGTTCGTTGTGTTACGAACTGAGAGTTTGCGACTTCAATGCGCATTTTCTTTATTAACTGAGAGACTACCCTGCCCCAGGTTTATATCAAAGGTTTTGATTTGTTTAGAATAGAAAACTCCTACTTCTTTGGCTCGAAGGGGTTGACTAGGGATTATCTTCCTTATAACTCCAGTGTTTGAGAATTGAAAGAAATGCCTGTACATCATCAGCAAGGTCTGTTCAAAAGCATACTGTATGAGATTATGGTATTGTTTCGTCATCCTCCCTCTAAAGGCTTGCAGCTTTTTATCAAGAGTTAAATATCACAAAGAAAGCATAAGAGTAGTGAAAATGAATGGATGAATTCAAGACAAACATATGTAATGCATTAATGAAATAGAGTTCAACATCAACAGATAATTGTTTGAAAATAAAAGAAATTACAACTTTGAAAATTCAAAATGAAGCAAGAGTCTTTCTGCTTGAGCTTTGTCACTTCAGGTGGAGAACTCCTTAACGAAAGATTTTCATCTCGCCTTCTGGCATGAACCTCAGCACTCCAATGTCGATCAGATCTTGAATCTTGTTCTTCAAGGCCCAACAGTCGTCGGTGTCGTGTCCCGGGCTGTAGGAGTGGTAAACACAAAATGCATCGGGATGATAGTTAGGAGCGGAGGTATTGGGCTTCCGAGGAGGATCCCTTAAAGTAAGCAGGTTGACCTCCAACAGGCGCTTCAGTATGAAGGATGATGGTATCTCAGTTTCGGAGAAATGTCTTCCCGACGTATTTTGATTACGCCGATTACTCCGTTGACGCTGGCGAGATTGTTGAGGGGGTTGTGACTTTGAAGCAAGCAGAGGAGCCTTCCCCTTGTCTTCTTGAGTGGATGGGGGTTGAGTGGTGACTTGCTCTTCAACCTCAGATGTTTTCCCCAGTTGGTTGTTCCGAAGCAGTTGGTTGACGAGGACTCTGAGTTCCTCTTGTCTTTAAGACAAATCTTGGATGAGAGCCATCTGGCCCACCAACTGTCCCATCACTTGGATCCTCAATGTTGCCAGATCAAACTGCAGCTCCGCAAGCTGATCACTCCTGGCATTGTTTGAATTCTCCAAGCCCTTTGTGAGGAGAGCTTTCATTTCTTCTTGCCCCAGAGACAAGTTCAAGAACATTTCCTGTAGCTGAGCAGTCTGGTCCTGGATATCCTTGACAGTCCTTTCTAGAGCCATCTCTTACTGAAATAAACAGTAGGAGAGTAAGGAAACATGAAAAAGGAAAAACTGTCAAGATGCAATGCATGATATGTGGATGCATGCTTTCAAGGATCTCTTGGGGTAAACACAAGAGAATGTTAGAGGTTGAACTTCGATCTTTGATTGGAGAACTTTGCACCGGTGGATGTCTTTCCACGAGAATCAAGCTCACCATGTCAAGTGGGTCATAGCTCCTGATTCAAGTTGTTGCACTTGATCTTTGATTGGAGAACTTTGCACCGGTGGATGTCTTTCCACGAGAATCAAGCTCACCATGTCAAGTGGGTCATAGCCCCCGATTCAAGTTGTTGCACTTGATCTTTGATGGCATTTGTTTAGAGGAGAAAACCTCTTTCCCCTTGGTAGACGTCTGGTTCAACGTAACCCTGCATCAAAAGAACCCTCGAGATCCTTGAAACGGTTATTTGAAAATGCTATGGTATGATGTTATGATGTTATGTACATGTATGCAAAAGCAAATGAGTGTATATACAGGTAATCATATTCACACAAAGCAAACAAGTCCTTAGGTTTAGGCTTGCATGGGGTTGCAGGTAAGTACCCTCTTGAAGTTAGTTGGCTCATCCTATCCTAAAATAGAAATTGGGTTCTAAGGAGCTCAATATCATTGGATTGTTTTCTGTGTTCATTGTTTTGGTTTAGCCACTTAACTGGCGACCAAAATATTCCAAGAAAACAACCCTCAATGAGTGTAGTATCGAGTATCTACCAACTTCGGACTGCAACAAAGTCGGTCATCTCACTACCCCTAAAAAGGCTAAGATGGTCAAGTAATGTTCTAAGAGTTCGTTAGTGCTTCGCGACATCACTCAGCGGCCCCGTACTCTCCTTGATTGAGCTCAAGGGTTACCGGTACTCACAAATATGTCACACTAACATAGCTTACTACTTCAACCATGTCGGTATACCCCGCACAGTTCCCTCACAGTTTTATTGCTATTTACCTAAAAAGGTGCCCCAAATCCGGGTGTAGGATTTATAACAAACCCAAACAAGGACCCAAAAAGTAAAGCAATCAAGGCAATCAAAGCAAGAATATAAAGGTGATCTAAACCCTAAGGTAACCCCACTTTTGAACATCATTCCCCAGCAGAGTCGCCAGTTCTGTGATACGGTGGGAGAACTGACTTGAGATTTTGTGTCTGTTTTTGCAAATGTTTCGGTTGAGCAAGAGTCTCCACCGACTTTTTATTTTATCCTAAAGGAAAGGTTAAAAAAGCACAGGAAAAACCTTTTGAGATGTTTCGTGGGTTCGGGGGGTAGATTATGAAAAGGGAAGGTATTAGCACCCTTTTCATCCATGGTTATCCATGGGCTCTTAGTTACTTGGTTTTAGATCACTTGCCTTGATTTTTGATTGCTTGAAATGGTGTGTGTATTTGTGTTTTGAAAATGTTTTGAAATAGACGCCTTTGTTTTGGCAACCATTGTAATGACTCGTGTTTGAGTATATACAAAGGTGTGTATCTTTTCGAAAAGATGTTTCAAATGTTTTTAAAAGTTTGTTTTGAAAGTGTTTGTGGAGTGTGGTTTGAAAAGTAGGCAAGTGTTTTTGCAAGTTGATCAAGTAACTAAGAGTTTTGTCTACCCCTAATGTACTCAAAGGTTTTTCTCATGTTTTAACCCCTTTTAACAATTTCGTTCCACCATTGTATTTGGTGGACAATCTTGCGTTTAGGATGTTTAACGGGACAGGCGCGGGTCATCGTATGGACCATGAATGCAATGGTGCCAAGTGTCTTTGGCAATTTGCTTGAAGGGACTTGATCATTTAGATAGGCAACTTTCGAAAGCGTCATCGAGGGACTTATGATCATTTGAATTGTTTTGCCAAACAAACTCGACGTGCAAGCATGGCCCATTTTAGAAGGCAACATGTGGGATTACCCTAGGGGGTGCAAGTGTGATTGTGTATTGATTTCATGTATTTGTCTTTGTATTAGGTTATCTAGCGTTGGGTTTTATTTACATACAACCCTAGATCTAACCATGGTATAATTCAAAAGCGATAAATTGCGGGAATTTAAAGTCCTAAACTATTACAAATAGAATCCGGGAGTGGGGGTACAAGTATACAAATGAGGGATGAGACTTATAGGAGAATAGTATCCAAATAATTACAACCAAATCGAATTTGCGCAAATGTAAAATATAATGAATAGCAATGTATAAGAATAGCAAATGTATCAATGTATAAAAAGATAAAATGTGTATTGTAAATGCATTTGTGTAAGTGTATGATTATTTACAAGGTGCGAAATGTTAATGTATTAAGTATCGTTAACTTAATGAGAAATTTGAATATTTCATTTATAAATTGTTATCATTTGGTATTTTATTAGATATGTACAAATAAAATGTTTTAATGTTTTATGTATTTATGTATTTATGTTTTTTATACAAAAGATTTAACTAAAGAAAAGAAAAATGTTTTAGATTCAAAATATTCTATTATCTATGTTTTACTTAATATACAAAGCTTTTTAATTGAAAAAAAAGTTTTAAGATATTCTAAATTTATATACATTAATCGTACTATCTTAAAAAAAATAAAAAGAGTAATTTGGACTATTTTATATCAAAAAGTTAATGTATTATAAAAAAGAAGTTAGGTTATGAAATAAGTGAAAATTAAGAAAAGATTAAGAAGGGTTTGTTAATAGAAAAAAGAAAAGAGGTTATGTGGGCCTAAAGCTTGAACAAATGGCCCACTGAGTCTATGAGAAAAACAGGAAGATGGGGGTATGCGCATGGGCCTTACGCTTGCTTTTGTGGGACAAAGCCCAAGTTTTGGATCAATTTTGATTAGGGTTCTTTCAGAATTCGTTCAATTAGGATTTAGGGTTCGTGTGATACAGAGGGGCGTCGTTCTTCACTTCGCTTTGGTCGTTCTCTTCATCTTTCCGAACCATACTCATCTGAACGAAAACTTCCGCCAATAGCCGCCAGGTGCCTCAGTCAGCTCCTACTTCTCCATGGTCATGTAGGCAACAGTTTTGCAAGGTACTGACTTTCGTTCTGTGTGTTTTACGCCTTTGCATGCTTTTACTTACTTCTGATTCTTTTATGTTGCTTGATGTTTGTACGAAATGTGGAAAGGAAAAGAAATGAGGGGTTATACCTGTGGAGAGGAGGTGAGGAGGACCGGAGGCACCTAGGCAGGCAAGGGCGGAGGCTCGATGATGCTAGAAGCTGGAGAATCTGGTATTCGTCTTTTATCTTTTTGTTTTGTGATGAGCTTCTGAAAACAATTCTTTATCCTCCTCACTTTCGCTCGTTTCTGTTGCCTTTGAATATTTGTTATTGGCCCAGTGATGAAAGTTTTCTGAGGGCCTTGATGGGTGGTTTGAATGCTTGTTGATTTTGTGATTTTGAAAGGTTGAGCTTGAGGGCCTTGAAGCTTTTGGGCTTAGATAGGTTGATGCTTCTAGACTTAATGACAGGCACAGGTTTTAGCCTTGATGACTGGTACAGGTTTTAGCCTTGATGACTGGTACAGGTTTTAGGCTTGGAGACTGGTTAGGCTTCATGTTTTTGTTGCAACAGGTTAAGGCTGAAGCTGTTAAAGGCTTGGAATGCAGGTTGAAGGTCTTTTGGGCAGGCTGGATATCAGTTTCGGCTGGATGCTGTTTTTGTTGTTTTCTAAACTTGACACAGGTTTAGGGTTTGTTGGCTTAAAAATTGTCTTGAAATGGTTTTTGGCCTTTGACAGGTTTAATGGCTTCAGGGTTTTATGCAGGATGTAAGAGGCTTTGGCTGAGGCTTGCTTCAGGCTTGCATCAGTTTGAGGTTTTGACACAGGTTTGGCTGTTAAGCTTGAAAGGCTTCAGGCTTGGACAGGTTAAGCTTGGCCTTTTGTTATTTGTGAGTGTTGCAGGTCTTTGCTTTGAAGCTTGTATGGTTTGTATTTACTGGGGCAGTTCTGTGTATATTTTTTCTTCTATGTTACCGTTTTAGAGAGTTTTTATCTGTTTGATATCTCTTCCCCTTCTCTATTGTGTTAGCAGTTTGTTTTATATCTTTTTGTCCTCATGCCTAAACATGTAAGCCTATCTTCTCTTACTCTCTCTCTCCTCTCTCTTGACAGTTTTTAAGCATTTTATATTGCTTATATTGTCCTTAGGTTCTGAAAAGGCACTGCTGGAAAAATGATGATTTGAACATGCTTGCTTGCATATGTAGTTTAGCTCTGCATACTTTATGTACTTCTTCCATATTTTCTGCTTCTTTGTGACAGTATTTTGATACTTTGATATCTTGAGATATCTTATGGGGAACTTTGCACCTTTTTGGCAGCTTTTTGGCTTAGTTGCTCTGACATTTAGTTCAGTTTGGATTTGGACTTTGTTTGGCATGCTGTTTGAAACTTTTGGACTTATGCAGCTTTTTGACAAACTTTGAATTTGTGCAATATTAAAATTTGTACATTTCATACTTTTTGCAAGCATTTTTCATCCCTCTCTGTGAATCGGGAGAAATCTCGTGATTTGCAGAGAGGGCGAACTGATTCCGGCCAGTCGCCTTTAATGATGAGCCTAAATTAACTGTTTTCCTTTAATTATTTTATCTGCTTTGACTTTTTCTTTCTTCTTTGTTTTGCAGATGAAACAATCAAATGGAGAGGAGTAGCAGTAGAAGCTGAGGATTTGAAGACTTAGGAATATTTAGGATAGTTTTTATTCCAAATTTAATCATTTATAAACATTTATTATTATGAATACTTTGTAAATAAATACTGTATTCAAACAACAATTGTAACGAATAATTAAAGATGAATAAAATCCATTTTGATCAGTTAATTCTTTTTCTTCTTTTCAATTGTTTATTTTATTATTTATAATTCTCAAATTATAATAATCGGAAATAAATTCCAACCATTTTAACTCAGAATAATAAATAATCCATAAACGTCCGGCATCTTGAATAATCAAAGCAATGCACTGTCAAATCACACATGCCCAAATGTCTTTTACTTTTACTGATTTTAAATCAAACACTGCAAACTCAATCCAAATTCCTCTGTCCATATCTCAGAATAACTTGAAAAGCACTGTAAAATTAATTCTTTCGGAGCAATGTGCGCGTGAAAACCCTAGTTCTTGATTAAATGTCAAAGAAACTTCCGCCTGATCAAAGCCTGAGCCAACTCAACCAAACCCTAGCAATCTGCCTGAACTGCTTTAAAATCAATGAAAACCCTAATTTTTGTCTGACTGACGAAAAAAGTCTGTTTGACCGATTCTTGAGCCAGTCTGAAAAATCAGGTTAAAGCCCGAAGCTGTGATTTCTTGTGGAAAAATACGAGGGCAAATTTTTGGGTACAACAGAGTCCGCTTAGCGCGCAGAGGCTGCTAAGCGCGAGTTCCGCTCAACACATTTTGTAACGCGCTGCTTGCATTTGACAATTATGAAGAACTAATGTTTTGAAGCCTGCTTAGTGCGTGTTGTACCCCAAAATTTTCTCTCTCATGTTTTCTAAGATTTTTTCTTATATGGGTGGTCACAAGCACTTGATTAAAGAAAAATAAAATTTTTGATGATAAACAAGGTCTTCCGATTTGCATGTCAAAGGGTCTTTCGATTGGCATCTTGACAGGCTTCAATTGAGCACCTAACCTCCTCAAAGCTTGCTTCAAATTTCCAAGCTTCGATTGAAGCCTTGGCCTTCTGCTTGTTTGCTGTATACAAGTTTCGATTGGGCATGTGTTTCCTTTGAAACAACCTCCTTCGATCCAAAAGGGAAATGCCTCATGTTAGTGCTCCTTCGATTTCACCATTGGCTTTGCATGCTGGCTTGATTCACAATGCAACGGCTACGTGCATGCAAGATTAATTCCTATTTCAATTGGGAATTTGATTTCTTTGGATCCAGCTTGATTCCTGCTTCGACTAGGCAAATACTCCCTTTATGCGTGCCTTCAGCGCACAAAGAAAGAACCCCCTACAAACTCACTTCGATCCACCAACAGTGACCCCCTGCATGCTTACTTTGATTCACAAAACAGTGGGTTCCTGCATGCCAGCTTCATTCAAGGCAAATGCCCCTTTCGACTTGCCTTCAGTTCACAAGGCAAAAGGTTCCCTCTTCATGCCTGATTTCGTTTCACAAGCACAAGATTGCCACATTATGAACATACAAATGGTGCCTTCGAGGGACATACGAAAGACACACATTTGTTGGAGACAAACTTGTTTTGCCTTTTGATGAGGTTTGGTTCAAGCTTCTTGCTGGGAAAGAGATTATATGCTGCCCAGCCCAAGCCTCATGCACCATTACATTCATAAAAAAGGAGGCTTCGATTGGCTAGAATGAAGTCCTCACTTGGGCTATTGGAATCAAGCAACTAAGGCAAATAGATGGGTCCAACGAAGGAACCATTCGAAAGACACTCAAGAATACCCGTTCGAAGGAGGCAACCAAAGGTCCATTCGAAGGCTATATAAGAGGTCCAGTTGAAGGAGGCAATATGCCAATCGAAGAGCAACACTGGAGGGATTTCGAAGGAGCAAAAATGTCCAGGTTCATTCAAATTCAAAAAGAGACAAGTTTCCATGACTTTTGCAACGTTACAAAACATCATTCATGGCGTTGAAAACACTTGTTTATGACTGTTTAAACCTTTGTTCTCTTGTCCCCTCCATTCCCTCTATATAAAGAGACCACATACACACACACAAGGTAGAGAAACAATCCCAAGGGAACCATACACACTATACGCACACGCTGCCTCATAAGCCACCAAAATTGTCAAAAATCTCCAGAGTAATCTAAATCGAAGGAGTTTTAAACAACACTCCACTCACTCCTTGAAGTTTACAAAGAACGTACCCAAGCACTAGGCATCTCCAACACGAAAGATCCATACACCACTGTTGGTAAAGAAAAAGTAAGGAATCAAATTACATTTTTTCCTTGCATGTCATAGTCATTCAATTTTCATTCATGATCGAAGGACCTGGGTGTGGTACCCAGGCCTGTATTTGTTTCCTTTTGTTTCTAACACTTGTTACAGATTGTGATACGGTGGGAGAACTGACTTGATGTTTTGCGTTTGTGTTCACAAATGTTGCGGTTTAGCAAGAGTCGCCACTGACTTTTCTTTTATCCAAAAAGGAAAGGTGAAAAAGCACAGGAAAGACCTTTAGAGATGTTTTCTTGAGTTCAGGGGGTAGATTATGAAAAGGGAAGGTATTACCACCCTTTTCATCCATGGTTTTCCATGGGCTCTTAGTTACTCGCTTTCGTTTGAGTGTGCTTTGTGATGTGGGCTTTGAAAGTATTTTGGAAATATCTTTGTAATGGTTCTCGTCTCTATAAGAACGTATACAAAGTTTTGTTTCGAAAGATAGTTCAAAGGTGTACTTGTGGATTGTGATTTTGGAAAATGGTTTTCGGAAAGATATTTTGCAATGGTTCTCGTCTCTATAAGAACGTATACCAAATGTTTTATCTTTTGAAAATGTTTTGAAATAAGAGTGTTGATGTATAAAAGTGTTTTTTTGTAGTTGTGAGCAAGCGAGTAACTAAGAGGGAAACTACCTACTCAAAAAGTATTAAATATTCTTTTCCCTCTCCTTTAGATGTGGCTATCTTACCACTGTTTTGGTAAGAAGTCCCATCGTTGGATGTGAAGGGACGAGTATGGTACGTTTGTATAGTCATATAAGGCAACTCATGGGACGTTTTAGCAATGTCGTTTAGGGACCAGATTGTTTTACCGAAGGCAACATCGAGGGTCATAGAGGGACTACGATCCTTTTTTCATTGAAGGGTCTTATCTAAAACGTCCCATGTTCGAGGGACATGACTATTTTTTCAATAGGAAACGAGATGGGATTACCCTAAGGGTGCATGTGTGAATAGTGTGTTAGTTTGCATGCATTTTGTCTTGCTTTTGAAAGTCATCTATGTTAGAACAAAGTTTGAATCTACTACCCTAAGTTTAAGTTTTGATGATAACAAAATGCAAAGATATATTAATTGTATGATTCATGTAAGACATATATGCTGCCTAAAAAATTACGTTCTGTTTTACAGAAACTCTGATGGGTATCAGCAAGAGAACATCATCATCAGCATCAGAAGATGAGATATCAACATCAGCATCAGAAGATGTTATATCAGATGCCAGAATCAGAAGATAAACTTGTGCTTACACTGAAGCTTGATGAACAGACATGCGCTTAACCATCTGAACTCTGATCTAGAAAACAACAGTTCATCAGCACCTAAGCAGCGTCAGAATGAGCCAAAGCCAGAACACGCTTAAGTGGCAACGGTACTGTGCATTCAAGATGCTTTATTACCAACGGCATCATTCCAGACAAGATCTGCTTAATAAGGAAAGAATGTTATTGGCATTGAAATGGAATTACTACTCAAACGTACCATTTTCCAATGCTATATAAACAAGTCAGTGAAGATTGAATTGGCTAATGCTCTACAACAATCTACACGCCTAAAGCTATTCATCATCTTCCTCACTCTCAGTTTGCTAAAGCTCTCAAATTCTTTATTCAATTACTTTAGCATTCTAGCCCTCATAAGCTTAAATTGTGTAGTATCACAGTTGTGATAAACTGTTTTTGTAGAAAACATTCAACACACTAGATTTCAATTCTTTGTAAGAAAGTATTTCCTTGAGAAACTAGTTTGTGGTTTGACTCAAGAAGGCTTTAGCAGTTGTTAAAGCAGATTGTAATATTCAGTTGAATATAATGGATTAAGACCTCGTTGGAGAGAGGTGAAATCACCTTGACGGGTGGACTGGAGTAGTTTGAGATCAAACGAACCAGGATAAAAATACCGTGTTGACTGCAATTGATTTCCAGTTTTTTACAATTCAACCCCCCTTCTTGTGTTTTTCACTTCTTCAATTGGCATCAGAGCGCCTGGTTCTGAGCTAAAACACTTAACCATGTCAGTACAAGATCCAGCGTCAGAAAAACACAATGGCAGGAACTTATCAACACACCAACAATGACAACAATGAAGACAGAGACAGACTCAGCGGTAAACCTCCAGTCTTTGATGGAGAAAATTTTGATTACTGGAAAGACAAAATTGAAAGCTTCTTTCTGGCACATGATGCTGATCTGTGGGACATGGTGACAGATGGATACACGCACCCAGTAAATGCAAGCGGTCAGAAGATTGTCAGGAAAGCAATGTCTGACCAACAAAAGCGTGACTTCAAAAATCACCACAAGGCTAGAACCATTCTTCTCAGCGCCATCTCTTATGCTGAATATGAAAAGATCTCTAACAGAGACACAACAAAGAACATGTTTGACTCACTCAGAATGACGCATGAAGGCAACATTCAGGTCAAAGAAACTAAAGTTCTTGCACTCATTCAGAAGTATGAGGCATTCAAAATGGAAGAAAGTGAATCCATTGAAACAATGTTCTCAAGATTCCAAATTCTGGTGGCTGGTCTCAAGGTTCTGGACAAAGGATACTCTACTGCTGATCACGTCAAGAAGATCATCAGAAGCTTTCCAAAGCAGTGGAGGCCAATGGTTACAGCGCTGAAGCTAGCTAAAGATCTCAACAAAATTTCTCTGGAGGAACTTATCAGCTCCCTCAGAAGTCATGAGATAGAGCTAGAAGCTGATGAACCTCAGAAGCAAGGTAAGCCTTTAGCATTAAAATCTAACAAAAAATCTGAGTCTAAAGTTTTACAGGCAGTTGAAGAAACATCTGATGGATCCTCATCAGAAGAAGACGAACTTTCCCTCCTCTCCAGAAGAGTGAACCAGCTATGGAAGCAGAGGCCAAGGAAGTTCAGGAATCCCAGAAGATCTGATCAGAATGAGTCTTCTTCCAGATACAGAAGGACAGATTCTTCCTCTGGATACAGAAGATCTGAAGGCTCCTCAGGAAGCAGAAAGCCAAACACCAAGGACATCATCTGCTATGAATGCAATGAGCAAGGACACTACAAGAGTGACTGCCCAAAGCTTCAGAGGGAAAAGCCCAAAAAGAAGTTTGGAAGAGAAAAGAAGAAAAGTCTCATGGCTACATGGGATGACTCTGACTCGTCTGAAGCTGACTCAGAATCAGATGATGAGAGAGCAAACATAGCTCTCATGGCCAACATTTCAAAAGACAGTGAAGCTTCTGAATCAGACTCAGAATCAGATACTGAAGAGGTATTTCCTGACTTTGCAATTAATTTTACTGAGGCTGAACTTGATGAAAGCCTTAACGAAATTCTGGAAAGGTACCAGCAGATTAGAGTTAAATTCAGAAACCTGAAAAGGAATCTTGAATCTAACTCTGATAAGACTGAGAGTCTTAAATTGGAAAATTCTGAGCTGAGAAATAAAATTTCAAAATTAGAAAATGTTTTACAAAACTCTCAGAAGGAACCAATTTCTAAAACTCCCAACAGCGCTGATGAGATCATCAAGGAGTATGATCACAGTTTCCAGAAGTTCCTTGCTAAAAGCATAGATAGAAGCAAAATGGCTTCAATGATCTATGGAGTTAGCAGAAACCTCAGAAAGGGAATAGGATACCAAGGTAAGGTTCCTACACCAAAGAATGCCATGGATTTAACCATTAAACACACTCCTCTGAACTCACATTTTGTGTATGGTCACACACATGATATTAAATACACTAGTAGTAAGTATTCTGTGAAACCAAAATTCAACCAGAGTTTTCGTAAATCTAACAAATCAGGACCCAAGAAAATCTGGGTACCTAAGGATAAAATAATACATGTTGCAGATATCTTTAGCAGCAAATCAGAAACACCAGTCATGGTACCTGGACTCTGGCTGCTCGCGACACATGACGGGAAGAAGGCATATGTTCCAAAGCCTGGAACTTAAGCCTGGAGGCCACGTTGGCTTTGGAGGCAATCAGAGGGGAAAGATCATTGGCTCTGGAACTGTAGGTAATGGAAATCTTCCCTCTATAAATAATGTTCTGCTAGTAGATGGATTAATGCATAATCTGTTATCCATAAGTCAATTAAGTGATAACGGTAATGATATAATCTTTAATCAAAAATCATGTAAAGCTGTTAGTCAGAAAGATGGGACTATCCTATTTAATGGAAAGAGGAAAAACAACATCTATAAAATCAAAGTTTCTGAACTGAAAAGTCAGAATGTAAAGTGTCTTCTGTCTGTTAACAACGAGCAGTGGATCTGGCACAGAAGATTGGGGCATGTTAGTATGAGAAGAATATCTCAGATTAACAAACTCAATCTGGTCAGAGGACTTCCTAATCTGAAGTTCAATTCAGATGCTCTGTGTGAAGCATGTCAGAAAGGCAAGTTTGCAAAACCTTCTTTCAAATCTAAAAATGTTGTTTCTACCTCTAAGCCATTAGAACTTCTGCACATTGACTTATTTGGACCAGTTAAAACTGCTTCAGTCAGTGGCAAGAAGTATGGGTTAGTAATTGTAGATGACTATAGCAGATGGACATGGGTAAAGTTCTTAAGACACAAGGACGAGTCACACTCTGTGTTTGTTACCTTCTGTAACCAAGTTCAGAATGAAAAGGATCTTAGAATCGTTAAAGTCAGAAGTGATCATGGTGGAGAGTTTGAAAACAAAGATTTTGAGTCATTCTTTAATGACAGAGGCATTCTGCATGATTTCTCTTATCCTAGAACTCCCCAACAAAATGGAGTTGTAGAACGAAAGAACAGAACATTGCAAGAAATGGCCAGAACTATGATCAATGAGACAAACGTTGCTAAGATCTTATGGGCAGAGGCAATAAACACAACGTGCTACATTCATAATAGAATCTCAATAAGACCTATTCTGGAAAAGACTCCATATGAATTATGGAAGAACAGAAAGCCCAACATTTCATATTTTCATCCATTTGGATGTACTTGTTTTATGTTAAATACAAAAAATTATTTGAACAA
The DNA here is from genome assembly GCA_948472305.1 of Vicia faba. NCBI lineage: Eukaryota > Viridiplantae > Streptophyta > Magnoliopsida > Fabales > Fabaceae > Vicia > Vicia faba. The sequence goes on from OX451736.1 coordinate 394,393,478, forward strand.
GTTTGACTCTAAAGCACAGAAGTGTATTATGTTAGGATACTCTGAAAGCTCAAGAGGGTACAGAGTATACAATACAGAAACACAGATTGTAGAAGAATCAATCAGTGTTCGTTTTGATGATAAGCTTGACTCTGAAAAGTCAAAGCAGAATGAAGTTTTTGCAGGTATGGAAGTTGAATTTACAGGTTCTGAAGACAAGTCATCAGAAGCTCTCAACAAAGACACTCCTTCAACATCTGAAAGGAGCACTGCTAGCAATCCTACAACAACTGCTGATCAACCTCAGAAGAGACTACCCAGAAGCAGCTTGGATCACCCAGAAGAAACTATCTTAGGAAGAAAGGAAGATCCAATCAGAATAAGAGCCAGCTTCAGAAACTCTGAAGAATCCCTCATGGGACTTGTGTCTCTGATTGAACCTTCTTCTATTGATGAAGCACTTCTGGACAACGACTGGATTCTAGCAATTCAAGAAGAGCTGAATCAATTCACCAGAAATCACGTATGGGATCTTCTTCCCAGATCAAAAGGATTCAACGTCATTGGAACAAGATGGGTGTTCAGAAACAAGCTGAACGAACAAGGTGAAGTTATCAGAAACAAGGCACGACTGGTAGCACAAGGTTATAGTCAGCAAGAGGGGATAGACTATACAGAAACCTTTGCCTCAATCGCCAGAAAATTTGCTAAGTGTATGCAGGCAGAATTTGAGATGAGCCTCATGGGAGAACTGAAATTCTTTCTGGGAATTCAGATCAATCAAAACCCAGAGGGAACTTACATTCATCAGAGCAAATATGTCTGAGAACTTTTGAAGAAATTTGACCTCTCAGAATGTAAGCCATCAAAGATTCCAATGCATCCCACGTGCATTCTGGAAAGAGAAGAGGTAAGCAAAAAGGTAGAACAAAAGGTCTACAGAGGTATGATTGGTTCTCTCCTTTATCTGACAGCTTCAAGGCCTGATATCTTATTCAGCGTATGTATTTGTGCTAGATTCCAATCAGATCCTAGAGAATCTCACTTAACAGCTGTTAAGCGAATTTTCAAGTATCTGAAAGGTACTACTAATTTGGGTCTATTTTATAGAAAATCTATTGATTACAGCTTAGTAGGCTATTGTGATGCTGACTTTGCTGGAGACAGAGTAGAGCGTAAAAGTACTTCTGGAAGCTGCCAGTTTCTGGGAGAAAATCTGATCTCTTGGTCCAGAAAAAGGCAATCCACAATTGTGCTATCAACAATAGAAGCTGAGTACATAGCAGCAGCAGGATGTAGCACACAAATGCTCTGGATGAAAAGTCAGCTTGAAGACTTCCAGATTTTTGAGAGTAACATCCATATACTCTGTGACAATACTTCTGCCATTTTCTTAAGTAAAAATCCTATTTTGCATTCTAGGGATAAGCATATAGAAATAAAACATCACTTCATTAGGGACTATATTCAGAAAGGAATTTTGAACTTAAAGTTTATTGATACAGACCATCAATGGGATGATATCTTCACTAAACCTCTTTCTGAAGATAGGTTCAATTTCATTCTAAAACATCTCAGCATGAAACTCTGCCCAGAGTGAAAATGTTTTAATTTTATATATTAACCTTCAGAATGTGTTTTCTTTTTACTGTGAACTTCTGATCAATCTCCTTTCAGAAAGATAGACATGCAGATTGTATCAGATTCTATTCTTAAAGATCTGAGCGTTTCAGCTCAAGGATGGACGTGCTGCTCACTAAATCAAACAAGTGTCATCCAATCATCAGCAAATCTCTGAAGCAGAACACGCGTGCACGCTTCTGAGAAGGCAAAACGTTGATTGGGTGCATTGAGACACATGTCTGGTAACCGTTTCAAGTATCTTTCTCAAATCCCCCAAAATCAGCAAGCATTAAATGCACGTAATCATGTTTTAAAATGTAATCATGAAATAATTCTCTCTCTTAAAACCGTTTACGTTTTCAAAACTCTTTTTGAAATCTATTTAAGCACATTAACATCATTCATTAAACTTTTACCGTTTCTTACAATCATCCAAAATATTTTCTGCATTCTTGCTTGAGTATTCATCTTTCTCAAAAGAAACCCTTTTCTCAAAACTTTTTCTCAGAAAACCCTAAGTGTGAACATGGCAACCTCTAGCACTGTTTCTGCAGGTTCTCAAAAGGAGGCTTCATCTGAACAATACCAAGTTCCGTTCAGAACGCTCCTTACACCAGTGAAGAACTTGGAAGTGCTGTCTGAACTGATTGTTGACTTCTCCAGTCTGAAAGAAAATGGATTCGATTTGACAGAAGAAGTTAGGGCACAAGGATGGGAGAGATATTTTGATAGGTTGGTGGGTCCAACGTTCCCATTATTGGTCAAGGAATTCTGGATTCATGCGTCCTCATCAACACATCAAGTTACCTCCTATATAATGGGAAATAAGATTGTGATCACTGAGGATCACATTGCAAGATTGATAGGATACAACGGTGGTGGCATCCGCTGTATCGACATGGCAGAAAGATGCTCTGACGCTGCTGTCATTGCAAGAGAAATATTCACCCATGGGGTTCCCAGCAGCAAAATCAGAGACTTAAAGGATCAGCACAGAATATGGGCGAAGATCATTATGGGGTGCTTTAATCACAGGAAGCCCACAAGCTCTCCTGATTATATAAACATAGATCAGCAGTTTCTGATCTATTTTATTAATCAGAAGGTAAAGATTAACTTGGCTCATCTTCTGTTTAATCACCTCAGGACCAACGTCAAGGAGACAAGGGAAGAATAAAGGACAAAAAGGGATTGGATACCCTTTGGCAGGTTAATATCAGATATTCTGACTGAGAATAGGTTGATAGAACACCTTACAGAAGCTTAGGAATTAAGTTCTATTGAACCTACTGTTGGCAAGCCTCTGAACGCCAAGAATCTGAAGAAAATGAAACTGATAGAGAATATCAGAAAGGAGCCCAGTGTCACTCCTCTTGCTGACATCACCAGCAGAAGAGTCCCTCTGGACGACTTTCCAGTATTTTCTAAGATTGACTCTAAACCAGTCATCGTTCTCAGATACTTGGATGCTTGCAAGGCTGATGGCACAGATCCCACTCTGAACATCAAAGATCTGCACCAGCAAAATCCAGAAGTTACTGTGAAGAAGACGAAGAAAATAAAGGCTACTTCAGAAGGACCATCCCAGCAGACCCCTAAGAAGAGAGGTAATCTATCTGCTGCTAATGTTTTAAATTCTTCTGCTATTCCAACATCTATTCCTACCCCAGCTTCACATGAACTCCCAATCCCCATACCAACCATTGATGAAACCGAACCAGAGGCTGACCCTTCTGAGTCACTGACTCTCAGGAGATCCCGCACCAGACCCCAAAATCCAAAACCCACAACATCAACAGAATCAGAACTTGACAAAGTTCTGTCTGAAATTGATCAACGTTCTTCCGCTCCCCTCTCAGAAAATCCAAACACTCAACCAGAAATTGCCCACTCTCCTCAACCAGAACATACTCTCTCACCCATACTAGAACAACCATAAATTCCACCTCCTTCTCCACAACCAGAAATTCCACCCCCCTCTCCTCAACCAGAACTTCATGCACCTTCACCTCAACCACCATCTCCACAACCTGAGTTTCATCACTCTGAAACTCCTTCACGTGAACCTCAAACCCCTGAACCTCATTCTCCTCAATCCTCTGAGCCACAACCCTTGGCAATTCAGCTGCCATGTGGTACAACTGTAAACATGGCCCAACTACCATCCTCACCAGAAACTACCCCTCCCAATACTCCACACAGTCCAATAATCATTTCTGATTCTCCCACTCCATCTCCCAAACAACATACTGAAGACCACAACAGGACCTTTATTGATTTAACAAGCTTTAACCGTCTTGCTGACCTTAAACACAAAATAGCCATCCCCAAACCCAAACCACTAGATGTTGGTGCTGGCATTTTGAATTTTGAAACAGGCTTGCAGAATTGGATTGCTTCTCTAAAGCAGGTTTGTCCTGGAATGATTGACCCTGCCGCTTCATACCATCTCTGGACTCAATTCAGAAAGTGGGTACGCGCTGAAGCCCTCAAGCTGCAAGACATCAATTATGAACAGGCACAACAGAACTTCAGCAAGCTGTTGAAGGAAGTTGAAAGTCAGCTGCCACAGGACGAAGTGCTCTTTCTGGATAGTGAGCCATGGTTTGAGAAGCGTCCAGCTTCAAAAGTTCAGAAAGCAGAAGATCAGACAATTCAAGCTGAAGATGTTAGTCAAGCTGAAGATGTTGCAGAAAGCTCTCAGAAGCATCCTGCTTCCGATGTTTCTCAAGCTACCTTGGACAGGCAGACTCTGGAAGAGCTGAAGCAGAATGATATTCGTCTGCAACAAAGAATGGATGAGAATGATCAGAAGATGAAGGAAAGGATGGATGTGCAAGACAGCAAGATTGATACAGTAGTCAGCATGGTGCACAAGCAGAATGAAACTGCTGATCAGATTAAGACAATGCTAGAGACTCTGTTCACACGCCTTCCACCCCAACCTTAGTTTTTTCATTCTTGATATTTTCATTGTTTTCTTTGCATATCATCTGTACTGTTTTTCTGGCTCTGAATTAAATATAACAGTTTTTCTGCTCTGATCGTTTTAGCTTATATTACTTAGAATTTTTGATTGCTGACAAAAAGGGGGAGAACAAGAATGATATTTTTCAATAACGGATTACTGAGACAAAAAGTCTCAAACATTCTAACACTCTGATATACTTGAATGTTTTCTGTTTTTCATAAGCTACAGGTACAAGAAGTTAATCATCTCTGATACACTGAAGCTCTGATATTCTGGTCTGAAGCTCTGATACTCTGATGTTCAAAGAAAGTCAGTAAAGATCTGATCTTGAAGAACTCTTGGAATTAAAAAGGGAAGTAATAAATTCAAGGGGAGTATCTCCGATCTAAACTCTGATATCTCTTTATCCCTTATCTTTGATAACTTCTTATTTAATTCTGATACAACTTATTATTTAGTTATCTCTGATACTTTTCACGCTAATTTTCAATTAAAAAATATCTAGTTTTTGTCATCATCAAAAAGGGGGAGATTGTTAGAACAAAGTTTGAATCTACTACCCTAAGTTTAAGTTTTGATGATATCAAAATGCAAAGATATATTAATTGTATGATTCATGTAAGACATATATGCTGCCTAAAAAATTACGTTCTGTTTTACAGAAACTCTGATGGGTATCAGCAAGAGAACATCATCATCAGCATCAGAAGATGAGATATCAACATCAGCATCAGAAGATGTTATATCAGATGCAAGAATCAGAAGATCAACTTGTGCTTACGCTGAAGCTTGATGAACAGATCTGCATTTAACCATCTGAACTCTGATCTAGAAAACAACAGTTCATCAGCACCTAAGCAGCGTCAGAATGAGCCAAAGCCAGAACACGCTTAAGTGGAAACGGTACTATGCATTCAAGATGCTTTATTACCAACGGCATCATTCCAGACAAGATCTGCTTAATAAGGAAAGAATGTTATTGGCATTGAAATGGAATTACTACTCAAACGTACCATTTTCCAATGCTATATAAACAAGTCAGTGAAGATTGAATTGGCTAATGCTCTACAACAATCTACACGCCTAAAGATATTCATCATCTTCCTCACTCTCAGTTTGCTAAAGCTCTCAAATTCTTTATTCAATTACTTTAGCATTCTAGCCCTCATAAGCTTAAATTGTGTAGTATCACAGTTGTGATAAACTGTTTTTGTAGAAAACATTCAACACACTAGATTTCAATTCTTTGTAAGAAAGTATTTCCTTGAGAAACTGGTTTGTGGTTTGACTCAAGAAGGCTTTAGCAGTTGTTAAAGCAGATTGTAATATTCAGTTGAATATAGTGGATTAAGACCTCGTTGGAGAGAGGCGAAATCACCTTGACGGGTGGACTGGAGTAGTTTGAGATCAAACGAACCAGGATAAAAATACCGTGTTGACTGCAATTGATTTCCAGTTTTTTACAATTCAACCCCCCTTCTTGTGTTTTTCACTTCTTCAATCTATTTGTTGATTTTTATCTTACCATGCATCCTATTTACTAGCAATATATGAAAGGCAAGTAAAATGCGGAAAGTAAAATCTAAGCTATTACATCACTTTAGGGGGATGGGGGTACAAATTAATAATGGGGATGAAGTAGAAACTAAAATATTACAACCATATCGAACAACAACAAAGATAACGTGAAAACAGTGCCAAATATAGGATGAAATGCATTTTGAATTGCTATGTGTCGACCCGTGCTACTATGCATCGACACATAGCTTTTCCTTGCTCCTGTAAAACAAAAATGACTCAGTATGAGTCGACACATAATGGAATGTGTCGACTCATGCACCCCTTTTGTGTCGATGCGAAACGCGTATGTATCGACTCATAAGCCCTTCTAGCTTCTGCTTTGTGACTTGAACTCAGTATGGGTCGATGCATGAGGGTTATGTGTCGACTCAAACCCTGTTTTTTCACTAGGATGGGTCGATACATGATGGTATGTGTCGATACATACTGCATTTTCCTGCCTTAAACATTATTTTACTGAATGTACATGTTAGCTTATGGCATATGATGGATAAACATGAACAACAAATGATTGAATAAGCCTAAATAAGGTGCAGATGACTAGTTCAGAAAGATATTAAAGTACTACATCTTGTCTTCAAAATAAACAAATCATTAATGATGTATGGAGAGATATCAAGTCAAGAAGACTTACCTCTGGACTGCACTGTCTGTTTTAAATCTGAATGTTTTTCCAAGTGTGCTGAGGACCTCAATGAATCTCCAGAATGCTACTCCGGACTGTTGAAACTAAGCTGGACTGTAGTGTAATGTTTTTTGGTGTTTTGAGGGTAGGGATGAATAGCACTACAGGGACTATTTTTTTGGTTATGCTTTGACAGTCTTTGAGGAAGAGTTTGTATGGTGGAGTAATGGGTTGGGTTTCTGTTTTGAACAAGAGCAGTTTTGGTTTTGAAAATGAGTCAAAGTTGCACAGAATATTGTTTTTTTGCTCAACAAAACTCTCTATCTTCTCTCTAGAAAATTTTCATTCAAAATCCCACCTTTGTCTTATGAGACAGTCCTCTTTTGTAGACCCCTTGATTGTGGTTTAGGGGGGAAAACAAATAAGTCATTTTGAATTGTTTTTGCCTACTGCTTTGATATTTTCTGCACACAATCTTCCTTTGCCATTTTGGTGCAATTTTGGGGTTGTTGTGGTGCAGGCTTGGGCAGACTGCATAGAGCAGTTTTGGACTGTATTGGGCAGCATGCATACTTAGGATGTAGCATGGCACAAGCTTTCTTGCAGGGAAGCATAAGGTGTTGTGGCAATGTGATATATCATATTTTCTTCAACTTTGGACAGCATAGTTTGTAGCATGTCACAAATTTGGTCTTGTGCACATTATGTCAAAGGCAAAAATATTGTGACAAGGTTTTAATCAAGACATAGTTTTAGAATTTGTAATTTTGCAAAATGTCACTTTGTAATAACTTGAATTACTTGCATCACTTTGAATTAATCAGAATTATAGTGAAATGCCATGGAGCAAATGAAATTAACCAAGTATAGAAAATACTTAGAAAATTTAAAAGTCTTACAAAAGCTGGATTTTTGATTCTCTTGATTTTTGATGATCACATTTCAAGTTTTTGGATTTCTTGACATAATGTGATTTTTGGGACTCAAATTTGGTCAAAAAGTCAAAGTTTGACTTTTCAGTGTGCAAATGACCATTTTGCCCTTATGAGTGATTTTTTTGGAAAGTTGCAGTTCAAGGCTTGGAAACTTGATGGAAGAAAACCTGGGATCCAGGGTGATCCCTTGTGAAATAAGAGGGCGAATTTTGGGGTGCAACACAGATCTAGTATAAATAAGGCCAGTGCGCACAAAATCGAAGGACCTGGGCTTGGCACCCAGGTCATGCTTTTCGTTTTTCTACCATATCTTTGTAGATGCAGCGCCCTCACGGGTGAATCATCAGACGCCTCCAGCAACATTCTTTGCTGGATCAAAGGTTTGTCTTCACATGGATCGAAGGCCTGTCTTCACATGATCGAAGGCTAGCCTTCACATGGATCAAAGGCTTGTCTTCACATGATCAAAGGTCATCCTTCATGGATCGAAGACCATCATTTCTTTGATCTAATGATTATTTTTATTGCATTTATTCTTATTTTTATTTTTACTCACTTCTTTTAAATTAAAAATAAAATAAAATAAAATCACAAAAAACATTAGGATAGTTTTTATTAATAAAATTAATTTGTAAATAAATAAATTAATTATTTTAACCTTTTCCTTAATTTAAAATTAAATAGACTTAAGTTTTATTTTCTTTTATAAATCAAAAACAAACAAAAAGATTTTTATTTCTTAGGAGGTTTTTAGACGTACTTTTAGTTTTTGCGCGTTATTTATTTTCCTTCATATTTTGATATTATTGTATCTGTACACTGGATGTAATAGTTAATAAGCTTTTATCCGCTTTCTTTATTTTTCTTCCCCTAATTTTTATACATTGTAAATTCCCTCCCCGAAGCCATGTAATAGTGTAGGTTTATACTTCTGCACTTTATATTCTGTACATATTAACTGTTAGTAATTAGGCTTGTATGGGAAGACTAATAATCAAACGCCAGCAAACTTAACAAAAAGACAAAAATAACTGAACATAACACACATGCACATATGCACCTATAAGGTACGCCCACTTTGGTTGCCTTCAGAAATAAAGCAGTCATGTCCCTCAAAACGGGGACGTTTTAGCAAAGACCCGTAAATCAAAAAAGATCATAGTCTCTCGATGACCCTACGGTTGTCTCTCGGTAAATGATCTAGTCCTTAAACAAAATTTCGAAAGTGTCTCCACAAGTTACCTTCGTGATTATAACGTCTCTTCGATGTCCCTTATACATCCAACGATAGGGCTACCTACTCACTAATAGTAGGATAGCACTTTCTAAAGGATATGAGGAAAAGAATAACCTTTTTCGAGTACAAAGTAGATAGCTGTTAGAAGTTTGCTCAAAACATTTTTACACTTACACAAATAATACTTTTCAAAAACATATTCAAAACAGTTTGTATACTTTCTCCACTATCCTGAGAAACATTACAAAGTTCGTCGCACTAAGGCATTCTCAAAACATTTTCAAACACGTAAAGCACAAAGGTATTTAAAAAATGAGCAAATCTCTAAGAGCCCGTAGATAACTACGGATGGAAAGGGTGCTAACACCTTCCCTTTCCATAATCTACCCCCTTACTCAGAATAATCTCGAAAAGATCTTTTTCTGTTCTTTTCACCCTTTCCTTAATTTGGATAAAAGAAAAGTCGGTGGCGACTCTTGCTTACGGTAATCTTTGCGAACACAAATGCAAAACCAGTATTAAACAGTCGGTTCTGACACCGTATCACAGCGCGGATAGCATGCTTATCACATTTTAGGTCAGTTTGATGTGTAAAATAAGCAAGTCGCGCTTAGCGCGCTAGGCATGCTTAGCCCGGTCTGTTGAGATTTTCTTTATAAATTTCATTTCGGCTCATTTTTAGTGATGGTTTTTGGGATGTTTTTGCTCCCAACTCCATCAATCTATAATTTTGTTAGGATTAGCTTAGATAACAACTATGGAGCTTGCATATGGATGATCCGAGTGGATTGCTCTTTGATCGGTGTTGACAAACTGACATATTTGTGATTCATTTTTATTTTTATTTATTTATTATCTATTGGTTAGGTTTGTATGTATATTTTATTTGAACTAACGTATATTTATCTCCCTTGGCGTTATATTAAACTTGCTTTAAGAATCTTTATAGATTGTTGTCCTGGATTTTTACTCTGTGTTAGGGATTTAAGTTGTTATAGACATATACTTCTTAGATTCTTATCTAAGATGATTATCTGTTAGTTTCTGAACTCTAGAGATAGATTTAGAGCTGACATATACTTGGGTATGAGAGCTTAATGCCTCTGTGTTTTTTTTTCACTTTGAGAGATCATCGATGCAAGCGAGCACGATTGAATTCTATGTTGTTGAGGTGGTTGAGAAATCGCTACCGAGGTGATGCAGTCAGCCTATCAATTTGGGTTAGGAATGGATTAGGTTGTGAGTGATATGTAGTTACATTGATGAATATTGTAGGTTGAGTATAACAGGCCGATAAGTTTAAGCATGTGAATAGTAGTATATATATGCATGCTTGGTAAGTTAGTCCTTTTTCCTTTTTATACATTTATTTTCTGTTAATTCATTTTCTTTCAACCCATTTATCCCCAAACTCATTAACTAATGATTTGTCGAACGGTGAATCAATAACCAATCTCTATGGACATGATACGATATAACCTAAATATCACCCGGTAAATTAATAACTTACTTTTTGCTTGCTGCTTTACAGTAGCAACAGAATGACACTGTTGCCGGGGATTGGTTCAATTATTTTCACATTGCGATAATTCTTTTGTTTTTTAGTTTTTTAATTAATGTTTATATTTTATAGGAATTGTACATTAACTTGTATATGATACTTGTGCATATATGTGTTTTTCTTTGTTTTCACGTATTGTTGTAAATTGTTTCTTTTTCATAACGTTTATTTTCACGTATTGTTGTAAATTGTCTCATTTTCGTAACGTTTGTTGTGTGGATGTTAGGACACTTTATTTAGGTTTGCGCGGTGTGACAATACCATGACATGAGGATAGCAAGTTTATCGCACAATAAAGGCTTCTAGCTTACGATGTAAAACAAGCATGTTTTGTTCGTATTCGTTTTTGTTATGTGTTAACTTGTTTGATTCATTTTCACCCTTTAGTTTTGTTATGTCAATTTGTGTTTTTTTTACAATGTTGTCGTGTTTAGTTTTAAGAAGTTTATATGTTGTGAATATTCTGTACATTGAATGTGTAAGGTGATTGTGGAGCTTGTATAGCAGATGCACCAGTTGATGTCCTGTTTTTCTGCAATTGGTGTAGCGCGCTAAGCGCGCTCTGCTATGCAGAACCAGTGAATTCTTTTTAATTTTTCACTTGGTTTTACTTTTTCCCACTTTCACCTAGGTTTTAAATAGTAAAAAATATTAGTATAATTAATTATTTTGTTGTTGTTTGGACTCTAATTTTGGCTCGATAGCTTGAGGTCGCTTTTGGTGATTTTCCAAGTTTGAGTGTTTCAACTTGTGAATGCATGGTAATAATTTTGTTAAAGTTTTGTACACGTTAGAGGTATGTGTTTATCTCTTTCCATACTTTATCATATTCATGATACTTAGACTTTTCACAATTTTTATGCCATTCATTCTTTTTTATATTTGTTCATTTGTGAATCACTTTAGTTCCTACCCTTTTTGTGAGGTAGCTTTCCATTGTTCACATATGTCGGAGACCACAACTCTTGTTTTAACTGGATTTTATTATGCTTAATCTTTTGTTTGTGTTGGATGTATGAAAGCATGAAAATGATCAATGCAATTTTTGTTCCATTTTGAGCACAACTACCCCTTGGCCAAATAGTCAATTCACCTTGTGAGTGTGTGATCATTAGTAACTCCTTTGACCTTTTTGTCGATATCCATGTTGTATTTGCTAAATGCTTGTCTATGAGTGTTTAGTTTCCCTTTTTGCATGGATGTTGATTCATTGTTTTCTTAAATTTAACCATTGTTTTGGTTTGAATTTTTACCTTGCCTTAGAAAGTAGAGAGCATTCACTTTAATGTATGGTTGAATTCAAGTTGGGGAGAAAAATGATTGTGTATTTATTGGTTGATTGCTATGAGGTTGAAAAGAAGAACAAACGAAAAAAATGTGAAAAAAGAAAAGATAGAAAAAGAAAGAAAGAAAATTGAAAAAGCCTTGAAAAAGAAAAACAAAAAGAGTTTGAATAATTATGTTAGTAAGTGATGTGTGTTGGTTTAAAATTTGGAATGAAGAAGAAGTAAGATTGAAATTATTTTGTGTGAATCTTTGTGGATTGATCATTCCCTTAGGTTTAGGCAAGTTTTGTTTGGATTAGCTTTAGGATTTATCCCTTGTTTATTAACCAAACCACATTACAACCTTGAAAAACCCTTGATATTCTTGCTTTTATATTTTCAATGTAAATTTTTGAATGAATGCATAATTTAGTCTATTGTTTGCAAGATTATTGGATGAGTGAAAATACCTTATTTTGTGTGTTTTTCATCTACCGATGATTGTTTTTGCTAGGTGTGATTCATTTGTGAACTAGTATTATTTTAGAATGTTTGGCATAATTTTTTTGTATTTGGCATTTGTTTCATGTTTATGTTATCGTTGTAATTTAGTGGTAGGTATATTTCTTCGTGTGTACCATTTTTCATTTGAGCCATTGCATTTGTCCGTTTTTAAAACTTGTTGATTCATGATTCTTTGGTTTATTACTTTTGGTTATTTTAGTTGTTTGGCCTTGTTTGAGGACAAACAAGTTCAAGTTGGAGAGAGTTTGATAAGTGTAAATTGTATATATTTTTTTATATATTTTTTATTTCACTTATCGAATTTTTGTTGTTAAAATCATTGAATAAACCCGAATTTTGTATAAATACATTTAGTTTGTGTTTATTTGTGTTTTTGTGTACATAGTGTATCGTTTGATGTTTTTCCATTCATTTTATAGGTATTTGTTGCATTTTGGAGCATTGAGGAATAAGGAGTCTAAGGCACGGCTCCGAATGTGCGTTTTCGAAATAAAAGACCAATTTTGGGACATTTTGTCCAAGAGAGCCTGCTTAGCACGTAAAGGCTGCTAAGCGCGAGTGTCGCTCAATGCATTTTGTAGTGCGCTGCTTGCGATTGAAAATTTGGCAGAACCAATGTTTTGAAGCGCGCTTAGCACGGTTTAGGTCAGTTTGATGTGTAAAATAAGCAAGTCGCGCTTAGCGCGCCAGGCCCACTTAGCGCGGTCTGCTGAGATTTGTTTTATAACATTCATTTCAGCTCATTTTTAGTGATGGTTTTTGGGAAGTTTTTGCTCCCAACTCCATCAATCTGTAATTTTGTTAGGATTAGCTTAGATAAAAACTATGGAGCATGCATACAGATGATCAGAGGTGGATTACTCTTTGGTCGATGCTGACAAACCGGTAGATTTGCGGTTCATTTCTCTTTTTCTTTGTGTATTATCTATTGGTTGGGTTTGTATGTATATTTTCTTTGAACTGATGTATATTTGTCGCCCTTGGCGTTATATTAAACTTGCTTTATGAATCTTTATGGATTGTTGTCCTGGATTTTTACTCCTTGTTAGGGATTTGAGTTGTTATAGACATATACTGCTTAGATTTTTATCTAGAATGATTATCTGTTAGTTTCTAAACTCTAGAGATAGATTTAGAGCTGACATCTACTTGGGTATCAGAGCTTAATGCCTCTGTGTTGTTTTTGTCGATCTGAGAGATCATTGATGCAAGCGAGCACAATTAACTTCTATGTTGTTGAGATTGCTACCGAGGTGATGCAGTCAGTCTCTCAATTTGGGTTAGAAATGACTTAGGTTGTGAGTGATATGTAGTGACATTGATGAATATTGTAGGTTGAGTATGACAGGTCGATAGGTTTAAGTCTGTGAGAAGTAGTATATATGCATGTTTGATAAGTTATTCCTTTTTCCTTTTTATACATTTATTTTATGTTAATACATTTTATTTCAACCCATTTATCCCCAAACTCATTAACGAATGATTTGTCGAATGGAGAATCAATAACCAGTCTCTGTGGACACGATACAATATAACCTAAATATCACCCGATAAATTAATAACTCACTTTTTGCTTTCCGCTTTAGATCAGCAACAAAATGGCGCCGTTGCCGGGGATTGGTTCAATTGTTTTCGCATTGCGATAATTCTTTTGTTTTTTAGTTTTGTAATTAATGTATATGTTGTATAGAAATTGTACATTAACTTGTATATGACACTTGTGCATATATGTGTTTTTCTTTGTTTTCACGTATTGTTGTAAATTGTCTCCTTTTTATAACGTTTGTTGTGTGGATGTTAGGACACTTTCTTTAGGTTTGCACGGTGTGACAATAGCATGACATGAGGAGAGGAGGTTACTAGCTCGCAAAATAAAGGCGTTAAGCTTACGATGTAAAACAAGCATGTTTTGTTTGTATTCGTTTTTCTTATGTGTTAACTTGTTTAATTCCTTTTCACCCCTTAGTTTTGTTATGTCAATTTGTGTTTTTTCGCAAGCTTGTTGTGTTTAGTTTGAGGAAGTTTGTATGTTGTGAATATTATGTACATTGAATGTGTAAGGTGATTGTGGAGCTTGTAAAGCAGTTGCACCAGTTGATGTCCTATTTTTCTGCAATTGGTGTAGCGCGCTAAGCACGCTTTACTGTGCAGAACCAGTGAACTCTTTTTAATTTTTCGCTTGGTTTTTATTTTTCCCACTTTCACCTAGGCTTTAAATAGTAAACAATATTAGTATAATTAATTCTTTTGTTGTTGTTTGGATTCAAATTTTGGCTCGATAGCTTGAGGCCGCTTTTGGTGATTTTCCAAGTTTGAGTGTTTCAAGTTGCGAATGCATGGTAATGATTTTGTTAAATTTTTATACATGTTATAGGTATGTGTTTATTTCTTTCTATACTTTAGCATATTCATAATACGTATACTTTTTACAATTTTTATGCCATTCATTCTTTTTTATACTTGTTCATTTGTGAATCACTTTTGTTCCTGCCCTTTTTGTGAGGTATCTTTCCATTGTTCACATATGCCAGAGACAACAACTCTTGTTTTAACTGGACTTTATTATGCTTAATCTTTTATTTGTGTTGGTTGTGTGAAAGCATGAAAATGATCAACACAATTTTATTCTATTTTGAGCACAACTACCCCTTGGACAAATAGTCAATTCACCTCTTACTTATCAAGAATTTTCTCACAAGATCTCCTTAGACTCAAGACTGCACTAGGGTTTGATCAGCTCAAGACACCTCCTTAAGCATTGATGACCAAAATTAGGGTTTGAGTTTGCACAAGGATTTTTGAACTTCCAATGCCCCATATGACTTTCATGGATCATTATGGACCCTCAATATTACTCATGTCAAGTTTCAAGCCTTGGATCACATTTTTGACCAGTCAATTGAGGAGTTGACCTAAAAATCAATTGTATTGGGGAAAAAGTCAATCATGGCCAATTTATAGTCAAACTTCATTATTTTTTATCCACATCAATATTTTAAACTCAAATGTATCATTTGATCAAGTTTGGACCAAAACTCCTCAAAAAAATTGATCAAATCTCCAAAAGGGCAAAATGGTCAAAATTAGGATTTTGACTGGGAAAGGGCAATTTCTGATTTTTGACCTAGCAAATGGTCAATTGGTTTAAGGCATAATCTCAAGATTCCAATTGCATCATTTTTATCTAATGACATGGTTCAAAACATTGCAAGTCCATTGGATTGACAGATGAATTTTCTAATCAACTGATCAAAAGTCAACTGTATACTGAAAAGTCAAACTTTGACTTTTTGGTCAAATTTAAGTGCCAAAGATTATAATTCATCAAAACATGTCAAAATATGAAACTTATTCATCAAGAAATAAAAAAGTCAAGATTTCATTTTGAAAAGTCAAAATTTCTAAACTTGGAAATTTTTCTAAGTGTTGGAAATTTCATGTTTTTTCATAACTTTGAGCAAAATTTTCACCATGATGCAAGATGATTCAAGAGAAACTTCCAACATGAAAGTTGTAGATTTACATGAAATCTACAACTTTTATTTACACAACTCCTTCCAAAAGTGCTTGGATCTCAAGTTATAATTTTATGAACATGTGGTCATGAAACTAAACACTTAGTGAAATTTTGCCAAAATTTGGCCAGGATTTTGACCTAACTTCATGACACTTTTTCATATAGTTCCAAGGTGAATCTTCAAAAGAAATTCAAAGATGGGTTTTATAGCATATTTCAAGCTTTCCTAAATGTCAAAGAACTCCTTGAGATCATTCTTGACTAGGGAGATTCGAAGAGATGAAGTTAGGATTTTATCACTTGAATCGCAAGTCATTTTTTATGAACACATGAACCAAATCCATGCTAGGCTGCATAATCTTTGCTTTGCGGGCCTCAAACTTGTTTTTCACTCCATAATTAAATGTTTTCACAGCTGTTAGGGCTTTGATCCAAGCAATTGAGCTATTATCCAAGTTGCATTTCCATTTATGGTACAAAGTTAACATTGACATTCTTGTAAAGCAAGCTTTTTGCATAAAGTCCATTCTTGAGCCTCTAACTTTTCCCTCTGATCACACTCCATCCAAAAAGTCAGAAGCAAGCTTGCTTAAAGCATAACCACTCTATGAACCAAGTACACAAAGCTTTGAAACTTGAATTTCTCAAAAAAAATCACATGTTATGCATAAACTTGTGATTTTGAATTCTGATCAACAACAAGTCTCCAAACTTGTTGCTTATAAATAGAGTCACTATTTGTGAGCTAAGGGACGATTTTTAACATCCTAAAACACTCCAAAATTCCCTCTAGCCAGAAATTTCACAAAAAACTCCATTGATACAAAGTTCTGACCTTAAACTTGTATCTCTCATTTCCCTCGTGCGTTTTCCCTCAAATTCATTCCTAAAGCTTATTTACCTCAAATACAACTCATCCCCATCCTTATTCCAGAACTGTAACACCATTTACCATAACCTCCATAACCAAAAAACAGAGTCTGCAACTTGACTTCTCTAGGCCATTTCAGCCACTCTCAACTCAAGCAAATCATTGCATTAGCTTCCTAGGACCTCAAGGAAGCTAACCTGATCATCACCATCACTTGAAATAAGCTTAAACTCAAAACACGATTTCCAGTTTTGAGGTAAGTTTTCTCAACCTGGATTTCTTCATACAGGCATCATCAATAGTTTATTTGTGAAAAAAACATGTAGATATCATTGCCCTGAAGCTAACCATGTCCATAGTTTCCATTAATTTTTCTTGAGCTTAGAGAATTTTGAAACTGAAATTTCTGAGATTTTTAGGGTTCAGATTAGAGCCATTAAAATGCATGCTTATCTTTGATCTATAGTTTTAATGCTTTACATTTCTGAAACCGTGAGAAAATTTGCTACAAGTTTCATGTTTACAATTTTTATTTTTGATGAGAAATGAGCAAGTTACAGTTGGTCTGGCTGGAGGTTGAAGATGAAGTCATCAGGGTGCGTTTTGCCTTATATATTTATTGATTTGCCTATGTTAACAGATGTATAGCCACCCCAGTGGTAGAAGCGTGCGCCTGTAACCTATGGGACCTGGGTTCGAGCCCCAGTGGTACCCTTTTTCATTTTTTTACACATTTTTGCATTTCTGACTTTCATTTTTGCAGGCGTTGGGCCTTCCTTTGGGCCTATATGTTTTTTTCTTATTGTTGACCTCCCTGTTGACTAATGGCACCCCTGGCCCAATTTAGTTTTATTTCTTATTTTTATTTCTTTTGTTTTCTTAATTATTTTTTTTACTAATATTAAAATTCATAAAAATACTAAAAATGATAGATTTATATTTTGATTTAGTTACTTTATTTTTCTCATAAAAAATATTTTATTTAACTATACTTTATTTATTTTTTTACAAACTATCTTGTAAATTTAATAATTAATTAGGTTAATATTTATTTTTCTTTTACACCTATTAAAATATATTTATTTATATATAAAAAAGGCCAATATATTTTATGATGCTATAAATATATTTTCAAGACAAAAATACCCAAAAAAAAATACTTTTTCTAAACTTATTTTCTTTTAATCAATTAATAGAACTAGTGTTTCATTTATAATATTTTCTTAATAAAATTTAAGTTTAATTACTTATTTTCTTTAATTAATTATATTAAGACAAAATCCCTTCTTCCCCAAAAAATCCAAACAAAGATCCATTTTCTTTATATTTTGCATTTTTATACATTTATTCATTTTGTACATTATATTCATTTAAATTCCTTGTACATTAATACCCATTCAATATAGTTGTAATACATTAACTAGGTTTATATTCTTGCAATCCCCATTTATAAATTGTATACCCCCTCCCCACAAATGTTGTAATAGCTTAGTAACTTTAAATTCCGCCATTTATCGTTTTTATATACAAATGCTAGTAATTAGGGTTGTATGGAAAGACTAAAACCAATACTTAGAAAACCCTAATTCAAGACAAAGAAACAAGCATGAAAACACTACATTTGTACACAAGCACCCCTAGGGTTATTCCACTTGGTTGACTTATACAAAATTACCATATTACGCATGTAAGGTATCTTAGCAAAAGTAAGCAAATACAAGATCATAGTCCCTCGGTGATGCTATCTAAGTTGCCTTTCAAATGATCTTAGTACCTAAAAGAGAATTCTAAGATACCTAGCAACATTGCTAATTATGGTTATACGATGACCCACGCTCGTCCCGTTTACATCCAAAGATAGGGTTTCTTACCAAATCAATGGTAAGACAACAATGTCAAAGGAAAAGAAAATGAACAAGAAAGACTTTTGAGTAGGTAGAATTCTCCTAATTACTTGCTCCATTTCAAAACAAAACATCCTTTATATTTTCAAAACAAACACATGCACTTTCAAACATCTTACAAAATTGAAAACATTTTCAAAAGATCAACATCTTTATATACATTCTTACGAACGAGAATCATTACAAAGATTGCCTAAACAATGGCCTCTTTATAAAATACTTTCAAAAACCACACCAAGCACAATTTTCAAACAAAAATCAAGTGATATATCAAGTAACTAAGATCCCATGAAAAACAATGGATGAAAAGGGTGCTAATACCTTCCCTTTTCATAATCTACCCCCCGAACTCAAGAAACAATATCAAAGGTCTTTTCTGTGCTTTTTCACCTTTCCTTTTGGATAAAAGAAAAGTCGGTGGCCACTCTTGCTAACCGCAACATTTGCGATCAAACGCAAAACCTTCAAGTCAGTTCTCCCACCGTATCACAATTAGTAACCCCTTTGAGATTTTTATCGATATCCATGTTGTATTTGCTAAATGCTTGTCTATGAGTGTTTAGTTTCCCTTTTTGCATGAATATTGATTCGTTGTTTTCTTGAATTTAACCATTGTTTTGGTTTGAATTTTTACCTTGCCTTAGAAAGTAGAGAGTATTCACTTTAATGTATGGTTGAATTCAAGTTGGGGAGAAAAATGATTGTGTATTTATTGGTTGATTGCTTTGAGGTTGAAAAGAAAAACAAACAAAAACATTGTGAAAAAAGAAAAGATAGAAAAAGAAAGAAAAAATTGAAAAAGCTTTGAAAAAGAAAAACAAAAAGAGTTCCAATAATTGTGTTAATAAGTGATGTGTGTTGGTTTAAAATTTGGAATGAAGAAGAAGTTTGATTGAAATTATTTTGCGTGAATCTTTGTGAATTGATCACTCCCTTAGGTTTAGGCAAGATTTGTTTGGATTAGCTTTAGGATTTATCCCTTGTTTGTTAACCAAACCATATTACAACCTCGAAAAGCCCTTATGATTCTTGCTTTTATATTTTCAATGTAAATTTTTGGATGAATGCATAATTTAGTCTATTGTTTGCAAGATTTTTGGATGAGTGAAAATACCTTATTTTGTGTGTTTTTCATCTATCGATGATTGTTTTTGCTAGGTGTGATTCATTTGTGAACTAGTATTATTTTAGAATGTTTGGCATACTTTTTTGTATTCGGCATTTGTTTCATGTTAATGTTATCGTTGTAGTTTAGTGGTAGGTATGTTTCTTCGTAGGTACCATTTTTCATTTGAGCCATTGCATTTGTCGTCCGTTTTTAAAACTTGTTGATTTATGATTCTTTGGTTTATTACTTTTGGTTATTTGAGTTGTTTGGCCTTGTTTGAGGACAAACAAGTTCAAGTTGGGGAGAGTTTGATAAGTTCAAATTGTAATTATTTTTGTATATACTTTTTGTTGCACTTATCGACATTTTGTTGTTAATATCATTTAATAAACCTGACATTTGTGTAAATACATTTAGTTTATGTTTATTTCTATTTTTGTGCATATAGTGTATTATTTGATGTTTTTCCATTCATTTTGTAGGTATTTGTTACATTTTAGAGCATTGAGGAATAAGGTGTCGAAGGCACAGCTCCGGATGTGCGTTTTCGGAATAAAAGACCAATTTTATAACATTCTGTCCAGGAGAGCCCACTTAGCACGCAGAAGCCGCTAAGCGCGAGTGATGCTCAGCATATTTTGTAGCGTGTTGCTTGCGATTGCAATTTGGCAGAAACAATGTTTTGAAGCCTGCTTAGCGCGAGTAGCGCGTTTAGTGCAGTTTAGGTCGTTTTGATGTGTAAAATAAGTAAGTCGCGCTTAGCCCGCCAGACACGTTTAGCGCGGTCTGCTGAGATTTGTTTTATAACTTTCTTTTCAACTCATTTTTAGGGATGTTTTTTGGGAAGTTTTTGCTCCCAAATCCATCAACCTGTAATTTTGTTAGGATTATCTTAGATAACAACTATGAAGCTTTCATTCTGATGATCTGAGATGGATTGCTCTTCGATCGACACTGAAAAACCGATAGATTTGTGGTTCATTTCTCTTTTTCTTTGTGTATTCTCTATTGGTTGGGGTTGTATGTATATTTTCTTTAAAATGATGTATATTTGTCGCCTTTGACGTTATATTAAACTTCCTTTACGAATCTTTGTAGATTGTTGTCCTGGATTTTTATTATGTTAGGGATTTGAGTTGTTATAGACATATACTGCTTAGATTCCTATCTAGGATGATTATCTGTTAGTTTCTTAATTCTAGAGATAGATTTAGAGTTGGAATCTACTTGGGTATCAGAGCTTAATGCCTCTGTGTTGTTGGTGTCGCTCTGAGAGATCGTCGATATAAGCGAGTACGGTTGACTTCTGTGTTGTTGAGGTGGTTGAGAGATCGCTACTGAGGTGATGCAGTCGGTCTTTCAATTTGGGTTAGAAATGACTTAGGTTGTGTATGATACGTAGTGACATTGATGAATATTGTAGGTTGAGTATAACAGGTCGATAGGTTTAAGTCTGTGAGAAGTAGTATATATGAATGCTTGATAAGTTATTCCTTTTTCCTTTTTATACATTTATTTTCTATTAATACCTTTTCTTTCAACCCGTTTATCCCCAAACTCATTAACGAATGATTTGTCAAACGGAGAATCAATAACCAATCTCTACGGACACGATACGATATAACCTGAATATCACTCGGTAAATTAATAACTTACTTTTTGCTTGCCGCTTTACAGCAACAACAAAAATCTTTGGCTATTCTCAGCCCTGCGAGAAGGGCCTCATATTTGGCTTTGTTGTTCGGCATTAGGAATGGCAGAGTGAGCGAATGTTCGACTACGAAGCCTTCCTCATTCTCGAGGAGGATGCTTTCTCCTCTTTGTAACTCCCGTAATTTAATTAATTACTTAATTAAATTATTTTTGGAATATTTGTGAAGATATGTTGTAATTAATTGGATTTAATTATTTTATTAAGTGGAGAAATAATATTAGAAGTATAATATTATTTGATGTGGGTTTGTTTTAAAGGAATAGAAGTAATAAGGGGGGGGGTGTTAGTTTTAAGCTCAATAAGGAATAAATAATAATAGGTTATTTTATTATTGTTAGAAGGAATAGAAAGAAGAAGCAGTACAAGAATAAGGGTTTGAGAGGAAGAACATGAAGCTGTTGGAAAAGAGGAAGAACGGCAGAACGGGAATTCAATTGGAGAAAGTTATAGAGCAACCTTCAATCCAAGGTAAGGGTGGGGTTCTGACTCTATAATTGGGTTCATGATAATTAGTTTATGGGGTTAGAGGTGATTGTTGTCTTGTTCATGAATTGAATGTATATGATGTTGTATGATGGAAATTTATGATTGAAAGATGAACGATGATGTCCAGATACTGTTTATTTGATGTAGAATTGTAGGATAACTGTAAGTGATGATTATTTATGATTAGATTAGGTTTTTAGGGCATAAAATATGGAATCCATAGTGAAAACACAGAGAAAATCACAGAAATTATGCAGGACAGAGCAGTATGCGTCGACCCCAAACACGATGTATCGATACAAGAAGGTTTAGAGACTCAGGATGAGTCGACACGAAGAGGTATTGCATCGATACAAGAGGACTTTTAGACTCAGGATGAGTCGACACGTAGGAGCATGTGTCGATACATGCTGTGTGTTAGACTCAGGATGAGTCGATATAAGAGAGGATGCATCGACTCATGTTGCAAGTTCAGTGCAGTACGCGTCAATCCAAGAAGTTATGCATCGATCCATGTTGTCTGGTTTTTGGCAGAATCGTTTAGAAAAGGCTGTAACTTGAGTTTTCAGATGTCGTTTGAGGTGTCGTTTGAAGCGTTGAATAGCTAATGTGATGATTCTTAAGGATTAAAATAAGGAATAGGAAGGATAACCATAAGATTTGAATTAGTTACCGTGTAGACCGCTGTGTTGGTTTTTATGCAGAATGATGAAGATGAGATGCTTATAAGTTGTTGTTTGATTTGTAACAGTAAGATTAATAATAATAACGATATAATATTACAGAATAGTAGTATGTAATTATTTGGTGATTTAGAAGTAAGCCTTACTTGATTAACTGATTATAGGCAATATCTTGTTGTAGGCCTATGGCCAACGTTGTGAAAATGATGAGTGTTGTTGTATTACTGTATGGATGAATTATTTATGAGATGATGTTAATGAGATTTTGTTTGATGGATTATGATGTATATAATATGTGTAATGATTTATGATGAATGATGTTGATGAAGAGATGATGAGATGCTTTTGAGATGTAGGCCTTTGGCCAATGATGGTGTTGTATTGAGATGTTGTTAATTATGGTGTTGTTATTACATTCATGATTGTGTCGCATACATTGCATTTTGAGATGCAGCTTATGCTCGTTGAGATCACCTTTATTGGAAAATATTGAGATGAAGGCTTATGCCTTGTTGATGCCTCTATTAATTGGCAATTTTTTAGATGGGAGTTCTGCTCCAATGGTACCACATGCATTTGCATAGTGTTGAGTCGCATTATATGATTGTATAAAGAAGTGTGTATTGATGTTGTGAATGTGTATTATTGTTGTGATTATTGTTGATTATGAGATGAGAAGTGGTGACGTTATGTGATCTAATTTAATATATTAATTACCATACGCTTTATTATATTGTTAGATATCTCACCCATTCTGTTTGAATGTTGCCCTTATGTTGGTAACGTGCAGGTAATCGAGAGTGAAGGTTGTATACCTTCAATAGTTTGAGTTGGTGTCATTGCTCTGATATGTAACACTCGGGGGGATGAACGCTTGTTGCTTTAGATTGTTGATTAAATTTCATCGTTGAACTTTAAGTTGATTATTATTAAATTGTGTTGTTTCGAAGTTGCTGTAATGATGACAAAGATGTTATTAAGAATTCTGCTGCGTAGATGTTGAATTATTTAATTAAAGTTGTTATGATGATGGTTCATCCGATGTTTTAAAGTGTTATATATCCACGATGAATGAAATAAGTTTTTAATGATGAATTTGTGGCATCCCGATTCATTTGCATGAATGGTTTTATAACTCTGATTTGTTTATATAATTGCCGGGGTAGAATTGGGGTGTTACAAAGTTGGTATCAGAGCAAAAGGTTGGTCTGACCTTGTCGTCGAGTCGTAGTTGTCTAACAATAGAGTATTGTTAATTTAATTTCTAACCGTTTTTTATGTTGTAGTGATAAGTTGAGATGGCTGGAAGAAATGATGCTGCACTTGCTGCTGCTTTAGAAGCAATGGCTCATGTGATGGAAAATCAGCCGAATGCTGACGGGAATGTTGGATCTCGTATCTTGGAGACTTTCAAGAGAGAGAATCCACCTACGTTCAAGGGAAAGTATGATCCTGGCGGAGCATTGGAGTGGTTGAAAGAGATTGAGAGAATCTTCTGTGTGATGAACTGCACCCTAACACATAAGGTTTGTTATGGTACTCATATGCTGGCAGTCGAGGCTGATGACTGGTGGCTAGAGACTTGTCAGAAGTTGGAAGCTGCAGGTGAGAATGTCACTTGGGATGTGTTCCATAGGGAATTTTTGAGGAAGTACTTTCCTGAAGATGTTCGTGGTAAGAAGGAGATTGAGTTCCTTGAGTTGAAGCAAGGAAATATGTCGGTTGTTAAGTATGCTGCCAAGTTTTCTGAGTTGGCTAAGTTTTATTCGTATTACACTGAGGCAGATGCTGAGTTTTCGAAGTGTATCAAGTTTGAGAATGGGTTGCGCCCGGAGATCAAGAAGTCAGTTGGATACCAGAAGATTTGTGTCTTTGCTGATTTGGTTGATAGTTGCAGGATTTATGAGGAGAATAATAATGCTCATTACAAGATTATCAGTGAGAAGAGGGGTAAGCACCAATAGAATCGTGGTAAGCCTTATGATACCCCAACTGGTAAAGGTAAACAGAAAGTTGCTCAGAGTCAGAGGACTAGTGGGGGAGATGATCTTGTTGGTGTGGTTTGCTTTAAGTGTGGGAAACCTGGGCACAAGAGTAATGTGTGCACTACTGAAGTGAAGAGGTGTTTTCATTATGGCAAGAACGGACATGTTGTATCTGAGTGTGAACATAAGGATGTGATTTGTTTCAATTGTAGAGAAGAAGGGCACATTGGTAGTTAGTGTCTGAAACCAAAGAGGGCTCAGACAAGTGGTAAAGTGTTTGCTTTGGTTGAGGATCAGACAATTGTTGAGGACAGACTTATCAGAGGTACATGTTTAATTAATAGTACTCCTTTAATTACTATTATCGATATCGGTGCTACTCATTGTTTTATTGCTGCTGATTATTTTAAAAGATTAGGTCTTATGTTGTCTTCTTTAAATGGAGAAATGGTCGTCGATACTCTAGCCAAGGGGTCGGTGACTACTTCTTTTGTGTGTTTGAAGTGTCCCTTGTTGATCTTCGACAAAGATTTTGCTGTTGGTTTGGTTGTTTACAGTTAAGAGGTTTGGATGTGATTTTGGATATGAACTGGTTAGAGCATAACTATGTTCATATTAATTGTTATGACAAGTCTGTGAAGTTTTCTACTCCTGAAGAAGAAGAAGAAGATAGTTTGTTGTCTGCTAGACAGTTGAGAAAGTTGATGCAAGAGGAAGTACAAATTTTCTCGTTGATGGCGTCTCTATCTGTAGATACTCAAGCTATAATTGAGGAATTGCAGGTGGTGTGTGAATTTTCTGAAGTTTTCCCCGACGATATTCCTTATGTACCGCCAGAGAGGGAAGTTGAGTTTGCGATTGATCTTGTACCTGGTACCAGACCTGTGTCTATGGAACCATACAGGATGTCGGCATCTAAATTGTCAGAGTTAAAGAAGCAATTGGAAGAGTTACTTGAGAAGAAGTTTGTAAGACCAAGTGTGTCGCCGTGGGGAGCTCCAGTGTTGTTAGTAAAGAAGAAAGATGAAATATGAGGCTTTGTGTTAATTATAGGCAGTTGAATAAAGTGACGATTAAGAACAAGTATCCGCTTCCAAGAATAGATGACTTGATGGATCAATTGGTGGATGCTCGTGTGTTTAGTAAGATTGATTTGAGGTCGGGTTACCATCAGATTAAAGTGAAGGATGAAGATATCCAGAAGACGGCTTTCAGAATGCGTTATGGATATTATGAGTATTTGATGATGCCTTTCGGTGTTACGAATGCGCCGGGAGTATTCATGGAATACATGAATCGTATCTTTCATACTTATTTGGATCGGTTCGTAGTGGTGTTCATTGGTGATATTTTGATTTACTCTAAGTCAGAAGAAGAGCATGCAGAACACTTAAGGGTAGTGTTGCAAGTTCTGAAAGAGAAGAAGTTGTATGCAAAGCTGTCCAAGTGTGAATTCTGGTTGAAGGAGGTTAGTTTTCTTGGTCATGTGATTTCAGGTAGTGGCATTATTGTAGATCCATCGAAGGTTGATGCTGTGTTACAATGGGAAACTCCAAAGTCAGCTACTGAGATTAGGAGCTTTTTGGGATTAGTTGGTTATTATAGAAGGTTTATCGAAGGGTTTTCTAAGTTGGCACTTCCGTTGACTAAGTTGACTTGTAAAGGTAGAGCTTTTGTATGGGATGTTCATTGCGAAGAAAGTTTTACTGAATTGAAGAAGAAGTTGACGTCGGCTCCGATTTTGACGTTGCCTAATCCAGGAGAGCCTTTTGTGGTGTATTGTGATGCTTCTAAGATGGGTTTAAGAAGTGTGCTTATGCAGAATGGTAAGTTAGTTTCTTATGCGTCAAGGCATTTAAGGACTCATGAGAAGAACTATCCTACGCATGATTTAGAGCTTGCTACAATTGTCTTTGTGTTGAAGATTTGGAGGCATTATCTTTATGGTTCTAGATTTGAAGTGTTTAGTGACCATAAGAGCTTAAAGTATTTATTCAATCAGAAGGAGTTGAATATGAGGCAACGGAGATGGATGGAATTTATTAAAGGATTATGATTTCGGTTTAAATTTTCATCCGGGAAAGGCGGATGTGGTAGCTGATGCATTGAGTCGAAAGACTTTGCATATGTCAGCAATGATGGTTAAAGAGATGTAATTAATTGAGCAGTTCAGAGATATGAGCTTAGTTTGCGAGGTTACGCCGCAGAGTGTTATGTTAGGTATGTTGAAGATTAATAATTAATTTTTTGACAGTATCAGAGAAGCTAAGAAGTTAGATGTTAAACTGGTATATTCGATGGTTGGGATCGATCAGTTTGAGAATAATGATTTTAAGCTAGATGCGCAAGGTGTGTTGATGTTTCATAATGGGATTTGTATTCCTGATGATGCTGAGATGAATAAAGTGATACTTGAAGAGAGTCATAGAAGTAAGTTGAGTATTCATCCCGGAGCTACAAAGATGTATCAAGATTTGAAAGGTTTGTTTTGGTGGCCTGGGATGAATAGTGGTGTGGCTCGGTTTATGTATGCATGTTTGACTTATCAAAAGTCGAAAGTTAAACATCAGAAGCCAGCGAGGTTGATGCAACCGTTAGAAGTTACAGAATTTAAATGGGATAGCATTTCAATGGACTTTGTAACAGGGTTACCTAATACTTTAAGAGGACATGATTCGATTTGGGTGATTGTTGATAGGATTACAAAGTCAGCTCATTTTATTCCTATTAATATCAGTTTTCCAGTGTCGAAGTTGGCTGAGATTTACACTGGTGTGATTGTGAAGTTGCATGGTGTTCTTTTGTGCATTGTGTCAGATAGAGATCCAATATTTACTTCTGATTTTTGGAAGAGTTTTCAAGAAGCATTGGTTTCTAAGTTGAGATTGAGTTCAGCGTATCATCCTCAGACAGATGGTCAGACTGAACGGACGATTCAATTGTTGGAAGATTTGCTGAGGGCATGTGTTCTTGAGCAGGGAGGTTCGTGGGATACTTATCTTCCGTTGATAGAGTTCACCTATAATAACAATTACCATTCTAGTATTGGTATGGCACCTTTTGAGGCATTGTATGGTCGAAGATGTAGAACTCTGTTATGTTGGCATGAATCTGGAGAAAGTATAGTACTTGGACCTGAACTTGTTCGTGAGACTACCGAAAAGGTGAAGTTGATCCGAGAGAAGATGAAAGCTTCCCAAAGTATACAGAAGAGTTATCATGACAAGGGAAGGAAATATTTAGAATTCCAAGCGGGTGACCATGTGTTTTTAAGAGTTACGCCTATAACTGGTGTTGGGCAAGCATTAAAGTCTAAGAAGCTCACTTCTCGTTTTATTGGACCATATCAGATTTCAGAGAGAGTGGGGAATGTTGCTTATAGAGTGGCTTTACCGCTTAATCTTTCGAATTTGCATGAAGTGTTTCATGTGTCACAACTTCGGAAGTATATTTCAGATCCATCTCATGTGATTCATATGGATGATGTGCAAGTACGGGATAATCTTACGGTGGAGACGATTCCTATACGGATAGTGTATCGTGAAATAAAGACTCTGAGGGGCAAAGAGATTGCTTTGGTTAAAGTGGTTTGGCTAGGAGCTTCCGGAGAAAGCATGACTTGGGAGTTGGAGAGCAAGATGCGAGGCTCCTACCCTGAGTTGTTTGATTGAGGTAAATTTTCGAGGACGAAAATATTCTAAGTGGGGGAGAGTTGTAACGCCCGTAATTTAATTAATTATTTAATTAAATTATTTTTGGAATATTTGTGAATATATGTTGTGATTAATTGGATTTAATTATTTTATTAAGTGGAGAAATAATATTAGAAGTATAATATTATTTGATGTGGGCTTGTTTTAAAGGAATAGAAGTAATAAGGGGTGTGTGTTAGTTTTAAGCCCAATAAGGAATAAAGAATAATAGGTTATTTTATTATTGTTAGAAGGAATAGAAATAAGAAGCAGTAGAAGAATAAGGGTTTAAGAGGAAGAACGTAAAGCTGTTGGAAAAGAGGAAGAATGGCAGAACGGGAATTCAATTGGAGAAAGTTATAGAGCAACCTTCAATCTAAGGTAAGGGTGGGGTTCTGACTCTATAATTGGGTTCATGATAACTAGTTTATGGGGTTAGAGGTGATTGTTGTCTTGTTCATGAATTGAATGTATATGATGTTGTATGATGGAAATTGATGATTGAAAGATGAATGATGATGTCCCGATACTTTTTATTTGATGTAAAATTGTAGGATAACTGTAAGTGATAATTATTTATGATTAGATTAGGTTTTTAGGGCTTAAAATATGGAACCCGTAGTGAAAACACGGAGAAAATTGCATAAATTATGCAGGACAGAGCAGTATGCGTCGACCCCAAACATGATGTGTCGATACAAGAAGGTTTAGAGACTCAGGATGAGTCGACACGAAGAGGTCTTGCATCGATACATGAGGACTTTTAGACTCAGAATGAGTCGACACATAGGAGCATGTGTCGATACATGCTGTGTGTTAGACTCAGGATGAGTCGATACAAGAGAGGATGCATCGACTCATGTTGTGAGTTCAGTGCAATACGCATTAATCCAAGGAGTTATGCATCGATCCATTATGTGTGGTTTTTGGCAGAATTGTTTAGAAGTGGTTGTAACTTGAGTTTTCGGATGCCGTTTGAGGTGTCGTTCGAAGCGTTGAATAGCTAATTCGATGAGCTTTATTCTTAAGGATTAAAATGAGGAATAGGAACGATAACTACAAGATTTGAATTATTTACCCTGTAGATCGTTGTGTTGGTTTTTATGCAGAATGATGAAGATGAGATGCTTATAGGCTGCTGTTTGATTTGTAACAGTAGGATTAATAATAATAACGATGTAATATTACAGAATAGTAGTATGTAGAGATTTGGGGGTTTAGAAGTAAGCCTTAGTTGATTAACTGATAATAGGAAATATCTTATTGTAGGCCTATGGCCAACGTTGTGAAAATGATGAGTGTTGTTGTATTACTGTACGACTGAATTGTTGATGAGATGATGTTAATGAGATTTTGTTTGATGGATTATGATGTATACAAGATGTGTAATGATTTATGATGAATGATGTTGATGAAGAGATGATGAGATTATTTTGAGATGTAGGCCTTTGGCCAACGATGGTGTTGTATTGAGATGTTATCAATTATGGTGTTGTTATTACATTCATGATTGTGTCGCATATATTGCATTTTGAGATGGAGCTTATGCTCGTTGAGATGGCCTTTATTGGCGAATATTGAGATGAAGGCTTATGCCTTGTTGATTCCTCTATTAATTTCCAATTTTTGAGATGGGAGTTCTGCTCCAATGGTACCACATGCATTTGCATAGTGTTGAGTCGCATTATATGATTGCATAAAGAAGTGTGTATTGATGTTGTGAATGTGTATTATTGTTGTGATTATTGTTGATTATGAGATGAGAAGTGGTGACGTTATGTGATATAATTTAATATATTAATTATCATATGCTTTATTATATTGTTAGACATCTCACCCCTTCTGTTTGAATGTTTCCCTTATGTTGGTAATGTGCAGGTAATCGAGAGTGAAGGTTGTATACCTTCAATAGTTCAAGTCGGTGTCATTGCTCTGATATGTAACACTCGGGGGGATGAATGCTTGTTACTTTATATTGTTGATTAAATTCCATCATTGAACTTTAAGTTGATTATTATTAAATTGTGTTGTTTCAAAGTTACTGTAATGATGACAAATATGTTATTAAGAATTCCGCTGCGTAGATGTTGAATTATTTAATTAAAGTTGTTATGATGATGGTTCATCCGATGTTTTAAAGTGTTATATATCCACGATGAATGCAATGAGTTTTTAATGATGAATTTGTGGCATCCCGATTCGTTTTCATGAATGATTTTATAAATCTAATTTATTTATATAATTGCTGAGGTAGAATTGGGGTGTTACACTCTTCCTGTCGAGTTGGATGCTCCATCAATGAAGATTGTCCATTTTCAGGCTCCGCACATAGGGGGTTCGGGGGTGGTCATTTCTGCGACGAAGTCAGCCAATACTTGGCCATTGAGAGCTTTCCTGCTTTCGTATTGGATATCAAACTCCGAAAGTTCTAGGAACCATTTCAGCATTCGACGGGCCATGTATGGACATCCTAGTAGTTGCTTTAAATGTTGATATGTTCGCACCATAACTGTGTAGGCTAGGAAGTAATGTCTGAGTCTCCTCGCTATGTTGATGAGGGCCAAAGCTATTTTTTCGATTTGTTGATACCTGACCTCGGGGCCTTGTAATACTTTGCTGGTGAAATATAGCGGCTTCTTCACGTCCTAGGTTTTGCAAACGAGGGCCGCGCTTACACCCTCGACCGAGACGGCTAGGTAGGGGAACACAATTTCCTCATTCTTTGGTCGTGAGAGCATCAGCCGTTGCGAAATAGCTCGTTTGAGGTGGATCAGGGCTTTCTCGCACTCCTCGGTCCATTCTAATGCATCCTCTTTGTGTAAGAGTTTGAAAAATGGGAGTGCATGTTGTGCAGACTTTGCCATGAAGCGGGAGAGCGAGGTGAGAATACCGCTCAAGATTTGTATGTATTTTTTCGAGTTTGGTGTAGGGAGCTCAGAGAATACCCTGCATTTGTCGGGGTTGGCTTTGATCCCCTATTCGGTCAAGTAGAAGCTGGGGAACTTTCCCGCCTTAACCCTGGAGGTGCATTTCTCCGGGTTGAATCTCATCCTGCATCACCTTGCTCTGTCGAAGACTCTTTTTAGGTGGGCCGCATGGTCGATTTCCGCTCAGGACTTGATGATAATGTCATCCATGTATACCTCGAGCGTGTCCCCAATCTCACTGTGGAATACTTTGTTCATTATCCGCTAGTATGTTGTGTCTGCCTTTTTTAGGCCGAAAGGCATTGCGTTGTAGTAGTAATTGCCCAACCTGGTCATGAAAGCCATGCATTGTTTATTGCTCGTCTCCATGAGAATTTAATTATAACATGAATATGCATCCATAAATGATAAGAGTTTATAGTCAGCCGAGTTGTCGACCAGCATGTCAATATTAGGTAAAGGATATGCACCTTTGGGACATTGCCCAGTTAAGATTAGTATAATCAACACACATACGGCATTTTCCATTATTTTTCTTAACAAGTACAACGTTGGAGATTCAGGTTGAATATCGGGCCTCAGAAATAAAATTTTCCTATAGGAGGTTTTTTACAGCTTTTTCAACAGCCTCCGCTTTATCGACGGACTACATACTCCTATGGTGAACTACTGCCCTAGTGGCAGGATCTACAACGAGCTGGTGGCAGGCAGCCTTAGGGTCAAGTCTGAGCATTTCCGAAATGCTCCACACGAATAAATCAACATTCATCCTCAGGAAGGCTTTGAGCTGCTTCCTCTCCAGATCGAGGAGTCCAGCTTTAATGTTCACGCCTGTTGTACCCCAAAATTTTCCCTCTCATGTTTTCCAAGGTCTTCCCCTACATGGTTGTTCACAAACCCTTGCCTAATGAAAAGGAAAATTTGTGAGTGATTGTTTTTAAGTTTCCTTCGATTGGCATCTCCAAAATGCCCTTCGATTGGCATTTCAACAAAGCCTTTTGATTGTCCTTGTAACAAGATCCTTCGATTGGCACTTCAACAGAGCCTTTCGATTATCCTTGTAACAAGATCTTCGATTTACACTTCAACAGAGCCTTTCATTTATCCTTGTAACAAGATCCTTCGATTGGCATTTCAACAAGGCCTTCAATTGGTATGGACAAAGGTCCTTCGATTGGCCTGTTAACAAGGCCTTTCGAGTGGAATTTTAACAAGTACCTTTCGATTGGCATTATTATAGTGTCCTTCGATTGGCACTTTAACAAATATCCTTAGATTGGTATATGGACAAATACCCTTCGATTGGCATTCCAAAAGGTCCTTCGACTGGAACTTCAGAGTTTCCCCCAATCAGAACATCATAATGAAATGACCTTCGAATGGAATTTCAGTGTAGAGTTTGTCTTAATCTAAGATGCTTTGATGAAGGAAGTTCTAAACACTTCGAATCAGAACTTAGATTCATCACAAGGCCAAGGGCTGGTCAAAGTTGTCTAATAGGGAATTTTCTTCAAAAGGACAGTAAATTGAAGCAAAGGGTGGTTCAATTTAAGGATCCCCAGTATTGAAGCTGACACAATTCGACTCAAAACCATTAAGGAGAACAAGGTTCTAATAAGGAAAGTCTTGATTGGCTCGAATTTGAGTTTAAGGCTGGCAAGGAAGGCAGATTTGAAGGAATAAAATAAGCTGGCATGACTAAGCAAAAACACATATCCTAACCTGTCTAGGTTCACTCAAAGTTCAAAATGGCATGTCTTCCTTGCAAATATGGCAAGAGTTCAATGTTGATTGTGGATTCAATTCCTAAGTTAAAGGCCAGATTCTTGCCTTGTTTGATCCCATCCCCACAAGAGCTGATTCGACTAGGGTGATTCTTTTCGAATCAAGCAATCAAAGCAGAGGGATGCTCAATCGAAGGGGCTATGCAATCGAATCCAGAGTAATTCGAATTGGGACTTTGAAGCCATCGAAGAGAGCAAATTTGAAGGGAAGTGGATCTACAGGGGCATGTCAACTTTTGATTTTTATCATGTTGGAGGCCTAAACAACTCATAACAGGCTAGCAGTAACGCATGAAAACAAATTGGCACGTGATTTAATCAAATATAGCAAGTCTTTATGAAGAAATCAAATCAAATCTCTTCTATATAATGGGCCAAGATTTGATACACAAATGTTGACCTAAATTCCTTTGTCTATATAAACCTCATAATCTCATAGAAAAAAGGGGACGAATATAGGGTGTAGCGGTAGAAATGTTTAAGACTAAGCCATTAGATTAACTAGACTTATACAGATCAAATTAAAAATCGCCACCGCGCTTTATTGTTTCCAAAGGAATGATAAAAGAGCGAATAACCTGAAAAGAGGGGGAAAGATTCAAGGTAAGGGGGTTGGTTATGCAAAGGGAAGGTATTAGCACCCTAAACATCTAAGGTACGCTGCAAGAACCTCTTTGTAAAAATCTGTGTATTTTGTCTATAAAATGTTGTATGTAAAATAGATGGTGGAGGTGAGAAAAGAAATATATTTTTTACGACTTTTGCACCCGCCGTGGTTACGAACCTTTAGTGCCTACGTACCACCTTTCATGCAATAAGGGATCAGGGTACATGTGGTTCCTCTTTGAAAATTTTAAAACACAAGTGTGTTGGTTGATTTTATGAGATAAGACATCATCGTCATTGTCCCTGTGGAAAACATATTTACTACCCACAATCATGAGAAAGGAGAATTTGTATCATCTCAAAGTGGAGGATATGGCTTGGATTTTAAAAATCAACAAAACCTCACTCAACACCCAAGTGGAAAATATATCTCTTCACTACATATTATAGAAGTATAGTTGTTTGCATCACTACAAGGATTGACAAGAGTCTAATCTTTTGAGAAAAGTTTTAAAGATAAGAGCCAAAATGGCAAAATGGTTTGAAATGAGATTGATTGACTTTTAGTCTTCTCACAAAAAATGTCAAGGTATTATTAAGTTGATTGAATTTTATTTATGAAAAGGTTTTGAAAATGCATGGACCTAAGTCCAAGTTTATTATGAAAGTGATTCAAGTTTAAAAACAAGAAGGGTTTTCAAAAAGAGGAAGAAGATTTTTGAAATTAAAGAAGATGGGAGGAGAATAAGGGATTATCCTAATGCATAAGGTGAAATCTAGGGATAAGAACTATCTAACCAACAAGAAGCCAATACTTGACATTATGAGTTAAGATAGAACTCCTATTCTTTGGATTAAAACAAAGAAAGAAAACATACTAGACCTCTTGAAAGAACCAAGCTTCAAGTGTATTAAGTCTTCACAAAAATTGGGCAGAGTAACGACTATATACGGGTGAATTCCAGATTACAAATAAAGAATGTAATCACAATGACCTGCACACAAAACAAACAAACAACCCAATGTCTTGAGGTAAACCTCAAGAACTCCAGAAAAAATATCAATTAAGGTCACAAGATCTCCACTATAGGCTAAGGTTTCTAACCCTAAGTCCAAGAAGTACAATACTCCATAATGCCAAGGATAGTAACCAAATAGTCCAAGTATCTTTAAAGTTTTTATGGTTCATGTTGATTATTAGGTGTCTTAGAAGAGAAAAGAAAAGCTCTAGTGAGCAAAATAAAAATGACAAGAATATAAATGCTCAAGTAAGAAAAAATAAAAAACGGCAAGAAATGTAATGCTTAAAGTAAATGGTGCATAAAGCATAAAAAACAAAAGGGCATAAAGTAAAAACAAAAGGTAAAATCAATTATTAGTGATTAGTGGTTAGTTGGATGATCATCTTGAAACTTGCATCTGAAACTCATTAGAGGATTGGTAGAACCAAAGCCTCCATACAACAAGTTGCATTTTCTTTTTGTCAAGTATATCATCCATTTGGAATCCTCAAAAGTACATTTAATGATCAACGATGTTTAACTGATCAACGTTGACCAAAAGTGTTGTAGATCCATTAGAGGATTGGTAGAACCAAAGCCTCCATACAATAAATCTCAAGGTTATTGGATCAAAGGGATCAAATTAACATACTTGGGCTTGCAAACATAGGTTTGGGTCACGAATGATCATTTATTCGAATCAGGACAAAATTTAGTGCTATGTTAAGCAATCGTAAGTGGGCTTATATAGAATTCGCACCTATTTTGAGGCCGGTCAATACCAATATATGCTCCATTTATTTTGAGACATGATATAGAGATCATGCTCCAATAACACTTAGTGAAATAACAAAGGGATGAGATAGAGAGGGTGGGGAAGAACATACAAACCACATTTGAATTAAATTTTAATCAAACTATTATTAAAAGCATTCATCCATTTTTGTGGAGTTAGACTCAACACTATGGATCCAATGATGTTAATAAAGTTCATGATCAAAATTCAATCCAAGTCAACCAGAAAATAATCACAAAATAATATTTCATTTAATATATACATTAAAAAAAGGTTTTAAAATAGAAATAAGAAATAAAAATATCAACTATATTCAAATTAATCAAGAAAAATTAACTAAGGCCATAGGAAAATCATAAAAGGACTCAAGTATTTTTATGAAATTTTTGGTAATTTTTGAAAGTCATAAACTATTTTAAAACTAATTAAAATTGTTCAAATAAAAAGAAAATAGGTCAAAAAATAGTAAATATCAATACAAAATTCCATAAAAATTTCCAAAAAGTCAGAAATATACAAAATGGTATTTATGAATTTTTTCAGAATTAAAAAATGCTAGAAAGTATTTTTAAAGTAATTAAAAGAAATCAAATAATGCAAAAAATATAAAAAATATCAAATGTAAAAATAAAAATATGAAAAAATATTCATGAGATCAGAAATAATTCAAAGTATTTTTGTGAATTTTTTCATAATTTTTGGATAAAAAATAAAAGAGTTATGAATTTTTGAAAATTAAATCAATTAAAATATAAAATCAAAAAATAAAATAAAACCAAAAAGATATAGGCCATCAGATCATAGTCAAAACACGTTAGTAAGCTAATCTAATGGACCAGATGCGATGTGCTTGATATTGACCTCAGTGGAATACGCAGGGAATAAAAAAAGGCAACCAATGAAATTAAAACGCTTAGCATGCTATCATTGGTTGAGACGAGACATGTCATCTTCTTGAACCTCCATCCACCCTGCAATGGAGATTTTGTGAGATCCTTCAAACGGTAAAATTAGGATTCCATACCAGTATCATTGGATTCACTCTTCAAGACAATCCTAACACCACCATCGCGCCAAATTTATATAAAGTATACAAAGAGATATAAATCAAAAATCCAGAAAATAGCGAGCACCTTAGATTTGAGATTTCTCTCTCAATTCTCAATGGATTTAAAAATTGTAAGAAGCACTAGAATCCGGAGAAGGATTAGAATAGGTTAGTGCTTTATTTGGATCCAAATGATGGAGATTTCTACCTTTTCGAAGTTCAAGAAAGAAGCTCTGAAACTAGACTTTAGCTTGGATTATGGCTCGTTTTGCTTGGTTTAAGTGCTGGAGAGTTTGTATGATGCTTAAGGAAGATGAATGTGCAAAGAATTTCAGAGGAAAAGACTGGAATCTCAGAAACTGATTTCAAAAATTTCAAGCTCGTGTGTGGTTTTGACAGAGTATTTTTGGCTTTCAAAGCTTGAGGAAATGAATGGGGGATGACTCTCTATTTATATGGAATCAAATGGAATGTTCAAGCATGTGAAATAATGAAGTTTGGAGGGAAATCGTGTGATCCTGATACGCGAGCAAAGTGTGATTTGATTTCCATCAAAACTCATCCATCCATTGTGTTTTAATGCTCTAATCCACTTTGGCAACTTGGTTAAACATGTTTAGATCATAAACGCGTGCTAATTTGATGTTTAGAGGCCAAAACATGAATTTCAAATTCTGACTTATGAAGAAACTTCAGTTCCAAGTTACCAAGTTCAATCCAATGGCATTCTCAGCTCAAGGGGTCTTAAGGCGTGATTCTTGATGATTTAGAAAGATAAGGTTACAAGCTTTGCAATGGAAAAAGAATGGAATCAAATGGATGCTTGAGCTAAAAGTTGTATTTGGTCAAAGTTGGGGAAAAAAGGTTGACTTTCCATACTTTGAAATATTTCAAATTTTTCTTCAAAAGTGACCTATAATATTTTGCATCCAAACATGGCCTTCCACTTGGAATTTTCTTTTGTCCAAAAAATATAGCATGAAATAGACCTCTTAAATGACACTTTGAAACTTGAACCGTTCAAAATCTCCAAAAATTGAGAGAGAGTTATGAATTGTTAAATTTGGAAAAATATCATGAAATGACATATAATCTTTTGTATACTTAGGGCATATTACATCCATTTTCTCATTTTTCACATAAAATAAGGCATACAGTTCACATCTTCAAGATCATTATGGAAAAGGAGTGGGCTCAAGGTGATAAAAGTTGACCAAGTTATGATCATTTTAAGTCACTCATGAGAAAATGGGGGTTCATCTGGAGGACTTGTAATCTTTCTTGATCATCAAGCTTCTTCCACATGAAAAATCCTTGGAACTTTTGAATTGATTTGTTGATAATACTTTTAAGAGAAGGATGTCTTTGGAATCACTCAAAAATACCAAAAGATGAGCAAGATATGTTTCTTTGAAGTTCAAAACCCTAGCTCCTAGATCAAGAGAAATGCCTTGAGGAACTTTGGCAATTTTGAACAAACTTTTTATATCAACACAAATGTTTTGTTGATAGAAGTTATTGATGATAATAATGAGAACTCATAGCAACCAAAACCACTTCCATATATTGGGAATTGAGAGAAATATGCACTTGTGACCAATGGGAACAAGGCCTTGTCCAACCATGACAACTTCTTCAATCAACCCCTTGTACTTTTGAATCAATATTGATAATCTTGAAATATAGTGAACCAAAATAACCTTTTCATGCAATTTCTTCCAAAATAACTTCAATGATAAGTTTTGAACTTCTCAAACTTTATTGACTAGGGCATGGAAATAAACTCATGAACCCATGGAGCAACTTGCTAAATCTCATTGCCTTTACCTAAATTAGTAACAAG
Organism: Vicia faba; assembly: GCA_948472305.1. NCBI lineage: Eukaryota > Viridiplantae > Streptophyta > Magnoliopsida > Fabales > Fabaceae > Vicia > Vicia faba. The sequence continues at coordinate 394,431,745 of OX451736.1, forward strand.
CAAGACAAACCAACATTGCATTTTATTAATTAAAAGAAAAAAATCAAGACAAAAATATTCATGACCACAAAAGAAAACAAGTCAAAGTGCATGGTGATTCCTCAAAGAGAAAAGCTTAAGATAAGGAGGGGAACCACGAATCCTAATGTGATCTTGTTGTGATGGAATCAACATGGTATGATGAGGGGATCTTAGGGGCAAAAATTTGGGTACAACAGCTGCCCTTATTTAAGTTTCTTCTATCCGGAGATACGAAGGTTGAAAATCTTCGTGTCGAAGCGATCAAAGATACTTAAATATAAAACAAATTCTATTTTTGGCTCTAAGATGCCATGCAATGCTTATAAGCATGAATGCATATGAACAAGACCAAAGAGACGCAAAACACCACTGGGGATGCAACAAAGGAAATAAAGAAACAAAAGTGAATACAGGCCAGGAAAATAAATCACTGGTGGGTCAAAAGTCCTGACTTAGAGGATGGTAAGAAGTCAAAGGATGTACCAACTTCTACTGAAGGCGAAACTACCAACGTTTACTGATGGTAGAAAGAGGAGATAAATAACAGCACCGACGTTTACTGACGGTGAGCTACCAACGTTCACCGAAGTTAGAGAGAAGAAATCATCGATGTTTACTGATGATGAACTACCATCTTTCACTGAAGGTAGAGATAAAAGAAAATATCATAGCATCGCCGTTCATTGACGATGAACTACCAACATTCACTGAAGGTAGCAAAAAGATAACAATCACCGACTTTCACTGAAGGTGACCTACCAACTTTCACTGAAGGTAGAAAGAGAAATATCATAGCACCGTCGTTCACTGATGATGAACTACCAACGTTCACTGAAGGTAGCAAAAAGATAACAATCACCAACTTTCACTGAAGGTAGAGAGAGAATATATCATAGCACCACCGTTCACTGACGATGAACTACCAACATTCACTGAAGGTAGCAAAAAGATAACAAGCACCAACTTTCACTGAAGGTAACCTACCAACTTTCACTGAAGGTAGAAAGAGAAAATATCATAGCACCGTCGTTCACTGACGATGAACTACCAATGTTCACTGAAGGTATCAAAAAGATAACAATCACCAACTTTCACTGAAGGTGACCTACCAACTTTCACTTAAGGTAGAAAGAGAAAATATCATAGCACCTCCGTTCACTGACGATGAACTACCAACGTTCACTGAAGGTAGCAAAAAGATAACAAGCACCAACTTTCACTGAAGGTGACCTACCAACTTTCGCTGAAGGTAGAGAGAGAATATATGATAGCACAGCCGTTCACTGACGATGAACTACCAACATTCACTGAGGGTAGAAAAAAGATAACAAGCACCAACTTTCAATGAAGGTGACCTACCAACTTTCACTGAAGGTAGAAAGAGAATATATCATAGCATCTCCGTTCACTGACGATGAACTACCAACATTCACTGAAGGTAGCAAAAAGATAACAAGTTTTTTCCCAAAATTACAGCATTTCACCTAGAACGGGTCTCAACTTCTTCTTTAACCAAGGCATTCTGCCTGAAAAGGGTAATATATAAGCTGTCTCAAATAAAGAGACTATCACTTGTAAAGATTTCACAATGAACTATCTCTGCGATATTAAAAGTCTTGCCATCCAATGGTGTAATTTGACAACAGACTGTAAACTATCCACTCATAGAGAAGATAGCAAAAAAGTTACGTCGACTTTTATAGGGAAGTACAAGTTTCTAAAATAAATAGACATTCTACTCGTTGTTATAGGAAGGATTGTAAAAAATGATTCTCCGAGGAGAACAATATGGCTTCCTGGGGAACGAATTGTTACTTCTCGGGAAGATGCCAATATATTTCTGCTGAGGAGATAAAGTTTTCTCGTGCAAAATAAATGCACATTCTCAAACCAAGGCTCGAAGCCTGCAGATATCATAAGTAATAATATTGCTGAGGATCAAAGATTCAAACAATAAACAAACTGGGATGAAACAGTCAACCATAATACATCCTTTGAGAAATAAACTCAAGAGAGGGAAACCCAAATCATCCATTCAAAGAGTTGTACAAGAAAGCTGAAGCAAAAAATATTTCACGAGGGATAACTCAGTGAGGAAATTGAAAGAATATACGCTTTCTGCTTAAGGCCAACACTCTATTGGAGAGAGGACAAAAAAACATATGCAAAACAGGGTAATATGTCAACAAAGTATTATCGAATGTGAATGAGCAATGATTCGCCAATTTTAGCTATGCATGATGTATGTATGAATGTATGAATGTTTATCGCGCATATGCTGACAAAACAGATATATAAAACTGGGAGTAGACAGGCAAAACCAACTCGGGCATAATCAACACTCGGCCAAATTACATCCGATATGAACAATCCAAGAAAACGTAAGCGCCAATTGAGGAAACAAAACCCACTGTCTAGTTTAACTTCCCTGAGGAGAAACGTAATCCAGAAGCAAACAAATCCATGTGACAAAAAATAGTGCAGATTCAGGGATATAACATCCTTCTCCCGGCTTCACCAGGGAAAAGCACTCATACTTCAATGGATAAACAAATGTTTTCAAAAGTAACACTTCTATTGGGGATTTGAAAAAAAATCAATCTCGAGTAGGGCCGATGGACATCAAATCATCAAAAAATTCACTGGGGAGTTAGTGCCGACTTCATTGGGGAGGTCAACACCAAATTCACAAAAGGGAAAAAAATCAATATACATTCTTCACCGGGGAAAAAAGAGGCATGCTTTCTTCGAGAGTGATTCCTGTACCAACTTCTCTGGGAAGAAAGAACCTTTATTAAATAAACGAAATCTTCATTGGAGAAATCTTGGATTGAATTTTCATATCATGCAAACTCGGAAAAGAGGAGAGATGAACCAAAACTTGACCGAGGATACTGGAATTGAAAACCCTATACGATGACACATCTTGAGCAAAACTTCTTCGGGAAGCAATTGGAGTTCGTCCATTCCTGGGATCAACATTTTTGTTGTTTCTCTTGCGACACAAATTTTAAAGTAAAATCAAATTGTAAATTCTTTTTGAAAATCAATTTTGTTATTCAATATTTTTTGCTTTGAAAGTTACTATCAATAATAAATGGGGTCTTTGCAAGCTAAATAAAAATAATAAATGCAAAGAATTGGGTAAAAGCTCAAATTTCATTAATAGAATTGTAGTCTGCGAATGGCGAGACTCCATGGATAATTACAAAGTTTGGAAAATGGTAATGTATAATGGAAAAGATACATTGAGATACAATGACCACTATCCCCTCTAACAACTTTTGAAATCCTGAGCAGCAACGTTTGTTGAAGTATGATGAGGATCCGAAAAGATTGTTGCTCTAGTGATCGAGTCTTGTCTGATGTATTTACTTGCCAAGAAAGTCCCTAACTTTTTTCTAAGCTGCCCTTGCGGGTTTTCAACTTAGTGGGAAATTTATTTTGTTTATGTCTCTGATTTTTGCCTAGACCGCCCTTTCGGGTTTTCGGCCTACCGAGACGCTCTTTTTTGCCTAAGCCGCCCTTCGGGTTTTCAACTTAGCGAGTTGTTCTTTTATTTCTTTAGGCGAAGTATTTCTTGGCTGCATCAGCATTCATGGGACGTGGGAACTCCTCGCCATCCATAGTTTCAAGAATTAATGCACCTCTAGAGAAGGCTTTCTTGACAACATATGGGCCTTCAAAATTGGGAGTCCACTTTCCCGTAGAATCAGTGTTAAAAGACATGATCTTCCTGAGCACGAGGTCGCCTTCTCTGAATTCACGAGATTTGACCTTTTTATCAAAAGCTTTCTTCGTTCTCTTCTGATATAACTGTCTATGACACAAAGTTATAATTCTCTTCTCTTCAATCAAATTCAATTGGTCAAACCGGTTCTGGATCCATTCAGCCTCTGTAAATTTGGTTTCCATTATCACACGCAAAGAGGGAATCTCAATCTCGACTGGGAGTACAACTTCCATTCCATACACAAGATAGAACGGGGTTGCTCCTGTTGAGGTGTGGACGGATGTTCGATATCCATGCAAAGAAAAAGGGAGCATTTCGTCCCAATCCTTATAAGTAACAACCATCTTCTGGATAATCTTCATGATATTCTTATTAGCAGCTTCAACAACCCCGTTCATCTTTGGCCTGTACGGAGATGAGTTATGATGGACAATCTTGAATTCCTCACACAGTTCTGCCATCATTTTGTTGTTCAGATTCGAGCCATTGTCGGTGATAATTCTGTTCGGCACACCATACCGACATATAAGATTATTCTTAATGAAGCGCAAAACCATCTGCCTGGTGACGTTAGCATACAAAGCAGCCTCCACCCACTTGGTGAAGTAATCAATTGCTACCAAGATGAAACGGTGTCCATTAGAAGCTTTAGGTTCTATCATTCCAATCATGTCAATACCCCACATAGAGAAAGTCCACGGGGAGGAAATCACATTGAGAAGTGTCAGAGGCACATGAACTTTGTCCGCATAAATCTGGCATTTATGACACTTTTTTGCAAATTTGTAACAATCGGATTCCATGGTCAACCAATAGTAACCTGCTCTTAGCATCCTTTTATCCATCGAATGTCCATTGGCATGAGTACCAAATGAACCTTCTTGAACCTCATGCATCAACATATATGCTTCGTGTCTATCCACGCATCTGAGCAGGACCATGTCATAATTTCTCTTGTACAACACATTTTCATTGAGGAAGAAACTGCCAACCAATCTTGTCAAAGTCTTTCTATCTTTATTCGATGCTCCAATTGGATATTCCTGAGTTTGGAGAAAATGCTGGATATCATAATACCAAGGTTTCTCATCTGCTACTTCTTCTGTTGTAAACACATGAGCGGGCATATCCAGTCTCGGAACTATAATTCGAGGTATATCATTCCAAGTATTCACTTGATACATAGAAGCTGGAGTTTCCAGAGCATCCGCCATTTGATTTTCATCTCTTGGAATATGATGGAATTCAACTTTGTTAAAGAAGGGTAACAATCTTCTAGCATAATCTTTGTAAGGGATCAAGCCGGGGTGACGAGATCCCATTCTCCTTTAATCTGATTTATTACCAAAACTGAATCTCCGTACACATCAAGAATTTTAATTCTGAGATCAATACCTTCCTCGAGACCCATGATGCAAGCCTCATATTCTGCCGTATTATTAGTGCAATCAAATGTCAACCTTGCAGTAAAAGGAATGTGTAATCCACGTGGAGTGACAATCACATCACAAATTCCTTTACCATAAGCATTCACAGCTCCATCAAATATCATACTCCAGCGAGATTCAGGGTCAGGACCTTCCTCAGGCAATGGTTCATCATAATATTTCATTTTTAGGAACATCACATCCTCGTCATGGAAATCATACTTCACAGACTGGTAATTATCAACTGGTTGGTGAGCAAGATAATCTGCCAACACGCTGCTCTTAATAGCTTTTTGAGTGCAGTATTCAATGTCATATTCAGATAACAACATTTTCCAGCGGGCAATTCTCCTAGTAAGAGCAGGCTTTTCAAAAATGTACTTGATTGGATCCATTTTGGAGATCAACCAAGTAGTGTGATTCAACATATACTGCTGCAAACGTTTTTCCGCCCAGGCCAGAGCACAACATGTCTTTTCCAGAATGGAATACCGCGACTCACAATCAGTAAATTTTTTACTGAGATAATAAATGGCATATTCTTTCTTCCCTGTTTCATCTTGTTGTCCCGAAATACAGCCCATGGAATTATCTAACACTGTCAGATGCATAATCAACGTTCTTCCTTCAACAGGAGTGATCAAGATAGGAGGTTCAAGCAGATATTCTTTAATACTTTCAAATTCCCTTTGGCAGTCATCTGTCCACACACAACCTTGATCTTTCTTTAATAACTTAAAGATCGGTTCACATGTTGCAGTCATGTGGGAAATAAATCTGGAAATATAATTCAAACGCCCGAGGAACCCTCTGACTTGCTTTTCAGTTCTCGGTGATGGCATCTCTTGAATTGCTTTGACTTTATCAGGGTCAACTTCAATCTCTTTCTGGCTAACAATGAAACCCAATAATTTCCCTGATCGAACACTGAAGGTATATTTATTTGGATTCAACCAGAGACGATACTTCCTCAAATGCTGAAACAACTTCAACAAATCTTCTACATGCCCTTCTTCAGTAAGGTATTTAGAAATCATATCATCGACATATACCTCAATTTCCTTGTGCATTAGGTCATGGAATAGGGTTGTCATAGCCCACTGGTACGTTGCACCAGCGTTCTTCAACCCGAAGGGCATCACTCTGTAACAGAATGTTCCCCAGGGTGTGATGAACGTTGTTTTTTCCATGTCCTCTGGAGCCATTCTTATTTGATTACACCCGGAAAATCCATCCATGAACGAGAAAACTTTTAATTTTGTTATGCTATCCACTAACATATCAATATGTGGCAATGGAAAATCATATTTTGGACTAGCTTTATTTATATCTCTGTAATCTAGGCACATGCAAACTTTTCGGTCTTTTTTCGGTACTGGGACAATATTGGCAATCCACTGAGGGTACACTGACGTCACAAGAAAATCGGCATTAATATGCTTTAGAACCTCCTCTTTGATCTTCACTGCCATATCTGGGTGAGTTCTTCTCAAGTTCTGTTTGATTGGCGGGCACTCTGGCTTCAGCGGTAAATGGTTCTCTACAATAGCTGTATCTAGACCAGGAATATCTTGGTAAGACCAAGCGAAAATATCCACATACTCTTTCAACAACTCAATCAACCCGCTCTTCACATTAGGACGCAACAATGCTCCGATCTTGACCTCTTTTGGATCTTCTTCTGAACCCAAATTGATCACTTCCAATGGCTCTTTATGTGGCTGAGTGGCATTTTCCTTGCGCTCAAGCAACTGTGAGACCTCTTGTGGAATCTCATCATAGTCTTCTTCTTCGGCCCCATACACAGGACATTCAAAGTTGGGAGAGGGTGCACGGTCATTGTATTCAACGGTTTTTTTTAATTAATTTGCACATATGATTTATGATTGCATTTAGAAACTAACACATATAACAAGTGATCATGCAAAATGTTTTTCAGTTATTATTTACTTTGAAAGGTATTTTTTCTATTTACCATTTTCCAAAAAAAAGCAAAAAATAAAGACACAATTTAGGAAACAAAGACATCTTTTATTATTGATTCTAAAAGTCACGGCAAACAGATAAGCCCTACAATATTAATACTTCCACCTTGGGCAGAGTGAAAGCTTTTCAAAAATATTAACAAAGCAAATTACTTTGAAACATGTATGCAAGAGGGAACATCAATGGTTGTCCAGCTCTAAACCCTAACTTCGAGTGTCACGTAATTTGGCATTTCCTGCTCTTCTTTATCTTCCACAATGGCATTAATCCTGCAAACAGTTGGATGAAGATACCCCCCGCTACGGAAAATGTCTTGGTACTTTCCTGCAACAGACTTCGGCTTCATGCTCTTACCTTTGTCATTCTTCAAAGAGAACCACAAGCCAGCTTTGTTCTTGTTTACAAGTGGATCCACAATATGTCCCCATACTTCACTATGACCCTTACGCACAACCTATTGTGCATCCTTAAGCGAAACCATGGAATTATCATTTCCTCTTATGTTGTCAATAGATAAATCTTGGAAATGGGTTCCAACAGCAGCTTCATCTTCCTCCACAATGCTGAAAGAGGACAAATAAGATATCAATAATGTATGTTCCCCATTTATGATCACCACTTTCCCTTCACGTACAAATTTCAGTTTCTGGTGTAAAGTTAAAGTGACAGCCCCTGCCTCATGACCTGGAAAGTAATCTAAAACAAATGTGGGCCTATATTAATAGGCAAGTCCACTTCACCAATAACAGATTTCCTCGATCCATCAAACGCTTTCACAATGATGCCACTCAGGCGCATAGGCGTTCCTTGATATTTCAACTTCATAAGAGTGCTCCTCGGTATAACGTTCAAAGCGGATCTGTTATTAATCAACACATTTGATAGTGAATTATTCTTGCAATTCATAGAGATATGGAGGGCCAGGTTGTGATTCCTTCCTTCATCTGGAAATTCATTATCGCAGAAACTCAAGTTATTACATGACGTAATGTTCCCTACTACATTGCTGAATTGATCTACTGGCATACCACTTTCCACAAAAGCTTGGTCCAATACCCTCATCAGAGATTCTCTGTGAGCAGAGGAGTTTATCAATAAAGCCAAGATAGATATTTTTTGAAGGTGCCTGCAGTAGCTGATCTATAATTCTGTAGTCTCTCATCTTGATTATCTTCAAAATATCATCCACTTCTTTCTCCAACGTAGCTCCACTACATTCACCCGTAACCTTCTTGGGTTCAATGTTCTCAGCAATTTTCTTTCCAGCACTAACATTTTCTCGAACAACTGGTGCAAACACACGACCGTTGCGGGTTACTCTACTATTCTCAACAATATTTCCAACATCAGGCATTGGCTGGATGGGAACTTCCACACCATCCTCGAAGATTATAGCGTTATATTTGTAGGGTACAACCTTATCTGACTTGTAGGGGACAAGACCCGCAAACTAATCACCAACGGGGTAACATCTTGCTTTCTATAATATTCAACTTCAAAATGGGTGGGTGCACCAAAACAAGGTACAATAACGTTTACCCCTTCTTCAACACAATCAATCATTATTGAGTCATTTCTGGAAAACAAATTCTCCTCTAACTAGACGAATGTTAAAAATCTGGAAGTCGCCTGGACAACCAGCCACCATATTCATAACATTCACTCCTCCATGCTTGGGTAGAGGATTGGCCTTCACATTTAGGCTCATATCCTTGAAAGATAGAATACCAGACTTAACCAATTTTTGCACCTCAGTCTTCAAAGGATATCAATTCTCAACATTATGCCTTGGTGCCCCCTGATGAAAAGCACATGTTTGGTCTGCCTTATAATACCAACGCAATGGTGATGGTACAGTGGGAGGTGGTCGGGTCTGAACCAACTTCTTCTGAATTAATGTCGGTAGTAATTCCGTATAGCTCATAGGAATAGGGTCATAACTCTCCCTTCTCTGATTATACCCTTGATTCCCCTGTTGGGATGGTCTCTGGTAAGAAACGGTGGTTGGAGCTACACCTATAACCGGAGTAACTAAGGCGACTTGTTGATGACGCTGAGAATTCCTTCTAGGAGTGTTAACCCTCCTCTCTTGCATGACAGCATTTACATCCCCTTCCTTCTTCTTGGTAAATCCATAAGATGGCTTCTTCACACCTCCAGATCCTTCACTCTTTGTTAAACGACCCTCTCTTACAGCCTCTTCTAAGGGGATACTGTTGGCTGAAGATTTTGATATTATGATTCAAAATGAGACGATTGGGCTTTGTTTGAATAAAGCAAGTTTGATGATTTGGAATGGAAGAGACTGTTTGTTTCGAATGGAAATATTAAAGTTCAAGGTTTTGAATGATAGTTGTGGAGTGTAAGTCTAAAGCCTTGTTCGAAATAATGATGAGACTATATTTGTGAGGGTTGTTTTCGAAATGAATTCGAAATGAAGGTACCAAGGCGCTTGAAATTCAAACGTGAGCGGGATATTGGAAATTCAAAATACATGAGCATTGGAACATTCGAGGATGCGCGAAGGCTAGAGGGAAGCAATGCTCTGCATGCTTCGAACGTGGCAGATTCTGATAACAAAGACCGTTATGGTCGAAGTAGTATAAATAGAGGTCTTAGTGTTAGGATTTCGGGGTGTCATATCTGTTGTACAAATTCAGTAAACATTCAAAATATCGCATGGATAGGGAAACGAATGCTCGAAAGATGTACGTATGATAACACCAACATTTACAATTCAATGAAAACTCTTTACATTTTCCAGTTTTGTCTTTCACTTCCATTTCATTTGTGCTTCAAACAGTTTTACATTTATGCCTTTACATTAAAGCCTTTACATTCGAAGTTATTTATTTCTTTCTGCATTTAAACACTTTTCTTATGTTCGAATCCTCTAAACATTCAGTAACTTTTACATTCACTTACTTAATCTTCCCATTTGCCCAATCTTAAGTATTTTTACTTTTCTAAAGAACATTCCTGATATCATATAGAAATTGTCCTTCGAATCATTCAGTATAGTAATCAAAGTGGATTGGATATCTTTGAAACACTTTAATTAGAAGTCCTAAATAGGAATACCAGTTTTACAATTAGACTCAACCAAACAAGTATGTTCCATAGGATCAATCTAGTCGATCCTGCAAGTTACCAGAGAAATTGAATAACAGTAATTAAGTTTATTCGATAGTTTGGAAGACTAGCGGTTGTTCACCAGAAATTACTGTGAACAAATACCCATAACTACCATTTCATTAAAGTCACTTAGTGCACTTGCTACCATCCCATCGTAGTAGAAAGAACCCAGCATTTTCAATAAAATCTTAGTCATCTCCTTCTCTTCCATGGGAAGAATAACTTGGGCGGCTACCTCACGCCATCTCTGCGCATATTCTTTGAATGATTCCTTGTGTTTTTGAACGATGGCCCTGAGTTGATCACGGTCAGGTGCCATGTCCATGTTGTACTTGTATTATTTGATGAACGCTTCTCCCAAGTCATTGAAAGTATGGATATTGACACTATCCAAACTCATATACCACTTCAGCGCAACATCGGTCAAACTATCCTGAAAAAAGTAAATCAGCAGACACTGATCATCACTATGGGTAGACATTCTCCTTACATACATCACCAGATGGGCACGAGGGGAAGTGTTGCCCTTGTATTTCTCAAACTCCGGGACCTTAAACTTCGCAGGTACTTTGACATTCGGGACCAAGCATAATTTATTCACGTTCTTCCCAAATAACTATTTTCCCCTGAGGGCCTTCATCTCCCTCTACATCTTGTTAAACTGTTCTTGAAAATCATCCATTCTGTCATAAAGACCCAAGTCTTCACTTGGTGGAGCGAAAGGACGACACACATCATCGTTAACAAATGGAATCATATTCACCAAAGGCGGTGCATCAGGAACATGCACCATAGGAGGTGCAGGAGTAACAATAGTCTGAACAATTAGAGTATCTTGAGGACCAAGGTTGAAACCTTAAGGTGCAAAATTCTATGGAATTCCCCATGGGTAACCTTGAGGCATGCGATTCTGAGCAACAGCTGGAGTAGCACACATAGGAACAGTCGTAGCTTCAACAGTAACTCTTGTTGGTTGAGGTTGAACACTCGATGGCTGATTCTGAGCAGCGACCAAAGATTCCATCAGAGCAGTAAGATTGGCCATGCCAGCCTTCAAAGTAGAAACCTCCTCACGCAGCTCACGATTCTCTTGTTCTAAGTTGTCCATCTTCTTTTTGAGATTAGCCCGAGTGTTGTAGTGATGAGTCAGCTTGCTGAACGAAGTAAAGAAGCTTGGTAAGACACCTAGATATGCATAACAAATTCAAGAAATATGTGCAATATGATGCATGATGTGCAATGCACATGATTTTATTTTTTTATTTAATATTTCAAGGGACTTAAAGATTTATAGACACATTGCAAATATGAAAGTAATAACACATTTGAAATACTGAAAAATTTTATTATAACAACTTCAAAATGGATTACAAGTTTCAATGATCCCAAGTACAAGATGAAAATAAAATCTAAAACCCTGAGAAGTAAAGCTGATGGAGATCACGCTGGCGCTTACCTGTGAGCCTGAAAATCTGAGCCTTCAACCTCTGGTTTTCTTCCGCATATCTGGTGGCAACCTCCTTCCAATCACCTGATCAGGAAGTGAGCAACTAGCATCTGACTGAGGCTTAGGAGAAAATAAATCCCCTTGCCTCTCCATGGTATCTACATCCCGTCTCTTAAGAATCTCTATCAAGTCGTCTTTCTCCTTCAAGTCTTCTCTATAGGAAATCTCTAAAGTTTGTCACTTACTCTTCCAAGCATCCTTTTCCTGTTGCATCCTGACTAAAGCAAAATGTAGCTCTTCTAGATCATCTAATAAGGGAGGAATGGTCTTCACAAACAAATCAGGCATAGGTGTTTCTCGGGAATACGGCATCTTCAACTGAATAGCTCTCGTTTAGACGCATTGAAGATATGGCTCCAAAGAAACAACACCCCTAGGTCCCAAGTCTTTCCTACTCTTCTTATGAATGTGACGCCAAGCCTTTACAATCTTCTCCTTAGCTTCCCTATGGTCTTATACCTCCTTCAGAAAGAAATTACTCAAATGAATACTATTTGGTTTATCTCTCATCAGATAACCAAGTTGTTGTCGTGCAAGAACAGGGTTATAATTAATTCCTCCCTTTGTATCGAGAAGAGGTATATGGGGGAAACTACCACAACTGTCAACAATCTTTATATCCTAGTAAGCTCGATGATACCAATCAATATCCGAGTGAGTAAGTTCCATGACGTTAGGAGCCCAACGGGGTTCCTTCTTGACATCTCAAAAAGCATCGGACTGAAGCATATGAGAGATAAACCACCGGTACAACAGAGGCGTGCAATAGATAAGCATCCCCATGATAAGAATTCCGAAGGTGAATAAAGTAATAAGCATCACCTAACAATGTAGGAACTGGGTTTCCAATCATGAAGATCCTGATAGCATTGACGTTAACAAACTTGTCCACATTAGGAAATAAGAACAACTCATAAGCAAGTAGAGAAAAGATGGCCTCAAAAGCGACTGTACTCTTCATCTTGGCAAAGTAACGAGCTTTCTCCAATAAGAACTGAGCTGGTAATCCTATAATCCCTCCTTTAGTAATCATATGAGCTTCAACCTCAGACTTCCCCAGATGAATCAAAGCAGCAATCTCATGTGGTTTTGGCTCACCCTCCAAACCAGTAAAAGGAACATGATCGGTAACAGGTAAATCCAACAGATAAGAATATGCCTCCAGTGTAGGCATCAACTGATAGTCAGGAAAAGTAAAGCAATGATACATCGGATCATAGAAGTGGACCAAGGTCGAGAGGAAACCCTCCTTCATCCTAAGCTTCATGAGAGGAATGATGGATCCATACTTCTTTCGAAAATCTACAAGACACTCGATCTCGGTGATTAGACTGATCAACTCATCTATCTTGGGATCTTTGAAACTGTACTTCCCGGTCTTTCTTTTTCCAGAATCCATGGTTAAAAGTACCTGAGATATTCACAAATGGTCAACTTTTAAATCCCTTGAAACAAGATTTCTTCAAAAGATGCTTATGAGTGCATGGATGCATGATGCAACAATCACACATATAGGGTTCATAGGTTCAACGTCACGAGCACGAAGTCGAAGGTACTACCCATAAGGTATTGGTCTAAAAGTTTTCACCTGCCGAACAAGGTTCTAAAGCCTCCCAGAGTCTACATCCTTCCTTCGGATATTACCAACTTCCCTATTAATTCGGTAATTAGTAATATTCTCAGGAAAAACTCGTTTGAGCATAGTATCGCGTGACAACTATTTTCGGATTACTCCGTCATAGCATCCGCACTACACCTAAAAGGCCAAGATGGGTTAGGTATTCTACGGTCCTCAGCTTCAGAAGGCTCCCAGGTTGAAAGCAGCACGTCTTCCCGATTACTCGGTAAACGAAACCACAGTCAAAGGGGCGTCCACTGAGTGGGGGATCTCATGCCTCCTTTTTTGGGATTACTCCCTCAAAGTTAACATGACTATACCGCCCGTCCTATCTTAAAGTTTGCCCAAGTCCGGGTATAGGACTTATGAGTAATCACCAAGCACCCTGAAAACCAGGAAAGTCCAGAAAAATATATATACCACATATAACACATAAATAGCAATAACACATATACAAATATAAACAAAGATAGGCTCAACCCACTTAGGGATGGACCAACAAGAGGTCAATCTTTCCCCAGTGAAGTCACCATTTTTCTATAGCGGTAGAAATGTTTAAGACTAAGCCATTAGATAGACTATACTTATACAGATCAAATTAAAAATCGCCACCGCACTTTATTGTTTCCAAAGGAATGGGAAAAGAGAGAATAACCCGAAAAGAGGGGGAAAGATTCAACGTAATGGGGTTGGTTGTGCAAAGGTAATGTATTAGCACCCTAAACATCTATGGTACTCCGCAGGAACCTCTTTGTAAAAATCTGTATATTTTGGTTATAAAATGTTGTATGTAAAATAGATGGTGGAGGTGAGAAAAAAAATATATTTTTTATGATTTTTGCACCCGCCGCGGTTGCGAACCTTTAGTGCCTACGTACCACCTTTCGTGCAATAGGGGATCAGGGTACACGTAGTTCCTCTTTGAAAATTTTAAAACACAAGTGTGTTGGTTGATTTTATGAGATAAGATATCATCATCATTATCCGTGTGGAAAACATACTTACTACTCACAATCATGAAAAAGGAGAATTTGCATCATCTCAAAGTGGAGGATATGGCCTGGATTTTAAAAATCAACAAAACCTCACTCAACACCCAAGTGGAAAATATCTCTCTTCACTATATATTATAGAAGTATAGTTGTTTGCATCACTACAAGGATTGACAAGAGTCTAATATTTTGAGAAAAGTTTTAAAGATAAGAGCCAAAATGGCAAAATGGTCTGAAATGAGATTGATTGACTTTTAGTCTTCTCACAAAAAATGTCAAGGTATTATTAAGTTGATTGAATTTTATTTATGAAAAGGTTTTGAAAATGCATGGACTTAAGTCCAAGTTTATTATGAAAGTTATTCAAGTTTAAAAACAAGAAGGGTTTTCAAAAAGAGGAAGAAGATTTTTGAAATTAAAGAAGATGGGAGGAGAAGAAGGGACTATCCTAATGCATAAGGTAAAAGCTAGGGATAAGAACCATCTAACTAACAAGAAGCCAATACTTGACATTATGAGTCAAGATAGAATTCCCATTCTTTGGATTGAAACCAAGCAAGCAAAGATACTAGACCTCTTGAAAGAACCAAACTTCAAGTGTATTAAGTCTTCACAAAAATTGGGCAGAGTATCGGTTGTATACGGGTGAATTCCAGATTACAAACAAAGAATGTAATCACAATGACCTATACACAAAACAAACAAACAACCAAATGTCTTGAGGTAAACCTCAAGAACTCCATACAAAATATCAATTAAGGTCACAAGATCTCTAATATAGGCCAAGGTTTCTAACCCTAAGTCCAAGAAGTCCAATACTCCATAATGCCAAGGATAGTAACCAAATAGTCCAAGTATCATTAAAGTTTTTTATGGTTCATGTTGATTATTAGGTGTCTTGGAAGAGAAAATAAAAGCTCAAGTGAGCAAAATAAAAATAACAAGAATATAAATGCTCAAGTAAGTAAAAATAAAAAAATGGCAAGAAATGTAATGCTTAAAGTAAATGGTGCATAAAGCATAAAAAATAAAAGGGAATAAAGTAAAAACAAAAGGTAAAATCAATTATTAGTGATTAGTGGTTAGTTGCATGATCATCTTGAAACTTGCATCTGGAACTCATTAGAGGATTGGTAGAACCAAAGTCTCCACACAACAAGTTGCATTTGCTTTTTGTCAAGTATATCATCCATTTAGAATCCTCAAAAGTACCATTTAATGATCAATAATGTTTAAGTGATCCGTGTTGACCAAAAGTGTTGTAGATCCATTAGTGGATTGGTAGAACCAAAGCCTCCACACAATGAATCTCACGGTTATTGGATCAAAGGGATCAAATTAACATACTTGAGCTTGCAAACATAGGTTTGGGCCACGAATGATCATTTATTCGAATCGGGACAAAATTTAGCGCTATGTTAAGCAATCGTAAGTGGATTTATATAGAAGTTGCACCTATTTTGAGGCCGGTCAATAGCAATCTATGCACCATTTGTTTTTAGACATGATATAGGGATCATGCTCCAATAACACTTAGTGCAATAAGAAAGGGATGAGATGGAGAGGGGTGGGGAAGAACATACAAACCACATTTGAATTAAATTTTAATCAAACTATTATTAAAATCATTCATCCATTTTTGTGGAGTTAGGCTTAACACTATGAACCCAATGATGTTAATAAAGTTCATGATCAAAATTCAACCCAAGTCAACCAGAGAAATAATCACAAAATAATATTTCATTTAATATATACATTAAAAAATGTTTTAAAAGAAGGTTTTAAAATAGAAATAAGAAATAAAAATATCAACTATATTCAAATTAATCAATAAAAATTAAGGCTATAGAAAAATCAGAAAAGGACTCAAGTATTTTTATGAAATTTTTGGTAATTTTTGAAAGTCATAAACTATTTTAAAACTAATTAAAATTGTTCAAACAAAAAGAAAATAGGTCAAATAATAGTTAACATCAATACAAAATTCCATAAAAATTTCCAAAAAAGTTAGAAATATACAAAATGGTATTTATGAATTTTTTTTAGAATTAAAAAATGCCAGAAAGTATTTTTAAAGTAATTAAAAGAAAGAAAATAATGCAAAAAATATAAAAAAATATGAAATGTTAAAATAAAAATATGAAATAATATTCATGAGATCAGAAATAATTCAAAGTATTTTTGTGAATTTTTTCATTATTTTTGGATAAAAAATAAAGGAGTTATGAATGTTTGAAAATTAAATCAATTAAAATATAAAATCAGAAAATAAAATAAAGCCAAAAAGATATAGGCCATCGGATCATAGTCAAAACGTGTTAGTAAGCTAATCCAATGGACCAGACGCGATGTGCTTGATATGGACCTTAGTGGAATACGCATGGAATTAAAAAAAAGGCAGCCAATGAAATTAAATTGCTTGGCACACTATCATTGGCTGAGACGAGACATGTCATCATCTTCAACCTCCAGCCACCCTGCAATGGAGATTTTGTGAGATCCTTCAAACGGTAAAATTAGGATCCCATACCAGTATCCTTGGATTTGTCTCTTCAAGACGATCGCAACACCACCATCGCATCAAATTTATATAAAGTATACAAAGAGATATGAATCAAAAACCCAGAAAATAGCGAGCACCTTCAATTTGATATTTCTCTCTCAATTCTCAATGGATTTAAAAATTGTAAGAAGCACTAGAATCAGGAGAAGGAGTAGAACAGGTTAGTGCTTTGTTTTGATCCAAATGATGGAGCGTTCTACCTTTTCGAAGTTCAAGAAAGAAGCTCTAAAACTGGACTTCTGTAGCATGGATTTTGGCTCATTTTGCTTGGTTTAAGTGCTGGGGAGTTTGTATGATGCTTGAGGAAGATGAATGCGCAAAGAATTTTGGAGGAAAAGGCTGGAATCTCAGAAATTGATTTCAAAAATTTCAAGCTCGTGTGAGGTTTTGATAGAGTATTTTTGGCTTTTAAAGCTTGAGGAAATGAATGGGGGACGAATCTCTATTTATAGGGAATCAAATGGAATGTTCAAGCGTGTGAAATGATGTAGTTTTGAGGGAAATCATGTGAACCTGATACACGAGAAAAGTGTGATTTGATTTCCATCAAAACTCATCCATTCCTTGCATTTTAATGTTATAATCCACTTTGGCAACTTGGTTAAACATGTTTAGATCACAAACGCGTGCTAATTTGATGTTTAGAGGCCAAATCATGAATTTCAAATTTTGACTTATGAAGAAACTTCAGTTCGAAGTTACCAAGTTCAATCCAATGGTATTCTCAGCTCAAGGGGTCTTAAGGCATGATTCTTGATGCTTTAGAAAGATGGGGTTACAAGCTTTGCAATGGAAAAAGAATGGAATCAAATGGATGCTTGAGCTGAAATTTGTATTGGGTCAAAGTTGGATGGAAAAGGTTGACTTTCCATACTTATAAATATTTCAAATTTTTCTTCAAAAGTGACCTATAATGTTTTGCATCCAAACATGGCCTTCCATAGGAATTTGCTCTTGGCCAAAAAAGATGGCATGAAATATACCTCTTAAATGACACTTTTAAACTTGAACCATTCAAAATCTCCAAAAATTGAGAGAGTTATGAATTGTTGAAGTTGGCCAAAAATCATGAAATGACCTATAATCTTTTGTATCCTTAGGGCATCTTCCATCCATTTTCTGATTTTGCACATAAAATAAGGCTTAAAGTTCACATCTTCAAGATCATTATGGAAAAAGAGTGGGCTCAAGGTGATAAACATTGACCAAGTTATGATCATTTGAAGTCACTCATGAGAAAATGAGGGTTCATCTAGAGGACTTGTAATCGTTCTTCATCATCAAGCTTCTTCCACATGAAAACTCCTTGGAACTTTTGAAGTGATTTGTTTATAATCCTTTGAAGAGAAGGATGTATTAGGAATCACTCAAAAATACCAAAAGATGAGAAAAATATGTTTCTTTGAAGTTCAAAACCCTAGCTCCTAGATCAAGAGAAATGCCTTGAGGAACTTTGGCAATTTTGAACAAACTGTTTATATCAACACAAATGTTTTATAGATAGGAGTTGTTAAGGATGATAATAAGAACTCATAGGAACCAAAACCACTTCCATATCTTAGGAATTGAGAGAAATATGCACTTGTGATCAATGGGAACAAGGCCTTGTCCAACCATGACAACTTCTTCAATCAACCCCTTGTACTTTTGAATCAATATTGATAATCTTGAAATATGGTTAACCAAAATAACCTTGTCATGCCATTTCATCCAAAACAACTTCAATGATGAGGTTTGAACTTCTCAAACTTTATTGACTATGGCATGGAAATAAACTCATGAACCTGTGGAGCAACTTGCTAAATCTCATTGCCTTTACCTACATTAGTAACAAGCAAGACAAACCAACATTGCATTTTATTAATTAAAAGAAAAAAATTAAGACAAAAATATTCATGACCACAAAAGAAAACAAGTAAAAGTGCTTGGTGATTCCTCAAAGAGCAAAGCTAGAGATAAGGAGGGGAACCAAGAATCCTAATGTGATCTTGTTGTGATGGAATCAACATGGTATGATGGGGGGATCTTAGGGGGGAAATTGGGGTACAACACATGGGGATACACGCGCAATAGCCATAAAAAAGGCCACACGGAAATTCACGGAGGCTGCCATACGAAAAAAACACACGGAGGCTGCCTCAGAAGGAAACACTGCCTACCCCACGAAAGTCCGAAATTAGCCTGAAGTTCCAAAGTTGTCAAAACTCCATTGCAGGAACCTTCCATCCAGGTTGATACTCCGATCGTGTTCTTGGAGTTCACACAGGCATACACTAGTTCGTGCCCCAGCCATCTCACACCCAGGAATGTAGATCCAGGCGCCTCCAGTGGTAAGAACGTTCGATCCTGCTTAATCTTAAACTAGACTCATGATTGCATGTTCATAGTCTTTTGTTATTATTTGTGAGTGATTTAACAAAGTGGATGCAAGTTGAAGTGTTCATGCGTTCGAACACCAGGAATAGATGTCTTCGAAGCTGGTTACTTTTGAAATCCATGATCCTGGCTGTCATAAATCGAACCCAACCCAGATCCGGGTTCAGGGATTGATTTCAAATGGGATGTTTTTGTGTTATTTAGTTTCGAATTGACTAATTTGTAGGACCAAAAGCAGGTGTCATGCACTTCGAATGAGCAAGCAGCTCAGGTGGTGAAAGGGAATTCGTGCAATCGATGGGATCAAGGTTCGAATCCCAGGCCTTACATTTTCAATTTCTAAAGAATTTGCTTGCAGATCTAGCGCCCCCAAGACCCTCGAACGAGGTCTTCGATCGTCTCATTAGATTGAAGAGCAACCCAGGCCTCTTCGATCCAGACCTTGCTTCCAAGAATTCCTTTTTTTCGTTTCTTGTTTTGGCCCTTTCAATTTTGTTTCCTTTTGATGGACTGCTTGTCCTTACTTCTTCTAAGTTTTAATTAACAAGGAAAAAACCCCTAAAACATTAGGCCTGGTTTTTTACATTAAATTAATTTTGTCAATTAATTAATTAATTATTTTAATATTTTATTAAAAAACTAAAATTGAATAGATTTAGGATTTTTTAATTCAATTTCTTTTTATAACAAAAACAAACAAAAATTCCTTTCACTTAGGATTTTAGACGTATTTTCAATTCATGCGCGCGTTTATTTACTTTAGCATTATTTTGTTAATTATGTAACTGTGCCCGGTTTGTAATAACTTAATTAGGATTTTATTTCCGCACTTTATTTTTTTCAATAATTACTTATGTATCTACACCAAAGCCTTGTAATAGTGTAGGACCTTTATTTCTCGCTTTTATATTTTATATGCATGTATATAATTGCTAGCAACTTAAGCGTGTATGCTTAATCAATCAATCAGTAGACCACTAAACTGCAAGGTAAAATACCTGAAAAAAGCACACTATTGCACGCTTGCACCCCTAGGGTATTTCCCACTTCGGATGCCTTTGAAAATGGTCATGTCCCTCAAACGTAGGGATACTCTTAGCAAAGACCCTCAGTTTAAAGACATCATAAATATCATAGTCCCTAAATGTCACTCAAGTTGCCTACGAGAAATGATCTTATGATGATAGTTCCTTCGAAATGCTAAGGTATCCTTACATGTTTCCTTCAATGATCATTACGTCCCTTTCGATAGTCCCTCAACATCCAACGACTAGGGTTACCTACTCACTAATAGTAGGATGACACGGTCTAAAGGATAGGAGGAAAAGAACAGTCTTTTCAAGTAGGTAGATAATTGTTAGGTACTTGTTCAAACAAATTTTCCCACCACACTTTCAAACACTTTTCAAACAATGTTTTCAAAACGCTTTATCACACTCTTGAGGACTGATACAAGAGTTACCATAAAGTGAATCGCCGCAATAAGTCATTTTCAAAGCTTTTCAAAGCACACAAACACGAAATCAATTTTCAAAAATGAGCAAGTACCTAAGAGCCCATGGAAAACCATGGATGGAAAGGGTGCTAACACCTTCCCTTTCCATAATCTACCCCCCTTACTCAGAAATCTCGAAAAGGTCTTTTTCTGTTCTTTTCACCCTTTCCTTTATTGGATGAAAGAAAATTCAATGGTGACTCTTCCTTACCTGACATTTGCGAACAAAAAACACAAACTAGTATAAATAGTCGGTTTTGCCACTATATCATAGAACTGGCGACTCTGCTGGGGATAATTATAAAGTGGGGTTTACCTTAGGGTCTAGATCATTTTAAATTTGCTTTCTCTGTTTTCTTTGACTGCTTTATCTTTGAGGGTTTGTTGGGGTATTCTTGTAAAGATCCTATACCCGGATCTAGGGTATCTTTTTAGGTAAACAACAATAGATCATGGAGACTGTACGGCGTAGAATGATATGGTTGAAGCGATAGCTGTGTTAGTGTGATACTTTGGTTGGTACCGATATCCCTTGTGTTGAATCGAGGAGAATATGGAGCCGCCGCATGGTGTCGTGAAGCACTAACGGACCTTAGAACCTTAGTTGAACAAAATTGGCCATTAGAAAGTAGTGAGATAGACGGTCTCAGTGTAAAGTTGGGAATTAGTTGATAATCGATACTACACTCATTGAGATTGGACTTTTGGGATGTTTCAGCCGCAAGAAAAGATTGCTAAGCTGAGATAATACCGATAAAGGAAGATCAATGATATTGAGACTCCATAGAACCCAGTTACTATTTCTAAGACAAGTTGAACCAACTAACTTTCAAGAGGGTACTTACCTATAAACCCCATTAAAGCCTAAACCTAAGGCTGCTTGTGTGACTTGTTTGCTTTCAACTTGAACTACTTGTAGGGTTTTATCATCTAACAACATAATTTCCTTGCAGGATTTATTTACGATCATTATCCAGTAACCTGGACGTCTTAGACTCACTTGTCTTCATCACCTTACACTTTTGCTTAACTTATAGCATACACATCATAACATCATGCAACATCATTTCCTTAACCATTTCAACGATCTCAAGGGTCTGTGGTGCAGGTCATGATGAACCATACGTCTAGCAAGGGGCAAGGGAATTTATTTTCTTCTAGCCAATATCGTCAAAAGACCAAAACCCGATAACTTGAGTCAGGGGCTACGACCTTCTTGATATTGTGAGCTTGACTCTCGTAGAAAGACACTCAATGATACGAAGTTTCTTCAATCAAAGCTGCAAATTTCAACGTCTAACATTTTTCTTGTTTACCCCGCGAGATCCTTGAAAACATTTGCATATCATACATGTCATTGAATAATAGGTAGTCTCCAGTACATGTCTCTCATGTTCTCACCATTTATTTTAGCAATGGCTCTCAAACAAGACAACATAGATCTCCAAAATCAAGAGGCTCGACTCATGAAAATGTTCCTAAACTTATCCAAGGGGCAGGAAGAGTTGAAAGCACTCCTCACTGGGAACCTAGCCAAGAAAAATCCTGAAGACAATAAGGATGACCAGTTGGAAAAACTGCAAGCTGAAATGGAAAGGATGAGAATCCAGATAAGTAGTCAGATGGCCCTTATCCAAAGCTTATCCCAGGGACAAGAAGAGTTGAGAGCCCTTATTAGCAAACTTTCTCAAGAAGGATGCAACCGTGTGAAACAAATGGTCGAGGCTAGGGATCAAGTCATTAATCAACCCCTGATGAGACAAGAAGTTGGTTTGGTGAAGAGTGGACCTTTCCAAATTGCTACTACCTCACGGGTCCAATAACAACCTCGCCATCAACGACATAGCAATCGACGTAATCCCAATACACCGAAGAGGAAGTTTACCAAACTCAACATGCCGCTGTCGCAAGTCTTACAACACATGTTGAAGTCAAATTTCGTCACATTGAAGGATCCTCCTCAAAATCCTAATACTTCCGCTCCTACTTACAATCCTGATGCAATCTATGCATATCATTCCAATAGTCCGGGGCATGACACTGATAGTTGTTGGACGTTGAAATACAAAATTGAAAACCTGGTCGATGAAGGAGTACTGAAGTTTACACAAGATGGTCAGGTTGAGGTCTTATGCCATCCCTCCAAGGCAAACCATTTGAAGTGACAAGTTCTGACAAGAAGGCTTTTCGTTCATTATAATTTTCAATTTGTAATTTTCTTTTGGTTGTTAGAACATTTATTCATGTCAAACTTTGTTACTTTATCAATGCATTGCATATGTCTGTTTTGAATCAATTCATTGTATTCACTATATTTAAATTGATTTCCTTTTTGTGATATTCAACTCTCGATCAAAAGCTCTGAGCCTTTAGAGGGAGGATGACAAAATGATACCACAATCTCTACAGTATACTTTTGAACAGACCCCGCTAACGATGTACAAGCATTGTTTCAAATCCGAAACAGTGGAGCTATAAGGAAGATAATCCCTAGTCAACCCCTTTGAGCCAAAGAAGTAGGATTTTTTATTTTCACACAAATTAAAACCCTTTAATCATAACCTGGGGAAGGGTAGTTTCTCAGTTAATTCAGATGTGCATTCAGTCGCAAGCTCTACCTTCGTATACGACCAATAGTGTAGAAGATGCTTTCCGAAAGATGGGTATGGTTCCACAATAATCGCCAGGGCAGGAAGTCATTATCTCTCAAAAGAAAAGCCCATTAAGTCAAAACCTATGAAGGAGACTTAAGAAAAGATGGGGCATCCCGCTGATTGTAAACACAAAAGAAATAGTTCAAGCAAAAGTAGGGATAACAAAAAAAGAGGTTACTATAAATCCTTGACAAAAAAAAAGATTACAAAAATGATTGCCTCTTTCAAATAAACTTTCAGTATCCGAACCATCACTGGAACATCAAGGACAAGATGCCAGACTCAATTGGGATCTGAACGCACAATTAACTGAGCATAGGGTTGAAGAACATCACGGAGAATGGGTGGGTACAAATAAATTTTGAGCCTTTATCCTTTGTTTCTTAAACTGTGAGCCAGGCCACGTTACAACCCTTAAAAGTCCTAGCTGAAGCATGGGTTAGTTCGAGAGCATATTGTTACAAAGGTATCCTGACTCCTGTAAGGTTTGCTATAAATCATGAGTTGATATCACATTCTTGCAAATTTTGTTTTATTACAAAAAAAAATGCATTTTCAAAAAAATTTCAAGACAGACATAAGCTTTGCATTCTTAAAATACAATTGTTTGCATACGACTATTTGTTCAACGATAGAGAAATTCACATGACGAATATCTAGCGAACAAAAACCTTCTCAATGAAAAGGATCACCTCAAGTGGAAAGACACTTACAACCAAGGGGCACGATGTAATCATTGTCCATCATCTAGGGCAGTCAAGTCAAGATTCAGGGAATCTCTTAAAAATTCCAAATAGCCCGGGGAAGATCTCCATCTGAATCACTTGGGGCATTGGGCATGAATTCCAGCAACGAGTGATGTACGATCAAACAAACATCTTCTGGAAGTGACAATTCTCCGTACCCGATGAACATAGACATAGTCAGAAAAGACTACGCATGAACAAAGACCCACTAGGTTGACTGGCCTAGGCAAAAATAAGGGCATCCCGGCGAAATAAAAGGGTCCGGGAAAAAATTAGGGATAAAAATAAAAAAATATGTACACCCGGCAAGTCGAAAACTTGAAAAGGAGGCTTGAGAAAAAAAGGGGTATCCCGATGGACTGAAAATCTGTAAAGACAATCCAGGCAAAAGTTAGATATTAAGGCGTACGACTATGTCTCATCATCTCGTCACATGTCTAATCAGTAGAAGGTTTATTACCATGGTCTGCATTCACAAAGGACTCCAAGAGTTGGGATAATAGTCAAACCATCTACAAAATCCCCGGTTGATATTTTCTACAACGGGTATCGAGACAGGGGCATTCTACTACAAGGTCACCGTCATATTCTCAGATTACAACCTATTCATGTCAGGTGTTCTCATACCCTCGGCAGAGAAAAATCTCCAAATTACTGCTCCAACGAAAATTCCCTAATGAAGTCGCCAAACTTCTCGGGATTCCCCAGGCGGATAACAGAGTTTCCCTTCCCCAACGAAAACATTCTGAATAAAGCAGATCCTCATCTAGAAACGGTTCAGGTACGATCCAAAGACGGATGTCATCCTGACACTTACTCTAGATTCTCATTTAGAAACAGTTCAGGTACGATCCAAAGACGGATGTCATCCTGACACTTACTCCAGATTCTCATTTAGAAACAGTTCAGGTACGATCCAAAGACGGATGTCATCCTGACACTTACTCCATATTCCCATCTAGAAACAGTTTAGGTACGATCCAAAGACGGATGTCATCCTGACACTTACTCCAGATTCTCATCTAGAAATGGTTCAGGTACGATCCAAGGACGAGTGTCATCTGGACACTTACTCTAGATTCTCATCTAGCAACAGTTCATGTACGATCTAGAGACGGATATCATCCCGATACTTATTCAGGTCATCTTCTAGAAACGGTTCAGGTACGTTCCAAAGATGGGTGTCATCCTGATACTTATTCCAGACTATCTTCTAGCAACAGTTCAGGCACAATCTAGAGGAAGAGGTCATCCTGACACTCATTCAATACAAATTCCAAATACTGTTCAGATACGATCTAGAGACGGATGCCATTCTGACACTTATTTCAACACATAGATCCATCCAC
The DNA here is from genome assembly GCA_948472305.1 of Vicia faba. Taxonomy (NCBI): domain Eukaryota; kingdom Viridiplantae; phylum Streptophyta; class Magnoliopsida; order Fabales; family Fabaceae; genus Vicia; species Vicia faba. The sequence continues at coordinate 394,457,347 of OX451736.1, forward strand.
AAAGCCTCCGCAGGTACTTTCTCCAACAGGTACATGGGAAGAAACATCTTGATGCGAATTCACCGCTACTTCCCCAGCATACGTCCCAGTGACGTCTACACTCCCCACAGAGTAGAGGCAACTAAAAGTTTTGATCTCTGCTTCCGCAAATAGGAGTTAATTTCCCAAGAAAAGTTCCTTCAGAGAGCCGATATCTATATTCCCCAACCAAGTTTTATAATCGCAAATGGTTTATAAAGTTTTCTCTTGAGCATAGTTTAGTTCTCTGATTGTGGAACCTCCTCTCAAGCAGAGTTTATTTCTCTTACTGCGGAAGCTCAATCCCCAGCAGAGTTTATTTCTCTAGCTACAAAAGTTCATCCCCCAGCGGAGTTTATTTCTCCAAATCGGAAAAATCTTCCAGCAAAGCACCTCCTCTCCCAAACAGAGTTATTCCCCCATAGTTATTCTCAGGCAGAGTCTCTCCCTGGCAGAATATTCGCAAACAGAAAGGAGTAAATCCATAGCATAGTCATCTCCATTCACCATCCCCAGCAGAAATGAAGAATTCAACTTCCCAATACTCTTCAGCAGCAGTCTGGGATTTATTTTCCCCAACTAAGAAATACCGCAATAGCATCCCATATTCATACATCATGGCATGCGCATACATATGGCATACAACACAATCTCATTTATTTTGAGAACATCATCACAATGCATTTCATACATCATGACATTGCATACAACTAACTCTTTTCCTCAGAAAGATGTCCTCACAAGATTTTCCCTGGGTCAGACAGGTCGACACTAAGATCTCTCTGATTATTATGCCAGTGGAAGATGTTCCAAGACTTTCTTATGGGTCAGTTGAATCGCTAATTCTCCTGATTACTATGCCAGTCAAAGTTAACCCAAGATTTTCCCTGGGTCAGACAAGTCGACACTAAGATTTCTCTGATTACCATTCCAGTGGAAGATGTTCGAAGACTTTCGTCTAGGTCAGGTGAATCGCTACTAAGATTCTCCTGATTACTAGGCCAGTCAAAGTTAACCCAAGATTTTCCCTGGGTCAAACAAGTCGACACTAAGATCTCTCTGATTACTATGCTAGTTGAAGATACTCCAAGACTTTCGTCTGGGTCAGTTCAATCGATATTGAGATTCTCCTGATTACTATGCCAGTCAAAGCTAATTCAAGGCCTTCCCCTGGTTCAGTCAAATTGATACTAAGATTTCTATTCCAGTTAAAGAAGCTATGAAACCCGGAAACTGACCGGATAATAGTCAATCAATAATTCAAGACACTATGAAGCCTGGATCCTGACCAGATAACAGTTTAATCTCATCTCCCTAGTAAGTTGTTGTGAAGCCTGGAGTGGGACCAAATAACAATTAGCCTTATTATCCTTAGCAAGCCACTGTAAAGCATGGATCCTGACCAGATAGAAGTTCACTTCCGTCTCTTCAATCAAGTGATGACCCCCCAGTAGAGTAACGAATAACTGAAGCTCCTAAAACTCTATGTTCCAAGACAGAGACCAACATTCCTCAGCGGAGTTCTCTCTAACAGCAAGAACAGGAATTCCCACAAAGGGATATCTCATGAAATTATCATTCTTCTGGATGGCATCTTTAAGCCCATCTCCGACGACTCTCTGTCACATTCTGATGGCATCTTTAAGCCCATCTCCGACGATCTTTTGTCATCCTTTCCAAATGGCATCTATAAGCCCATTCCCAATACTATCTACACAGCCAAGTATCATCTCAGACGAGTGCAAATTTCTGGGCACTCTAGTGTTCAATCATCTTCCACATTCAGATCACGAAAGGCAGACCAACCAATCTACACCCTCAGGTTTAAGAAGATTGAACAGGGGCAACTGTTGTACCCAAAAATTTTCCCTCTCATGTTTTCCAAGGTCTTCCCCTACATGGTTGGTCACAAACCCTTGCCTAAAGAAAAGGAAAATTTGTGAGTGATTGTTTTTAAGTTTCCTTCGATTGGCATCTCCAAAATACCCTCCGATTGGCATTTCAACAAAGCCTTTCGATTTTCCTTGTAACAAGATCCTTCGATTGGAACTTCAACAGAGCCTTTCGATTGTCCTTGTAATAAGATCCTTCGATTGGCACTTCAACAGAGCCTTTCGATTGTTCTTGTAACAAGATCCTTCAATTGGCATTTCAACAAGGCCTTCGATTGGTATGGATAAAGTTCCTTCGATTGGCCTGTTAACAAGGCCTTTCGAGTGGCATTTTAACAAGTACCTTTTGATTGGGATTGTAATAGTGTCCTTCGATTGACACTTTAAAAAATATCCTTCGATTGGTATATGGACAAAGACCCTTCGATTGGCATTCTAAAAGGTCCTTCGACTGGAACTTCAGAGTTTCCCCCAATCAGAACATTAGAATGAAATGACCTTCGAATGCCATTTTAGTGCAGAGTTTGTATTAATCTAAGATGCTCTGATGAAGGAAGTTATGAACACTTCAAATCAGAACTTAGATTCATCACAAGGCCAAGGGCTGGTCGAAGTTGTCTAATAGGGAATTTTCTTCAAAAGGACAGGAAATCGAAGTAAAGGGTGGTTCAATCGAAGGAGCCCTGGTATTGAAGCTGGCACAATTCGACTCAACCATTAAGGAGAACAAGGTTCTAATAAGGAAAGTATTGATTGGCTCGAATTGGAGTTTAAGGCTGGAAAGGAAGGTAGATTAGAAGGAATGAAATAGGCTGGCATGACTAAGCAAAAACACATATCTTAACTTGTCCAGGTTCACTCAAAGTTCAAAATGACATATCTTCCTTGCAAATATGGAAAGAGTTCAATGTTGTTTGTGGATTCAATTCCTGAGTTAAAGGCCAGATTCTTGCCTTGTTTTCTCCCAGCCCCACAAGAGCTGATTCGACCAGGGTGATTCTTTTCGAATCAAGCAATCGAAGCAGATGGAGGCTCAATCGAAGGGGCTATGCAATCGAAGCTAGAGTAATTCGAATTAGAAGTTTGAAGCCATCGAAGAGAGCAAATTCGAAGGGAAGTGGATCTGCAAGGGCAGGTCAGTATTCGATTTTCATCATGTTGGAGGCCCAAACAACTCATAACAGGCTGGCAGTAATGCATGAAAACAGATTGGCACGTGATTGAATCAAATATAGCAAGTCTTTATGAAGAAATCAAATCAAATCTCTTTAACATAATCGGCCAAGATTTGATACACAAATGTTGACCTAAATTCCTTTGTCTATATAAACCTCATAATCTCAGAGAAAAAAGGGGACGGATACAGGGGGATACATGCGCAGCAGCCACAAAAAAGGCCACACGGAAATTCACGGAGTCTGCCAGACGAAAAAACACACGAAGGTTGCCTTAGAAGGAAATGCTACCTACCCCACAAAAGTCCAGAAATTAGCCTCAAGTTCCAAAGTTGTCAAAAATCCATTGTAGGCACCTTCCGTCCAGGTTGATACTTCGATCGTGTTCTTGGAGTTCACACAGGCATACACTCGTTCGTGTCCCAGCCATCTCACACCCAGGACTACAGGTCCAGGCGCCTCCAGTGGTAAGAACGTTTGATCCTGCTTAATCTTAAACTAGACTCATGATTGTATGTTCATAGTCTTTTATTATTATTTGTGAGTGATTTAACAAAGTGTATGCAAGTTGTAGTGTTCATGCGTTCGAACACCAGGAATAAATGTCTTCAAAGCTGGTTACTTTTGAAATCCATGATCCTGGCTGTGACAAATCGAAACCAACCCAGATCCAGGTTCAAGGATTGATTTTGAATGGGATGTTTTTATTTGTTGTTTAGTTTCGAATTGACTAATTTGCAGGACCAAAAGAAGGTTTCATGCAGTTCGAATGAGCAAGTAGCTCAGGTGATGAAAGGGAATTCGTGCAATCGAATGGACCAGGGTTCGAATCCCAGGCCTCACATTTTCAATTTCTAACGAATTTGCTTGCAGATCTAGCGACCCCAAGACCCTCGAACGAGGTCTTCGATCAGCTCATTGGATCGAAGAGCAACCCAGGCCTCTTCGATCCAGACCTTGCTTCCAATAATTCCTTCTTTTCATTTCCTCTTTTGGCCCTTTCGATTTTGTTTCCTTTTGATGGACTGCTTGTCCTTACTTCTTCTAAGTTTTAATTAACAAGGAAAAAACCCCAAAAAACATTAGGCCTAGTTTTTTACATTAAATTAATTTTGTCAATTAATTAATTAATTATTTTAATATTTTCTTAAAAAACTAAAATTGAATAGATTTTGGATTTTTTTAATTCAATTTATTTTCATAACAAAAACAAACAAAAATTCCTTTCACTTAGGATTTTAGATGTATTTTCAATTCATGCGCGCATTTATTTACTTTAGCATTATTTTGTTAATTATGTAACTGTGCTCGGTTTGTAATAGCGTAATTAGGATTTTATTTCCGCACTTTATTTTTTCAGTAATTACTTATGTATCTACACCAAAGCCTTGTAATAGCGTAGGACCTTTATTTCTCGCTTTTATATTTTATGTGCATGTATATAATTGCTAGAAACTTAGGTGTGTATGCTTAATCAATCAATCAGTAGACCACTAAACTACAAGATAAAATACCTGAAAAAAGCACACTATTGCACACTTGCACCCCTAGGGTATTTCCCACTTAGGTTGCCTTTGAAAATGGTCATGTCCCTCGAACGTAGGGATACTCTTAGCAAAGACCCTCAGTTTAAAGTCATCATAAAGATCATAGTCCCTAAATATCCATCGAGTTGCCTACGAGAAATGATCTTATGATGATAGTCCCTTCGAAATGCTAAGGTATCCTTACATGTTGCCTTCAATGACCATTACGTCCCTTTCGATAGTCCCTCAACATCCAACGACTAGGGTTACCTACTCACTAATAGTAGGATAACACGGTCTAAAGGATAGAAGGAAAAGAACAGTCTTTTTCGAGTAGGTAGATAACAGTTAGGTACTTACTCAAACAAATTTTCACACCACACTTTCAAACACTTTTCAAACAAAGTTTTCAAAACGCTTTATCACACTCTTGAGAACTGATACAAGAGTTACCATAAAGTGAATCTCCGCACTAAGGCATTTTCAAAGCTTTTCAAACCACACAAACACGAAAGCAATTTTCAAAAATGAGCAAGTACCTAAGAGCCCATAGAAAACCATGGATGGAAAGGGTTCTAATATCTTCCCTTTCCATAATCTACCCCCTTACTCAGAAATCCCGAAAAAGGTCTTTTTGTGTTCTTTTCACCCTTTCCTTTGTTGGATAAAAGAAAAGTCGATGGCGACTCTTGCTTACCACGACATTTTCAAACAAAAAACACAAACCAGTATAAACAGTCGGTTCTGCCACCGTATCACAACGCCTCTGTTTGGATCCTAGTTGAGGGGGATGGTTTCGAAGTCTCCGTCGGGGATGGAACAAAGAGGATCATGTTCGCTATTGGGAACTTCAACTTCATCTTTGGTGAACCGGGTGTCGAGGTCAATAGTGCCTACATTGGGTAGAGCCTCTCGTTCTTCAAATTGAGCGGGCTTGTCTGCCAAGGAAGTCGCTATTGTCAAGGAGGTTGCTCCGTTGGTAGCTCGTGGCTGAGTTTCGACCATGTTCTGTCCCTTGGAGGTTGCATTGAAACATCTTCTTGCAAATTTGATGTCTCCGTTAATGGTGGCTATGCAAACCGTCTTTGTGTAGAACTTCATCTTTAGGTGGACCGTGGAGGGTACAACGGTCAGCTCCGCCAGTGTCAACTTCCCTAGGATGCAATTGTAGAGAGACGGGCAGTCAACCACTAGGAAGCGGGCTTTGACCTTCCTGAAGACAGCTTCGATCCCGAACATGACGAGTAAATCAGTGTAACCCCATGGCTTAGAGGTTAAGGAATTAAAGCCTTGTAGATCGGATCCAACATGTAGTGACAAGTGGGACCTGTCTAGGGTCTGGAACAACTAGGTGTACATGATATCGATGAAACTCCCCTCATCGACCAGGATGTGATGCACGTCGAAGTTGGCCATCTTTTCTCTCACGAGAAAATGGATGTTCGAGTTGGGAGATCCACCGGGAAATTCCTCAAGATAGAAGGTGATGGGCTCGGATTTTCCTCGGAAGCTGTCAAGGGTTACGGTCTGGACCTGGGCTGCATCTATGAGCTCATTCAACTTTCTTTTTGCCGAATTCATAAAAATCCTCCAAATCCCCCGACGGATATGACGATGGAGGAGAGGAATTTTTCCCATCTGTTATGGGTAAATAAGGGCTCCTCGTCGTCGACATTGTCAGGGATGTAAAAATCCTCGGGTCGCGAGAAGTTCGAAGCAACTTGGATGGGGCTAGCCTCGTCGGAGGGTCGTGTTTCCTCCTTGAACTCTTTTACCTCGTGATTATCACAACGAGGGTCATTGTTCCTTCTGTGCTTCTTGAGTCTCCCTGCCTTAATCAGGGTCTCGATGGCGTCCTTCAGGTGGACGCTGTCTTCAGTGATTTGGACGTGACTTCGGTGGTACTGGCAGTATTTGGTCTTGCTAACCCCAGGCTTGAGAGCCGTAGGTTTGGTTCGTTGGACCCCACCTTCCTTGAATTCAACATTGGCACACTCCGCAAGAATACACTCGCGGGGAGAGGTCAGTATGGTGTACTCAGTGAAGCGTCCAACTAGGCCTCTATGCTCGCAGGAGTCGCATGGTATTTTTTCTTTTCTCTTATCCCTGATTCATTGAGATGGTCCTACGTAAATGTGCCTCGGGGCACTGGGTGTTCTGCGGTTCCTAGAATCGCGGGCGCTGTTGGTGGATTCCTTTTCTTTATACATGATGTAGGCCCGAGCTTAATGGAGGATTTTATCCAATGATCGGGGAGGCTCGATGCCAACTACCTTTCAAAAGTCACTTTCCGGTAGAAGGCCTTTTTCGAGCAAGTACCTCTTCATGCGGTCGGTAGTGGGGACTTGGATGGCCTCGAGGTTGAACCGCTCGATGTAAGCTCTGAGAGGTTCGTCGCTCGCCTGGATGATTTCCTTGAGGGACGCCTCAGTCTTGGGGTGCCGTCGAGAGGTTGCGAAGTTTCAGGTGAACTGGATCTTCAGAATCTTCCACGAGTTGATGGACTCGAGGGCGAAGCTTTTGTACCAGTCCATGGAAGTTTTCCTCAGAGTTATTGGGAAAAGCATGCACTTGGTGGCACCCCCGACATTGTGGAAGTGGAGCACTGCCTCGAAGCTTTCGAGGTGGTCTTCAGGGTCTGTAGCGTCATCGTTGTTATTCAAAGGTGGAGTTTTCTCCATTCCCTTGGGAATAGAGGCCTCCGTAATAACTTGGGATAGTGGACCGCGGGGTCATCTTTATCGCTTCGTTCTGGGGAACGAGACGTGGAATGGTTGAAATGGTGGTCTCTACGGCGGGGATAATTCCTTGCTCGAGTTCTCTTTGTTTCTTCCTTGCCCTTATTCCTCTTATGAGTAGGGGATCACCATTTTTTGTGCGGTGGAGTGCGATCACGCTTCTTGACGATTTCAGGATGGGTTCTCTCTAGTCAAAGGCCCCGTTCACTGCGACGGGGAGAGGAGTTATGTGAGTCTTCTCGTTGGTGTCCCCGTGGAGGAGATCGTGAACGGGCTTCACGTCGTCGTGGAGACGGGTTGTGTAAATCATGTCTTTTGTACCTTCCGGGGGAGCGTGGTCGGCGGGCCTTCTCCAACATTTTGAGGCGTTCACCCTGCGTGAAGATCATGTAATTGGTCTGATTGATCGCCACGAATAGGGCATGGGTCGTAGGATCAACATTGGCGGGCACCGGGGTTTCCTGATATGTTGCGGGTTCGTTGACGTGCCAATGAGGATTGTCGAGCGGATACGAGAGGGTGGAGGAAGAAGAGGTCCTCTTGTCCCTGTCTTCGTGCTCGACAATGTCCATGTTGTTGTTGTTGCCAATGTCGGCGAAGTGAACATTCTGGTCACAGTTGTTGACTTGATCGGCCATGATGATCAGGAGGTTGAAAGTTTGCTTTGGTCTCAAGTTAAAGAAAGACAGGAAAGCAGTTTCCCATAGACGATGTCATTGATCGTATCTGATCATAGGGGATCGTCGATGGCCCACAAGCTTGGACTGGACGGCGGTTAAAAGTGAAGTTGGGGGTACCTGCAAGATACTTCGATGCCAAAGTAAGGTTCAGTGCAGAATGCAAGTAATGAAAATGTTAGGAATAGTGTACCTAACCCTCTAGTGAAAGAGGGTATTTATAGCCTCCAACGCTGGGCCAAAACCTTCATTATGGGCTGAGGATTCAGGCCCACAATGAAGGGTTGCCAGGACTCACGCGTGTGAAGTGGAGCAGCGCGTGCCCACTATGTTAGTTCAATTGTCCCGTCTTCTTCGGATAGCATAGGACCAGTTCTTCATGGAGAGCAAGATGTCCCGTGATAATCGAAGAGCAGTTGGTAACATGCTCATGGAGGGTCACGTGGAAAGTGTTCCCAAACGGCTATGAGTTAGACCATATTATTGGACTTTCTTTAAGAGAGTATTGTACTGGGCCACGCCCCTCAGCGGGCCAAACACATGCCCAGTCCAGAATAATATGTTTATTCATAATTAAAATTTTCCAAATTATAAATATTTTCAATAATAAAATAAAAATTTTAAAAAATATTATAAATTTTAAATAATCAAAAGCATAAATTATCATTTTTTATATATAAAAAAAAGTTAACTCTTAGAAAAATTAATTTCATTTAAGAAAAACTATTTTAATGTTGTATCTGCATTTTATAGATTTATATTTTTTCACAATTTATTTTGGAAAATAAATTATTTTAGACTTACTTTAAAAATCAAATCAGTCTTCAAATATTTTAATAAGAATTTAATCACATCAATTAATATTATTAAGTAAAAATTCAAAACTATTGATAATTCAAAGAATGAACTATATAATTATTTTTAAATTTTTATTTTGTAATATTTATTGTGATGATTAAATTGTTATTAAAATACTGAGAGTCTTCTTTGATTTTAAAACAAACTCTATAAAAATTTATTAATTCAAAATAAATTGTAAAAGATATAATTCTATAATATAGAGATAAAACGTTAAAAAAAATTTAAATTAATTTTTTCTCCGAATTAATAATTCTAATACAATGAAGATGACTAAATGAATAAACAATTTATGTTTCTAATTATTTTAAAACTAATATTATTTTTTAGAAGTAATATTGATGATTTTAGTTTTAAATAAAAATACTACATACCTTTGAATTGTATTTTATATTTATATTTTAATTAAATATTAATTATGTTTATAACAAATAAATTAGCAATGAATTAGTCATCAAATAAAAATATTTTCAGTAAAAATCTCTTTTTATGAAATATTTAAATATGAAGTATAATATAAAAAATTAGAGTAAAGTGTTCTTAATAAAGAATTTTTAAATTTTAATGATTAATTAAATCTGACAATTGATATCTATAGTTCTCATTTCTCACGAAAGATATTAGTTCTCATCAAATATCTATATGAAAGATTTAAAACAAGACATTATTGAAGTAATTACATACTGTATTATCAAAAAAGAATGAATTATATTTCAATATATCATGCAGATTTTTAATTTTGAAAAGATACAAGTTATCGTTTTTCTCCATATATATAATTTTGAATTTGCATTAGAGAGATTATGAAATTTATGCAAATTCAAGTTATTTAAGTTGTGGTTAATATTGATTATAATACAATATTGATTTATGGTTATGAGAATTGTAGAATTTATGATATTTGAATTGAAGAGAAAAAATCGATATTGAAACTAAAAAGGACTTACGCCAGCACTTTTATCAGAAAATGCTGCCTGAAGAGGATTTACCACAGCGTTTTTAAACAGAAAGCGTAGTCTAGAATATACTTAAGCCAACACATTAAATAGAAAATGCTGCCTAAAGTACACCTAAGTAAGCGCTTCTGACATAAAACGTTGTCTAAAGTGCACTTAAGTCAACCACTTTTAACATAAAGCGCTGTCTAAAATGCATCTAAGTCGGCATTTTGATAAAAACCGCTGCCTAAAGTTCACCTAAGTCAACCCTTCTAATATAAACCGCTGCCTAAAGTTCACCTAAGTCAACCCTTCTAATATAAACCGCTGCCTAAAGTACATCTAAGCCACTGCTTTTAACATAAAGCACATTCTAAAGTGAACTTAAGCCATCGTGTTTAACAAAAAGCACAACCTAAAGTGTAATTAAGCCAATACTTTTAACATGGAGCGCTGTCTAAAGTGCACTTAAGCCAACACTTTTAACAAAAAATAAAACGCTGCATAAAATGCACCTAAGGTCTTATTTAGCATAGTGGACCTTTGTGTTGTGGATGCGGTGGCAGCATATTATCCGATTTAGATTTCAGAAACACAAGAATAGTGGTGTCATTAAGGAGTCAAAAATCATCGGGAGATTTCATGTTATTACATGATGCAAATAATTCTGTTAAGTTTGTTACTTAACTGTTAGTTAAGTTTGTTACAGTTAGTTAAGTTTGTTACAGTTAGTTAGTTTGTTTGTTACTTAACTGTATATATAATATTGTCTTGTACATTCCAAAAGCAATTGAATATTATGAGCTTATTCCAAAATTAACATGGTATCAGTTTGAAATTTCTTTTCCGCGCCTTTCCTTTTTCCTTTCATCTTCTTCGCGCCGTCTTCTTCCTTTGCTGCATCAGCTTGATTATGGCACTTCCTTACTCTGATTTTGCTTTCAATCCTTACTACATGCATCCTAATGAGAATCCTTCTCTTGTTCTTGTTCAACCTGTTCTTGATACCAAGAACTACCAGATCTGGTCTAGATCGATGAAAGTGGCTCTTATCTTCAAGAACAAGATCAAGTTCGTTGATGGCACTCTTTCTCCTCCGCCTATCTCTGACTCTCTATACGAACCTTGACTGCAATGCAACAATCTCGTCCTCTCATGGCTTCAACGCTCGATTTCTGAGGAAATTGCAAAATCTCTTCTCTGGTATGATCGTGCTTCTCTTGTATGGAAAAGTTTAGAAAATCGTGTTTCTCAGGGAGATATTTTTCGCATTGCTGACATTCAAGAAACTGTTGCTCGTCTTCAACAAGGAAATCTCGATATCTCTTCGTTCTTCACGAAATTGATGACACTTTGGGAAGAAATCGAGAACTTCCAGCCAATTCGTGATTGGACTTGCGCTATACCATGCTCCTGTGGTGCTGCTTTAGACTTACGCAAATTCAAATAACAAGATAAAGTTATCAAGTTCTTGAAAGGCCTTGGTGACCAATACGCTCATGTTCGCTCGCAGATTATGTTGATGACTCCACTACCAACTCTTGATAATGTGTTTAATCTGGTTCTTCAACAAGAACGTCAATTCAACCTTCTTTCACCTTCTGCTTCTTCGATTGAGTCTCAATCGTCTGTGAATCACCTCTCTCAAGCACCTTCTCGTTCTTCTCAGAACCCTGGTCGTGGTCGTGGCCGTGGTGGCCGTGGAAACCGACTTTGTACTCATTGCAACCGCACCAATCACACCATTGAGACTTGTTTCATGAAACATGGCTATCCCCCTGGATTTCAACAACGCAAGCCTACTACATCTGTGGGGAATTCTGTTGATTCTACAGTAAACTCGATTCAAGATGTTGCTTCTCCTCAACTTGAGGCATTATCTTTCTCTGCTTCCACATCAAACACCAGTCCAAGTGCTTTGTCTACAATTCAAGAGCAATACACTCAGATTCTGCAGCTCCTCCAACAATCTAATTTGCAATCTCCTTCACATCCCTCGATTAATTCAGTTTATACTGCTAATTCTATTTCCCATACCTCTCCTCATACTTCCTCTGGTAAGAATTCCTCGAATCTTCCTTGTCATAACTGGTGGATCATTGACACAGGTGCCACTGATCACATCACCCATATCTTTGCCAGTTTCCTTTCCACATACCACATTGCACCTAAATCTATGACAATGCCTAATGGTGACTCTGTCACTACAACTATTGTTGGTTCAGTTTTACTATGTGATTCACTTGTCCTTCACAGTGTTTATTACTTTCCTTCATTTCATGTCAATATTATTTCTGTCACCACTCTTTTTGACTCCAGTTTATATGATGTGAAAATTTCCCCTAATTGCTGTCAAATTATGCAGTTGTCCCAATCCAAGATGACTGGATTTACATCTAGGAGGATTTGCAAATTGTATGTTCTTGATGCCACCCCACCTAAGGCCATCTCTCCCACATCTGGCTCTGTCAACACCTCCTCTTCTCCCCAATTAGAACCTGCTAAACACGATCCTGCTACTATTTGGCATCTTAGGCTTGGACACTTAAGTCCTTACATACACAAATGTATTTCCTCTCACTTTCCTTTTGTCACCTACAATGACAATCATAAGCCCTGTAATACTTTCCATTTGGCTAAACAAAAATATTTGCCATTTACTCACAGTAATACTAAGTCTGCTGCCATCTTCGATTTACTTCATGTCGATATTTGGGGCCCTCTTTCCACACCTTCCATATGTGGCCACAAGTATTTTTTAACCCTCGTAGACGATTACAGCAGGTTTACTTGGACAATTTTTATGGCCAACAAAAGTGAAACCAGAAACCATTTAATTCACTTTATATCCTTTATCGAAACCCAATTTAATAAGAAACTCAAGTGCATTCGTAGTGATAATGGTCCTGAGTTTCTCATGACCACTTTCTACCTTTCTAAAGGAATCATTCATCAAAGGTCTTGTGTGGAAACGCCTCAACAGAACGGTATCGTGGAAAGAAAACATCAGCACATTTTGAATGTTGCCCGTTCCCTCTCTTTCCACTCTCACCTCCCTCACAACCTTTGGCACCTTTTCGTACAACAGTCCATTCATATTATAAACCGTCTTCCCACTCCTCTTTTAAACAACCACTCTCCCTACCAAAAACTCCATTCTACTCCTCCCAGCCTTAACCATATGAGAGTCTTTGGTTGTCTTGCCTATTCTTCGACCTTGCTTAACCATCGCACTAAATTCGAACCAAGAGCAAGGAAATCCATTTTTCTTGGCTACAGGGAAGGCACAAAAGGCTACCTTCTCTATGATCCTATCACACATGAATTTTACATTTCAAGGAATGTATTCTTTTATGAAACTGTGTTCCCTTTTGCATCCATCCCACCTGCACCTAATCCTATAATTTCTACTCCTGACCCCCCTTCCCTTGATTCACCTGATATTTTCACCAACATTCCACCCATCTCACCTCCACCATCAAATGAACCTTCCTCTCCTACCTCTCTCCCCCAGCCAGATTCTCCTACTAACCTCTCTTCTTCCTCAAATGACACTAACAAATCCCCTTGCCCCTCCCCTCCTGTGCCAACCAGAAAATCCAATCGAAATATTAAACCTCCAGCTTATCTGTCTGATTATCACTGCAATTTGCTATCCCCCATGCTGCCAGCATCTGACTCAGGTTCCTCTAATTACCCTCTCTCTTCTGTATTATCTTATAGCCAATGTAGTCCTGATCACAAATTATTTTGTCTATCCATAAGATCTTTCACATAACCCAAAACCTATAAACAAGCCTGCAAGTTTGATTGTTGGAACAATGCTATGAAATCTGAGTTAGATGCTCTTGAATCTACAAATACTTGGTCTGTTGTTGATTTGCCTGCAGGCAAACAATCGATTGGTTGCAAATGGGTCTACAAAATCAAGCATCATGCTGATGGATCCATCGAACGATACAAGGCCCGCTTGGTAGCAAAATGATATACTCAGCTGGAGGGTGTGGATTATTTCGACACTTTCTCACCTGTTGCGAAGCTTACTTCTATTCGAACCCTTCTCTCAGTGGCTGCCATTAAGAATTGGCACTTGGAACAACTCGATGTCAACAATGCCTTCCTTCATGGTGATCTACATGAGGAAGTGTATATGGATCTGCCTCCTGGATTCCTGCCACCTGCTTCTTCGACCAACGAAGTTTGCACTTCTTCGACCAACGAAGTTTGCACTTCTTCGACCAACGAAGTCTGCACCTCTTCGACCAACAAAGTTTGCACTTCTTCTGCTTCTTCGACCAACGAAGTTTGCACTTCTTCTGCTTCTTCGACCAACGAAGTTTGCACTCCTTCGACCAACGAAGTTTGCACTTCTTCGACCAACGAAGTTTGCACTCCTTCGACCAACAAAGTTTGCAAATTGCATAAGTCATTATATGGCCTGAAGCAGGCTAGCAGACAGTGGTTTTCGAAATTGTCCACTGCCCTTATCTCTCTTGGCTACTCACATTCCTCTGCTGATCATTCTTTTTTTCACAAAATCACATGACTCTTCTTTTACTGCCTTATTAGTCTATGTTGATGATATTGTCTTAGCCGGTAATGATTTGCAGGAAATCAAATATGTCAAATGCTTCCTTGATTCCACTTTCAAAATCAAGGACCTTAATAGGCTAAAATATTTTCTTGGTCTAGAAGTTGCCAGATCAACTCACGGCATTTTTCTCAATCAGAGAAAGTACGCTTTGGAATTGCTCGAAGACAGTGGCTTATTGGCTACTAAACCTTGCTCTACTCCCTTCGATTCCTCCTTGAAGCTTCATGATGATAACTCACCACCTTTCGAAGACGTCATAGCTTATCGAAGGCTTGTTGGAAAACTTTTATATCTGACTACCACCAGACCTGACCTTGCATTCATCGTTCAATAGCTCAGCCAATTCATCTCACATCCTATGCAAGTTCATCATTCTGCAACAATTCGAGTACTCAAGTATCTCAAAGGTGCTCCTGCCAAGGGTTTGTTCTATTCATCTTCCTCTCCACTCAAACTATCTGGCTTCGCAGACTCAGATTGGGCAAGTTGCCCTGCTACCCGCAGATCCGTAACTGGATATTGTGTGTTCCTTGGCAATTCCCTCATATCCTGGAAATCCAAAAAGCAGTCTACAGTATCCAAATCAAGTTCAGAAGTGGAATACAGGGCCTTGGCAAGCTTGACTTGTGAATTGCAATGGCTGCAGTATTTGTTCAAGGATCTCCACATCTCTTTTGATCAACCTAGCTCAGTCTATTGTGACAACAAAAGTGCTATCTACCTTGCTCACAACCCCACCTTCCATGAACGGACAAAACATATCGAAATTGATTGCCACGTCATTCGTGAGAAAATCCAAACTGGTCTCATCCATCTTTTACCAGTTTCTTCTGCTGCTCAATTGGCGGATGTTCTCACCAAGCCTTTGGCAGCTCCCTCTTTCGATTCTCTTGTTTCCAAGCTTGATCTATTAAACATCCATAGTCCAGCTTGTGGGGGGCTATTACATGATGCAAATAATTTTGTTAAGTTTGTTACTTAACTGTTAGTTAAGTTTGTTACAGTTAATTAAGTTTGTTACAGTTAGTTAGTTTGTTTGTTACTTAACAGTATATATAATATTGTCTTGTACATTCCAAAAGTAATTGAATACTATGAGCTTATTCCAAAATTAACACATGTCATTGAAGTGCACAATTGTATGATACGAATATTGAGACATTCTAATATGTTTATTTAAAACATATGATCTATATTTATACAAATTTAAATTCATTATGGACCATACATAATTTTCGATGCAATCACAACCATATAAAACTGTCGACAAAATCTCAACCATAAATATTTTTATTATAATTAAACATTTTTGTTTGCTTAATTTACAGCAGGTACAACCGAAGAATCCAAATCAAAAATTTGGATAGATAGGAACAAAGGACGGGGAAGAGAACATGGTGACAGTTTAGATTGGGTAGGTTCGGGAACTTGGGGAGGTTGGGAAGGACCTAGAGAAGAAAGTGGAGATGGACAAGAAGAACGTTCAGAAGGAAGAGAAAACGAAGGACCTGGTGGGGAGAAGAAGGTAAAGAAAGATTTGAAGGAGAAGACGGAGACGTCGAAACTGGAGAGCCTAATGAAGATCCATAAAAACATGCATGCATGCATGCATGCATTTGATTAATATCCTAAGTAGTGTAAAAGAATCACATGTTATATTTTACTTGATATGCTTAATCTATAATAGGCGTTTTTTACCGATATTATTTTGTTCCACTGGACATTTTTACTTCAATTATTAGTTTTGTCTTGTTATATAGTTATATAGCTCAATAGAAATTAAATTACTAGAAAATGAAAATGAGTATCTTCAAGCACTTCCCTTTAATGGAAAATAAAGAAATATAAAATATCTGTATAATATATGAACTGGTGAACATATATAACTTTATATGCTACTTCCTCGTTAAGCACCGCACTTAGGGAGTATTTGAATTCAAATTTTAGAAAAGAAAAAACTATTCTGAAGAATCTAAATATTATTTTTACACTCAAATTTATTAATCCACTTTTACACCAACATAATTAAATGTAAACATTATAGTTGTAGAAATTTGCATTAGAAAAAATCTAAAGAAAGATAAATGTGATGTGAGTTATAAATATCAACCTCTTATTTATATTAATCCAAAAATATATATAAACTCGTGACTAAAATTTTACACTCTTTTAATTTAATTAATACATAAAAAAATAAAAAATATTCAACCATTTCATATCTTATATTTATTGACGAACATTAAAAACACATTAACTTATCTTAGGTTATGGCTAACAATAAATCAAGGGATTCAAAAGGTATATATCTATTAGAAAAATACTACTATAAAATAAATGCTCTCCAATAAAGTGAAGTTGTGACGTGATTATCACGTGACAGGTTGCGACATGATAATCACGTCGCTACATAATTTTAATAATAAAATATGAAAAGTAATATTAACAAAAGAGGAGTTAGAAAATATTTTTTATAAAAAAAATTGGGACGTGAATCTCACACCGCAACTAATTAATTAAAATATATAATTCAGAAAGTTATAACCTGTACATGGTGAGAAGTTTGAAATTTTCAAATTTCAAGTTGTGACGTGATATTAACGTCGCAGTCTTTTAGGGGAAAAAAACTTCCTGCGTTGATGTTGACTGCGCGCAGTGGGTGCAGAGTTTATGACCGTTTGGGAGGTTGTGACGTGATTATCACGTCGCTGACTGTTTATATATTTTTTTCTTCGTTTCACAGATCATCTCTATCTTCTCTTTCTTTTTTCATTCACTCTTCCTTTTCTGTTTCATCTTCTTCCTTCCACCTCTATCTTCTCCAATTTTAATTTATATTCCACCTCTAATTTTCAAAAGTAATCATCTTCTCTAATTTTGTTTCAATTTTTTTTATAATTTTGTTTAATGTTTATTTTGTAATATGATTTTGATTTATGTTATTTTTTTTCAAGAAATTGATAAGAAGATTGAAGAATATTGAAAAGGATTTGAAAAAGATAGTACAAGAAGATTGAAGGAGATTCAAGAGAGATATTTTTACATTTTTTTTAATTTGATATTTTTTCAGGATTATTAGTTGATTATTTAGGTTAAATTTAATATTTATTTTGTAAAAGTTGTTAGTAGATTAATATTATAATTTTTATAAATGAAAAACAAAACAGAAATATATTTTAGAATTTTATTTAAAACGAAATTATGTATATATTATACACATTTATTTTATACTTATTAAATATATGGTATTCATATTATAAAATAGAATATAAAAAATATTAATAATATATTATAAGACAGAATATATATATATATATATATATATATATATATATATATATATATATATATATATATATATATATATATATATATATATATATATATATATATATATATATATATATATATATATATATATATATATATATATATATATATATATATATATATATATATATATATATATATATATATATATATATATATATATATATATATATATATATATATATATATATATATATATATATATATATATATATATATATATATATATATATATATATATATATATATATATATATATATATATATATATATATATATATATATATATATATATATATATAATATATATATATATATATATATATATAAAAACAAAATATATTTAATAAAAATAGAATATATTTAATAAAATTAGTCTAATAAAAAAAACAGAATATATTAATAAAAATAGTATATATTTTTATCCTAATGAAAAACAAAATATTATATATTAATATAAAACATTAAGATGAAAATAATAGTTATGTATAAAAATAATTATTAGTTTTTTAAAAATAGAATTATAAGAAGACAATGATTGTATATAGTTACTATAGTTAAATGTTTATTTATAGTTAATAAGAAGACAATAATTATATAAATGTGTAATATGGAATATTATCGGTATGTTCGTAGTTGAATGTTCGATAGATTGTATTCAGGAAGACGTGCACTTAAACCCCATTTTATAGAAGGAATTAATGAGTTTATCACGTGGGCGTTTGCTCAGGAATATTGTCGAAGCGAAGGAGGAGTTAGGTGTCCCTGTCTTAAATGTGAATGTAGACCAATAATTATTGATCCGGAGGAAGTAGCACGTCATTTGCATAGAAGGGGTTTCATTGAAAATTATTGGGTTAGGACGTATAATGGTGAAGAATTCTCGAGTAACGTACCAGAGACTAGCAACACATATGCTTCAAGTAGTCGACCACCTATGGAATATGAGGAAAACTTTAATCTGATCAGTGAGATGATTGAGGATGCTTTTGGTGTGAACGTGACATATGATCAACCTGAAAATTTTAACGAGGAAGAGTTGGAAAATGAGGAAGCACATAGATTTTTTCAGTTGTTGAATGAGATGAATACGTCGTTGTTTGAGGGGTCGTCAGACTCAAAGTTAGTGTGTGAGATTATTGGCCGTCAAGTTAAATTGGAATGTTCCTGATCAGTGTTTGGAACATTTCACAAAAATGATACTGGACTCCACCGCAACGAAAGACAACTTGCCTACAAGTTTTTATGATGCAAAGAAGTGGGTGTCGAAGTTGGGTTTAAAAGTAAGAAAGATTGGTTATTGCATTAGTGGTTGAATGTTGTTTTATGACAATGAGTTTGGTACTCAAGATGGATTGTTGGAGGAATGCAAGTTTTGTAAGAGTCCAAGATATCAAGTTCGCAGTAGAGCCATTAACAACAAACAAAAGCGTGTAGCAGTAAAGTCCATATTTTATCTTCTGATAATACCAAGGTTAAAAAGAGTGTTTGCTTCAACGCACAGTGCAAGTAAAATGACATGGAATCATACAAACCAAACAAGTTCAGGCACTATGCGACATCCATATGATGGCGAGGCATGAAAGCACTTTGATCGGACACATCCTGACTTTTCCGTAGAACCTAGAAATGTCAGGCTTGGATTATGCTCTGATGGTTTTGCCTCATATGTGCAAGCGTCGGGAAGTGCGTATTCTTGTTGGCCAGTTATTGTAACCCTTTACAACTTCCCTCCTGAGATGTGCATGACAAAACCATACATGTTTTTGACGTGCGTCATTCCAGGTTCGTCCAGTCCAAAAGCCGGAGTCAATGTGTACTTACAACCTTTAATTGATGATTTGAAGAGGTTGTGGATTGGAGAATGGACTTATGATATATCCCATAAACAAAACTTAACTTTGCGAGCTGACTAGATGTGGACCATTAATGACTTTCCAGCATATGGCTTGATGTCTGGTTAGGGTACGCATGGCAAATTGGGTTGTCCGCATTGCATGGTATACACCAAAGCATTTATGTTGGATAAAGGGGGGAAAAGCTCATGATTTGGCTATCACCACAGATTCCTACCAACAAATCATCCCTATAGAAGAAACAAGACAAATTTTAAAAAATACGAACGAGTAATAGATCTGCCTCTGCCTCGATTGTCACCAGGTGATATATGGAACTAAGTTTGTGAACTACCAAAATTTACAGATACTGGAAAAGCATGTAGAATTTAAGGATATGGAGTCACACACAATTGGACAAAAATAAGTATATTTTAGGACCTCCCATATTAGAAAGATAATTTGTTGCGTCATAATCTTGATGTTATGCATATTGAGAAGAATTTTTTTGATAATGTATTTAACACATTGATGGATGTTAAAGACAAAACAAAAGATAATGAGAAGGCTAGATATGACATGAAAATTTGGTGTAATCGGAAAGAGTTGGAGTTGAAACCTCAACTGAATGGAAAATTATTAAAATCCAAGGCTTGTTTTAGTCTGACTTCCCAAAACGCTAAATCGGTTTTTCGATGGCTAAAAGATTTGAGAATTCCATATAAGTACTCTTCAAATTTAGCAAGGTGTGTCGACGCTAACAGTGGGAAGTTGCATGGTATGAAAAGTCATGATTGCCACGTTTTTATGGAACAATTGCTACCAATTGCGTTTGGTTCACTACCCAAACATGTGCTTAATCCACTAACTGAAATTAGTCAATTTTTTAGAGATATTTGTGCATCGTATTTAAGAGTGGATGACATCACTAAGTTGGACCGAAACATTCCACTCATTCTCTATAAGTTGGAACAAATATTTACGCCTGGTTTTTTTGACTCCATGGAACATCTACCTGTGCATCTTGCATATGAAGCTTATCTTGGTGGACCTGTTCAATATAGGTGGATTTATCCGTTTGAAAGGTTCGTGGGTGATTCAAAGGAATAAGTGAAAAATAAAGCTAGAGTTGAAGGATCTATATGTGCACATTACTTGCATCGGGAAACATCACATTTTTGCAGTCATTATTTCAATCACTTGATGTTAACTCCTAGAATCATACATAATCCTGTAAATGTCAACGAGAGAAGTCAATTCACCTTATCAGTCTTTGGGCTTCCAGGTCGTCCCTCTGGAAAGAAGGGTGTGCATTGGTTGACCCAAAAAGAAATGCAATCCGCACATGTCCATGTCTTGATCAACTCCATTGAAGTTAAACCATATTTTTGTACCCCAAAATTTTCCCTCTCACTTATCAAATATTTTCTCACAAAGATCTCTCTTGGTTCAAGACTGCACTAGGGTTGATCAACTCAAGACACCTCCTTAAGCACTGATGACTGAAATTAGGGTTTGAGATTGCACAAGGATAATTTAACTTTCAATGCCTCATATGACTTTCATGGATCATTATGGACCCCCAAGATTACTCATGTCAAGTTTCAAGCCTTGGATCTCATTTTTGCTCAGTCGATTGAGCAGTTGACCTAAAAATCAACTGTGTTGGGGAAAAGTCAACCGTGGCCAATTTACAGTCAAACTTCATTATTTTTGATCCATATCAACATTATAAACTCATATGTATAATTTTATCAAGTTTGGACCACAGTTCCTCAAGAAATTTGATCAAATCATCAAAAGGGCAAAATGGTCAAAATTAGGGTTTTGACTGAGAAAGGGCAATTTCTGATTTTTGACCTAGAAAATGGTTAATTGGTTTGAGGCATAATATCAAGAGTTCAATTGCATCATTTTGACATAATGGCATGACCCAAAACATTGCTCAAGATCAATTGGATTGATAGTTGATGTTCAGTCAACTGATCAAAAGTCAACTGTATGTTGAAAAGTCAAAATTTGACTTTTTGGTCAAAGTCAAGTGTCAAAGATCACAATTCATCAAAACATGTCATAATATGAAACTTATTCATCAAGAAATCAAGAAGTCAAGATTTCATTTTGAAAATTCAAAGTTTTCTAACTTAGAAATTTTTCTAAGTGTTTAAAACTTCATGTTTTTTCACAACTTTGAGCAAATTTTTCACCATGATGCAAGATGATTCAAAAGAAACTTTCAACATGAAAGTTTTAGATATCCATGATATCCACAACATTTATTTACACAACTTCTCCTATAAATGCTTGGATGTCAAGTTATTAATTCATGAAGTCATGGTCCTAAAATTAAACACTTAGTGAAATTTTGCCCTAGTTTAGGCAGGATTTTGACCTAACTTCATGGCACTTTTTCATATAGTTCCAAGGGGAATTTTCAAAAGTGATTCAAAGAGGGTTTGTAGAGAACATTACAAGCTTTCTAAAATGTCCAAGAACTCCTTGAGATCATTCTTGAGCAGGGATAATCGAAGAGAGGAAGTTAGGGTTTCAAACTAAAATTATAAGTCATTTTGTGATGAACAAAGATTAAAATTTCAAACCTATGCTACATAATCTCTACTTTACAGGCCTCAAAGTTGTTAGGAACTCCATAATTAAATGCTTTCACAGCTGTTAGAGGCTTCAACTCAAGCATTCAATGCATTGCCATGCTTTATATCCATTTTAGGAAGAAAGTTCCCAATGCCATTTTGAAAAAGTAGCTTTATGCACAAAACTTGTTCTTGAGCCTTGCAATGGTTTTCTTCTGATCATACACGTCCTATAACTCAAGATAAGTTTGTCTCAAGCCTTACAATCATTCAGCCAGTGCTTGTACTTCATCTTGGAACCATGCACCCACTTTTCTTCAAAACCAAGTAACATAGAAATCAATCTACATCTTGTACTTCTGACCCTCTTAAGCACAAAAACCTTCTCATTACTTATGTGCAAGTCCTTGGCAACAAAACACACGCATGCTTAAGCCCTAAAAACACCAAGAACTCAGAACTGCATCACATACCTCCATTTTTGCATAACTTGACCAAAAGTTTGAAACACACATCTCCCTCGTGCGTTTTCAAGCCTTTTGGTTCCTAAAGTTTCTAAACATCATTTAGAACTCATCCCACACCCTGTTAAAAGACTGTAACACCATTAACACCATCCTCCATTTTCAAAAACAGAGCTTTACACTTGGACTTCTCCAGAACTCCTCAGGCACTTTCAGCTCAAGCTAAGCATCACATTAGCTTCCTGGGAACTTGAGGAAGTCAATCCAATCATTGGAACTCACTAAAAGCTGCTCAAACTCAAAACACGATACCCTCTTGCAAGGTGAGTTTTCTGACTTTTGAACTCTTCATACAGGCATCATTAATGGTTCATTTGTGAATAAGAAATGTAGGTATCATTGTCCTGAAGCTAACCATGTCTTTAGATTTCATTTATATCGCTTAAGGAGTTAGAATTTTGAATCTTAACATCCTGGAAAAGTTAGGTCAGAATTTGGTACCATTCAAAATTCATGCTCATTTTTTAGAATTAGTTTAAGTTGTTTACATTTCTGGAATCATGGTGATATTTTACATCACTTCAGGTTTACATTTTTGCAAATGGTTGAGAAATGAACAAGTTGCATGGCTTCTGGATGGAGGTTGAAGATGAAGTACATTTAGGGCAAGACTTAGATTATATATTTGTTGTTTTACATAAGTTAATGGATGTATCACCACCCGAATGTTTAAAGCGCGCGCTTGTCACCATGAGGTCCTGGGTTCAAGCCCCAGCGTGACCTTTTGCAAAAAATTTATACTTTTCTCACATTTTCTGACTTTTTGCAGCGCTTGAGCCTTCCTCCATTGGGCTTAGGATTTTTGCTACACTTGCACACTCCTGGCTATTTTTTAACCCCCTGACTTTATTTTTATTTTATTTTATTTTTACTTTTTTATCTTTTATTTATTATTATTATTAATACTATTATTAATATTATTATTATTATTACTATTTTCATTAATAAGAAAAAATCCAAAAAAATATTTATATTTTATTATTTATATTTATTTAGTTTATTTTTTTCTTTACAAAAACAAAAGAATAAAAAAACACTTCTTTTACAATTAAATTTACTTTTTTAAATACTCGGATAATTTATTTTTAATTATTATTATATTATATTATTTATTTTTCTTGTAAATTAAAATCATTTTATAATTTAGGATTTTTATTTAATTATTTTTATTTACTAACTTAATTAAATTCACTAAAATCCTAAAAAACTTGTTTTCTTTAATTTAATTTATTCTACTAACCCAATATTAATTTTCTTATTTTTCTTAGTTAATTATTTTATTTTAATTAATTAGGTCAAAAAACTCTTTTCATGAAAAACCAAATAAAAAAAAAACCACATTTCTTCTTACATTTCATATTTTTGCATTTTATCCTTA
This sequence comes from Vicia faba, assembly GCA_948472305.1. Lineage (NCBI taxonomy): Eukaryota > Viridiplantae > Streptophyta > Magnoliopsida > Fabales > Fabaceae > Vicia > Vicia faba. Next base: position 394,481,418 of record OX451736.1, read on the forward strand.
TTTTGTACATTTATTAAAAAATTCAATATGGTTGTAATAATTATTTAGATTTAATTTCTTGCAATATTCCCCATTTGTAATTTGTACACCCCTCCCCTAAATGACGTAATAGCATAGTAATTTTAATTTCCGCAATTTATCACTTTATATACAAATGCTAGTAATTCGGGTTTTGTATGGAAAGACTAAAACCAATCAATAGAAAACCCTAATCAAAGACAAATCAAGCATGAAAATCAATACACTTGCACACAAACACCCCTAGGGTAAATTCACTTGGTTGCCTTACCAAAATAGCCATATTATGCATGTGAGGTATCTTAGCAAAAACAAGCAAAAACACAAGATCATAGTCCCTCGATGACGCTATTTATGTTGCCTTTCAAAATGATCTTAGTCATTAAAGAAAATGCTAAGATATCTTGCAACATTGCTAATCATGGTTATACGATGATCCACGCCCGTCCCTTTTTACATCCAAAGATAGGGTTACTTACCAAATCAATGGTAAGATAACAATGTCAAAGGAAAAAGGAAATGAACATGAAAGACTTTTGAGTAGGTAGAATGTTCCTAGTTACTTGCTCAATTTCAAAACAAAAACATCCTTGCTATTTTCAAAACAAACACCAACACTTTCAAAACATCTTTCAAAAACTTGAAAACATTTTCAAAGGATCAACACCTTTGTATACATTCTTACGAACGAGAATCATTACAAAGTTTGCCTAAACAATGGCCTCTTTTCAAAATACTTTCAAAAAACCACACAAAGCACATTTTCAAACAAAAGCAAGTGATCTAGCAAGTAACTAAGAGCCCGTGGAAAACCATGGATGAAAAGGGTGCTAATACCTTTCCTTTTCATAATCTACCCCCCGAACTCAAGAAACAATCTCAAAGGTCTTTCCTGTGCTTTTTCACCTTTCCTTTTGGATAAAAGAAAAGTCGGTGGCGACTCTTGCTAACCGCAACATTTGCGATCAAACGTAAAACACCCAAGTCAGTTCTCCCACCGTATCACACATATCTTGAGTAAGTATACCCCAACTGTTTAGTTTTCTTTGCAGTGTTAATATAAAACTTATTATATTAAAACTTATAGTGTGTTTCTTTTTAGGGAATTTAACATCGCCTATTTTCATAGTGTCGGTGTATAATCAACATCTGATGTCATTCATGCTCAATTTCCAGCATCGTTCAAGGAGAGATTGTCTAGCATTGTTGCACCGACTCCATAAATACTCCATTTGAGAAACTTTTATGAAGGCCTTGTTTAAAGCGCAAATGAATGGCACACATACTTCGTGAACGGATATAAATTTCATACTAAGACATGGACTGAAGGGAAAAAACCGTAAATAGTGATGTATTTGTAAAAGGAGTTATAGATGGCGGTGAAGATGACTTCTATGACTTTGTTAAACATAAATACGAGTTGGTACACAATTACTTGAACTAGGAAAATAAAGTTGTCTTGTTTTATCATGAATGATATGATCCAACTAGAGGCACAAAAATAGATAAGTCATATGGTACTGTTGAGATTCAAATGGATCGGAGGTACAAAGAGTATGACCCTTTCATAATGTTCCATATTGTTAGGCAAGTTTATTATGTTCCTCATCCTTCATTTGTACCACGTAAACGAAGATGGTGTGTTGTAATAAAAACAAAACCGCTGGATCATATTGAAACTGGTGATCTAGTGGAAGATGCTGCTTACCAAGTTGATGAAGTTGAGAAAATTAATGATGTGATTGCAGATGAACAAATTACAAGTTTGTCTAATATAATGGTTGAGGGACATCAAGTTGATGCGTCTATGTTGTTGGTTGATAATAATGTGGACGAAGAGCATGATGAAGAGTTTGGATCTGAGGACAATATCACATCAGATGATGAGAATAGTATGAATGACGAGCATGAAGATTTAGAATAATGAACTATTTATTGAATGTGTTAATGAAAATATATTGACGAGAACAATGAATCATCTATTGAATGTGTTAATCAATATGTATTGATGACAACATATTTTTCAAATTTATTATTTTTGTTTATGAATATATATATATATATATATATATATATATATATATATATATATATATATATATATATATATATATATATTAACTGTGTATTCTATATAAATAGGTAAAATGCCACCTCGAATTGATAAGAGTGAGGATAGTGGCAAGAAGTCCCAACTCCCAAGGTTAGTAACATGTGAGGCACCTCAGTCGGCCACGTGCCTTCCCCCGTAAAGTCAGGTCGATCCTATGTCTATGGCTAGTACTCAGCCTTTTGTGCCATTACTCTCCTCTGGGAGTTAATCTTTTGTTAGCCCGTATGGGGTACCATCTTTTGTTAGGCCACCTGGTTTTCTTTTCTCTCAGATCCAAATGCCCTCATCCTTCCAGCATATGGAAGGATCCAGTTTTCCACATTCCACACAGATCCCCTCATCCTTCCAGCAGACTGGAGGATTTAGCCCCCCATATCCCATGCAAATTCCCTTATCATTCCAGCAGACTGGAGGATCCAGCACCCCATATCCCACACACATGCCCTTATCCTTCCAGCAGACTGGAGGATCTAGCACCTCAAATCCCACACAGACTGGAGGATCCCGCACCCCACATCCCACACATGTAGCTGCACGCGTGGATGATCATGCGCAGCCGGATGATGATGATGATGTAGATGGGGATGATGATGTGTTGGATGGAAATGATCTTCAAGGGAATGACGATCCGAGTGAGATTCATGTCATTGACGAGAGATTTTGGATTTGGCCCGAAGGAAACTCGTAAGTTTCTTATTTATAAAATTTTATTTAAGAATACATTTTCACTTTTAATGTAAATTTATATTTAATATTTTTAATTCAAATTATTGTTGTTTAGTTTCTCGCTGAGTCAGACTACTTCCAAGGTTATAAATTATATAATTCAACAGATTTATAAACAATTTTGGAATTCAAAGACGTCAAAAATAAAGAAGCTTGGTTTAACAAATTTAAGGTATAATTAATTTATTTTTTACTTATTGTTATTTATATGATTTTTCATTATGATTATCTAACTATTTATTTTAATGTCATACAATATTGCAGGAAAAATATGTGTGAGGCCCATTGAACGAGAAGCTGATAAATTTTTTTTATTATGGCAGAACCTCAAGACGACTTTCTGACAAAATACAGTGTGTTAGAGAGTGTTAGGAACTTCAGGGTATCCATCCCAATTGGATAGACAATGAGGTTTTTGAGAAACTTCTTAAATATTGGGAGTCACCCGAATTTCAAACTAAATCTGAAAATTTTAAGAAGATGAGGGCATCTGAAAGGGGGTTACGTTAATGTAGTTGGAAGTATAAGTACCGCAGAGCATGTTCGACGGATGGTAAATATTACCACTTTTTAAGTTATATTTTGATTCATAATATATTTTTTATTAAAGTTAATTTTATTATTTAGACCAAGACTTTAGGGAGACCTCCATTGATGATTGAGTTGGTTAAAAAGACTCGTACAAATAAAATCGGGGATTTTCTTGACGAACGTACTCTAAAAGCTTTCGTAAGTAATTTAATTTAATTTGTTTATATTTTTTTTATTTAATGACAATTTTTTGTCGTGATTTTCACGTGGAAACTGAGAAGTCGCGACGTGAAAATCATGTGGCAATTAAGAAGTCGTGGCGTGAAAATCACGTGGTAACTTTTTTAATATAATATAATTTAATTTAATTTAATATATATTTAACTTTATTTTTTTATTGAATGTGTAGGAGAATTATCAGACATTGCTCGTAAATTTTCTGATTCATAATCCTCAATATACTCCGGGAGAGGGAGAGTCGCTTCATCCAGATGTGGATTTTTATATTTGGGATCAAGTAATTGGCGGAAAAGGCCCTAACGGTTGTTTTTTTGGTTGTGGAAATTTGGCGGGCACCTTGAGAAGTGGAGATAGAACTCTATTTCAAAGAGTTAGAGATGGGGAAGGAAGGGCACGTCAACTAAATTTGACACTAGAATAACTTAAAACAGTAAGATAGTTGGCGTTAAATGAGGCGAGACGCGAGTCAGCATAACGTGAGGCAACAATGAGGGCCCAAATGGAAGTCCAAATAAAGGCAATGAGGCAAGAGAAACAACGACAAATGGAGGTCATGGCAAAGAGGTAAGCTGACATAGAGCAGCAAATAAGACAATTTATGCAAGAGTTTGGTGGAAATCAAAATGTTTGTGGTCAAGAGTCGGAGGATGACGAAGAAGATGAGCCGTAGAATTAATTTATTTTTTTTTGCTTTCAAATTTGAATTTGTGTAATTTAATTTTTTTAATATTAAATTAAGAATTCTTAAATTTATAAATTTAGTTTATTAATTTTGTTATATTAAATTTAATATATTAAATTTATTATATATTAAATTTATTATATATTAAATTTATTAATTTAGTTTATTATATATTGAATTTATTATATATTGAATTTATTAGTTTAGTTTATTATATATTGAATTTATTAATTAATTTAATTAATTATAAAAGAAAAATACATTTCAGTAAATAAATTTAAAAAAAAAAAGATTAGTGACGTGATTTTCACGTCATAAATTAGTGACGTGAAAATCACGTCGCAACTTATTTTTTTATATAAAAAAACAAAAACTGAACAAAGAAAATGTGTTAAAGGTTATTAATTTGTGACGTGATTTTCACGTCACTAATTTGTGACGTGAAAATCACGTGAAAAATAAAGTGCTTTTTTTGCCTCCCTCTTGCTATGCCTGCTTTCTCTGCAAAGTCATAATGTCTATAAAAGTATGTTGCAACGTGATTTTCATGTCACAACTTTGTGATATGAAAATCACGTCACAAATAAATTGCCACCCGCTCCCCAGCCACGTGATCACTCATGTCGCAAATTAGAAATTGTGACGTGATTTTTCACGTTGTAAAGTGAATTTCACGTTGCAAATGAGAGTATTTTTTGTAGTGTACATAAACATTTTAAGTTGATAGGATGCAATCATGAAGCTATGTTTCAAGTCATTCAAAGTACATATTGATATTAAAAAAATATTTATGACCTATTTTAACTGCAAGTTATATATAATATACATTATTAGTACAAATTAAATCAGTTAAAAAATGGTTGTTAGGTCGGGCATGTACTCGACTCCTGAGTAGATCAATTAAATATAGTCTGAAATTTGAATTTTTGTAAAATACGTCTAATAATAACTGACTTAAGTTATATTTTATCAAATAATTTTTTATTTTTTTCTTCCATATATTAAAGTCAACTTTATCCACCATAGAACTTGTTCTACGCTGGCCAAAGGCTTAAATGAATAAGGCACAATTTATCTTAAACCCACTTCACTTGGTTCAAGGTATAAAATCACTTCACATGTAAAGAGTAAGTTACATTCTCTAATCTTCACTTTTACTATCCTCATCTTGAATGTTGAACGAGCTTGAGTATTAGAGTGTTAACCATGCAGGTCCAACCCGCACTATTGTAAAGGAGATCAAAGCCAATGTTCAAGATATCATTTCTTCAATTGCATTTATTTCTGGTTCATGAACAGAACATTGAGGCCAATTGTGGGAAACAATTTATGATTTCTACGATTTCCACAATTTCATATCTAATATCTGATTTACCAATTTGTAACCTCCTTAGCTTACCTAATCAAGAACAATTCGACTTCTGATTCATTCGCTTTCCACGAATTCACATTTTCTTTCCAACTCCATCGTTTCCAACTTCCTCAAATCTCATAATCGAGAAACGTTCATAACCGAACACGAAGATTTGTAGCAGAAATTTCACCAACTCATTGTTTCAACTGCAATTTTAAGAAGTTTTAGATCTCAAATTCTCTCAATAACTCCTCAAAGTAGCAAACGGGAGGATCTCAAATCCAAATCTAGGTTTACACTGGGGTGCTTAGGGTTATGCTTGAGGTTCACAATTCATCATTCGATCTAATGTCACTTGTACTTTCCTCCGCTACTAGGGTATTTACTGTGACAACGTCTAAGATGCGACAACACTACTAGAATAATTGAATTTAGAGACGGGAGAAATCAGTCTCTAAAAAATAAATTTCTGTCACTATGACTATTAGAGATGGAGTCAGAGACGAGTCTCAATCTATTGTTAAAGAATTTGTCTCTGAGCCTTCAGATATGGATTTGTTTTTCCGTGTCAGCTTAGAGACAGAAATGTTCTGTGTTTGACAATTGAATATGATATGTCCCAAGTCAAAATCGGCAGACTTACCCCTACCTGTTTGTAGAAAGAATATATAAAAGACTAAGAACATATTTTGTAAAACTAATATCATAAACAAGGATAAGAACATATAAAATATATCTCAAAATTGTTTGGTATCAAGGAAATGAGATTAATAATGTAGAATTTAGAGATGCAAAACAAAATGAGACAACTAGACCGGTTATATTAAAAGATACAAGACATTAGCAGCAAACATATAAGACATATATGAAAATATTCTAAAAATTCAATCACATGGGCATATATATACTTCCAAATCAGGGAGCAATAAGAACATTACATGAAACTTTTCCTGCCATACTAGTAGCTACAAGTCTGTCTTCTCAAATTAGAGCGATCAAAGTACCTAAAGTTTGAGTCAAAGCACCAAGTACTTCAGCAATACAAACTATTCATAAAAAATATTATCAAGTGCACCATTTAGGAAACAATGTTGTTTTAAAAGATAGCAAGATCAACAAACAGACCCAAGAGCATTCAATGGAAAGGAAAAGGGAAACAAACCTAAGAGCATTTGGAGATGCAAAAGCGACTGAGACAATTGAATATGAGATAACCTCACTACAACAAAATTGAAACGAAAAGAGAAGTTGAACCAAATGTAAAGTAATACAAATGAATGGTTGTGCATAACAATTAATCTCTTCTTTCCTTGGGGTTGGGTGGGGTAACTCACTTGGCACTTGCTAGCTGGGTTAAGGGGTTGTTGGTCCAGGATTCGAATCCTGAGAACAACATTTGTTTGTAAACAAGTTATTGATATTTATAAATCAACAACTTTAAAAAAAAAATCTTATATTCTTCACAAATCTCCGTTACCATCTTGTTCTTATTAGATGAATCCAATTTATCAGTTTTAAGTAACGTAATGGAATTAGCATGATAGCGTAATCATCTTATTCAAAATCCCTAATTCCAATCTAATAGCAACATGCTAGTAACCAACAACATACTCTACAATCACAACATTGAAATCTAATTATATGAAGATCTAATTCATACAAAAATTAGGTCATAATAAGAACCAAATTAAAAAAAATCAAAACCTCTTCATCAATAAACTCGCAAACAGTCTTATTTATGGTTAATAGCTATTTTACCCCTGTCATATAGACGAGTTTTAAAAAAAATATAAAAAATCCCCTCTAAAATTTCAAAATTCCATCATTTTGACCCTTACAATTTGTTTCTCATGGATGTTAAACCCATGACACAAAGCTTGCAAGGGAAAACCCTTATTGCAACTGCGCTGCAAGCTTCTACTTGTTATTAGATTTGAATCATTTATATCTATTTCAACATTTTAATTAATACTATATATATGTTAGTAAAAGTTTTATTACATAATTATATATGTTTGAATCAACTCTATTTATATATACTTGCTTCTGTTTTTTAATATTATATAATTATTAAATTGTTTATTATATAATATTTATTTATTTAAATTAATATATTTAAATTATTTTAATTAGCTATATATTTCAAATAAATAGCATGCTTTATATGTTTAATATTATTAATATATAATAAATATGTTTAATATTATTATTCACTTACATAATATATAATTATAATTATTTCACACTATTACGTAATTATAATGAAATATTTATTTAAATAATAATAATAATACATGATGAAAGTGAATAATAATATTAAACATATTTATTATATATGAAACATATATGTAAGTGAATAATATATTAAATTCGTCCAGATTTTAATAATATATATATATCAAACATATATGTAAGTGAATAATAATATTAAACATATATATGAAACGTCACGTTAAAATAATAAAATCTGAGTGAGGCAATTTTTTCATATTTAATCTCTCATATGTTAAATTTTTCATATTTATTATTTTAACGTAGCGTTTCATATATAATAAATATGTTTAATATTATTATTCACTTATACATATGTTTAATATTATTATTAAAATTGTTTAATATATATTAAAATTATATAAATTGTTTATATAAAATAATGTAATTGAAAAAATATTAATATATATTGTGTATTATTATTCTTAAATTAAATATTTCATTATAATTATATAATAGTGATAAATAATTATAATTACATATTATGTAAGTGAACAATAATATTAAACATATTTATTATATATTAATAATATTAAACATATTTATTATATATTAATAATATTAAACATATAAAGTATGCTATTTATTTAAAATATATAATTAATTAAAATAATTTAAATATATTAATTTAAATAAATAAATAAGTAAATAAATAATATATAATATATAATATATATAATAATCAATTTAATAATTATACAATATTAAAAAAGAGAAGTAAGCATTTATAGATAGAGTTGATTCATGTATATATATAATTATATAATAAAACTTTTACTAACATATATAGTATTAATTAAAATGCTGAAATAGACAGAAATGATTCAGGATTAATAACAAATAGAAGTTTGTAGTCCAGTGACAGAGGTTTTTCTTTACAAGTATTGTGTCATAGATTTAACACTCATGTGAGTTATATGGTAGGGTGCAAAATAGCAATTAACCCTCTCATTTACTTCTCATGTATTCTCAATGGCACGAGGCACCTTCTTTTCTTGAAGCTATAATAACACAAATAAAAATCAAAATACTCCCTCCGGTCCAAATACATTACTTATTCAATGTATATAAAAAGTTAATTTTTTCTTATAAATGAGACCAGAGGGAGTAAGAAGCAAAACAAGAATTTTTTTTTAGAATAACCATGTATTAAAAAAAAAATTCGCAAAAAATCACGTTTCCAAAAAAATTACGCAAATAACCATGTTTCAGATGACTCCCCAAAGGAGGAACCATCTCACTTGGCGCCTCCACCTAGGGTTTTTCCCTAGGCGCCATCTCACTTGGCGCCTCCTCTCTCTTTTAGCCAAGTGAGATGGCGCATGCACTTTAAAAGTTAGAGGAGGCGCCATCTCACTTGGCTCCTAGGGCAAAATGCTGTTTTTATAAATAATTCGTCCGTTTCTCCGTCATTTCTCACACTTTCTCGCACTGTTTTCTTATTTTTTACTCTGTTATTTACGTCATGACATCGCCCATGATTTTTATCAGAGATGGTTACGTTATCTTCTCCGCCATGAAACCTGCGATGAAAATAAAATTCTGGCACATTCACTCCATGGAGCGTCTGAAGTGGGAGTTGATGCGATGGCTAGATGGAGACATTGTGGAGGGGGGAAAATTCGAAGGATCCAGCGAAGACGAACAACAACCTCACATGCGACTGGAAGACCTAATGTATGGTTGGAGGAAGTCAAAACAGACAGCGACGTAATGTTGATGATACATGGGTCAGATGAAATTGTTTTAACAGTTGTAATTTCGTAGACGAAATATCGTGTTTTTTTCTTGTACGCGCAATATTTATTGTAGCAAATACTGTTAAAGAAAAACTCTAATGTTTACCACATAATTAAGGAAAATTTTTATGTATTACAATTTTTATGTGGTCGAGGCAGACGCCCGATTCGGACAATTTTTGCGATTGTGTCCGACCTGACGGCATAAACCACACTTTCTTTCCAGCTTGTCAAGGTCGTCCATTTCGTTTGTGATCTGCTTACTTTTGGGACGGCCCTTCTTGTTCCTTCGCATTTGGTCATTGTGCCACACTATTTCGCCGTCGTATGCAGGCCAATAATCTGGTTTTGCTACCAAAGGAAAGCTGTTGTTATAAACGTTGAGCAACGTTTCAGATTTGTAAATGTGTGACAGAAGTTGTAGCGCGTCTTGATGGGTATAAGCACAAGCGGCAATGACATGAGAGCAAGGAATACGAAAGGCTTGAAACTTGCCACAATCGCACCAACGAGAAGGTAGTATGACCCTATATTCTTGTCTTGGAAGGCCTTCGTTGTGGTCGATTGTCTCTTTCACAATGAAGTTGTGGTTGTGTCGGTCAAACCGTATAACCATATGAGTGTTGGCTTTGGCACTTTCTGCCTTAATGTACTTCATACAGCTTTCACTCCATAGTTATCCAGATTACAACACCGCATTCCACATTTCACCTCTTTTGGAAAACAACGAAGCCATCCTAAAATATGTAGATTTTACCAAAGCAGTGATCGGGAGATTTCATATGCCTTTGAATACCCCATTCATCGATTCAATAAGATTCATTGTTATGTGCCCCCATCTTTGGCCATTGTCGTATGACCTAGTCCACTTTTCCACTGGAATATTGTCGATCCATCTACCGGCTTCCGGATTTTACAAACGGATCTTGTTGCGGTAATATTTGAACGTGGGTTGTGTCAATGCATATCCCGCATTCATAACCGCTTTCCTTAGTGTTTTGTCCTTGATCTCCCTCGTGAAATTTTGGACGATATGCCTAACGCAATAGACATGCGTAGAAGGAGGATCATGCCAACCGTTTGCAGGATTATTGTAGGCACTTTCAATGGAGGCATGTCTATCCGAGATCAAACAGAGATCTGGTTGAGGAGCCACGTGTGTTCGCAGGTTTTTCAGAAAAAAGCTCCAAGCACCACCGGTCTCCCCCTCGACTAGGGCAAAGGCAATTGGGAAAATGTTGTTGTTGCCATCTTGTGCAACTGCCATCAGTAGCGTGCCTTTGTATTTCCCATACAACCAAGTCCCATCAATTTGTATAATTGGTTTGCATGATGCAAACCCTGTGATGCAAGGTTGAAATGCCCAAAACACTCGACTGAATATTCCGTTTCCGTTTAGTTGACTACCATCTTGGGCATATGCTGGCACTGTTTCCAGAATGTAAACAGTACCCAGAGAATAAGTCTTGAGTGCATTCAGGTAGCGAGGAAGTTCTTGGTATGACTCCTCTCAGTTTCCGTACACCTTTTCAATCACCTTGGTCTTTGCTAACCACGCCTTACGGTAAGACGGAGTATAGTTAAAAACCGTGGTGATGTGGGAGATGATGGTTTTCACCTTCAAAGATAAGTCGTTGCTGACTAGTGGTAGGATTTATTGACAAATGAGATCGTCATTAAGTTTTCGATGGTCCTGTGATTGGGTAGAACTGACACAAGTGTGGGTAGTCATGGAACCTATGACCCAGCAATCACCTCTTAATTTGTATGATGCAGTGAGCTTGAACATACAGTCAGGGTGGACACACTTGATCTTGTACCTTTCTGGGTTGACACGGTCCACCTTAAAATCGACCGAGTTGAGCATGTGGAATTTTTTTATGGCTTTGATGCATTCCTCTCTATTACGAAACTTGTCCTTCTCTTTTAAGTTTTCATCCGACTGTATATACGGATTGAAAAATAAATCAGAAGACGGTTCATCTCCGCCCATGTTGAAGTTTGTCATGTGCGGAGGTGGTGTGTAGATCTCGTTTGCAGGAATAATAGGTATGTCATCATCGTCAGAATCATCATTCACCATTTCATCAAACTCTAACTCGTCATCTTCTTCTTCTTCATCAACTGCATCTACCTTTGCTTGTTCGGTCTCCAAAGGATCAACCACTTGTGTCACCTGAGGCTCTCGCAGCATAATGTACAACTCAATAGAGTCGTACCCAGAATACACATGGCTGGAAAACATATTCTGAAGATCCTCATCATCTTGAACCTCAATCTTATAAAATATTATTTGGTTGTTTCCAAAAAAAACTGGATTCTGATAAAATATTTGTGTCACCGGGCCTCGTCCAAGTTTGACCTCCAATCGTTTTTTGAAGTAGGAGAAATTGGCTTTCCCGTTTAAAAGAAATCGGATGTTGTCTGTGTCTCTAAACAAAAACCCAGAGGTGGGACAAATGTATGTCTCACCGTTGAAATGTGCATTGATGACATATTGGGGTGCAGAGGCCATTGCGTATGGTTGTGTGAAGGTTTGAAGGTTTGAAGGTTGGAAGGTTGGAAGTTTATGACTTATTCGAAGGTTTGTATGTTTGATTGTTTGAAGGTTTGAAGGTTTGATTGTTTGAAGGTTTGAAGGTTGCAATGTTTGACAAATTAAGTGAATCAGAGTTTTGATAAATGTAAGACTAAATAGGTCATACTGAATTTGAATTAACTAAGGCTGTAACCTCCAAGGCTGCCACCTAACCTGTGCCTACTCTGCACCTACACTATTACTTGTAAGTCTCCTCTCATCACCTCCAATAGTGTTACATGCATTCAGGCATGGCATCTCCAAGGTTGTCACATAGCATGCGCCTACTCTGGAAACCATAACACCTCTTATTCGCCAATAGGGATGGCGACACCTTTAATTTTTGAACTCTTTCGCCAAGTCCAATGGCGCCTCCCTTAATGTCCAATCGTGTTACATGCATGCAGAGATGCCTTCTCCAAGGCTGCCACCTAGCTTGCGCCTACTCTGCACCTACACTGTTACTTGTAAGTCTCCTCTCATCACCTCAAATAGTGTTACATGCATTCAGGCATGGCATCCCCAAGGCTGTCACCTAGCCTGCGCCTACTCTGGAAACCATGGCACCTCTTATTCGCTAATGGGGATGGTGATACCTTTAATTTTTGAACTCTTTCGCCAAGTCCAATGGCGTTTCCCTTAATGTCCAATCGTGTTACATGCATACAGAGATGCCTTCTCCAAGGCTGCCACCTAGCTGCGCCTACTCTGCAAGAGTGACACTTATCATGCATGCATGCACCAGCCACCACCTCACTTACTCTATGAAATTTTTTTCCCTATAAATACAGAGCATAACATACTCCTCTCACACCCACAATCGTCTCACTCTCTGCTACAAAGTCTTTCATAATCTCTTACACTTTCTAAGTCTTTCATAATCTCAGGAATTTTCAACAATGGCTCTACTCACAATGGGCGATTCTCACAGAGGCACAAGGGACAATATTTCCGCATTTGTAAGTTTCTATTTTAGTTATACATTTTTTATACTTCAGGTAATGCTTTGTTCATCTTACTTAATCTTACACATTTTACATTATTAACTCAAGATACCAAAAGATTCAGAATTCGGTCTCATAACTACCTGGCTCCCGACCCATTTATCATACCGTATCTGGAATATGTAGGTTTCAGACATGTTATAAAGATCTCCAACTGCACAATTGATTCAAAGTTCATTCTTGCAATGTTGGAAAGGTGGAGACCAGAGACCCATACATTTCACCTACCAATAGGTGAATGTACCGTCACGCTAGAGGATGTGTACATGTTACTAGGTCTCTCTGTCGACGGTAAGGCCGTTAACGGGTCGGTTCAACAACCCAATTCTCTGTGTAAAGAATTGTTGGGCAGGGATATGGTTGAAGGTGGTGGTGCGAGAGGTCAGGGTATACTACTCACTGAGCTTAAAAATCATTATGCAAGTTTGGAATTAAAAGAAAATTCTTTCGAGCAAGACAGGGTAATAAAAGCTAGAACTTATCTAGTGATACTATTTGGAACCTTTTTATTTCCCGAAAGTACGGAAAATAGTGTAAATTTTATGTATTTACATTTACTTAGAGATTTTGAAAAAACAAGAAAGTATAGTTGGGGTTCTGCAATTTTAGCCCACCTATACAGTTTCTTGTGCAAAAATGCAGTCAAGAAAAAATATACATTTTATGGTTGCGCTTTTTTACTTCAAGCCTGGGGTTGGTGGAGGATGGAGTCCTTAAACCCCGTCAACAACACATTCATTTTCCTGTACGCAACAAAGTAAGTCATCAAGTTATATCATTTATTACTATTCATCTCTTCACCAAATATATGCTAAAAATAAAATGTTTTTCATTTCCTTTAGGTATTGCGTGAGGGGTATGGATTACGGAAAGAATCCAAGATTCAATGTCGCACTATACCGCAATCTGTTGGATCACTTAGGCCCGGATGATGTACGTCGTATCTTTCAACTTTTCTACATTTAAATTATTTATATATTACGTTTTCATTAACCTGATTTAATTTTTTTCGCAGTTTGTCTGGAGACCATATTTGGGTTTGGGCCATGAACCAAACCCTGAGGATGCAGCAATTTGGAGCGCTAAGACTGCAATCATACGGTTCAATATTGTTGAGATGCACCACAGCGACCGTGTGAAGATGCAGTTCGGAATGCATCAAGAGATACCAAGTGATCTGACTTGTTTGTCCCCGTGGCATCTCAAAAGGGTCGACGCCCAGTGGGGTCTTACCAATTGGAAAGACTTTGCTCCAGAATGGTGTAAGATGTGGCAGAGGCGTCACCGACATGCCTTGCAATTCCCAGTTTTCCTCAATCATGGTAATATGCGACACACGGATCAGTATTTATCTTGGTACAGGTCGGTTAGTAACCCTGAAATGCACGTGTCTCATCCAAGGTATTTGATTGACCCACGAACACAATGGGCACAACCCTCGTTTCCCCAACACACATCAACCTCCCACCAACCCCCCAGACAAAACAGAACCACAAACACCCAACCACAATCTCCACCACAACACAATTACACCCAAATGCCTCACAACCAACCACAATCACCACCTCAGTACCAATACCCCCATATGCCTCACACCCAACCGCAATTCCAATCATAATACCAACACACTCGCATACCCCACACACAATTTCAGTCTTCTGTATATCCCAATATGGGCCCCTCAACATCCAGCCTTAGCCTTGATCTGGGAATGTCTGAAGATTATGAACCAACCGACCCAACTTACCATCAACCACAGTATCACCAAACCACCCAACATCCTCAATACCAAACACCCCAAGATCCATTTCCTTTCTACCCCCCGTACTCAGACGATCAATGCTACAGACCCACCATGGAACCCCACCCACCGCCAACACGACCAAACTTTGAGGGTATGGGTAACCGACTGTACCAAAGCGAATTTTCTAGATATGGAGATCTGACTGATTTCATGGATCCGGAACGCATTGATTTCGCTGGGTCATCGACCCTGCCATAGCAGGAAACACGATGACACCCAGCACGGGAAAGGCGAGGACAGGGATGCGGAACTGGGGGTCATTACCGGGTTCCGGGGGACCACTGATTTATCTATTTTTTTAATGTAATACTTATGGGTGTAATCATTTTTTTTAATAAAAAGTCAATTTTGTTGATTCTGTATCGAATACGCAACGCACCGGATTGAAAAAAAATGCAAAAATTGCCCTAAAAAATGTACTAAGGCGCCATCTCACTTGGCTTAGGGCATGCCCTAAGCACCTAGGCGCCAAGTGAGATGACGCATCCCCTTAAAAAATAGGTGTAGGCGCCAAGTGAGATGACGCATCCCCTTAAAAAATAAGTGTAGGCGCCAAGTGAGATGACTCCCCCTTTAGAGAGTCATCTGAAACATAATTATTTGCGGAATTTTTTTTAATACTTGATTATTCAAAAAAAAATTCGCAAAACAACAACAACGTTAGTAATTCAATTCAATTTGTTAAGAGGAAGAGAACGGGGCTGACCTTTTCACCGAGCTTGATAGCTCTCTTGACAGCAACATCGTGAGCCTTTGACTTAGCACATTTTTCGAGCTTTTTCTGATGTTTATCAGCTTTGCATGAACTTCCACTTTCCACTCGTGGCCATAGTATGAGTTTTCAGTGAAATTAGAAAGAGAAGTATTTTAATTTTTGTGTTTGAATAGGTATCGATGAAATTAGAGAGGGAGATGAAAAAATGGGGCTTTCAAAGGAGGGAAATGTTGGAGCGTTCTAAATTTTTTTAGGGTTTGTTAAGAAAGTTGGGAGGGAATGTGAAAATTTGGGAGAAATTTGAGTTAATGAACTTTACAAAAATAATTTTGATTATTTTAATTAACTAGACCATTTGTCTATTTAAAATATAGTCTAGTGGGTAAGTATTCATTTCATGGTCAACAGGTTAGTTCGATACCTACACATTCATGTTTATTTTTATTAATTAAACAAAAAATATATAATACACTATTTCTTTTATTTGTTAAAAAATATTTTCATATAACATTTTGAATTTCATAATTTTTTTAATAAATTTTCTCTATAACTTTTGAATTTATCGAGTTTACAAACACATTTGTAGTATTTATTACTTTTATTTTAATTTTAAAATATATTTTTTAAGAATCAATTAATTAAATAAATATATATTTTTTACTTAATTTAGTCTAAGAAAATAATAAAAATACTAAATAAAATAAAACTAAAAAAACTTTAAAAAATTATAAACTCCGGTAAATTAAAATGTCTAGTATTTATACTTTAAAAAACTTAAAAGTTTATAGAATCAAATTAAAACTAAAATAAATTTTGAATAAATAAATTGTGAATGTAATTTCAAGCATTAGAAACTTAAAATTTAAAAATATATATTTATCTTTTTATTTATTTATTTAATTAATTTTATTATTTTTAAAACACAATAAATAACATTTAAAAGTAAAAAGTCAAATTTTAAGATTAAATTTAAGATTTTCTACTTAAAGACGGATATATTGAGTCTATAGTACTAGTTAAATTTGACACGAAAACAGAGACAAATACTACTAAAAAATAATCATTTTTCGTCTCTAATATTCGTCTCTGGATAAATGAATTAAAATTTTATATTTTAATACAAGTTTTTAGACGAAATATTTTGGAGACGACTACGTCTCTAAATTCTGTCTCTATTAACAAGATTTTATTATCGGTCTCAGATTTAAATTTCGATCTCATTGTCCATCTCTGTTAGAGACTGATAACAATTTGTCTCTAAATTCCGTCAATATTTAACATTTTTCTAGTAATGCAAGTTCATAGTTAATATCGAGTGTCAATCAGATACTTAGCACCTTTAATAGGTATTATATGATTTTAACTTGATGCACTGATATCTCTTAAGGCCGGTTCAACAGAGGTTCACCAAGCGAACGAAAAGCACCCCCAAAATCTAGTTGCAAGTAGACCAATTGGCATTATTTCCAGCATACCGCCTAACATCACTGTTCTAAAGGAAAGACTAGACAAAAGAAACAACCTAGGCTTTTTCCACCCGTTTTGAAATGACATGTCTTAATGAACTTCATGCACATCCAACCATACTATTGGGTCTAAGAGGAGACAACTATTAGGCCGGATCATTTGTAAGTATGTTATCAATCGTTAATCGACTGCTTGAGGTAGATACCCACTCTAGGATAAGATAGGGTCGGTAGGTTTACCACAATGACCAAAAAGCACCTCAATTAGGCATCTAATAAAAGCAGTGGGGTCCCGGTTTCAATGGTCGTCCTTGAGCTACATCCCCGATGAAGTAGACCAACCAACAATATGTAGGCGGGAAGCTGCAAAGCGGAATGCTCTGACACCTTGTCTAACCAAAGGAGTCATATTATAGAAGAAAAATACACTTCTCAGTAGGGGTGTGCATGGTTACCAAATTTTAAGAACCAATCCATTTTAATGGTTGTAGTTTTAAAACTAAACCATTTTTTATAATAACCAATTTAAAGTTGCAAAATGGTTTCAATTCGGTTCAAAGCCGGTTTAAATCAGATTTCAATCAAAATTAATTTATAAGGAAATTGTATATTTCTTAATTTGAAGAGACGAAAAAAATTCATGTTAATGAAGAGAACAAGATGCAAAGACATGTGTCATTTTTATACTATTATATTCAAACACCAGCACAAATCGTTTTTCACAATTTTTTTGAAAAGCAAAAAAGTAAAATTCAATTTAAGAGTAAAAACATTACACTTTAATCTATAATAAAGTTGCACCAGAACACTAAAACTAGAACCCAAAAAAACTAAAACAAAACATCCTAAAATCAAGACAAAATCTGCTTCAAAACAATTGATACACTATAACAGTTAAACAAAAAAACACAAATTAACAATCGTTCATCACAATTAACTTAATAAGTTCTTCTTCCCTTAACTAATCACCACTCTAATTAACTAATTAATAATAAATAAAATAAAATATATAAACTAGTTTTCCATTTTCAATTTGAATATTATATAAATTGGTTTACACGAATTTGAATTTCCTGTGCCTTAATAATATCTTATTCATTAATAATAATATCATATACATTTGGTTTTATGTATGGCAACTGATTATTAAAAATGGAAACCAGATTTTTATTTTGATATCAAAATGGATCTGGAGCGGTTCACATCCAACACAAATTGGATTATAAAAATTGGTGCACTGAATTTTTAAAATTAGTTTGTGTAAACCAATTTTTTTGCTCACCCCTACCTCTCAGAGCCCCAAGATCAAACCGCGATCAAAGACTCCATACGACGCTCGTCTATAATAAAGTCGCACCAAAAAGTCCACCTGATCTGACCTGATCAGACTTGGACCGTCACGGCTGGCTCTGAGCTGAAGTTTTGAACGAGGTGGGGGGGGGGGGGGTACCTGCAAGGCACTCCGATGCTGAAGTAAGTAAGAGCACGAGCAGGCAAAGTATGAGTATATGTGATAGAATGAATACCTGACCCTCTGGAAACAGAGGGTATTTATAGCCCTCGGCGCTGGGCCAAGGTTTCTTCATTGGGCTGGGCAGGTTTGGCCCAATGGAGGAACTGTCAGGTTCTACGTGCGTAGTGGGGACCCGCACGTGGTCCCCTTCCTGGATGTCCTGCGTGAAGTGCGGGCGGACAAGGACGCGGTCTTTTCGAGGTCCCGTTGAGAGTGCAGTGGACCGTGTCCGCTGTTGAAGGAGTGATCGAGCTGAGGTCGAGCTGGATAGTACGAGGATGGGGATGTCGCCCCAATGACGTATGTCGGGCATAGTTATGGTCCTTAGGTCGGCGTGACCCCTAGCAAGTCCGTTTGGATTGGGCCTTTATCGTCGCTCTTGGGCCAGCCCGGCCCAGTCCAGAACAGGAGCCCCCCAAGTCGTGGTTCCTTGAGTTAGGAGCCATGACTTGATCTTAGGTTGCTTCCGTTGCGGGGCCCCGTATCCGGGCAAGAGATGCAGCTCCTCGTGGGGTACTCGAGGGTTTCCCCGTATCGTGCTCGTGGACAGGTTCCCTGCGAGGAATGCTCGGGGATTTCTCGGCAGCCTGCGTCTGTCGAGCACGCGAGGTCTCCTTTGGGAACTGCACCGCCACCCTATGGAGGATAGGGTCATTATTGCCTAGGGGAGCTGTGCGTCGAGGAGGGAAATCCGTGGTTGCCCGAGGTGACGTTTGGTATTCCACGTCATCACTATAAATAGGGTCATTGGGACCCAGAACGTGTTTCCACTCTTCGCGCTTCTCCTCTTCACTCTATTTCTGCTGTTGCTGTTCTTCCCAGATTCTTATAGGACCGCCGCGATCTCCGTCGCTGATTCCTTTCCTCCGTCGTCAAATCTCCTTCTTGATTTCAAGTAAGTGACTTGTCTCCTTTGTTTTTCTGTTGTGATGCATTATTTTTCATCGTTTTTAGACGTTTAGAGGCTGTACGCCTGGGATTAGCCCGGTAGATTCATATTTAGCTCGACGGATCCATACGTATGTCCGGCAAGCGCATGCTCGTGCCCGGTAAATGCATAGTTTAGGTTTTAATCTGCAGTGCTGCCCGGGGTCTTCATGATCCAGGGCGCCTAATTCATGATCGTTCCCGGTAGACTCATAGCTCTAGCTCTAGGCTTTATGATTTTGCTCGCTATGTTCATACCCTGGGTCGACGTATTCATGAGTGACCGAGTTGTCAGTTTATTTAGGCGACTTGTAGGAGGACCTGTCGAGGTATCTGGGAGTCGGGGAGATGGCTGCCGTTTTTTGTTTCAAAACACCAACTTTGCAGTCGCGCGTGGAGCGACGTGGTTTGTCGTGCCCTTCATCTTGTCCGTTATGGAGAGCGTATGGTTTCGCGCCCAATTGATTGGTTTCCCGTGCTTTGTAGGTAACCATGGCGGACGAACCGTGCTCTTCAAGACGGCCCGAGGTGGAAGAGCAAAGTGCTGACGAGAATGTGAGTTTGGTTGACACCGTAGAGGACCCTCTGCTGGAATGGGTGGGTGTCGAACCTAGAGGGATAGCTTTGGTCTATAGTCGACGTAGCCGAAGGGCATACACTATCCTCGAGGCGGGCCACGACCATCCCGGTTTCCAGAAGAATTTCGTGGTCACTCGACCATCTTTCACTGCTCGAATTTGCTCGGTGTTTCCCGAGTACAGTTTCCCTATGTATGAGATTGCCTTTAAAGACCTTGGGTTACAGCTGCCTTTCAGCGATTTCCAGGTCGGGGTCTTCAGCCACCTGGGCCTGGCCCCGTCGCAGCTTCACCCAAATTCGCTCGCGTTTATCCGGGTGTTTGAACTGACTTGTCGTTTTCTGAGGATTGGGGCGACCATACCCCTCTTCTTCAGAGTCTTCCACCTACAGCGCCAATCTCGGGGAGGAAAGCATAGCTGGATTTCCCTGAAACAGTCGAAGAGACTTTTCAGGATGTACATGGACTCCGTGCGGGGTTTTAAAGACAAGTGGTATGTTGTGAGGCCGGTTACCACAGCAGGTATAGAGTCCGTGTACGAGGAGGAAGTGGTCATAACCGACGATGACGGGGAGGCCCTTTTGGACGGTGAAGGACGTCCGGTGTTAGGACGCACAGCCAAATTTCCCGTGCATTGGATCTCGAGGCATTACGAGCATGGTACCGGGTATTACCATACGTTCGCGAGCGATATGAGCTCCGAAGACGAGAAGGCTTACGATACTCTTTGTCGGTATGTTGATAGCTTCCACCCCGCCAGATGGGCCACGAGGGAGGGGAGGATATTCTGGACGATGAAGGTTATCCGACCTTCGAGGCTCGACCGATTGACACGAAGGCACTTGTGGAGTGCCAGTCCTTTGGGCAGGCTGCGCGTTTGCTAGGTCGTTTATTGTTTGAATTTCTTTACTTGTCATTTGTTTGCTTATTTGCTCGGTACTAACCCGGGTTCTTTCGTGCAGGTTCAATGGCTGGACGAAGGGAGAGGCTCTTGAAGTTGTCATGTGACAAGAAGGTGAATAAGAGGGTGGTGAGACCTCCTCAGGCGACGAGGATGGGCCCTCCACATAGCCTGGGCATTTCTCAGGCGACGAGGGTGGACTCGCCACCTAGCTCAGGAGCCGCTTCAGGAGGGACTCCGGATGTTCAGGAGGTCGAGCCACATACCGACCTGATACAGAGAAAAAGGAATCGGGTGGAAAGTCAGTCGGAGGTCGGCGAGGACTCCAGCATTGTGAGGTCCTTCGGGTTGCCCCCTTGCTTTAAGGAGGAGGGTTTCTTCGAGGGATTTCCTTTGTCCGTGAATCCTGACGAAGCTGAAACCATCAGGCGGATGAACAAGGAAAGCCGGAGAAGGCACCTGGCCGCCAACATGGCCGGGCTGGTGAAGATGGTCGAGATGGCCATTGTACTGGCCGAGAAGGGGGAGGATGCTGATCGTATCAAAGAGTTAGAACAGGAGAAAGCTGCCCTCACCTCGAGCTTGCGAAAGCTGAAGGCTGCTCTGGAGCGCTCCGAGGGGATGTTCCGCGAGCAAGCCGAGCTACTGACGACAGAGACAGAGTTGCTGGCTCTTGAGAGAGAGAGCTCGGGGAAGCTGGCCGAGGAGAGGGACCTTGTTCGTGCGGATCGTGAACGATTGGAACTCGACAACGGGCGCCTTGCTAGAGAGATCGAGGACCTAAAGGCTGCTATGCTTCCTGCCGAGGATGAGTCGAAGGACACAGCTCTTCTGAGGAGTCGATCGGAACTGGTCGCTCGTATTCAACTTCTCGAGGGGGACTGTGTCGGAGCTATGGTGGACGGCTTCGAAGCCGCGGTCAGCCAGCTTTCCTTGTTGAATCCCGGCCTGAACACTGAAGGGGTGAGCCATATATCGCAGATTATCGATGGTCAGGTCGTGTCTCCGCCAAACTCTCCTATTGTTGGTGATGGTAGCTCGGGGGAAGCCGAGTTGTGAGATAGTGATGGAGCCTGTGCGCCTCTTTGATGTTTGTTTTGGGCCTGCGTGCCCGTTCACATTTTTTGGGCCTGCGTGCCCGTTCTTTGTATTCCTGAATATTTCCGGCCTTTTTGGTCGGTTTACATCTTATTTGCTTTGTTGCCTACGGGCATTTTTGAATGAATGCTTTGTTTCAATTGATTGTTTGCCCGTGCTTGTGTTTTATGTTTTTGCGCAAAAATTGGCCTAAGTTATGGGCCCGAGGAGTGTCCGTAAATGGTTGTGACTTTGCTGGCAAATTTGCCTAAGTCTTTTATTCGTGTATGTGCTCGGCCTCTTCTCGATGGCCAGAGTCGCCTAAGTGGTGGACTCGAGGGGAGAGACTCTTTTTTGACCCTTTTAGATGGCCCGATATTCTTGAAGATTTGCCGGGCAGGCGGAGCGAAGCCGCTTGGCCGGGTATATGGACCGGTCGGGACTATTTGCCTTTGGCGTGAACTGCCCATCGCGAGCTGGGTGTTCTGCCTTACAGGTACTTCGACGGTAGAGGTGTCCACGTCGGGCATTATCCTTGTTTATTTTTGAACCAAGTTATGAGATTTGGGCGTAGGTCGGGCCCGCACCTTGGCCTCTCTACGGGGTCGGACGTTTCTTCTTGTTGACTGGGCGCGGGAGCCGACAGTCGAGGGTCCTCAGTGTTGGTGGTTTTCAACTATAGTACTGCTTTAGTTTAGCAGCATTCCAGGGTCGTGGTAGTGGCTCTCCGTCTAGTTGTTCGAGGTAGTATGCCCCGGTACCAGTGGTGCCGTGGACGCGATAAGGTCCTTCCCAGTTCGCGGCCAGCTTCCCTTCGCGTGAGTCTTTCTGGTTCCTTCGTAATACCAGGCTGCCGATTTCTAACTCGCGCTTAATGACCTTGTCGTTGTGGCGCAGAGCCACTCGTTGTTTCAGGGTGGCTTCGCGCAGGGCCGCACCAGATCGGATTTCCTCGACCAAGTCGAGCTCTTCCCTTAGCGCCTCGTCGTTCATTTCTTCGTCGAGGGGGCTCTCTGTCCGTCTGGATGGTTCCATAATTTCCACCGGGATGACGGCCTCGGTCTCGTATGTTAGTCGGAACGGGGTCTCGCCCGTCGTTGAGTGGGGCGTGGTGCGGTATGCCCACAAGACGCTGTGGAGCTCCTCGACCCATCCCCTCTTAGCTTCGCCGAGTCGGCGTTTGAGTCCCCGGAGGATAACTTTGTTCGCAGCTTCGGCTTGCCCGTTTGTTTGAGGGTGCTCGACCGAAGTGAAGTGTTGTTTTGTTCCTAGCCTGGTGACGAAGTCTTGGAACCCGTGGTCGGTGAATTGGGTGCCGTTGTCGATCACCAGTGCCCTCGGAATTCCGAATCTGGCGAGGATGTTTCTCTTGTAGAAGCGGAGGATATTATGCGAGGTGATCTTTGCGAGAGCCTCGGCCTCAATCCATTTCGTGAAGTAATCCACGACCACGAAGAGGAATTTATTTTGATAAGTCCCTTGCACGAAGGGCCCGAGGATATCCATACCCCACCAAGCGAACGGCCACGGGGACGACAGTATGCTCAGCTCGTGAGGGGGTGCGAGGTGCATGTCGCCGTGCTTCTGGCACTTGTCGCATTTCTTAACGTGCTCCTTAGCGTCCTGCTGCATTGTCGGCCAGTAATATCCCGCTTGAAGGGCTTTCCTCGCCAAGGACTTACCGCCCATGTGTTGGGCATTGATCCCTTCGTGTATCTCCCGCAGTACCTCGGGGACTGTGGATTCGTCGATGCATTTTAGGAGGGGAATGGAGAATCCCCTGCGGTACAATTTGTGCTCGAGCACCACGTAGGAGCATGCTCGCCGCTTTGTGACGGTCGCATCGGACTGGTTCGATGGAAGTTTGCCCTTTGTCAAGAAATTGTAAACCGGGGTCATCCAGGATGAGGCGTCCCCAATGGCGTGGACCTCGACTGGTGTCGAGGATTTCTCGATACTCGGGCGAGCTAAGGATTCTTGGATGACAGATTTGTTCCCGCCCTTCTTTCTCGTGCTCGCGAGTTTGGACAATATGTCTTCCCTCGTGTTTTGCTCGCGGGGAACATGTGAAATTTCTGCCCGTACAAACTTTGTCATGTGTTTTTTGACTAAGTTCAATTACTCGACGAGGTTGTCGTTTTTGGCTTGGTAACTCCCCTGGACTTGGGAGGCGACGAGTTGGGAGTCGGTGTAGATCTGAACCTTGCGGGCTCCCAGGTCCTCGGCTAGTCTCAGTCCTGCGAGCAGGGCTTCGTACTCTGCTTGGTTGTTTGACGTCGGGAAGGAAAGAGCTAGGGAGTGTTCGATCACAACGCCCTCTTCGTTCTCCAACAGGATTCCTGCGCCACTTCCGGACGAGCTGGATGCTCCGTCGACGAAGATGGTCCATTTGTGTTCCTTCCTCGTGGGTGGGTCAGGAGTGGTCATTTCCGCGACAAAGTCGGCCAGGGCCTGCACTTTCAAGGCTTTCCTACTCTCGTACTGAATGTCGAATTCGGAGAGTTCCAAGGACCATTTCAACATCCTGCCTGCCATATCAGGCCGACCCAGGAGCTACCTCACCGGTTGGTCGGTTCGCACGATGATCGTGTGGGCTAGAAAATAGTGTCTGAGCCTCCTCGCCGCGTTGACGAGGGCTAGAGCCACCTTTTCTATCTGTTGGTATCTGCTTTCGGGTCCTTGCAGGGCTTTGCTCGTGAAGTAGACGGGTTTCTGTCCGTCGGTGGTCTCGCGGACGAGAGCCGTGCTGATGGCTTCGTTCGAGACGGCCAAGTACAAGTATAGTGGCTCCCCGTCGGCCGGTCGGGATAGTACGGGCGGTTGAGATAGACTTTGCTTTAGGTGACGAAGTGCCTGTTCGCACTCCTCGCTCCATTCGAAGGCTGCTTCCTTACGAAGGAGTTTGAAGAAGGGGAGGGCGTGCTGAGCGGACCTCGCGACGAAGCGGGATAACGACGTGAGCATGCCGTTCATGATCTGTATTGACTTCTTCGACGTTGGTGTCGGGAGATCGGAGAACGCGCGACACTTGTCGGGGTTGGCTTCAATTCCTCGTTCTGTTAAGTAGAATCCGAGGAATTTTCCTGCCTTGACCCCGAACGTACATTTCTCGGGGTTGAACCTCATTTTGCATTGTCTTGCTTGTGTGAAGACCGTCTTGAGATGTGTTGCGTGGTCGGTGTCTGCTCGAGATTTGACGATCATGTCGTCCATATACACCTCGAGCATATCTCCAATCTATTTGTGGAAAACTTTGTTCATCATGCGTTGGTAAGTTGCACCGACATTTTTCAGTCCAAAGGGCATTACGTTGTAGTAATAGTTGCCCGAGCTGGTCATGAAAGTCGTGCAGTGTTTATCGCCCAGTGCCATCAGGATTTGGTTATAGCCCGAGTAGGCATCCATGAACGACAATGTTTTGTAGCCGGCCGAGTTGTCGACCAGCATGTCTATGTTGGGAAAAGGGAAAGCATCTTTCGGGCAAGCCCGGTTGAGATCGGTATAGTCAACACACATCCTCCATTTTCCATTATTCTTTTTAACGAGTACAACATTTGACAACCAGGTGGAGTACCGGGCTTCAGAAAAAAAATTTGCCTCTAGGAGGTCTTTTACAGCTTTTTCAGCAGCCTCCGTTTTTTCTGGAGATTGCCTACGCCTACGTTGTACTATGGCCCTCGCGGCTGGATCTATGGCGAGGTGGTGACAGGCGACCTCGGGGTCGAGTCCGGGCATTTCCGCGGCGCTCCAGGCGAACAGATCAGCATTCTCGCGCAAGCAGGCCTTGATTTGCTTCCTGGCCAAGTCGGGGAGGTCTTTGCCAATCTTCACTCCCTTGGTCGGGTCCGTGTCAAGGGGGACGAGCTCAAAATCCCCGTCCGGTATTGGTCGGAGTGGGATTTGCTCGCCGCTGGATGGCTCGTCCTGGTAGAAGCGAGTGTCCAGAGCTATGGAATCGACCTTTGGTGGAGCTTTCTGGACTTCTTCCTCGGGAGACTCTTTCTTGTCGGGCTCCTGTCGTGTCCTTTTGGCGGGTCTGGTCCCTATGTCGACAGTATCACGTCCCTTAGAAGCGGCGTTGAAGCACCTGCGGGCAGCGGCTAGGTCTCCTTGGATAGTAGCTACTCGTGCCCTCTTGGTGTAGAACTTCATCTTCAGGTGGACGGTCGAGGGCACCGCTGTCAGCTCTGCCAGTGTCGGTCTCCCCAAGATGCAGTTGTACAGAGACGGGCAGTCGATGACTAGGAAGCGTACTTTGACTTGTCTTGTAGCCGTCCCTTCGCCGAACGTAACCAGAAGCTCGATATATCCCCAAGGTTTAGAGGTCGAGCCGTTGAAACCTTGTAAGTCCGACCCTACATACGGTGAGAGATGTGAGTCGTCCAGCTGTAGGGTTTGGAACAGTTGGTTGTACATGACGTCGACGGAACTCCCTTCGTCGACCAGGATGCGATGTACATCAAAATTGGCCATTCTTTCCCTTATCAGTAAGGGGATGACCGCGTTCGGGGCTCCGCCGGGGAGCTCTTCTAGGTAGAAGGTGATGGGCTCTGACCTGCCCTTCACCCTTTCGAACGTCACTGTTTGCGGGGGAGCCGCTTCGACCAGCTCGTCCAGCTTCCTCTTGACTGAATTGATAGTCAAGTCGTTGAACCCTCCGCCGTTGATGACCATGGAGGAGGGGAAATATTCCCACCTGCTGTGCGTTGTGAGCGGCTCCTGCAGGTGCTCGGGGAAGTCGAAGTCCTCGGGCCTGGTCACGGAGAAGGCGGTTTGGATAGGGACCGACTCGTCAGATGGTCGGGCATCCTCCTCCGGCTCTCTAGTTTCTTGGGCGTCACGACGGGGAGCATCGTTCCGCCGGTATTGCGCGAGCCTCCCTCCCTTGATGAGGGTTTCGATGGCGTCCTTGAGGTGGACGCAATCCTCAGTCAGATGACCATGGCTCCTATGGTACTGACAATATTTGTTCTTGTCTGCTCTGGGCTTGGCGGGAGCAGGTCGGGGACGTTTGACACCGCCGTCCTTGAAATCAGTGCTGGCACACTCCGCCAGAATGCGCTCGCGGGAAGCTGTGAGCGGAGTGTACTCGGTGAACCGCCCCGAAGGTCCTCTTTGTTCTAGGACTTCCCGGGGTCTGTCTTCCTTCCTTTTCTCCCCGGTTCGTCGAGGAGGGGCTTCTTGGCGCGAGCTGCTGCTGGGACCACGAGTCCTGGGATCTCGGGCTCTGTTGGCCGCTTCCCTCTCCTCGTAGTCCATGTATGCCCGAGCTTTTTCTAGGAGGGCATCGAATGTCCGAGGTGGCTCGATACCCACGGCCTTTCTGAATTCCGTGCCGGGGAGGAGCCCTCTCTCCAGCAAATATCTCTTCATATGGTCCGCACAGGGGACCTGTATTGCTTCCCGGTTGAAGCGGTTGATGAATTCCCTCAAGGTTTCATCCTGTCTTTGGATGATGGCCTCGAGAGCCGCCTCGGTCTTCGGATGCCGCCGAGAAGCTGTGAAGGAAGTGATGAACTGGTTCTTCAGGTTCCGCCACGAGGTGATTGAGCCCGGGGCGAGTCCTTTGTACCAGTCCATTACCGCCTTCTTGAGAGTCGTGGGGAATAGACGGCACTTGATGGGGCCCCCGACATTGTGATAATGAAGCATAGCCTCGAACCCGTCTATGTGGTCGACCGGGTCTGCGACTCCATCGTACTCCTTCAAGTGAGGGGGCTTCTCCATGCCTGGGGGGATGGGTGCTTCCATAATAGCCTGCGACAGGGGACCGCGGGGGTCGTCCTCATCGCTTCTCTCCGGAGACAGAGATGGGGACCTGTAATACTGTCTGGCACGACGGTCCAGGTCGTGCTGAGTCTCTCTCGAGCGGGATGCTCGGTGGTTGAATTTCACACGCCC
This sequence comes from Vicia faba, assembly GCA_948472305.1. Lineage (NCBI taxonomy): Eukaryota > Viridiplantae > Streptophyta > Magnoliopsida > Fabales > Fabaceae > Vicia > Vicia faba. The sequence goes on from OX451736.1 coordinate 394,509,555, forward strand.
ATCTCCGGAGTGCCTTCTTTCTTGTCTCGCCGGGTCACGACTAGGTTCTCCGGCTTGAATGATGGGGGGCCTCTCCAGATGAGGCCGTTTCTCTTTTGGTCGGGGAGATTGGCTTCGAGAGGTCTCCCTGTAATGTCTCTGCGGGGGAGATAGGTGTCGAGCTTCAGTCACTCGAGGAGGGGGAGTATGGGGTCTCCGATGCCTCCTCGGGGGTCTTCGCTCGTTTTCAAGCGTCCTCAGTCTCTCTCCTTGGGCGAAGATGAGATGGTTCGTTTGATTAATCGCTGCGAACAGCGCTTGAGTTGTGGCATCCTCCCCGGCGGGGACGGGGACTTCCTGGAACCAGGCAGCTCTGTAGTGTGCGAGGGCCGCCGGGTCGTCTTCGAGTGGTGGAGGGACCGAGGAAGATGATGCAGTAGCTCCGTCCCTGTAGGTGGAAGTTCTGGGGGCGGTTGTCGCAGGAATGGTGTTATGGCCGGGGTTGCCGGCGTTATCAAGGTGTCCGTTTTTGTCCGCGATGCCGTTATTAGTGTCGACGACACGGACGTTCTGCTCATCGCGAGCTTGATCATCCATGACAGCGGTAGTTGAATTTAAGCTTTGGTCTTTGAGTTTTGTAAGACGGGGAAGCTAGTTCCCACAGACGGCGCCACTGATCTGACCTGATCAGACTTGGACCGTCACGGCTGGCTCCGAGCTGAAGTTTTGAACGAGGTGGGGGGGGGGGGGGTACCTGCAAGGCACTCCGATGCTGAAGTAAGTAGGAGCACGAGCAGGCAAAGTATGAGTATATGTGATAGAATGAATACCTGACCCTCTGGAAACAGAGGGTATTTATAGCCCCCAGCGCTGGGCCAAGGTTCCTTCATTGGGCCGGGCAGGTTTGGCCCAATGGAGGAACTTCCAGGTTCTACGTGCATAGTGGGGACCCGCACGTGGTCCCCTTCTTGGATGTCCTGCGTGAAGTTCGGGCGGACAAAGACGCGGTCTTTTCGGGATCCCGTTAAGAGTGCAGTGGACCGTGTCCGCTGTTGAAGGAGTGCTCGAGCTGAGGTCGAGCTGGATAGTACGAGGACGGGGATGTCGCCCCAATGACGTATGTCGGGCATAGCTATGGTCCTTAGGTCGGCGTGACCCCTAGCAAATCCGTTTGGATTGGACCTTTATCGTCGCTCTTGGGCCAGCCCGACCCAGTCCAGAACAAAAGTCGCACCAAAAAGTCCACCTATCTAGTCATTTCAATTTTCCGTCGTGCCAAATTCAATTTTTCTATCTCACTCTCTTTATATATAAAAAAAAAAATCAATATATTTTATTCTTTTTATACTTATGGTGTCTCATGATTAGTATAAATAGCTACTAAATAAATTTATACTTGATAACAAAATTCTCATAACATTAAGGATGAAAACTAAATATTTTATCTTCATGTTATTTCTTTCAGTAACAATTATGATTTCAACTGTGGCAATAAGCTCATCTAAATGTGAGAAACAACATATACACATAAATGGAACAAATCATTCCTTTCTTCTTAACTTTATTTAATAAGCATTTTTGTTTGTTTAATTTACAGTTGATGCAATCAAAGGCCATGGAAGAGAACATGGTGATGGCATAGATTGGGTTGGTTCGGGAACTTGGGGAGGTTGGGGAGGACCTAGAGAAGAAAGGGGAGAAGGACAAGAAGAACGTTCAGAAGGAGGAGAAAACGAAGAACCTGGAGAAGGAAATAGAGAAAGATATGAAGGAGAACGTGGTGAGATGGAATATGGAGATCCTAATGAAGAACCATGATAACTAGAAGCATGCATGTATTTGTGTAAAATAAATAATCACATATTATATTTTAATGGATATGCTTAATGTTTAATACGATGAACATCTTCCGCTTAGATTATTAGGATGTTTTTTTTTACCGATATCTTTATATTGTATATCACTTATATTATCCTATTTAAATGGGTGATGAATATACCGTTTGATATTATAATTAGTTTGTTCAACCAGAAACAATAATTACAATTATAGTATTAATTTTTTCATGTTATATAACTCAATAGAACTTAAATTACTAGAAAATGTATATAAATTATCTTCAAGTGTCAAAATAGATAACTTTGTCTCTACTTGATTCCTCGCTAAGCACCCACCACCCTTAGTGAGTATTTGAATTCAAATATTTGAAAAAACAAAAACTAATATAAAGAATCGAAATATTATTTTTACACTCAAGCTTATGATCCCACTTTTACATCAACATAATTAAATATAAAGCAATACAGTTGTAGAAATTAACATTAGGAAAAAATTTAAAGAAAGAGAAATGCGAGGTGCAATTTCACCTCTCTTTATATCTTGTATTAATTGAAGAACATTAAAACGACATTAGCTTGATGACGTATTTTAGCCTATGGCTAACAAATATCAAAAGGTATATGCCTATTAAAAAAAATACATACGCATCTTAAGTTGATAGGATGCAATCATGAAATTGTTTCAAGTCATTCAAAGTACATATTGATATTAAAGTATTTATAATATTTTTGGATGCAAATTATATATGCAATCATGAAATTGTTTCAAGTCATTCAAAGTACATATTGATAAGTATTTTTAACATTTTTGGATGCAAAGTATATATGCAATCATGAAATTGTTTCAAGTCATTCAAAGTACATATTGATATTAAATTATATATATATATATATATATATATATATATATATATATATATATATATATATATATATATATATATATATATATATATATATATATATATATATATATATATATATATATATATATATATATATATATATATATATATATATATATATATATATATATATATATATATATATATATATATATATATATATATATATATTCTGGACTAATTCGACAGTTTGAATGGGCCCGGTCTAAGACATTTTATTTGTTATGACCCGCACGACCATGACCCGGATTGTCCGCTACCCGTCGGACAATGTCAGCCATTTGCCCTCCCGAACAAGCACTGACCCATGATGATCGACGAGCACCCTCTCAGCTTGTCCGACATCAAAGTCGTGCAGGCCACTAGGAACCGACCAGAGAGATGTCCGTAACTGGCCTCCCCCTCGGAACCAACGACTAGTTACGGATACATCTGTCTGGTTTGACCAAGTCCTGACAATTACCTAATTTTACGGACCCGTATATCCAGGTGTGAAATCAGGAACCAATGGTCATGCGCCAGGGGCATTATATAAACCCTCACACCTGTGAGGGCCATGTATCGAATATTCATTATTCACCACCTAATACTTTGCTTGTATCTCCTTGTTCCCACTCTTACTTGATCTTCGGAGTGTCTTGCAGGTACAATCCCTTTTTTTCTCCTCTACATCACAGCCCGACTACAGATCATCTTCTAGCCACTTCTCAGGTTCTGATAAACTAGTAAGATCAGTGGCGCCGTCTGTGGGAATCTGCTCTCCCCTTCTTTCTTTCCTCGAAACTTAAAGATCAAAGCAAATTTTCTAGATTTCTCTCACTAATCATGGCCAACCATGATGATCTTCATCTGCCCGAAAAGACTATTCTTTCCCCTGCTCGCAAAACCGACGGAAGTCAGGAACATACTCACCTCGAGGACAACCTGGGTTTCTAGGACGGACAGACCGCGTCCCCAAATTCCACTGACGCCCAACGCGGTGACAAACGATTCTTGGACAAGGGACACCCCAAGAATTCCACCGAGGAACTGCCAGAAATCATGCAACTAGTTCCCATTCCTCTCAACACCGACCCAGTCATGGAAGCACTGCTTGCTGCTATCAATCAGACCAACATCCTAATCCTACAACAAAATCAAATGATAAGGGCCTGGGAGAACAGGTGATCAAGATCTCCTCCTCGGAGAACCCGACGATGAAACTCCTCAAGTATATCTCCGCCCAGGCGTGGCCTGCCGCCAAGAAAGGAGAGGCGCGACATTTATTTCTTCAAGAAACGCAATCGTACACCTCCTGCAAGAGACCAAGACTCCCTTTCATTCGAGAAGAGGAAAGACAACCAGTAAATCGACTGTGCTCAGCTGCCTTCACCCGAACCAAAGCAGAAATAGAGGAGCCCCTCCCCCGGACGAGACTGTGACAATCGATAGGGAAGAAACTATCACTCTCCTTCTCTGTCTCCCGCAAATAGTGAGGATGACGAGCCCCGTGGCCCGCTATCGAGGGAGATCACTGAGGCCCCACTACTTGTCGGACTGGAGAAGCCACCTCCATTGGGGACCTATGGTGGAACAACAAACTCTGACGAGCACATCGAGAACATTGATGATCTCCTCGATTACCGAGGAGTCAGGGGGGCCTTCAAATGCAGACTCTTCCCAACCACTCTCAGGAAGGGGGCGATGTCTTGGTACAAGAGCCTCCCCGATGAATTCATCACCTCATGGAAGCAGCTCGAGAGGATATTTTTGAGGCATTTCACCGCCTCTCATCGACACCCAAAATCGGAGGCTTCGCTCGAAGCAATCATCTAGGGCAGAGACGAGTCCCTATAGGCATACATTGAACACTTCAACAAGGAAGCGGTCCAAGTCTCAACGATCGACAACATGAAAAAATATCTCCTCGAGCACGGGCTCCGTCCCCGCAGCGACTTTGCAAAAGCTGTAGGCATTGAGACGTCGGCCACGCCCGACTCCCTCCTCCTCAAGGCCCGGGCGTACATACAGTACAAGGAGAAGGAAGAGGGCAACAATGCCAGGGAATATAGGCACAGATAGAGTGCCAAGTCCTCGAAGAATGAAGAACCCTCGATATCCCGTCAGGGAGAGAAGAAACGGGAGGACTAGTCTTGCGATTCCAAAGACTACAAGGGGCCAGCCGGTCGTTTCCATGACTACACCCCTCTGACTACATCAAGGGAGCGTATTCTTTCTGAATGTACCAATTCTTAGTTTAAGCAAGCCGAGGTGGGCTTTCCCCGACAAACACCATCCAAACCAGGAACCGACAAGAGCAAATATTGTAGGTTCTACAAGAGCCACAAGCATAACAAAGAAGATTGCATTCATCTCAAGGATGCAATCAAAATACTGATCAGAGACGGGAACCTCAAGCAGTATAAAAAGAAGGAGGGTGCCCGCGAGGAAGCACCAGAAACCAAAAACATCGAGAAAGGGAATAAGTCCCCTGATCTCGACACCATTCAGGTTGCCATGAGCATCTCACGGCCGAAAGATTTCTATCATCCAGACATGGAGAAATTCCCCTTGTACTTCTCCTCCCACAGTCCTTGGGAATTCTTCCCCGCAGCCATGGTCATCTACGGCATAGGATTCAACAGGCACACAGTTGGATCAGTGAAGAGGAGATTCAACTAGCTCATCTAAACCAACTCAGATATGGACGCCACACTCTATAAATTCGCTCTCATCCCTTCGCCTTCTACAGAGAGGAATTGTCGGGCGGAGCCCTAAATTCGACCATCCCACTGCACGTGAGAGCTGGCATGGAAAATTTCGATGTGCGACGCATATTGGTCGACCAAGGCAGATCAGTAGACATCATGTACGCCCAGATGTTCACCACCTTGCAGCTGAACGAGAGCCATCTAACCCCTTACGTGGGATCTGATCTTCAGGTCTTCAATGGAGCCAGAACGAAACCTTGGGGATATGTTAAGCTGATGATCACATTCGAGAGAGGGGTAACATCCAGAGTCATCAAGACCCAATTCTTGGTGGTAAATTTCCCGTCTCTCTACCAGTGCATCTTCGGGAGACCCAATCTCGCCGAACTCATCGCGATCCCTTCTACCATGCATCTGAAGATGAAATACTACACCGTCGAAGGCTTGGTCTCCACCCTCCATGAGGACATCCAAGCAGCAAGAATGTGTTTCAAAGCTTCAGCCAAGGGCCCCAGTTCCATCAGCGTTCAACCTCAAACGACCACTAGAGCCACACTTCCCTCCAGCTCCGAGGAAGTCAAGCCTCTGCCGAGGGTTGATACCATTGACCTCGACAGTCGCTTCTCAAAGGAAGATTGTGTCGAGAAAAGAAGGAAAGGAAATGAGCTTATGGTCGAAGATGAATGGTTAACATCCTCTGCTGATCGCAACGAACTCTCAAGTCACACATGGCCCATCCCAGACGGCGACTTCGACCTAGTTCCCGTCGGAGAAGACCCCACCAAAGGAGTAAAGATCAGAGCAGACCTCCCTGACCTGGCAAAAAGGAAACTCAAAGCTTGCCTAAGGGGGAATGCCGATCTATTCGCCTGGAGTGCGGACGAGATACCCGGTTTAGATCCATAGGTCGCATGACATCACTTGACTATAGATCTTGCCCTCAAGGCGATTGTGCAGTGCAAAAGAAAGAAGTCGTCCGAGAAAGCAAAGGCTGCAAAACTAGCTGTAAAAGACCTCCAAGAGACACATTTTATTTCTGAAGCCCAGTACACAACCTGGATCTCAAATGTAGTTCTTCTGAAAAAATCTAATGGAAAATGGCGCATGCGTATTGATTATATTGATCTCAATCGAGTATTCTCGAAAGATGCTTATCCCCTCCCTAATATTGACAAACTGGTCGATAACTCGACCGATTTTAAATTGATATCATTCATGGATGCATACTCTAGTTATAACCAGATCCCAATGGCGAAAACAGAAAAAACATATACCACTTTCATGACCGAGTCAGACAACTATTACTATAATGCAATGCCCTTCGGCCTGAAAAACACGGGCGTTACATATCAACGCATGATGAACAAAGTTTTTCGCAACGAGATAGGGGACATACTCGAAGTCTATATGGACGACATGACTGTCAAGTCCACCGAAGAGCTCGAGTATGCCTCCCATTTAAAGAAAGTGTTTGAGCAAGCTCGAAAGTGCCAGATGCGATTCAAACCGGAAAAATGTACCTTCAGCATACAGGCAGGAAAGTCCCTCATATTCTATATGATGGAACGAGGCATTGAGGCAAACCCCGACAAATGTCGGGCATTTTCAAAATTTCCTACACCCACCTTGAAAAAGTCCATCCAGACCTTGAATGACATGATCACTTCTCTCTCTCGATTCGTGGCAAAATCCGCCCAGCACGCGCTTCCCTTGTTCAAATTCCCGCGCAAGGAAGCCACCTTCGAGTAGACGCCCGAATGCAAACAAGCCCTTGTTCATTTGAAACAAGCGATGTGACAGCCACCCGCTGTTTCTCGGCCCGAGAAAGACGAGGTCATCTACCTCTATCTGGTCGTCGCCTCTAAGGTAATAAGCGCGACATTGATAAGAGAAACTCCATAAGGACAAAGACCAATTTACTTCACGAGTAAGGCCCTGCAGGGCCCAGAGGCAAGATATCAATAAATTGAAAAAATAGCTCTAGTGGTCAGGACAGATCAACCAATAAAACAACTGCTCAGAAGGCCATACATGGCCGGCAGAATGTTGAAATGGTCCTTGGAGCTCTCTGAATTTGATATCCAATACGATATCAGGAAAGCCCTTAAGGCCCAGGCCTTGGCGGACTTCGTAGCTGAAACGACCTTACCTGCAGATCCCGACGGATCACGTATTTGGACGATCTTTGTCGATGGTGCCTCCAGTTCGACCGGAAGCGGCGCAGGCATTATTCTGGAAAACAAGGAAGGGACCCTAATCAAGGTTTCCCTCGCCCTATCCTTTCTAACCTCCAACAATCAAGCCGAATACAAGGCGTTCCTCGTAGGTTTACGACTGGCCAAAGATCTAGGAGCCGAGGAAGTGAAAATCTTCACCGACTCTCAGTAGGTCGCCTCTCAAGTCCGTGGCGAATATCAGGTCAAAAACAACCAACTCGCAGAATATTGGGCCCTGGTTTAGGAGAGGAAAAAGAAATTTAAATTTGTGGACGTACAACACGTTCCCCGCGAGCATAACGCCTGCGCATATATCTTATCTAAGTTGGCTAGCACGAAGTGAAAATGAGGGAATAAATTGGTGATACAGGAAATACTTCCTCGACCGAGCACCTAAAAGCCATGTTCTACCTTATAAGTGTTTACCATCAGGGACATCGATTTTTGGATGACCCCCGTACACGACCATATCACTAAGGGAAAACTCCCCGACGACCCGAAAGATACGACTGTTGTTAGGAGGAGAGCTTTCTCGTACGTTTTGGTTGAAGGAAAACTTTACAAAAGAGGATTTTCCATTCCACTTATCAAATGCGTCGACCGAAGCGGGGCAGAGCACATCTTGCTCGAAATCCACGAGGGCATCAGCGGCCAACATCTAGGCGGGAGATCCCTCGCGTGAAAAGCCTTGTGGGCAGGATATTATTGGCCCACCATGTAACATGATGCGAAAGAGCACGTGAAGAAGATAAATGTCAGTGGCACGGAGACATGCATTTAGCTCCTCCTAACGAGCTTACATCCCTCTTCTCCCTAGCCCTTCGCATGGTGGGGATTGGATCTCCTCGGCCCATTCGTGGTCAGAATCAATCAAAACAAATACCTAATCATAACGGCCGACTACTTCACCAAATGGATAGAAGTCGAAGCTTTGGCCAAAATCACTGCCCAAAACCTTCGCTTCTATAAAATAAATATCTTCGCTCGCTTTGGCATACCACAAGCGATAGTCACCGACAACGGGACCCAATTCACGGACCACACCTTTCAAGAATTCGTCACCAAACTGGGCACCACCCAACACGTCGCCTCTGTTGAGCATCTCCAGACAAACGGCTAAGTTGTGTATGCAAATAAAGTAATACTCAGGGGCCTCAAGTGAAGGTTGGACGAAACCAAGAAGCGATGGGTCGAGGAGTTACACAGTGTCCTCTGGGGATACCGAACGACTGCACATTCATCCACTGGAGAGACTCATTTCCGACTAGCTTACAGGATGAAGGTCGTCATTCCTGTAGAGATCGAGGAACCTTCCAGGAGAACCAAGGTACCTCCTGATGAGGAGATGAACGGTGCCGCCCTCTGTGAAGAACTGGATCTGGTGGAAGAAATCAGAACAGTAGCGTCCCTACAAGAGACCTCGCTCAAACAAAAAATATCCATGCGCTACGACGCCAAGATCGTACGATGAGAGTTCGAGGTCGACAATCTTGTCTTGAAGAGAAATCACAAAGAATCTTGCAAAGGAAAGCTCGTAGTGAACTGGGAAGGTCCTTATCGTGTCTACGCGAAAATGGGGATTGGAGCGTATTACTTGGAAAAATTACAAGGGGAACAACTCGTTAGATCATGGAACGCTAAAAAACTAAAACAATATTACAGTTAAAAACATTGATCAGCCGGCGAGTTTGGTCGATAAAAACAAACTCACCCAGTCCCGACCACACATGCATGCTTAGGCACAAGCATAGTGTTGTACCCCAAAATTTGCCCTCCCATATTCTGCAAAATTTGCAAAGAGCAAGGTTCAAAATCTCCCCAAGGGTTGCACAAATCAAGGGCCGCCTAACAGTCAAAATTAGGGTTTTGGTTCTGACAAAGAAAATGAAGTTTCCAAGGGTCCAATCAAGTCCCATATGCCTATAAATATGGTCAAGCACCCTCATACCAAGTTTCAAGACTTACAACACAAAATTGCACAGTCAAAAACCCTAATTGCACTACAGTCAACTATAGGGGCAAAATGGTCATTTGACAGTCAAAAGTTCAAATTTTTGGTCAACATCTCATTTTGAAGCCACAAACATCATTTGATCGATGCTTGATCATGATTCTCAAAGCTTGGCTCAAAAAGTCTCAAGATGCAAAAGTTTCCATATTTGGACAGTTGAAAAAGTCAACTGTAACTTGACCAAGGCATAACTTCCACATGGATTATCAGAAAAATTCCATCCAAAGCTCATTTTTAAGGTAAAGACATTTCCTACAACTCCTCTTCACACTTCAAGTCCAATAAATGCTCTCACAAAAAGTTATCAATTTCAACATTATAGGTCATTCTCAAAAGTCAACAAAAAGGGACTTTAAGTCAAAGGCCATAACTTGAGATTGGTAAAACAAAATGATATGGGACCAAAGACATTGGTTAGAGGACTCAAATACCTTTCCAAAATGTCCAAGAACATGAGCAAAGCTTAAAAATTGAGCAAGATATGCCTTGTGGAAGTTGGGAAATTTTTGGATATTTTGAAAAGTCAACTTTGCTTCAAATGTCTTAAAAAGGCTAATGGGCCACATTTTCTTCCAAGAATCATCATCCAAAGCATGTGCACGACCATTTGGCCCAAAGGGAAGTTTTTCATCATTTTTATTTTATTTATTTGAATTTTTAATTGCTAGAAATTCATTTAATTAATTAAAATATATGAAAAATACCAAACCTAAGTTTTTAAATCTTTTTATGCATGGAATACACTCAATATTTCGTGCATGATCAGATTTGGAAAGAATCCATGTGATTGGACATGATTGGTATCAAATTAGCATGAAAAAGATTGAAAAATTATGGCATGAAAATCAAATATTTTCTCATCAATTCATTGATTCTTTGGACCAAATTTTGAACCCTAATCATTCACACATATATACTCATGCCAACCCTAATGCTCATAACCTCTAAGCTGCGCCAGAAAAGCATAGCCAAGTTTGATTTTTTTGCCAAAAAATTGAAAACTGAAAACAATATTCTAGCACGATTCAGAGCAAGAGACCAATTGCAAAAGCTTCCTAGTGTATTACTAAACCTAACTGCATTATTTTTCAACCCTTACACGCCCAGAATTGGTATACAAAACTCAAACTGTTTCCAACTTTATGCATATTCGTATTTCAATATTCAAGCATTCTCATTGCATTTTTTTTATGGATTCATACTAATTGATTGATTCTGAGACTAACCATATGATTTAATTGAGTTTTCACGCGTTGTATGAAGAATTGCCATTGAAGCACCTTAGGGTTTCAGACCTGAAAAATTAGGGATTCTTTCGTCCAGAAAAATTAGCTAACCTAAGTGGCATCATTGGAATCAGGAGATCATGACAAATCCAAAGCACTAGTCGCGCTCAATTTATGAGCGACAGATTCCTAATCGCTATTTTCGTGTTCATCAGATTGTGGGGTTTAAAACCCCCGCTATTTAAATGTATTTTTGTTTCAGGTACAAAGGTGATGGAAGAAGATGATGATGTGTAGGCAGGTGGTTAGTACATTTGAATTTTCGCGCTAAAAGTTCCACTAACCATTGATTTATCTTATATTATTTGTTTCCTATTATATAACCAAAACGCGTAGTTGGAGCAGTTGGCAAAGCATAGTATTGGTAATCCCTGGGACCTGGGTTCGAATCCCAGGTCCCCCTCCCTTTCCATAATATTTTTTCTAACGTTATCCTGTGCAGTTTACCTCCTGAGGCTCATCCTACGCCCAATGATCCAAATGTGCCACACGTCCAACAACCTCCATCCAATGGCCAGGATCTGAGGCCCATGAAACACTGCAGTCAACGCACCTACACGCTAGCCAAAAAGTCAATAAGGCCAAGGCTTAATGGGCCAGAATTGTTAGGACTTTACCTCCAATTGGGGACAGAACCCCCCAAGGTATTGTATTTCTTTTCTTTTCTTTATTTTATTTGTTTCAATTATTTCTTTTTAATTAATTCCTTTAATTTAGTTTATTTTCATAGAATATAAAAAATAATATAAAAATCAGAAAAGACAAAAAAAATTAAATATATTTTATTTAACTAATGTTTTTGTAAATAAAGTCTTGTATCAATTAATTAGTTTTTATTCTAGGGTTAATTTTAATATCTTTTCTTAATAAATTAAAAACTTGTAGAATTAGGTTTAATTAGTTTAATTACTTTTTTCTTTTATTTTCTCATCACTAATAATTAATTATTTATTTTTATAAATCAAATTGCATTAATTAATTAGATTTAATTTTAGGTAATTTTCATATTTTCTTAATAAATAAAAATTATAGAATTAGGGTTAATTAATTAATTTTTTAAATTTCATTTAATTCACATAAAAATTCATAAATACAAAAAACCTCAAAAATAATTTCTTTTCCTTTTAATTTAATTAATTTGTTAATATAATTTAATTTCATTAAAAAGGGTCCAACGCCCTCGCTTTCGATTTTTATTCTCTTCGCGCATCGTATTTATTTCCGTTCTTATAATTTTAATGTAATTCTCCCAAAGCCGTGTAAATTTGATACTTATCTTTCGCACTTTACTTCTTTATTTTATGTCAAATCGGGTCCTGGATTTTAATTTGGCGATGTGGACCCGCGCCTTTGTAATAGTTTAAGAATTTTATATTTTTGCACTTTTTAACTGTTAATAATGACATGCAAGAATGAATGACTAAAATAAAAACAAACGCGTAGATCACCTGACATGAACAAGATAAATGCAAATGAAAACAACACACAAATCACACACCACCCCTAGGGTACGCCTCACTGTTGCCTTGCCTCGAAAGGTGATCGTCGAGTAGAGGATGTCTTAGTAAGTCCTCATGATCCGGGAACCTGGCATGAGGGTAGCTTCTAAGGTGTCTTCCCATTGCTCCGGTGATCACCACGTCCCGAACTTCGAATTGACCCGAATACCTCCAACGGTGGTGCTACCTACCTCTCAATGGTGGGATGGCATTACTTTAAAGGACATTTACACAGACGAATTCCTTAGGGTAGGTAGACGACTCTAGATACTTGCTCTAAATTTCAAACAAATTCAAAAGTACTTTTCACACCGACACATTTTCAAAAAGCTTTCGAAAGCAATTTTTCAAACACTCTTGAGGACCGATACAAGAGTCGAACTGGAATTTTCAAAGAAACTTTTTCAAACCCACTCACAGTTGAAAAGCAAACAAACCATTTTTGAAAACACAAATGAGCAAGTATCTAAGAGCCCATGGATAACCATGGATAGAAAGGGTGCTAACACCTTCCCTTTCTATAATCTACCTCCCGAACCGAGAGCAATCTCTTTAAGAAATTTTTTTGTGCTTTTGTCCTTTCCATTTGGAGAAAATAAAAGACGGTGGCGACTCTTGCTTCCGCGACATTTCGCGAACCAGCGTTAAACAGTCAGTTCCAGATCCACCGATCACACATAGCACCCAAAGTATTCAGAAGGGGTGAGGCTCCACTCTATTGATGAGCACACCTTCAACCCGACATAGATAACTCGACCGAGCTCCATAGTCATTGTACCACGACGATAGAACGCCCGACTCGCGATGGAAAGTTCACGCCATCAAAATCGGGCCCCTTGAAAGGAGACCTGAGTTCCGACCCTCGCCTGGTATTCACCCTGGCCGTTTGATCAGTTTCCACATAATGACGAACATACCAAACGAGCAAATCCACGCTATAAACTCTTAGTGAAATAAAAACATCCTAAACGGGCTAGTTTGTCAACAAACATGTAAAAAACACAAGTTAAATATTCAAAGAAAATGACCATTGGCCGAAATTTATATAAAACGACTACTTGGGCTGATAATGTGTGAATAATACATAAACAGATAATAGCCCGGAAAAACAAATACAACAAATGCGACATGCAGGTTGAAATAAACATAAAACAATCATCCTTCCACTTCTTCTTCATCAACGGGCGATAGTTGGGCAGGACCCTAGAGCGGCTGGGAGACAATATCCTTGAGATAATCAGGGACCAGAATCTTACCGACAACTACATAATAATTGACCCTCATTCTTGAGGTGTTAAGCTCAACACTGGGGTTCAACACACGCATCTGCTTTATAACATTTTCGAAGCTCCCCTCGGAAGTAACCTGAGCATCATCCACAACCAACTGAAAATGAGAAACCAACTCGGCCGGAGTCTTCAGATCCTTAGTATCCTCTGGCTCATCTTCAGTGGGCGTAATCTCGAAAGTCAGGGCCGTCACCTTTCCCTCAAGGTCATTTTTCTCGAGAAAGAGAACCTTGCGTTCCTCGGAGAGCCTCCCCGATTTTTCCTCAAACAACTTCAGGGCTTTATCTTTCTCGACCAAGCCTTTCTTACTCGTGGCCAGATTGGCCAAAGATTCTTCATCTCTATCTCTTGAGAGGAATTTCCCACGGTGTAAGCGACCTCCATCTTCAAGATCTGCATCAAACCCCCAACATCTTGTGCCAGCATCGCCCTCTTCTCCGGGTGGCCCATTCCCTCAAGATGGAGAGATTTGGCCCGGGGAAGACGGAGAGTTGCGCCCTCGAAAAAAGACTTCTCCAGCCAACAGGGAGGCAGGTTGTACGTTCCTTTCCCTTTTTCCCCGGTTAGGTTGATACTCCCCTCGGCTCGCGGCCTCTTCGTCTTCGACGAAACAACAATAGGAGAAAAAGCGATTATAGCCTGGGCCGAGGATGAGTCGCCCGACCCCGAGGCAGGAGCTGACCCCGAACCAGTCTGTGCATCCTTCTCCTCGCCCTGGCAACAAGAGTCTTAGTCAGGTGCTCTTGAGCAGGATTCATGCTATCTGTAAAACAAACAAAAATAAACATAGTTAGTAAACGAGGAGTCAAATAAATGATGACCACTTACTACTATTAGAACCACACACACACACACACACACACACACACACACACACACACACACACAAACACACACACACATATATATATATATATATATATATATATATATATATATATATATATATATATATATATATATATATATATATATATATATATATATATATATATATATATATATATATATATATATATATATATATATATATATATATATATATATATATATATATATATATATATATATTCCCAAGTATCTAATGGGGTCCTCGCTTCTGAGGAACTCCTTAACGCTTAGAGGCATGGCTCGTATACTGACTCTCCGTTTTTGCCCAACAGAAGCCTACCTCCCCGACCAACTCGCTGGACCCGAGGGATCCGAGCCACGAACGCGGTAAGGAAAACGAAGCTCTCCAAATCCTCGTCTCCGAGCTCCCCCTCTCTCCAAACATAGGAGCCCAGTTCGCTATCAAAATGCTTCCCTGTTCATTGGAACGGGAACTTGTAAAATAGCTTCTCAATGAGCTCCCCTAGCTCGTTCATACGGGGAGAACCATCCTCGTTTTGTATCGGCACGGTCCTGAAGACGTTCAACATCACCTTGGTCAAAGAAGGTTGCACCAAAATGTATTTATCTTTGAAATGACGGACATACTCCAAATAGGCTTTAAATAGCTTCTCGTTGCCTTGCTTCAGGGAAACCCATCCCCACGTTCTGTCGAACTTGCTCCTCTAAAGGTGGAAGTAGTAGAAGAACAAGGGAACGGTGGCCCCTATCTTCAAATGGTCACAAATTATTTCAAACGCTCGCATGAACGCGATGCCATTCAGATGCAGTTGGGAGGGAGCCACACGTAAGTGCCTGAATACGGCCACCACGAAGTCAAAGAGGGGGGGGGGGGGGGGGTGAGGACCCATCTCACAAAATAAGATGTCATACATTGGGATCCGCCTCCTATCGTATTTCGAGCAGATTCCGCTCTCTTTCCCGGAGATGTATAACGACCATTCCTCTTGGGGCCCCTCCTCGTGAGTGTACACGTTCGTAAAGACATTCTCCCGATGCTCATAAAAATACGACGGCCAGTCCCAGGGGTTGTTCGTGACCCAATCCCGAGGTTCCTCCTCGTTCCCAGGAGGAAACAGGAAACCCTGGTCAGCGGAAGTCATCTCCATGTCGCCCTCCCCTGTTTGCTGCTCCATTTGATTATGGGCACCCCGAAAATTTCCAGGATGCTCGAAGAATTACTCGTTCCGTCTGAAGAAATTCCCGAGAACTGTGTAGATTCGCTCAAAATATCGACTCGGGCTTTGTCAGCTATAGCACCTGAAAAACAGAGGGAAAAGATGAGCTCAACATCAATGTCAGAACCATCCTTCCACTGCTACAAACGATAGGGCGCTGGGAAACGAGGATCGTATCCCCGACCAAAACCCTCATTGAGGCATATCAATAGGCAAGAGTTACAGAAAAAGCCCTAAGCCCTAATGAGCCGCCTACGACACACCACGAGGAGACCCCACGGCGGCTCCGGCGATTCTAAACTATAGAAACGCCATTGTGATGCGGTGGGAGAACTGACTTGAAGGTTTTGTGTTTTATCGCAAATGTCGCGGTTAGCAAGAGTCGCCACCGACTTTTCTTTTATCCAAAAGGAAAGGTGAAAAAGCACAGGAAAGACCTTTGATATGTTTTCTTGAGTTCGGGGGGTAGATTATGAAAAGTGAAGGTGCTAGCACCCATTTCATCCATGGTTTTCCATGGGCTCTTAGTTACTTGCTTAGATCACCTGTTTTGGTTTGTTTGAAATGGTGTTTGGTGTGGTTTTGAAAGTATTTTTTAAAAGAAGCCATTCGTTTAGGCAATCTTTGTAATGATTCTCGTTCGTAAGAATGTATACAAAGATGTTTGTCTTTTTGAAAATGTTTTCAATATTTGTAAGATGTTTTTGAAATGTGTGTGTTTGTTTTGAAAAAATAGCAAGGATTTGTTGTTTGAAATAGAGAAAGTAACTAGAAGCTATCTACCTACTCAAATGTCTTTCTTATGCATTTTTTTATTCCTTTGACATTGTTGGCTTACCATTGATTTGGTAAGCAACCCTATCTTTGGATGTAAACGGGACGGACGTGGGTCATCGTATAACCATGAGTAGCAATGTTTGCAAAGTATCTTAGCATTTTTGAGGGACCAAGATCATTTTGTAAGGCAACTTTTGAATAGTGTCATCGAGGGACTATGATCTTATATTTATTTTGTTTTGCCAAGGTACTTCGCATGCATAACATGGCCATTTTATTTTAGGCAACCAAGTAGGAGAAACCCTAAGGGTGCTTGTGTGCAAGTGCATCATTTTCATGCTTTTGATTTTGTCTTGTATTTAAGGTGTTCTATTTGTTTTGTTTTGTTCTTATCATACAAACCCTAATTACTAATCATGGCATGTGAAAGCGATAAATTGTGTAATGTAAATATTTCTAAGCTATTACAAAAATTTATGGGGAAGGGGAATACAAGTTTGAATGGGGGTTTGCACAAATATAAAGCTAAATACATTATTACAACCAAATCGAATTTATACGAATTTAAGATAAATACTAAACAATATTTAAAATGTAATACAATGCAATGTACATGAAAAAAAGTTTTTGTGATGTCTTATTTTTATGTAAAAGAATATTTAATCTAACCCTAAAAATATAAAGAAAAAGATCTAATTTTTGAAAGGGGTTTAACCCTAATTTTATTTGAGAAAATAAAGTTTCTATATTACTATTTTTGTATATTTTCTTGTATAAAAATAAATAATATGGTAATAAAATATAAAAGTGTATATGTATGTAAAAAATAAGGATTTATAAATATGAAATGCAAAATAAATAAACTAAGTATATTTAATTCTATTTACAAATTTATTTAAGAAAAATAAGTTATATCCTATTGAAATAAACCATATTTTTTATGTGAGAAATAATAAAAAATAAAATAAAAGTGTAATATTATTAATTTATATTTTTGGGATTTTTATGTTTAGAGAAAAATATTTAATATGCAAAATATAAACATAAAACAAAATAAAAATAAAAAAAATATGAAAATTAGTAAAGGGGGGTGATGAAGCAAGTCAGTGGTGAGATTAGCAAAAAAAATATGGCCCAAGTAGACTAAGCCCATACTGCAAAAAAGACAAAAAAAACTGAAAAGTGAAAAATTGTAAAAATGCAAAAGTAGCGCGCAGGTTCGAACCCAGGACATGGGTCTCACCAGCGCGCTACTTTACCCCTGGGGTGGCCATACATTCATTGTCTTTACTGAAACAAAAATAACATATTCCAAAATGCTTCCTTTCCATGTTTCATCATCTTCCTCAAGCCTTGGCCGGATCACCTGTAACTTCCTCATACTTCCATGAAAATAAAAACTTATAACATGAAAAATGTAGAGCTTGAACTCACGATTCTAACCATGTAAGCTATGTGTTGTACCCCAAAATTTGCCCTCCCATATTCTTCAAGATTTGCAAAGAGCATGCTTCAAAATCTCCCAAGGGTTGCACAGTCCAATGGCCTCCTAACAGTCAAAATTAGGGTTTTGGTTATGGCAAAGAAATTGAAGTTTTCAAGGGTCCAAACAAGTCCCACATGCCTATAAACATTGTCAAGCATCCTTATACCAAGTTTCAAGACTTACAGCACAAAATTGCACAGTCAAAAACCCTAATTGCTCAACAGTCAACTGCAAGGGCAAAATGGTCATTTGACAGTCAAAAGTCCAAATTTTTGGTCAACATCTTATTTTGAAGCCACAAACATCATTTGACCAATTCTTGATCATGATTCTCAAGGCATGGCTCAAAAAGTCTCAAGATGCAAAAGTTTCTATTTTTGGACAGTTGAAAAAGTCAACTGTAACTTGACCAAGGCATAACTTCCTCATGGATTATCAGAAAAATTCCATCCAAAGTTCATTTTTAAGAGAATAACATTTCCTACAACTCATCTTCACACTTCAAGTCCAAGAAATGCTCTCACAAAAAGTTATCAATCTCAACATTATAGGTCATTTTTAAAAGTCAACAAAAAGGCACTTTAAGTCAAAGACCATAACTTGAGATTGGTAAATCAAAATGACATGGGACCAAAGGCATTGGTTAAAGGACTTCAAGACCTTTTCAAAATGTCCAGGAACATGATCAAAGCTTAAAAATTGAGCAAGATATGCCTTGTGGAAGTTGGGAAATTTTTGGGAATTTTGAAAAGTCAACTTTGCTTCAAATGCCTCAAAATTGCTAATGGGCCTTAATTTCTTCCAAGAATCATCACCCAAAGGCCATGCACGACCCATTGACATCCAAGGGAGTTATTTTATCATTTTTGATTAATTATTTGAATTATTATTATTATTAATTCATTTAATTAAAATAAAATATGACAAAAATAGAAAATCATGTTTTCCAATCCTTTTTTTGCAGCATATTCTCTCATTAAAGCCTAAATATTTCGTGCATCACTAAAAAGGCAAGATTTCTCATGATTGGCAATGGTTTTACAACAAAAAGATTGAAAAAGATTACATGGAAAATCAAGGATCCAAATCATCAATGCAAAGGTTTTTGGACTTGTTTTGTAAACCTAATTCACTCCACATATAAACAGAAACCTAAACCTAATCAGAGGAGGAAGCAAGCTGCGCCTCAAACCAAGAAACAACTTTGCATTTTTTTCCAAAAAATTCTCAAAACTTATTTCATAGCTAGAGTGTGTTTCGAAGCAAAAGAACCATTCCAAAGGCTTGCTGAGACCTTTTTGGACGTGCCTCAATCTTTTTCCACTCTCCATACACGAAGAACTGGTAGAACCATGTTGCCCTGTTCCAAAAAATTTGCATATTCGTATTTGATTTTTCATGCATAATTACTGAGTTTTAATGATTGATTTATATTAATATGAGTATGCTGAAGCTATTGGTATCTTCTATTTGAACTAACATTGCCTGTATGAGAAGTTGCCATGGAAGCTTTCTAGGGTTGCAGAAGCCGTGAATTGGGGTTTCCTTCATGGGGAAAAATTAGGCCATGAAACCTACATCATTGAAATCAGGACCTTCAAACAAGTGGAAACCAACCATCGCGCCCTTTTTCTTTTTCGTTATAACCTAATCGCTATTTTTCCTGGCCTTGTTTAGTGGCGGTTTAAAACCCCCGCTATTTGATTTTAGTTGCAGGTATAAAATGGAGAAGAAGCATGCGTGGCTTGATGTTATTGGACTATTCAAAATTGGCGCGTGATTTTGTGGTTCAGATTACTAGCTTTTGTCTTTTCTTATAATATTCAGGTTCCACTAGTTTGACAAAGAAACGCGCTTGGCTGGGTGGTTGATGTGTTGTCCTTCAAGCATTGGGACCTGGGTTCGATTCCCAGGTCCCCCCACTTTATTCAATATTTTTCTTTCTAACATGATTCTGGGTAGCACACTTCCAAGGGCCTACCATGCAGCTTCTTATCTTTGCTTGCCACGCGCCCAACAAGACCAATCCAATGGTTAGAATTTGCAGATCACCATGTGCATCAGTCAACAGCTCCTCACACAAACGCTGAAAGTCAAACAAGGCCTGAATTCTTGGGCCAAATTACTGCAAATCAACCTCCTCAATTTGGGTCAACACCCCCTATGTTTGCATTTCTTTCCTTCTTTTCTTTTCTTTTATTTATTCTTTTTTTTAATTAATTGTGTTCCTTTAATTCACCAAATAATTTTTAAAATACAAAAAAAATCAGAAAATCATAAAATAAAAATATGCCTTTATTTAATATTTAATTCACTAACTATTTTGTAAATAAATTTTGTTAATCAATTTAGTTTTAGTTTAGGGTTTAAATTTTAATATTTTCTTAATAACTAAAAAATATAAAAATTAGGGTTTCTAGCATTTTTACTCTTTTTCTCAATAATTAAAATTTTCTTCTTATTATTATTAATTACTAATTATCTTGTAAATAAACATGCAATTAATTAATTAGGTTAAAATAGGTCAAACTTAAACATTTTTCTTTAATAAATTAAAAACAATTTAGAACTAGGGTTTTATTTAACTTTTAATTCCAATTAATTCTCTTTAATTTCATAAATCCAAAAACATAAAAAATAAGTTCTTTTTCTCATTTAATAATTAAATCAATTTTCAATTCCAATTTAATTTCCTTAAAGGGTCCAACGCCCTCGCACTCGATTCTTATTTCTTTTCGCGCATTTATTTTTTATTTCTTTTATGAATGTAATGTATTTGCCCCAAAGCCATGTAATAGATAATTAGGACATTTACTTTCCGTACTTTTATTCAAATCGGGTCTTGGTTTAATTTGGTGATGTAGACCCGCGCCTTGTAATAGCGTAGGACCTTTATTTTCCGCACTTTAAATTCCGCACCTTTAAATTACTAACTATCACATGAAAGAATGTATGCCCAAATAAAATCAAAACGTAGAACACCAATGCATGATCAAGATAAACTATAACTGAAAATGACACACAATTCACACACCACTCCTAGGGTACGCCTCACTGTTGCCTTGCCCCTCGAAACATGGTCGTCGAGTAGAGGACGTTTTAGTAAGTCCTCATGTCCATGAACATGGCATGGGGGTAGCTTCTAAGGTGTCCTCCTATTGCTCTGGTGACCACACTGTCCCTAATCCTCGAATTGACCCGAACACCTCCAACGGTGGTGCTACCTACCTCTCAATGGTGGGATCGCACTACCTTAAGGACATTTACACAGACTAATTCCTTAGGGTAGGTAGATGACTCGTAGATACTTGCTCTAATTCAAAACAAATCAAAAACTTCTTTTCACACCGACACTTTGCAAAAAGCTTTCAAAAACAACTTTTCAAACACTCTTGAAGACTGATACAAGAGTCAAACTGAAATTTTAAACGGAACTTTTTCAAACCCACTCACCTTGAAAAGCAAACAAACATTTTGAAAACACAAATGAGCAAGTATCTAAGAGCCCATGGATAACCATGGATAGAAAGGGTGCTAACACCTTCCCTTTCTATAAATCTACCTCCCGAACTGAGAACTAATCTCAGTAAGGAATTTTACTGTGCTTTTGTCCTTTCCATATTGGATAAAATAAAAGACGGTGGCGACTCTTGCTTACCGCGACATTTCGCGAACCAGCGTTAAACAATCAGTTCCAGATCCACCGATCACAAAACTGGCGACTCTGCTGGGGAAACTTTTTAAAGTGAGGTGTACCTTAGGACTAAGATCACTTGTGTTTTCAATTGCTGTGTTTGTTTGCTTTATTATTGTGGGCTGTATCGGAGTTACATAGATCCTAACCCGGATCTGGGGATACCCTGTTAGGTAGCATAAGCTGTGAGGGACCTGTCCGACGTAGACCGACATGGGTGAAGCAGTGGCTACGTTGGTGTGGCACCTTGGTCTGTACCGATATCCCTTGTGTCGCAACGAGGAGAATATGGGTCTTCTGAGGAGTCATTAAGCACCAACCGACCTTAGAACCTTAAATGACCCAACTTGGCCAATAGAACAGTAGCAGTATGCTACGCCCATAGAGGCTAAACTCTCGTGATGGTTCTGGCCGCAAGAAAAGATTGCGATGCTGGAGTTATGACCGATTGAGGGTAGTCAGTGATATTGGGATCCTCTAGAACCCGGTTATTTCTGATAGGACAGGTCTTAACCAACAAACTGAAAGAGGGTAATACCTAGACCCCATGCTGGCCTAAACTCTAAGGGCTCTTTTGTGTGACTTGTGTGCCTTAAAACTTGACTATTTGCATACTTGTTATCTAACACGAGTTCCTTGCAGGTTTTGTTTACAGTCCTTAATCTGGACTCATAACAGGGTTCACTTACATCACCCCATGCATAGCATAACATCATACCATTGCATGCATCCTACATAAATACTAACTGTGATCGGTGGATCTGGAACTGACTGTTTAACGCTGGTTCGCGAAATGTCGCGGAAGCAAGAGTCGCCACCGTATTTTATTTTCTCCAATAGGAAAGGACAAAAGCACAGAAAAATTCCTTTTAAGAGATTGCTCTCGGTTCGGGAGGTAGGTTATAGAAAGGGAAGGTGTTAGCACCCTTTCTATCCATGGTTATCCATGGGCTCTTAGATACTTGCTCAATGTGTTTTCAAAATTGTTTGTTTGCTTTTCAATGTGGGTTTAAAAGTTTCTTTTGAAAAATTTCAGTTCGACTCATACGTCAGAGTGTTTGAAAAGTTTGTTTTGAAAGCTTTTGAAAAGTGTCAGTGTGAAAAGTTTTTTTTGTTTGTTTTTGAAGAGAGCAAGTATCCTTGAGAACCTACCTACCCTAAGGAATTCGTCTGTGTAAATGTCCTTAAAGTAGTGCCATCCCACCATTGAGAGGTAGGTAGCACCACCGTTGGAGGTGTTCGGGTCAATTCGATTTTTAGGGGCTTGGTGATCACCAGAGCAATGGGAAGACACCTTAGAAGCTACCCTCATGCCAGGTTCCCGGATCATGAGGACTTACTAAGACGTCCTCTACTCGACGACCACCTTTCGAAAGGCAACAGTGAGGCGTACCCTAGGGGTGGTGTGTGCGATTCGTGTGTCGTTTTCATTTGTATTTGTCTTGTCATGTTATTGGTGTTCTACGCTTGTTTTTATTTAAGGCCATTCATTCTTGCATGCTTGATTAACAGTTAGGAGTGCGGAAAATAAATCTAAACTATTACAAATGGCACGGGTCCACATCGCCAAAATTAAACCGGACCCGATTTTAGCGGAAAATAAATAATGCGAAGAAATAAAGTGCGAAAAGTAAATTACAATGCTTTGGGGCAATTACATAATTATTTAAACGATTATAAGATAAATGCGCAAAATAAGGAAATTAAAACAAAAATAGGGCGTTGGACCCTTTTACAAACAATTAAAATTAATAAGAAAATTAAAAATTAAAATTAAATGACTAAATGTTTTGGTATTTTGTGTTTTTTAGATCTAATGAAAAAGGGAAATTAATTGAGATTAAATTAGATGGCAAACCCTAATTCTAGTATTTTTTATTTATTAAGAAAGAGTTAAATTAAGATCTAAATTAAACCTAAGATTTATTATGTACAATTTAAATTATGAAAATAAATAAATAAGTAATTATTATTGTTAGAAATAAAAATTAAAAAAAGAAAGAAAATCAACAAAGATATTAAACCTAATTCTACATGTTTTTGGATTTTTATTAAAAAAGAGATTAAAATTAAAACCTAATTAACTAAATATTGACATTTTTATTTATTCATGAAAATAATTAATAAATATTATGTTTTTGTGTATTTTCTGATTTTTATAATGTTTTTTAGATTTTTGTTAAAATAATTAATTAAAACAAATAATTAAAATAAACAATCAATTAAAATAAATGAAATAAAAAAAAGGAAATCAAACCAGAGTGGGGTGTAGTCCCCAATTTAGGAGGTTCAAATTCAAGAGGCCTGGCCCAATAAGCTGGTCGTGGGTTGACTTTTTGAATCTCATGCAACGTGTTGACTGGAATTTAGCATACTCCTTTGATCATGGCCCTTGATTGTAAGTAGCTGGACGCGTGTTCATTGGATGTTGACTGTGCATGGTGCGCTCTAGTGAGGAATCTGCATGGGATTTAATATGGAAAAATAATATGGAGTTTATGCAAGACCTGGGACTTGAACCCAGGTCTTTGAGGTCACACGCCTTAGTCCCTGCCATCTGTGCCACTTACGCTTCATTTAATATATAACATCAATTAAACAATATAAAGCAAAAACAATGCATAATGATGAAAACGCGCGAAGTTTTGAATGGACGTATCACTGATTGACACGCACTTGTCTTCTTCCCCACCCTGTAAAAACAAAAGGAATAGGCGACGGTTTTTTCAGCGTGGTGTTAGGCCACTTATAGGAAAATAGCGACTAGCCCCTCGTCGCTCATAAATTGAGCGCGAGGGTGCCATCTTCCTCGTCTCAACCTGCTTAGTCCCATGGCCATGTTCTGGGAGCCTAATTTTTCCCTTATGTAAAAGCCCCAAAATTACAACCTGTAACCCTAGAAATTCGTCAATGGTGACTTTGAATACACAGCATATAAACGCAATTAGATCACATGGTTAGTTTAGAAACATGATTATGAGTATAAATACATGAAAAAAAATGCAAAATCGTGCTTGAATCATGCTATGCGAATTCAGAAATTTCTTGGTTCAGTTTGACTCGTGTGTACCAATTCTTGAGGTTTTTGCTGTTGTTAATGATTGGAAAAGGTTCTGAATGGTCCAAGGAAGCTATTGCAACAAAAATCCAAGCTTGAATCGTCCTAAAAGCTAGATTTCAGTGTTTGACTTTTTGAGAATTTTTGCAAATTGCAAGAGTGTGTTATGCGCAGCTTTTCCAGTCCTGTGCATTAGGGTTGTGATGTAGTATTTGTATGGAATGGTTTTAGGTCAAAAGATTGAACAAAATCTCCTGCATTCAAAGATTAAAGATTTGATTTTCTTCCATTACTCTTTCAATCTTTTTCACATGGTTTTTGTGCAAATCATATCCAATTCAATCTAATTCTTCCCAATCAGCATGTGCACGAGTTATAGAGGCCAAATCATGCATAAAAAGATTTTTCCATGTTAGGTTTATATTTTTCATGAATTAAAATCATTTAAATGAATATAAATTAACATTAATTCAAATAAATAATTAAAAAATATGAGAATACTTCCCTTTGGGCCTAGTGGTCGTGCATAGGCTTGGCATGAAGAAATTTGGAAGAAAAATGGGCCCATTTGCATTTTTAGGCCTTTTGCATCATTGTTGACTTTTCAAAATTCCTAAAAATTTCCCAACTTCCACAAGGCATAACTTGGTCAATTTTTAAGCTTTTCACATGTTCTTGGACATTTTGGAAAGGTCTTTGAGTCCTTTAACCAATGCCTTTGGTCCCATGTCATTTTGATTTACCAATCTCAAGTTATGGCCTTTGACTTAAAGTCACTTTTTGTTGACTTTTGAAAATGACCTATAATGTTGAAATTGATAACTTTTTGTGAGAGCATTTCTTGGACTTGGAACATGAAGATGAATTGTAGGAAATGTCTTTCTCTTCAAAATGAGCTTTGGATGGAATTTTTCTGATAATCCATGTGAAAGTTATGCCCTGGTCAATTTCAGTTGACTTTTTCAGCTGTCCAAATATAGCAACTTTTGCATTTTTGATGATTTCTGAGCCAAATCTTGAAAATCATGATCAAGCATTGATCAAATGATGTTTGTGGCTTCAAAATGATATATTGACCAAAAATTTGAACTTTTGACTGTCAAATGACCATTTTGCCCCTACAATTGACTGTAGTGCAATCTAGGGTTTTGACTGTGCAATTTTGAGCTGAATGCCTTGAAACTTGACATGAGGATGCTTGACCATCTTTTTAAGCATGTGAGACTTGATTGGGCCTTTGAAAAGTTCCTTTGCTTGACCAGAACTCAAACCCTAGTTTTGACTGTATAGGAGCCAGTTGAGCTGCACAACCCTGAGGGAATTTTGTGACCTTGACTTTGACAATTCTTGATGAATATGGGAGGGCAAATTTTGGGGTACAACAGTTGCCCCTGTTCAATCTTCTTAGACCTGAGGATGCAGATTGGCTGACGCACCTTTCGTAATCCGAGGGTAGAAGATGATTGAACACTAGAGTGCCCAGAAATTTGCGCTCACATAGTGACAGTGATGGGGAATGGGCTTATAGATGCCATTTAGAGATTGCTGAATAGGGTGATGGGCTTATAGATGCCATCTGGATGCTGACTGCGTAATAGATTCCTTCGCTAGAACCTGCATACCTGCAAAAGAGAAAATGAGTACCTGACACGTTGCAGGAGTTGATTTTAGATGCTTGGTATAGATGTGTCCTGACTGGTTGCAGGAGCTGAGTCTGGAGCTTCAAACGCTGATGAATGAACCAGGGATGGTTACTGCCTTAGCATGAATGGTAAGAGAACCTTGGGTGACTTTAACTTCAACAACGCTCGTTGAGAAAAATCTTGGTGAGAATTACCATCTTTGCAATATCGGGAAGAGAACCAAAGGACATTATGATCTCAAAGGGAGTTACCTCTCTCACGTTGGAGAGGGAACTATAGGAAATTATAATCTGAAAAGAGATATCACCTCACGCTCATGCCGGAGAGGGAAACATCTGAAGAAGGAATTACCGCCTCACACGCCGTTGGAGAGGGGACCATAAGAGAATATCACCTCACGCTCATGCCGGAGAGGGGAACATCTGAAGAAGGATTTACCACCTCACACGCCGTTGGAGAGGGGACCAAGAGAATATCACCTCACGCTCATGCCGGAGAGGAAAACATCTTGAAAAAGGAATTACCACCTCACGCTCACCGTCGGAGAGGGGACCACAAAAGACTATCACCTCACGCTCACCGTCGGAGAGGAAAACATCTCGAAAAGGAATTACCACCTCACGCTCACCGTCGGAGAGGGGACCACAAAAGACTATCACCTCACGCTCACCGTCGGAGAGGAAAACATCTTGAAAAAGGAATTACCACCTCACGCTCACCGTCGGAGAGGGGACCACAAAAGAAACTTTAATTTCAACAACGCTTGTTGAGGAAAAATCTTGGTGACCTCAACAACGCTCGTTAAGGAAATCTTGGGTGACTTTATCTTCAACAACGCTCGTTGAGAAAAATCTTGGTAACCTCAACAACGCTCGTTAAGGAAATCTTGGGTGACTTTATCTTCAACAACGCTCGTTGAGAAAAAAATCTTGGTAACCTCAACAACGCTCGTTAAGGAAATCTTGGGTGACTTCTACTGGGATAAGAACCAGGGAGATCTTAGGGTCGATCTGACTGAACCAGAGAAGGCCTTGGACTGGGTAAGAGTCAGGAAAATCTTAGGGTTAATTGGACTGGACCGGTCTAGGTCTTGAAATGTGATTGAGAATTTAAACTGCATCTTTCCTGAAAGGTAAAAGTCAGTCATATGCAATGCATGATATGCAATGACGTTCTTGATGTAAATGAGACTTGTATGATATGATGTGTCTATGCATGCTATAATGATGTATATGACGTTTTATGAATGTATATTTTTGTCTAGGAAAGTAAATCCTTGACAGGCGCTAGGAAGTCGTATCCTGGGCTGATGTTGAGGTATTGATTTCCTTTCCGCTGGGGATGGTAGTTGCAAGAATACTGGTAGGAGAAGATAACTCCGTTGAGGAATAAACTTGGCAAATGGAAGATTCTGCGGGGAGAAAAGATACTCTGACGACCATGCTAGGAAGCGGTACTTTGTGGGGAGAGAAATGCTTTGCTGAATTATTGAGAACGACTTGCTGAGGAAACCCTTGTTGTATAGGAAGCGTTGATAGACTTCGCTGGGGTAGGGAGGCTTTGTCGACGACGCTCTTCCCGTGGCTTCTGGCTGAGGATAACCCAGTTATATCCTGTTAAGGAAATAACTCTTTAAATAAAGCCGGGCGATACGTTCGTGCTCTGCGAGGGGATAAGCTTCCAGAATCTGCTGGGGATAAGCTTATTGCTTGGGGATATGAATCCCAACTTCCTGGGGAAACTGGATTGGACTCCTGGGGAAGTTTTGTTATGCAGGGGAAGTGACTGAGATACCGCCGGGGAACAATCTTTAGGCCAAGACTGCCGGGGATGCTTGTATTGAATATGTGCTGCTGCTGGGGAGGTTGGGATCTACGGGAGGATACTCAATTTCCTTGACAATCTGATAATAGCTTGGAGAAGAAGGTATTGTTTTTACTGAACCACTCTCTGGGGATTTAAGATGTACCGGTTATGTTCTTTAGCTGAACCTATCTTGGCATCTTGGGGGATAGAACCATTAGATTGCTCTTAGGTGACTCCTTATTGCCCCTGTTTCTGAGGAGAGAAAGACCTATGAGGTGCTGATAGTTGTTGACGGACAAACCTTCTTCTGGTAGGCAAGTGATATGAATGACAGGACATAGTCGTACGCTTTTGATCCCTAACTTTTGCCTGGACCGCCCTTTCGGGTTTTCAGTCCATCGGGATACCCATTTTTGCCCAAGCCGCCTTTTCAGGTTTTCGACTTGCCGGGTGCACAGATTTTTCATTTCATCCCTTCATTTTGCCCGAACCCTTTTGGTTCGCCGGGAAACCCTAATTTTTGCCTAGGTATGTCAACCTAGCGGGTCTTTGATTGTGCGTAGTATTTTTCCGACTATGTCCGTTCCCCGAATGTAGGGAGTTGCCCCTGTTAGAAGTGTTTTGTCCTGTCACCAGAAGATGTCTGACCAGGCAAGATTCGTTGCTGGGGTGCCCCAAGTGACTCAGATGGAGATTTGCCCCAGGCTATTTGACTTTTGAGAGATTCTCCGAATCTTGATTGGACTGCCCCAGATGATGGGCAATAGTCATGTCATGCCCCTTGATTGGAACCGCTTTTGTTCACTAGGTATTCATCGTGCGAAGTTCCCTGCTGTTCAAACAAAAAGTCATATGCAAACAAAGTTATGTCAAAAATGCGAAGCTTATGTCTGTCTCGAAGATTTTGAAAGTGCATCTTTTCATAAAACAAGTGAATGTTTGTAAAACGTGATGTCAACTCCATATTTACCGTAGGCCTTCAGGAGTCAGGATACCTTTCGTAACAGTATGCTTTCGAATTAACCCATGCTTCAGCTAGGACTTTTACGGGTTATAACGTGGCTTGGTTCACGGTTTAAGAAACAAAGGATAAAGGCTCAAATTATTTGTACCCACCCGCTCTTCGTGATGTTCTCCAAACCTAAACTCAGTTGATCGTGCGTTAGACCTTGCTTGAGTCTTTGCTTTGATGCTCCAATAATGGTTCAGATGTTGATGATTTATTCTGAACAGGCAGTCATTTTTGCTTTGGTTGAGGGTTTGTGAGACCTCTTTCTTGATTTTGTTATCCCTTTCTTTTTTTGCCTGAACTGTTTCCTTTTTTGGAATCACAGTCAGCGGGATGCCCCAGTTTCATAAGTCCCCTTTGTAGGTTTAGACTTTATGGGCTTTTATTTATGATTTTGTTTTTGATAGTGACTGCCTGCCCTTATGATTGTTCTGAACCATCACTGTCTTTGTTTGTTTTGTAAAGATGCACTTGGATCAACTGAGAGAACTACCCTGCCCCAGGTTATGATTAAGGGTTTTGATTTTCGAAAATAAAAACTCCTACTTCTTTGGCTCTGATGGGTTGACGAGGGATTATCATCCTTATAACTCCAGTGTTTAGGGGTTGAAACAATGCCTGTACTTCATAAGCGGGGTCTGTTCAAAAGCATACTGTAATGATCGCGGTATCGTTTTCGTCATCCTCCCTCAAGAGGCTCAGAATTATTAACCAAGAGTTGACATCAAGAAAAATATGAAAGCAATTTGCAATATAGTGAATACGAAATAATTACTTCAAAACAGACATGTGCAATGCATTAATGAAATAACAATGTTTGATATGAATAAAATGTTTAAACAATCAAAGAAAAATACAACTTGAACATTCGAATGAACAAAAGTTTCTTAGTTTGAACTGGTCCCTTCAGATGGGAGATTCTCAACAGAAGCATTTCATTTGGCCACCCGGCATGAACTCCAACACCCTTCCGTCGATCAAGTCCTGGATCTTGTTCTTCAAGCTCCAACAGTCATTGGTGTCATGTCCAGGACTGTCAGAATGGTAGGCACATCTTTTATCAGGGTTATAAGTAGGAGCAGAGATGTCAGGATTCTGGGGAGGACCCTTTAAAGTAATCAGATTGACCTCCAACAAGTGTTCCAGCATTAGAGATGGTGGTATGCCAGTCTCAGTGAAATGTCTTCCAGGCGTGTATCGCTTGCGTCGATTACCCCGTTGATACTGGGCTTGTGAAGTAGTAGCAATTTGGAGAGGTTCATTCTTCACCATACCAGACTTTGGTCCTCTTGGTGACTGATCAAAGACTTGGTCCCTGACTTGGACTGGTAGCTTCATGTTGGATTTGCCTAGGTGGAGTTGACTGATCATGGCTCTCAGCTCTCCTTGCTCCTGAACTAAACCTTGAATGAGTGCCCTTTGCCCCAGCATCTGGGTTTTCAATGTGTCTACCTCAGCTTGTAGACGTTTCAGTTGTTCGTCCTTGTCATCTTCAGGACTCTTTCTAATCAGATTCCCCATGAGGAGTGCCCTCAACTCTTCCTGCCCCTTGGATAGACCTAGGAAGATTTCCCTGAACTGAGTCTCTTGAGCATGAAGACCCTGGTTACCTTGTTGGGAAGCCATTGCTGGAATAAACAGCGAGAAGGGTAAGTGACCTGCAACAAGGATACCTGCTATGCAATGATGTGTATGATATGCATGCAATGTTTTCAAGGACCTCGCGGGGTAAACAAGAAAGTTTGTTAGCATTTGGATCCGGTAGCTTGATTGAAGGAACTGCATGTTGTTGAGAGTCCTTCTTCAAGGTCAAAGGCTCACCATATCCAGTGGGTCATAGCCTCTGACAACTTTGGCTGGAGGAAAATAAATCCTCTTTGCCCCTTGCTAGACGTTTGATTCATCATGACCTGCATCACAAGCCCTTGAGATCCTTGAAATGGGTTAGGATGTATGCAATGGTATGCAATGGTATGATGTCATGCTATGCATGGGGTGATGTAGGTAAACCCTGTTATGAGTCCCAATTAAGGACTATAAACAAACCCTGCAAGAAATTCAGTATACTTTGTTATGAGTCCCCGTTGAGGACTATAAACAACACCTGCAAGAAATTTGGTAAACCCTGTCATGAGTCCTGGTTAAGGACTATGAACAAGACCTGCAAGTAATTTGGTAAACCCTGTCATGAGTCCTGGTTAAGGACTATAAACAGAACCTGCAAGTGGTTAGTACACCCTGTTATAAGTCCCAATTAAGGACTATGAACCCAACCTGCAAGACATCAAGAGTCAGATAATAAGCATGCAAGTAGTCAAGTACGAAGGCACACAAGTCACACAAGAGAAGCCCTTGGGGTTTAGGCCAGCATGAGGTCTGGGTATTACCCTCTTGAAGTTGGTGGGTTCAACCTGTCCTAATCAAAGTAACCGGGTTCTAAGGTTCCCAATATCACGGGATTGCTTTCATTGTTCATCGTTTCGATTTAGCCACTGAACTGGCGACCGAAATATTCCAGGAAAGCAACCCTCAATTGAGTGTAGTATCGAGTATCAACCAACCTCGGACTGCACCAAAGTCAGTTATCTCACTACCCTAAAGAGGCCAAGATTGTTCAATTAAGGTTCCTAAGGTCTGTTGATGCTTCATGACACCACGCGGAGGCCCCGTACTCTCCTTGACTGAACTCAAGGGTTACCGGTACACACCAAAGTGCCACATCAACGTAGCAGACTGTTTCAACCATGTCGGTATACCCCGCACAGTTCCCTCACAGTCTTGTTGCTACTTTCTAAGAAGGTATCCCCAGATCCGGGTTTAGGATCTATAGAACTCCCAAGCAAGTCCCACAATAATAAAGCAAGCAAAGAAAACAATTGAAAACACAGTTATGAACTATCCCTAAGGTACACCTCACTTTATAAAGAATCCCCAGCAGAGTCGCCAGTTCTGTGATCGGTGGATCTGGAACTGACTGTTTAACGCTGGTTCGCGAAATGTCGCGGAAGCAAGAGTCGCCACCGTCTTTTATTTTCTCCAATAGGAAAGGACAAAAGCACAGAAAAATTCCTTTTAAGAGATTGCTCTCGGTTCGGGAGGTAGGTTATAGAAAGGGAAGGTGTTAGCACCCTTTCTATCCATGGTTATCCATGGGCTCTTAGATACTTGCTCAATGTGTTTTCAAAATTGTTTGTTTGCTTTTCAATGTGGGTTTAAAAGTTTCTTTTGAAAAATTTCAGTTCGACTCATACGTCAGAGTGTTTGAAAAGTTTGTTTTGAAAGCTTTTGAAAAGTGTCAGTGTGAAAAGTTTTTTTTGTTTGTTTTTGAAGAGAGCAAGTATCCTTGAGAACCTACCTACCCTAAGGAATTCGTCTGTGTAAATGTCCTTAAAGTAGTGCCATCCCACCATTGAGAGGTAGGTAGCACCACCGTTGGAGGTGTTCGGGTCAATTCGATTTTTAGGGGCTTGGTGATCACCAGAGCAATGGGAAGACACCTTAGAAGCTACCCTCATGCCAGGTTCCCGGATCATGAGGACTTACTAAGACGTCCTCTACTCGACGACCACCTTTCGAAAGGCAACAGTGAGGCGTACCCTAGGGGTGGTGTGTGCGATTCGTGTGTCGTTTTCATTTGTATTTGTCTTGTCATGTTATTGGTGTTCTACGCTTGTTTTTATTTAAGGCCATTCATTCTTGCATGCTTGATTAACAGTTAGGAGTGCGGAAAATAAATCTAAACTATTACAAATGGCGCGGGTCCACATCGCCAAAATTAAACCGGACCCGATTTTAGCGGAAAATAAATAATGCGAAGAAATAAAGTGCGAAAAGTAAATTACAATGCTTTGGGGCAATTACATAATTATTTAAACGATTATAAGATAAATGCGCAAAATAAGGAAATTAAAACAAAAATAGGGCGTTGGACCCTTTTACAAACAATTAAAATTAATAAGAAAATTAAAAATTAAAATTAAATGACTAAATGTTTTGGTATTTTGTGTTTTTTAGATCTAATGAAAAAGGGAAATTAATTGAGATTAAATTAGATGGCAAACCCTAATTCTAGTATTTTTTATTTATTAAGAAAGAGTTAAATTAAGATCTAAATTAAACCTAAGATTTATTATGTACAATTTAAATTATGAAAATAAATAAATAAGTAATTATTATTGTTAGAAATAAAAATTAAAAAAAGAAAGAAAATCAACAAAGATATTAAACCTAATTCTACATGTTTTTGGATTTTTATTAAAAAAGAGATTAAAATTAAAACCTAATTAACTAAATATTGACATTTTTATTTATTCATGAAAATAATTAATAAATATTATGTTTTTGTGTATTTTCTGATTTTTATAATGTTTTTTAGATTTTTGTTAAAATAATTAATTAAAACAAATAATTAAAATAAACAATCAATTAAAATAAATGAAATAAAAAAAAGGAAATCAAACCAGAGTGGGGTGTAGTCCCCAATTTAGGAGGTTCAAATTCAAGAGGCCTGGCCCAATAAGCTGGTCGTGGGTTGACTTTTTGAATCTCATGCAACGTGTTGACTGGAATTTAGCATACTCCTTTGATCATGGCCCTTGATTGTAAGCAGCTGGACGCGTGTTCATTGGATGTTGACTGTGCATGGTGCGCTCTAGTGAGGAATCTGCATGGGATTTAATATGGAAAAATAATATGGAGTTTATGCAAGACCTGGGACTTGAACCCAGGTCTTTGAGGTCACACGCCTTAGTCCCTGCCATCTGTGCCACTTACGCTTCATTTAATATATAACATCAATTAAACAATATAAAGCAAAAACAATGCATAATGATGAAAACGCGCGAAGTTTTGAATGGACGTATCACTGATTGACACGCACTTGTCTTCTTCCCCACCCTGTAAAAACAAAAGGAATAGGCGACGGTTTTTTCAGCGTGGTGTTAGGCCACTTATAGGAAAATAGCGACTAGCCCCTCGTCGCTCATAAATTGAGCGCGAGGGTGCCATCTTCCTCGTCTCAACCTGCTTAGTCCCATGGCCATGTTCTGGGAGCCTAATTTTTCCCTTATGTAAAAGCCCCAAAATTACAACCTGTAACCCTAGAAATTCGTCAATGGTGACTTTGAATACACAGCATATAAACGCAATTAGATCACATGGTTAGTTTAGAAACATGATTATGAGTATAAATACATGAAAAAAAATGCAAAATCGTGCTTGAATCATGCTATGCGAATTCAGAAATTTCTTGGTTCAGTTTGACTCGTGTGTACCAATTCTTGAGGTTTTTGCTGTTGTTAATGATTGGAAAAGGTTCTGAATGGTCCAAGGAAGCTATTGCAACAAAAATCCAAGCTTGAATCGTCCTAAAAGCTAGATTTCAGTGTTTGACTTTTTGAGAATTTTTGCAAATTGCAAGAGTGTGTTATGCGCAGCTTTTCCAGTCCTGTGCATTAGGGTTGTGATGTAGTATTTGTATGGAATGGTTTTAGGTCAAAAGATTGAACAAAATCTCCTGCATTCAAAGATTAAAGATTTGATTTTCTTCCATTACTCTTTCAATCTTTTTCACATGGTTTTTGTGCAAATCATATCCAATTCAATCTAATTCTTCCCAATCAGCATGTGCACGAGTTATAGAGGCCAAATCATGCATAAAAAGATTTTTCCATGTTAGGTTTATATTTTTCATGAATTAAAATCATTTAAATGAATATAAATTAACATTAATTCAAATAAATAATTAAAAAATATGAGAATACTTCCCTTTGGGCCTAGTGGTCGTGCATAGGCTTGGCATGAAGAAATTTGGAAGAAAAATGGGCCCATTTGCATTTTTAGGCCTTTTGCATCATTGTTGACTTTTCAAAATTCCTAAAAATTTCCCAACTTCCACAAGGCATAACTTGGTCAATTTTTAAGCTTTTCACATGTTCTTGGACATTTTGGAAAGGTCTTTGAGTCCTTTAACCAATGCCTTTGGTCCCATGTCATTTTGATTTACCAATCTCAAGTTATGGCCTTTGACTTAAAGTCACTTTTTGTTGACTTTTGAAAATGACCTATAATGTTGAAATTGATAACTTTTTGTGAGAGCATTTCTTGGACTTGGAACATGAAGATGAATTGTAGGAAATGTCTTTCTCTTCAAAATGAGCTTTGGATGGAATTTTTCTGATAATCCATGTGAAAGTTATGCCCTGGTCAATTTCAGTTGACTTTTTCAGCTGTCCAAATATAGCAACTTTTGCATTTTTGATGATTTCTGAGCCAAATCTTGAAAATCATGATCAAGCATTGATCAAATGATGTTTGTGGCTTCAAAATGATATATTGACCAAAAATTTGAACTTTTGACTGTCAAATGACCATTTTGCCCCTACAATTGACTGTAGTGCAATCTAGGGTTTTGACTGTGCAATTTTGAGCTGAATGCCTTGAAACTTGACATGAGGATGCTTGACCATCTTTTTAAGCATGTGAGACTTGATTGGGCCTTTGAAAAGTTCCTTTGCTTGACCAGAACTCAAACCCTAGTTTTGACTGTATAGGAGCCAGTTGAGCTGCACAACCCTGAGGGAATTTTGTGACCTTGACTTTGACAATTCTTGATGAATATGGGAGGGCAAATTTTGGGGTACAACACTAACCCATTTCAAGGATCTCAAAGGCTTGTGATGCAGGTCACGATGAACCAGAATGTCTAGCAAGGGGCAAAGGGGATTTATTTTCCTCTAGCTAGGTTGATGATCGGAGTCAGGGGCTATGACCCACTGGATATGGTGAGCCTTTGACTCTTGAAGAAGGACTCTCAACAACATGAAGTTCCTTCAATCAAGCTACAAAATTCTAACCAATTTCTCTGTTTACCCCGCGAGATCCTTGAAAACATCGCATGCATATCATACATATCATTGCATAACAGGTACCCTTGTTGCAGGTCACTTACCTTTCTCGTTGTTTATTTCAGCCATGGCTTCCCAACAAGATAACCAGGGACCTCATGCTCAAGAGACTCAGTTCAGGGAGATCTTTTTAAGCCTATCCAAGGGGCAGGAAGAGCTGAGAACACTCCTCACGGGGATTTTGGTCAGGAACAGTGCTGAGGACGACAAGGACGAACGGCTGAAACGTCTACAAGCTGAAGTAGATACATTGAAAACCCAGATGCTGGGGCAAAGGGCTGTCATCCAAGGTCTAGCTCGGGAGCAAGAAGAGTTGAGGACCATGATCAGTCAGCTTCATCAAGACATGAAGCAACCAGCCCAAGTCAGGGACCAGGTCATCGAACAACTTCCAAGAGGACAAAGGTCTGGTCCAGTGAATAGACCTCTCCAAGCTGCTACCACTTCGCAGGTCCAACAACGACCTCGCCAAGAACAACGGGCTGATCAGAGCAAGCCAGACAAGCCTAAAAGGCAGTTCACCAAACTCAACGTGTCACCGTCGCAAGCTTTACAACAATTGTTGAGGTTGAATCTGGTGACGTTAAGGGACCCTCCTAAGAATCCCAACACAGCCTCCCCAAAGTACAATCCTGAGGAAAGATGTGCATACCACTCTAACAGTCCAGGACATGACACCGACGACTGCTGGGCTCTGAAGAATAAGATCCAAGATCTGATTAATGAAAGAGCTGTGGATTTCACCCAGATGAGCCAGGCTGAATGCTCCTGCCATCCCTACAAGATGCACCAGTCGAAGTAACAAGTCCTGAGATTAGAAGACTTTTGTTCATTAGAATTTTTCAAGTTGTAATTTTCTTTTGTTCAAACATTTACTCATGTTAAACGTTGTTATTTCATTAATGCATCGCATATGTCTGTTTTGAAGCAATATATTCGTATTCACTATATGCAAATTATTTTCATATTTTTTCTGATGATCAACGCTCAATTAATAATTCTAAGCCTCTTGAGGGAGGATGACGAAAACGATACCACGATCCTTACAGTATGCTTTTGAACAGACCCCGCTGATGAGGTACAGGCATTGTTTCAATTCCTAAACACTGGAGTTATAAGGAAGATAATCCCTCGTCAACCCCTCTGAGCCAAAGAAGTAGGAGTTTTTCTTTTCGAAAATTAAAACCCTTTATCATAACCTGGGGCAGGGTAGTCTCTCAGTTGATCCAAGTGCATAACGAATGGCACCAAAGAGGTCCTTACAAAAAAAGAGAAGACAGTGATGATTCCGAATAACCATAAGGATAGGCAGTCATTGTATCTCAAAAAAATAAAAACCCAATAAGTCAAAACCTATAAAGGAGACTTATAAGACTGGGGCATCCCGCTGACTGTAAACACGAAAGAAACAGTTCAGGCAAAAAAAATAGGGATAGCAAAATCAAAAAGAAAGAGGTCATACAAACCCTCAACAAAAACAAAAAAATGACTGCCTAATCAAAATAAACCGTCAGTATCCGAACCATCACTGGTATATCAAAGCAAAGACGCAACAAAGTCTAACGCATGATCATCTGAGTTTAGGTTTGAAGAACATCACGAAGAACGGGTGGGTACAAATAATTTGAGCCTTTATCCTTTGTTTCTTAAACCGTGAACCAGGCCACGCTACAACCCTTAAAAGTCCTAGCTGAAGCATGGGTTAGTTCGAAAGCATACTGTTACGAAAGGTATCCTGACTCCTTAAGGCCTACAGTAAATACGGAGTTGACATCACGTTTTACAAACATTCACTTATTTTATGAGAAAGAATGCATTTTAAAAATCTTCAAGACAGACATAAGCCTTGCATTTTTTATATAACATTGCTTGCATATGACTATTTATTTGAACAGCATAGAAGTTTGCACGACGAATGTCTAATGAACAAAAGCACTTCCAATCAAGGGACAGATGTGATTACTGTCCATCATCTGGGGCAATTCAATCAAGATTCGGAGAATCTCTCAAAATGCCAAGATAACCAGGGGCAAATCTCCGCCTAAGTCACTTGGGGCATTGGACAGGAATTCCAGCAACAAATCTTGCACGATCAGACATCCTTTGGTAATATGGCAAAACACTTCTAACAGGGGCAACTCCCTACATTCTGAGAGCGTGGACATAGTCGAAAAATACCACGCATAATCAAAGACCCACTAGGTTGACACACCTAGGCAAAAATAAGGGCTTCCCGGCGAACCAAAAGGGTTCGGGCAAAAATAAGGGATGAAAATAAAAAAATCCGTACACCCGGCAAGTCGAAAACCTGAAAAGGCGGCTTGGACAAAAATGGGTATCCCGGTGGACTGAAAACCCGAAAGGGCAGTCCAAGCAAAAGTTAGGGATCAAAGCGTACGACCATATCCTGTCATCTTGTCACCTGCCTACCGGAAGAAGGTTTGTCCATCAACAACTATCAGTACCTCACATGTCTTCCTCTCCCACCTCAGAAACAGGGGCAATGATGAGTTGTCCAAACGATCTAATTGCTCTGTCCACCAAGGTACTAAGATAGGTTCGGCTGAAGAACAACCAAGATATCTTAAGTCCCCAGAGAGTGAGCCAGCAAGTCCATGCACTCTCCTTAAGCAGAGTTATACTGTCAGCCTTAAGGAAGTTGTGTATCCTCCAGCAGATCTCAAACATTCCCCAGCACATCATACAGACATTCCTAACAAGCATCCCCGACAATCTTGATCTAAGATTATTTCCCGGCGGTATACCAAACATTCAGTGGAGTCACTTCCAGTACATCTCAAAATTTCCCCAGGAGAGTCCAGTATAGTTCAAGATTTCCCCAGGAAAGTTTGAATCCATCTCCCCAGCAGGAAGCTCATCCCCAGTAGATTCTGGAAGCTTTCCCCCTACAGAGCACGAACGCGTCCCCCAGCTTTATTCAAAGGTTATTTCCCTACCAGGATATAACTGGGTTATCCTCAGCCACAAGCCACGGAAAGATCGTCCTCGGCAAAGTCTTCTTACTCCCCAGCGAAGTCTATTAAAACTTCCAACATAACAAACGGTATCCCCAGCGGAGTTACCATCAACATCCCAGCAAAGTACCTCTCTCCCCACAGAGTATTGTTCCCCAGCAAGGTCGCTAGAATAATTTTCCCCCGCAGAATAATCTCCGAGTTTATTCCCCAACAGAGTCATCTTCTCCTACCGGTATTCTTGCAACTATCATCCCCAGCGGAAACAACAAAGCACTATTCTCCAACATTAGCCCAGGATGTGACTTCCCAGCACCCGTCAAGGATTTACCTTCCTAGACAAAAACATACATTCATAAACATCGCATTTCTATACATTATAGCATGCATATACGCATCATATCTTACAATCTCATTTATGTTGAGAACATCATTGCTTGATCCATATCATGCATTGCATATGACTGACCTTTACCTTTCAGGAAAGATCCAGTTAAGTTCTCAGCTATGTCCAAGACCTCCTCTGGTTCAGCTAAATCGACTCCTAAAGATTTTTCTGATTCTTATCCAGCCAAAGGCCTTCTCTGGTCCAGTTAAATCGATTCCTAAAGATTTTTCTGATGAAGACTCAGTTGAAGATTCCAAGACCTCCTCTGGTTCAGCTAAATCGACTCCTAAAGATTTTTCTAATTATTATCCAGTCAAAGGCCTTCTCTGGTCCAATTAAATCGATTCCTAGATTTTTCTGATGAAGACTCAGTTGAAGATTCCAAGACCTTGCCTGGTTCAGTTAAATCGACTCCTAAAGATTTTTCCGATTCTTATCCAGTCAAAGGCCTTCTCTGGTCCAGTTTAAATCGATTCCTAAAGATTTTTCTGATGAAGACTCAGTTAAAGATTCCAAGACCTTGCCTGGTTCAGTTAAATCGACTCCTAAAGATTTTTCTGATTCTTATCCAGTCAAAGGCCTTCTCTGGTCCAGTTAAATCGATTCCTAAAGATTTTCCTGATGAAGACTCAGTTGAAGATTCCAAGACCTTTCCTGGTTCAGTTAAATCGACTCCTAAAGATTTTTCTGTTTCTTATCCAGTCAAAGGCCTTCTCTGGTCCAGTTTAAATCGATTCCTAAAGATTTTTCTGATGAAGACTCAGTTGAATATTCCAAGACCTTGCCTGGTTCAGTTAAATCGACTCCTAAAGATTTTTCCGATTCTTATCCAGTCAAAGGCCTTCTCTGGTCCAGTTTAAATCGATTCCTAAAGATTTTTCTGATGAAGACTCAGTTGAAGATTCCAAGATCTTGCCTGGTTCAGTTAAATCGACTCCTAAAGATTTTTCTAATTCTTATCCAGTCAAAGGCCTTCTCTGGTCCAGTTAAATCGATTCCTAAAGATTTTCCTAATGAAGACTCAGTAGAAGACGTCCAAGATTCTCTCATCGTTACTGTTGAGGTTGAAGTCGTCCAAGATTCTCTCATCGTTACTGTTGAGGTTGAAGTCGCCCAAGATTCTCTCATCGTTACTGTTGAGGTAGTAATCGCCCCAGATTCTCTCATCGTTACTGTTGAGGTAGTAATCGCCCCAGATTCTCTCACCGTTACTGTTGAGGTAGTAATCGCCCTAGATTCTCTCATCGTGACTGTTGAGGTAGTAATCGCCCCAGATTCTCTCATCGTTACTGTTGAGGTAGTAATCGCCCCAGATTCTCTCATCGTTACTGTTGAGGTAGTAATCGCCCAAGGTTCTCTCACCATCCCGTGAAGTAGTAACCATCCATGATTCATTCATCACCTTTTGAAACTCTAGACTCGACTCCTGTATCTCGCCAGGACACGTCTGAAGAGGTTTAAGGATTCAATTCCTGTAACCAATCAGGGCACATCTACACAAAGAGTCTGAAGACCAGCTCCTGTAACAGGCCAGGTAATCATTTTCTTTTTCAGGTACGCAAGTTCTCGCTAAGGAATCTCTTACGCGATCGACACCCAGATGGCATCTATAAGCCCATCTCCATCTATTCATCACCTCCCAACATGGCATCTATAAGCCCATCTTCCTATCCATCAATCTCCAAATGGCATCTGTAAGCCCATTCCTCGCATCATACTGCTGACACTTTACTATGTGAGCGCAAATTTCTGGGCACTCTAGTGTTCAATCATCTTCCACCTTCGGATTACGAAGGGCACGCAAGCCAATCTGCATCCTCAGGTCTAAGAAGATTGAACAGGGGCAACTGTTGTACCCCAAAATTTTCCCTCCCATATTCTTCAAGATTTGCAAAGAGCGTGCTTCAAAATCTCCCAAGGGTTGCACAGTCCAATGACCTCCTAACAGTCAAAATTAGGGTTTTAGTTCTGGCAAAGAAATTGAAGTTTTAAAGGGTCCAAACAAGTCCCACATGCCTATAAACATTGTCAAGCATCCTTATACCAAGTTTCAAGACTTACAGCACAAAATTGTACAGTCAAAAACCCTAATTGCTCAACAGTCAACTGTAGGGGCAAAATGGTCATTTGACAGTCAAAAGTCCAAATTTTTGGTCAACATCTTATTTTGAAGCCACAAACATCATTTGACCAATTCTTGATCATGATTCT
Source organism: Vicia faba (assembly GCA_948472305.1). Lineage (NCBI taxonomy): Eukaryota > Viridiplantae > Streptophyta > Magnoliopsida > Fabales > Fabaceae > Vicia > Vicia faba. Next base: position 394,551,289 of record OX451736.1, read on the forward strand.
CAAGGCATGGCTCAAAAAGTCTCAAGATGCAAAAGTTTCTATTTTTGGACAGTTGAAAAAGTCAACTATAACTTGACCAAGGCATAACTTCCACATGGATTATCAGAAAAATTCCATCCAAAGCTCATTTTGAAGAGAATGACATTTCCTACAACTCATCTTCACACTTCAAGTCCAAGAAATGCTCTCACAAAAAGTTATCAATCTCAACATTATAGGTCATTTTTAAAAGTCAACAAAAAGGCACTTTAAGTCAAAGACCATAACTTGAGATTGGTAAATCAAAATGACATGGGACCAAAGGCATTGGTTAAAGGACTTCAAGGCCTTTCCAAAATGTCCAAGAACATGATCAAAGCTTAAAAATTGAGCAAGATATGCCTTGTGGAAGTTGGTAAATTTTTGGGAATTTTGAAAAGTCAACTTTGCTTCAAATGCCTCAAAATTGCTAATGGGCCTTAATTTCTTCCAAGAATCATCACCCAAAGGCCATGCACGACCCATTGACATCCAAGGGAGTTATTTTATCATTTTTGATTAATTATTTGAATTATTATTATTATTAATTCATTTAATTAAAATAAAATATGACAAAAATAGAAAATCATGTTTTCCAATCCTTTTTTTGTAGCATATTCTCTCATTAAAGCCTAAATATTTCGTGTATCACTAAAAAGGCAAGATTTCTCATGATTGGCAATGGTTTTACAACAAAAAGATTGAAAAAGATTACATGGAAAATCAAGGATCCAAATCATCAATGCAAAGGTTTTTGGACTTGTTTTGTAAACCTAATTCACTCCACATATAAACAGAAACCTAAACCTAATCAGAGGAGGAAGCAAGCTACGCCTCAAACCAAGAAACAACTTTGCATTTTTTTCCAAAAAATTCTCAAAACTGATTTCATAGCTAGAGTGTGTTTCGAAGCAAAATAACCATTCCAAAGGCTTGCTGGGACCTTTTTGGACGTGCCTCAATCTTTTTCCAGTCTCCATACACGAAGAACTGGTAGAACCACGTTGCCCTGTTCCCAAAAATTTGCATATTCGTATTTGATTTTTCATGCATAATTACTGAGTTTTAATGATTGATTTATATTAATATGAGTATGCTGAAGCTATTGGTATCTTCTATTTGAACTAACATTGCCTGTATGAGAAGTTGCCATGGAAGCTTTCTAGGGTTGCAGAAGCTGTGAATTGGGGTTTCCTTCATGAGGAAAAATTAGGCCATGAAACCTACATCATTGAAATCAGGACCTTCAAACAAGTAGAAACCAACCATCGCGCCCTTTTTCTTTTTCGTTATAACCTAATCGCTATTTTTCCTGGCCTTGTTTAGTGGGGGTTTAAAACCCCCGCTATTTGATTTTAGTTGCAGGTATAAAATAGAGAAGAAGCATGCGTGGCTTGATGTTATTGGACTATTCAAAATTGGCGCGTGATTTTGTGGTTCAGATTACTAGCTTTTGTCTTTTCTTATAATATTCAGGTTCCACTAGTTTGACAAAGAAACGCGCTTGGCTGGGTGGTTGATGTGTTGTCCTTCAAGCATTGGGACCTGGGTTCGATTCCCAGGTCCCCCCACTTTATTCAATATTTTTCTTTCTAACATGATTCTGTGTAGCACACTTCCAAGGGCCTACCATGCAGCTTCTTATCTTTGCTTGCCACGCGTCCAACAAGACCAATCCAATGGTTAGAATTTGCAGATCACCATGTGCATCAGTCAACAGCTCCTCACACAAACGCTGAAAGTCAAACAAGGCCTGAATTCTTGGGCCAAATTACTGCAAATCAACCTCCTCAATTTGGGTCAACACCCCCTATGTTTGCATTTCTTTCCTTCTTTTCTTTTCTTTTATTTATTCTTTTTTTTAATTAATTGTGTTCCTTTAATTCACCAAATAATTTTTAAAATACAAAAAAAATCAGAAAATCATAAAATAAAAATATGCCTTTATTTAATATTTAATTCACTAACTATTTTGTAAATAAATTTTGTTAATCAATTTAGTTTTAGTTTAGGGTTTAAATTTTAATATTTTCTTAATAACTAAAAAATATAAAAATTAGGGTTTCTAGCATTTTTACTCTTTTTCTCAATTATTAAATTTTTCTTCTTATTATTATTAATTACTAATTATCTTGTAAATAAACATGCAATTAATTAATTAGGTTAAAATAGGTCAAACTTAAACATTTTTCTTTAATAAATTAAAAACAATTTAGAACTAGGGTTTTATTTAACTTTTAATTCCAATTAATTCTCTTTAATTTCATAAATCCAAAAACATAAAAAATAAGTTCTTTTTCTCATTTAATAATTAAATCAATTTTCAATTCCAATTTAATTTCCTTAAAAGGTCCAACGCCCTCGCACTCGATTCTTATTTCTTTTCGCGCATTTATTTTTTATTTCTTTTATGAATGTAATGTATTTGCCCCAAAGCCATGTAATAGATAATTAGGACATTTACTTTCCGTACTTTTATTCAAATCGGGTCTTGGTTTAATTTGGTGATGTAGACCCGCGCCTTGTAATAGCGTAGGACCTTTATTTTCCGCACTTTAAATTCCGCACCTTTAAATTACTAACTATCACATGAAAGAATGTATGCCCAAATAAAATCAAAACGTAGAACACCAATGCATGATCAAGATAAACTATAACTGAAAATGACACACAATTCACACACCACTCCTAGGGTACGCCTCACTGTTGCCTTGCCCCTCGAAACATGGTCGTCGAGTAGAGGACGTTTTAGTAAGTCCTCATGTCCATGAACATGGCATGGGGGTAGCTTCTAAGGTGTCCTCCTATTGCTCTGGTGACCACACTGTCCCTAATCCTCAAATTGACCCGAACACCTCCAACGGTGGTGCTACCTACCTCTCAATGGTGGGATCGCACTACCTTAAGGACATTTACACAGACTAATTCCTTAGGGTAGGTAGATGACTCGTAGATACTTGCTCTAATTCAAAACAAATCAAAAACTTCTTTTCACACCGACACTTTGCAAAAAGCTTTCAAAAATAACTTTTCAAACACTCTTGAAGACTGATACAAGAGTCGAACTGAAATTTTAAACGGAACTTTTTCAAACCCACTCACCTTGAAAAGCAAACAAACATTTTGAAAACACAAATGAGCAAGTATCTAAGAGCCCATGGATAACCATGGATAGAAAGGGTGCTAACACCTTCCCTTTCTATAAATCTACCTCCCGAACCGAGAACTAATCTCAGTAAGGAATTTTTCTGTGCTTTTGTCCTTTCCATATTGGAGAAAATAAAAGACGGTGGCGAATTTGCTTACCGCGACATTTCGCGAACCAGCGTTAAACAGTCAGTTCCAGATCCACCGATCACACTATGTAATCTATCTATCAAAGATTAAAGAGAATTTAAACAACCCTAAATCTTGACCTAAAATTTCCAGAAATTTCAACTTCCGAATTCTCTTATCACAAGTAAAATCAATGCAAAATAATGATATGTATAGCTTCGTTATGATGAGAACTACACTTTTTATTCATAGATCGTGGCCTTAGGTTGCCTGTACAAGGAGATAGAGTTTGAAAATTCACCTCCTTCAGCTGGAATCATGTATGGAAATGTAGTGACTTTAATGGAGGCCTGATTCTTACTTGAGCTTCCTTGAGTTTCCCTGAATCTATTCCAACCCTTACCTTGCTCTGAAAGTGGCTAGAACTCCCTGACCAAGTCCAACTGCAAGCTTCAAAGTCAACAATGGAAGATGGTGTAAAAGAGAATACATAACAAGTATGATGGTTTGGATGGGTTTGATATCAAGTATGTAAGGTATTGGAATGATCTAAACACAAAACGCACGAGCCAAATGGAAGCTGGATGTATTTGTGCAGAAACTGTATGTTTGAGCAGGTTTTTGGTGTTTTGCCCGCTCTCCGTGTTTCAGGTCTTGGCTTGGTGTTTTATGTGTTGCATATAGTTTGTATATTAGCATTGAAATGATTTTAGGTCAGCTCTCTATCAGCTGTGCAAGCCCTAGCCTTTTTGCAACTTTTCTTGTACTTGAAGCAAAGTGATAAGACAAAGCCCACATGCTTGTACCAGCTTGCTTTAGGGTTGCTATGAGTTTGTACAAGTTGCTTGAGACCTGTTTGGTTTGTATGCATCCAGGGGATAAGTTCAAAGCTCAAAAATATAAAGTTTGCAAAAGTTGCTCTTTTTCAAAATGGCAATGGAACCTTTTTACCATAAATGGAATTACAACTTGGGTAAAGGTTCAAAAGCATGGATAGAGGCTTTGTCAACTGAGTCAGCATTTAATTAAGGAGTTTGTAGCAAGTTTAGGACCTGTACAACATGAAATAGCTAGCATAGGATTGGTTTGCAACTTGGTTCTTCATGAAATGGCTTGAACAAAAAGTGAGAAAATGCCAACTTCCTCTCTTCGATTCTCCCTACTCAAAAATGATCTTGGAGAGTTTTTGGACATTTTTAAAATCTTGCAATGTTCTCTATAATCCATATTTGAAATGCATTTTGAGATACCTCTTGGAACTAGGTGAAAAATTGCCATGAAGTTGGGTCCAAAACCTGCCTAAATTAGGGCAAAATTTCACTAAGTTAAGAAGTTCATGACCATGTATTCACAAATTTATAACTTGATATCCAAGCATCTTTAGGGAAACGTTTGTTAAACAAAGTTGTATATTTCATGGATATCTACAACTTTCATGTTGGGAAGTTTCCTTGAATCATTAGGCATCAAGGTGAAAAAGAGGTGTAAAGTTGAGAAAAAATAAGAAAATTTCATACTTAGAAAATTTCTGTTATGAAAATTTTCAAATTCAAACCCTAATTTTCAAATTTTGATTTCTTGATGAATAAGTTTCATATTTTGACATATCTTGATGAATTATGACCCCTGGCACTTGATTTTGACCAAAAAGTCAAAGTTTGACTTTTTAGTATATAGTTGAATTTTGATCAGTTGACTGCAAATTTCATCTGTCAATCCAATGAATTTGAGATGTTTTGAGCCATGTAATTAGTTCAATATGATGCCATTGAATCCTTGAAATGATTCTTGAACTTAATTGGTCATTTGCTAGGTTAAAAATCATAAATTGCCCTTTCTCAGTCAAAACCCTAATTTTGACAATTTTGCCCTTTTGATGATTTGATCATATTTCTTGAGGAGTTGTAATCCAAACTTGATCAAGTGGTACATATGAGTCTAGAATGTTGATGAGGATAAAAAATTATGAAGTTTGACTGTAAATTGGCCATGGTTGACTTTTCCCCCAATACAGTTGATTTTTTTAGGTCAACTATCCAATTAACTGATCAAAAATGTGAATCAAGGCTTGAAACTTATCATGATAAATCTTAGGGATCCATAATGAAGTATGAAAGTCACATGAAGCATTGATGGTCCAAAAATCCTTGTGCAAACTCAAACCCTAATTTGGGGTTATCAGTGCAAGATGAGATGTCTTGAGCTGAGCAAACCCTGATCTTGTCTTGAGTCAAGGAAGCCTTGTGAGAAAAGTATTGATAAATGAGAGGGAAAATTTTGGGGTACAACAACTGCCCCTGTTCAATCTTCTTGAACCTGAAGAGTTAGATTTGTGAGCTTTTCCGTTCGTGACTCAAAAGTAAAAGATGATTGGACACTAGAGTGCCCGTAAATTTGTACTCGACAAAGTGTAGTTGAGGGAATGGGCTTAAAGATGCCATTTGGAGAGATGGTAGATTTTGTTGGAGATGGGCTTGTAGATGCCACCCAAGAATGTTTGTTGAATAGTTACTTGTAAGCTGAAAGAATGAGTATCAGAATGGTGTCCGCGTGTGGAACGTATCTGAGCTGTATCTGGAGACTGAATCTGTATCAGCAACAGAATAGCATCTGCGTCTGGAGTGTATCCGTATTGTATCTGAACTTGAATATGAATAAGTAACAGAATAGCTTCCGTGTCTGGAGCGCATCTGAACTGTATCTGTAATCTGAATGAGTGACAGAATGGCAACCGTGTCTGGAGCGTATATGGATTGTATCATGAACTTGAAATCTGAATAAGTGTCAGAATGACATCCGTGTCTGGAGCATATCTGAACTGTATCTGTAATCTGAATGAGTAACAAAATGGCAACCGTGTCCGGAGCATATCTGAATTGTATCTGAAAGTTGAATCTGAACAAGTATTAGAATGGCTTCCGTATCTGGAGCGTAAATGAGTATCGGAATGGCATCCGTGTCAGGAGCGTATCTGAACTGTATCTGATAGTTAAAATCTGAATGAGTATCAGAATGGCATCCGTATCTGGAGCGTATCTGAACTGTATCATGATTGCACATTATTTAACAGTAGCTGTTAATCTTATCCTGAAAAGGGTAAAATGTTAGCTGGAACATAAAATTATGTTGCATGAAACGTATGATGCAATATATGTGTTTTATCAATGTTTATGATATGTGGATGTAATGTATGCGCATGTAAGCTGATTTGTTGTATTGCTGAGGAAAATAAATCCTTGACTGCTGCTGAGGATATGTGGATTCTTCATGTCTTGAAGTTGGAGTAATGACAAAAAATTTGTCGTGAGAGTAGTGCCGTATACTTCTTGAGGAATCTACTTGGGAAATCTAGAGAATTTTGATGACTTCTACTTGAGGAATCTTAGATCAAGACTGCCGGGGATGCTTGTTAAGAATGTTTGTATATTGCACTGGGGAATGTTGAGATCTGCTGGGGATACCCAACTTCCTTAAGGCTGATAGAGTAGGCTAACTCTGCTTGGGGAGGGTATTGTTGACTTGCTGGCTCACTCTCTAGGGAATTAAGGTATCTTGGTTACATTCTTCAGCCGAACTTACCTTGGTACCTGGGTGGACATAGCAATTAGATCGCTTAGACAACTCATTATTGCCCCTGTTTCTAATGTCACCTGTAATTAAACCTTTGTTTTGCATGTAAATATTTATGAGTTAGCAATTAGTGTCAAATGCATATATCAAAAATTTAACATTGGACGTTCTTCGCAAAACAAAACAGAAAAAGGAAAAAACAATTGGCAATTGGTCTGAACTGTGAATTTGTATTGATTTTTGAATTTGCCTGTAAATATGCATTTATGTACAAGAGGCTGACGTCCTAGTAAGAGAACGCCGTCGAACAACAGAGTTTATACAATTTTGTACAAAGAAAACAAAACAGCTGTGTGAAAAGAATAATCCCACTGGGTTCCAACTCTGCTATCGCCTTTATATCTTCGAGCGTCTCATCACTTGGCTGCTCAGTTGAAGATGAAGCTGATTGATCGATGCCGTCTGAACTTGACAATTGATACCGGATTCTGGATGCAAGATGATCCAATGAGACATAGTATTACGCTTTAATCCCTAACTTTTGCCTGGACCGCTGTTGTACCCCAAAATTTGCCCTCCCTATTTCTCAACATTTTCTCATCACAAGGCCCTTGGAGCTCAAGATCCAGTTGGGGTTTCCTCTGCTCAAGACTTCTCCTTGCACTGTTGACCCAAATTAGGGTTTGTGTTTGCACAAAGGTGTTTTGACCTAAAATGCTTAAGATGACTTTCATGCTTCATGTTGGACTCCCAAGTCTATCCATACCAAGTTTCAAGCCTTGATTCCAAATTTTGCCCAGTCAATTGGACAGTTGACCTAGAAATCAGTTGTATTGGGGAAAAAGTCAACTGTGGCCAATTGACAGTCAAACCTCATGATTTTTGACCCACATTAACATTATGAACTCATATGGACCATTTGATCAAGTTTGGATCACAATTCCCCAAGAAATTTGATCAGATCACCAAAAGGGCAAAATGGTCATTTTTAGGGTTTTGACTGCACAAAGGCAATTTTTGACTGTTTGACCTAGCAAATGGCAAACCAAGCTCACATATGGACTCAAGGACCCCATGGAATTGTCTTGACATGCTCAACAAGTTCAAAAGATCCCAAATGCACAAGATTGACAGTTGAATTTTCCAGTCAATTGATCAATTTTGATTGTATACTGAAAAGTCAAACTTTGACTTTTTGGTCAAAATCAAATGTCAAGATTCATTTTTTCATCAAAACATGCCAAATCATGAAACTCGTTCATCAAGAAATCAAGAATTGCAAATTAGGGTTTGAAATGAAGATTTTTCATAACTTAGAATTTTTCTAAGTTATGAAAAACCCTAATTTTTTCCTAACTTTGTCCCACTTTCTCACCAAGATTCATTTGGATTCAAGGAAAAGTCAAAACATGAAAGTTGTAGACCATTGCAAAATCTACAACTTTGATTCACAAAGTTTTCTCAAAAGAAGCATGTAGCTCAAGTTACAATTTTTGGAACAAGGGTACCAAACCATTCTTAACTTAGTGAAATTTTGACCTATTTTAGGCAGGATTTTTGCCCAACTTCATGGTAATGTTTCACATGCTTCCACTTGGAATTTCAATTTGCATTTCAAAGATGGATTGTAGTACACATTCCAAGCTTTCCAAAATGTCCAAGAACTCATCAAACAACCTCATGGTTAGAGAGAATCGAATTTTGCAATATGGGAAAAACTCACTTTGTTCATGAGCCATTTACATGTTCATAACTTGTGCAACTTTTCAAATCAGCATGCATAAGCTATTTACAGGCCTCTAATCCCATTTGCACTCAATAATTAAATTCCAATCCATTGTGTGTTAGCATTATTTTGTGCATTTGGACATTACATGTTAGATTAAGCCTTAATTAGAAAAAGCACTTTATCCGTTTTTGTAAAATTTGGCTTTATGTCAAGTTTGTGAATCAAGGAGTACAATGCATATCTTTGGACACAAGATTCATGGAGATATCACACTGATCAAGGCTCAAGTGTGCAGCATACTTGAGGGGCCTGTACAAGTCTAGAGAACCACTTGACCTTTTCTTGCTTAAGTGTGAAGAAACATTGCATAACAATACACAACTCTCATCTCAGCAAAAACCAACTTAAGCAAACTTGTCAAACACATTCCAAACAATCACCCTGACCTGAAACACGAGCCTATCACCTCAAATACCTCCCCATTCACAGAATCACCATTGAACTGCACAAAAACAGGGCATCCCTGCAGTTTGAGTGGCACAGTTCATTTCCATCGTGCATCTTGGCCAAAACCAGTTCAAACACTTTCCCTACCATCCATACAAACTGTCCAAAGCATTAGGAGTAGACTGTAACACCTCTAATCAGTTTTGCCATTTTCATTTCTTCCTCTTGCAGGTTGACTTCTGCAGCTTGATATAGAAGGTTTCAAAGCATACCAAGTATTGGAATAGCATCCTCATACATCAAGCAAGCTATCCAAATCCTTATCTCGTCCTGAAAGCTCCTCCATTGCCAGACACGATTCCAAATGAACAGGTAAGTTCATGAACCTCTATCTCTCAATGTAGGAAGAATTAGCTCTAAGTTTGTGAATGAAAAATGTCATGCTCATGCCCCTGAAACTATACATATCTTTACTTTCCATTTATTTTGCCTGTGCTATGAGAATTTGAGGTCTGAACATTGATAAAAAGTTAGGTTAAGATTTAGGAATGGAGAAATTCTCTCTCATTTCTGAGAGTTAGGATGAGTTCTTTACATGTCCAGAATCGTGGCTTGATGCTTAACACTTTTCATGTTATGAGTTTGTGCTAAAAGTCCAGGAATCAGGAGTTGTGTTTGAAGCTAGAAAAGGCGCGTGTTTTCAAAGGTTTTGTCTGAAGGTTGAAGACAAAGTCTTCTTGGGCTGGGCCTGAGTTGATTTCTTTTTTTGCACCATGCTTTTACAGTTGCACCCCCTGGCCCATTTTGAAATATCTTTATTATTTCAGATTTTTTCCTTTTGATTTTGTTTTTATATTTTTGTCTAAACATGAAAAAACATTAAAATTATTTTTCTCACATTTTTTTTGCATTTTTTTGACATTTATTTTGTTTCTTTTAGTTTTGTACATAAATAATATACAAATACTATTATTTTTAAAATAACTAAAAAATAATACAAACATATTTTAGTTCTGATTTTTTTATTTTATTTTCTCTCTTGAAATTTTTTTATATAAAATATACTTTTTTTGAAAATTAAATATTTTATTTTTGTATATATAATATATATTTAGTAAATAATATAAATACTTACATATTTATTAGTATATTTAGGAAAAAAATACAAAATATATACATTTTTATTTTTTTATTAATATTTAATATTAAAAATACCTTTTTACAAATATACTTCATTTTTATTTTATTTTTGTATGTAATTAGTAAATATTGTATATAATACATATTAAATGATAAATACCTTTTATTTGCAAAATTAGGGTTTTGCCCTAAATACCTAAAAAACTCCAAAAATTAATACTTTTTTTATTTTGTTTATTTGACATATAAAAAACACTTTTTTTTCATGCATATAAAAAACATTTTTTGCATCTTGCATATTTATTCCATTTTTATTTAATTGTTGTATATTAAATAATTTGTATAATTCCCCAATTTGATGTAATAGTCTAGGTTTAAATTCCTTGTCAAAATACCCCCATTTGAACATTTGTACCCCCCTCCCCATATATTGTGTTGTAATAACTTAGGAACTTTATTTTGTCGCACTTTAACGCTTTCTAATTATGCCATGTTAGAATTAGGGTTTGTATGCAAGTCAATTAACCAAAATAGTTTGACCTAATTTCAAGATAAACAAGCATGAAAATGGACAACACTAATCACACTTGCACCCCTAGGGTATTCCACTTGTTGCCTTCAATAATGGGCCATATTGCATGTTAGGTTTCTTTGGCAAAAACAAAACAATCAAATGATCATAGTCCCTCGATGAAGCTTTCGAAAGTTGCCTTAAAAATGATCAAGTCCCTTAAAGGAAAATTGCCCAAAGATACTTGGCACCATTGCAATTATGGTCTAAACGATGACTCGGGCCCGTCCCGTTAACATCCTAACACAAGATTGTCCACCAAATACAATGGTGGAACAAAATTGTTAAAAGGGTTAAAACATAGCAAAAATCTTTGAGAACTTTAGGGTAGATATCTCTTAAGTACTTGTCAACTTGCAAAACAAAAACACTTGCCTATTTTTCAAACCGCACATCACTACACTTTCAAAACAACTTTCAAAAACCTTGAAACATCTTTTGAAAAAGACAAACACCTTTTGTAAAACATTCGAGTAAAGAATTGTTACAAGGGTTGCCTAGACAAGGCATCTTTTTCAAAACATTTTCAAAACCACGCACAAAGCACCATTTCAAACAATTGAAAACCAAGGCAAGTTGATATAAGCAAGTAACTAAGAGCCCATGGATAACCATGGATAGAAAGGATGCTAATACCTTCCCTTTCTATAATCTACTCCCCGAACCCACGAAATATCTCAAAGGTTTTTGCTGTGCTTTTTAAACCTTTCCTTAGGATAAAATAAAAAGTCGGTGGCGACTCTTGCTCAACTGAAACATTTGCGAAAACAAACGCAAAAACCCTAGTCAATTCTCCCACCGTATCACAGAATTGGCGACTCTGCTGGGGAGAAACTTAAAAGTGGAGTAACCTTAGGGCTTAGATCACCCTCTTGCATGACTAATTGTTTGATTTGATTGCTTTATATCTTGGTTCTTTTGTTTGGGTTTGCAATCCTACACCCGGATTTGGGGAAACATTCATAGATAGCAATACGTTGTGGAAATTGTGCGGGGTATACCGACACGGTCGAAGCAATAGCTATATTAGTGCGACATATTTGTGAGTACCGGTAACCCTTGAGTTCAATCAAGGAGAGTACGGGGCCGCTGAGTGATGTCACTAATCACTAATGACCTAGAACCTTACTTGACCATCTTGGCCTTACATTAGAGGTAGTGAGATGACCGGCTTTGGTGCAGTCCGAAGTTGGTAGATACTCGATACTACACTCATTGAGGGTTGTTTTCTTGGAATATTTTGGTCGCTAGTTAAGTGGCTAAACCAAAACAATGAACAATGAAAACAATCCAATGATATTGATCTCCTTAGAACCCGGTTACTATTTATAGGACAGGTTTTTAAGCCAACTACACTCAAGAGGGTACTTACCTATGAAACCACATACAAGCCTGAAACTAGGGTTTGGTGTGATTTGCTTGTACATATGTTTGTGCATACATCATAAACATCATAAAGCATCATATGCATTCACTAACCATCTCAAGGGTTTAGATCTTCATCTTTGTTCTTGTTTTGTAGGTCATGGAAATTCTTCGAAGAAAAACCATCCAAGTCAACCTTGTGAGAATCTCTCCTCAACTCAAGGAGCTCACATCAAGGATTCCGGAAAGCTCATCCTTCAGTGAAAGACATGGTAGATTGCCCAGCCTAGTCAACACCAACATTGAAGAGGATATGATGAAAGTGCTATTCCAGTTCTTTGACCCTCTTCATCACTGTTTCACTTTCCCCGACTATCAGTTGGTGCCCACTTTGGAGGAATTTTCTCAACTCCTGAGAATCCCTATCCTTAATCAACTACCATACAACGGTACGGAAAAGGAACCAAAGCCTGAAGATGTTGCTCGAGCACTACATCTACAGCCATCTAACATCAAGGGGCATTGGGAAACCAGAAGCGGCGTCAAAGGATTCTTAGCAAAATTCTTGTTTGAGAAGGCACAAGAATGTTGGAATTTATTGGACCTACAAGCCTTTGAAGAAATTGTGGCACTCCTTATCTATGGGTTGGTCTTGTTCCCAAATCCTGACCAGCTGGTAGATGTCAATGCCGTCAAAATCTTCTTATCCAGAAATCCAATACCAACATTGCTTGGGGACATTCTTCACTCATTTTACACACGAACAATGAGAAAGATGGGTGTTCTCATGTGCTGTACTCCTCTCCTCGCAAGGTGGTTTATTTCGCACCTTCCACAATCTGTCTTAAAGAATGACCAAGGCTCAAGGTGGTCCCAACGGTTGATGACTCTTACTCACTCTGATGTACATTGGTGTTCTCGGTCCAGAGAAAATGTCATCATCATCGATCGTTGTGGAGAGTTCCCTAATGTTCCATTACTTGGCATTAGAGGGGGCATTACCTACAACCCTTGCCTAGCTTTGAGGCAATTTGGATATGCACGGAGGAATGGCCCTCACGACATGTTGATTCCCGACCTAGTTTTTGACTTCGACAACGATGCGCAAGGACTTCGCCAAAGATTCATCAGAGCTTGGAGGATGCCCAACAAGGTTGATAGCAAGACACTGGGGCACAAGAACTCCATCCTTCTTGAACCTTATCTCAAGTGGGTACGAGCCTGAGCCCAGAGTTTAATGATGCCTTATCCTCATGTTCTCCCTGTGATTAAAGAGCCCGTTAAGGAAGGAGAGGTTCCCTACACCATCCTATATCCTGACATGCCTACATCATGGGAGGAAATGCAGAAAAGTTGGATCCAACTCAAGGAGGAACGGAACACTTTTGAAGCCAGCTTCTACGCCAGCGAGAAGAAGGTTCTAGAGCTTACCTGCCGACTCCATGAGGAAGAGACTCTCAACACCTACATCGCGCCAAAGAGGATGCGCAACATCTTTTTACCTTGAGAAGTTTTTGTAATATTTGGCCCATGGGGCATTTATGTACTGACAAATTTCTTCTTATTAATATGACGTGCGTTCTCTTTTGTTTGCAACAATTTTGAATATTCTAAATCCTTGAATGCATTGCATACATAAGCATACCATTCATCATGTGCATAAGCAGGTCTCACGCCAGGTTTCCTTATATGTCTGCTGTTTATTTCAGTAGGATGGATCTCGAGCAAACAGTCAAGGACTTGCAGGCTCAAAATGCACAGTTTCAACAACTCCTGATGACCTTGGCTAAGGGTCAGGAGGATCTAAAGACCCTACTGGGGAATAAAGACCCAGTGAAAAAGAAGAAAAAGAGGCTCGGGGTGGCTACTTTAGGAAGAAGATTTGAAGGAGAAGCCAGAAGAGTGCTTGAATTTCCTCCTACTTCTGAGGAGGGGACCAGTAAAGGGGGTGGGGCTGCGGTACCTTCCGAGTCCGACATGGAAGAAGAGGAGGCTGAAGAGGATGAAGACTATTCTGATCAACAATACCCTCCGGCTGATGACAAATACAAAGGTTTAGAAGACAGGTTGGCAGCCATGGAGCTGCAGAGAGTGCCGGGTTTAGATTTCGAAGACTTGGGTTTAGTTGCCGGGATTGTGATTCCCCCAAAGTTCAAAGTGACAGTTTTTGTGAGGTATGACGGGCTGTCCTGTCCAAAAATGCATCTCAGGTCCTACATAAGGAAGATCCAACCTTATACGGCAGATAAGAACCTTTGGATCCATTTCTTTCAAGACAGCCTTTTTGGAGCTCAACTAGAGTGGTTCTATCAGCTAGAGGGAACCAGTGTCCGAAACTGGGAAGACTTGGCCACTGCTTTTTACAAACAATATCAGTATAATTCTGACCTTGCTCCCACGCGTACCCAACTTCAGGGTATGTCACTAGGAACAGGCGAAGGATTCAAAGAATATGCATAAAAATGGAGGGATTTGGCTGGCAGGGTGCAGCCGCCTTTAACCGACCGTGAACTTGTTGACATGTTTCTAGGGACCCTGTCTGGTCCATTCTTCAACCATCTGATTGGTAACTCTTCCGCGGGGTTTACCGATTTGATCTTAACAGGCGAGAGAATAGAAGCTGGCATCAAGTCAGGGAAGATTCAGAAGGGTGCCGCTGCAAGTGTTGAGAAGAAACCTTTCAAGAAGGAAACGGCTGTGGTATACTCTCAGCGAAGAGCAGGGAAGACTGAACGCCGGCCAACTGTGGGGGCCATAATGATCCAAAATCCATCAAGTGAGCAGCCTCGCTATAACCAGTCCAGACCAAATCAACAACGGGTGGAACGGCCACAACGGCAGTTCACCCGCATTAATATGACGCCAGCGCAAGTGCTTCCCCATCTGTTAAAGTTGAATCTCGCCACTATCAAAGAGGCACCAAAAAATGTGAATACGTCCTCTCCGCATTACCATCCTAATGCTAAATGCGCCTACCATTCTGACAGTGTCGGGCACGACACCAATGATTGTTGGGCACTCAAGCATAAAATCTAAGACCTGATAGAGGCGAAGGAGGTGGAGTTCGACGCTCCAGAGAAGCCGAACGTGATATCTGCTCCAATGCCGAAGCACGGCCGAAATGTCAATGCCATTGAAGAAGATTTGTATGTTGCTTATGTCAATGATCTGATAACTCCGTTGTTAACCATCAAGTTGAAGATTGCTACTGCTGTTACTCTCTGCCGTTTGATTGTCCGTTACTGAAGAAAGGCATCCAAGGCCTAATGGACAGTCGACAGATTTTATTTGAAAAAGTTTCTGCCATTCCAACCCATATTGAAGATGTCTCAATTATAACCATTCACACCAATCTTTCCAAGGCCGTCAGAAAGCCTGTTAAGATTACGCCAGCTACGAAGTCTGTTCCTTTGAAGATAACAATGTCAGGGCCTGTCCCCTACATTTCTGAGAAGTCAATACCATGGAACTACGGCGGTGACGTCTACTACCATGGTATTAAACAAATTGAAATAACTGAAGGAAGCTCGGATGAGGAAGAAGCCAGCATTGGAAACATTGCGGGCACGAGCAAAATCACCCGGAGCGGGAGAATATTTTCTCCAGAGATTGCCCCTCCAAGAGCAATCTTTGGACCCTCATCTGCTGCCGAAGTTATCCCTGCACCAGTAAAACTCTCCGCTAGAACCCCATTGATTGAAGAGGTTGTAATTCCTAGTATTGTCCCTCCTACCGCTGCTGATAAAGGTAAGGGAACCCAAGATGAGCTCCTCAGGACGAGGGCTCAACCCTTGGTCATCCCGGAAACCTCCAAGAAATAAATGGAAGAGATCTTGAAGATAATCAAAAGGAGTGATTACGACGTGGTAGAACAACTGGGGCAAACCCCCTCGAAGATCTCCATGTTGGCACTACTACTTTGCTCAGAAGCGCACGCTAAGGCTCTGATAAAATTCCTGAAGGCAGCCCATGTGCCCCAGGAAACCTCTGCAGATCAATTCCAAAATTGCGCGGCCAGCCTTACTGCGGACAATGGATTAGGTTTCTCTGATGCCGACCTAACTCCTAAAGGTAGAAACCACAATGATGCTTTGCATATTTCAGTCGAGTGCCGAGGAACTACTCTCGCGCATGTCTTGGGCGACACTGGTTCGTCGCTGAATGTACTGCCTAAGAAAGCTTTGGACCGACTAGATTGTGAAGGTTTAGAGTTGAAGCTGAGTGATATAGTTGTCAGAGCTTTCGATGGTTCGAAGAGGATGGTCCATGGGGAAGTTGATATTCCCATCAAGATAGGCACTGAGGTGTTTAAATCTACTTTCTACGTGATGGACATCCGTCCGTCATACTCTTTCTTATTGGGTAGGCCGTGGATACACCATGCCGGGGCAGTCACCTCTTCCTTACATCAAATGTTGAAGTATCCTGTCAAGGGAAAGATCATAACCGTCCATGGTGAAGAGGAGTATATGATCAGCCACCTGAACTCCTTTCGGTATGTGGAGGTAGAGGGTGAGTTCATTGAGACACCTTTCCAGCATTTCGAAGAAGTCCCTCCTGAAATAACAGTAGCAAAGTTGGTAGCTGAAGTACCAAAGCAGATGGCCAGGATGGCATCTCTGGAAGACGCAAAGGCCGCAATAAAGGAGGGGAGGAATTCAGCATGGGGGCAGTTGCCTGATATCCCACATAAAACAGACAAATTTGGATTAGGATTCACCACGGCGGGACAGAAAGCTATGCACCGTTCAAAGATTGAAAGGGCGCCAATCAAGATTTCTCCTTACGGAATCAACGCTTTGGGGGGTGAAGACGAAGAGAACGACATGGAAGAGTGGATTTACCCAACTGTCAAAGGAGGACTATGCAATTGGGAGGCAAAGGACTTTGTCCCCATCACTTTTATTAATCAGTAATTTATCTGTCAAACATTTCCTATGGTCTGTAATAATTACTTTTGAACAATCCGCACACTATCTTTTTACCTCATGCCTTGCCCGGGGCATGTAGGTCCATTTGTAAGGGTTTTGATTATTTTCATATCCATATGCCATGTTTAATGATTCATTGGACGTTTTTCATTTGATAAACTGATGTGTTCATTTTCTTTCCTTTTGCATTTTTTGTTTAAGGATGGCTATCCCTTACACACACTCACACTCACAAATGCAGGTACCCATCCACTCTGGATTCCATGGGTGACTATTCTGCTATATCCTTCAATAACTCTGAAGATCTGGTCAATCAAGCCGAGTATGAAGATGACGAAGGTTGTGAAGTACCAGGGGAACTAGCCAGACTTCTACAGCAAGAGGAAAGGGCCATCTTACCTCACGAAGAGTCATTGGAAACTGTCAACTTAGGAACCGAGGAAGACCGGAAGGAGGTGCAAGTGGGTGCCAATCTGGAACCAAGTGTCAAGGAACACCTGATACAGTTGTTGAATGAGTAAGTTGAAATCTTTGCTTGGTCTTATGAAGACATATCGGGTTTAGACACAGACATCGTGGTTCACCATCTCCCCACAAGAGAGGATTATCCACCGATCAAACAAAAAGTCCGCCGAATGAGGCCTGACATGTCTGAAAAGATCAAAGCAGAAGTGATGAAGCAATTCGACGCTGGCTTTCTGGCTGTTACATCTTATCCTCAATGGGTCGCTAATATCGTGCCAGTACCTAAAAAAGATGGCAAAGTCAGGATGTGTGTGGACTAACGGGATTTAAATAGGGCCAGCCCCAAAGATGATTTTCCGCTACCACACATTGACATTTTAATCGACAATACAGCTCAGCACAAAGTGTTTTCCTTCATGGATGGATTCTCGGGTTACAATCAAATCAAAATGGCCCCCGAAGATATGGAGAAAACAACTTTTGTCACACAATGGGGAACTTTCTGTTACAAGGTGATGCCGTTCGGACTGAAGAACGCTGGGGCAACTTATCAACGCGCCATGGTAGCTTTGTTTCATGATATGATACATCATGAGATTGAGGTTTACGTAGACGATATGATAGCTCGGTCACAAACAGAGGAGGAGCACCTTGAACATCTAGAAAAGCTGTTTTCCAGGTTGAAAGAATACAAACTCAGGCTGAATCCAAGTAAGTGCACTTTTGGAGTTAGGTCTTGTAAACTTCTGGGATTCATTGTAAGCAACAAAGGCATTGAAGTCGATCCAGCAAAAGTAAAAGCAATACAAGAGATGCATGCTCCCCGTATTGAAAAGGAGGTTAGAGGGTTCTTGGGGCGCTTGAACTATATTGCCAGATTCATTTCTCATCTGACTTCTACCTGTGAGCTAATTTTCAAACTATTGAAGAAAGATCAGGTAGTCAAATGGAACGAAGATTGCCAAGCTGCTTTTGATAAGATCAAGGAGTACTTGCTAGAACCTCCTATTCTGATGCCACCCGTCGAAGGAAGACCATTGATCATGTATCTGACCGTCTTGGATAACTCAATGGGGTGTGTTTTGGGCCAGCATGACGAGTCTGGTCGAAAAGAGCATGCTATTTATTACCTTAGCAAAAAGTTTACCGACTGTGAGACTCGCTACTCACTGCTCGAGAAAACTTGTTGCGATTTGGTATGGGCTGCTCGCCGACTAAGGCAGTATATGTTGACTCATACTACCCTGTTGATTTCCAAAATGGATCCTATCCAGTATATCTTCGAGAAGCCTGCTTTATCTGGAAGAATAGCTAGATGGCAAATGATCCTAACTGAGTATGACATCCAGTACACCACTCAAAAAGCTATAAAGGGGAGTGTACTAGCTGACCATCTGGCTCATCAAGCTATCGAAGATTATCAACCCATGAGATTTGACTTCCCAGACGAGGACATCATGAATTTGGATAACATTGAAGGTAACGGACCGTATGACGGACCCGAAAAGGGATCCCGATGGACCCTTTACTTTGATGGTGCTTCAAATGCACTTGGAAACGGCATCAGTGTGGTACTCATTTCCCCGGAAGGTTGTCACACACCTTTCACGGCCCGACTTTGCTTCAGCTGCACAAACAACATGGCTGAATATGAAGCTTGCATCTTTGGTCTCAAGGCTGCTGTAGACTTGGGGATCAAATCTTTGATCGTATTTGGGGACTCGGCTTTGGTTATCAGTCAAATCAAAGGAGAGTGGGATACCAAGCATCCTAATCTTATCCCATACAAAGAACATGTCTTGACATTGTTTCCTCATTTCGAGAAAATTACCTTCGAGCATTTCCCGCGAGAAGAGAATCAGCTAGCAGATGCTCTAGCTACAATGTCTTCCATGTTTAAACTCAACTTGGATAACGAGGCTCCCCAAATCACCATCAAGCGAATGGATGAACCCGCACATTGTCACGAGATTAATTCCGAAGAAGTAGTGGAACAACCCTGGTTCCATGAAATCAAAAGGTATCTCCAGACTAGAGATTATCCCGAAGGAGCTTCCGTAAATGATAAAAAATTCTTAAGGAAATTTGCTGCCAAATTCTTCCTGAGCAACGACATCCTTTACAAACGAAGCCATGATTGTGTATTACTCTGATGCGTAGACAAAGCTGAAGCAGAGTTGATCATGGATGAGATACACAGCGGCACATTTGGCACTCACTTGAGCGGGCATACAATGGCTAAGAAGATCCTAAGGGCGGGCTATTACTGGTCTACCATGGAAGCTGACTGCCATCAACATTCCCGTACTTGCCACAAGTGTCAAGTCTACGCTGACAAGGTTCATATCCCTCCGGTTCCTCTCAACGTTCTGACTGCTCCTTGGCCATTTGCAATGTGGGGCATTGACATGATTGGAGAGATCAAGCCCACGGCTTCCAACGGACATCGTTTCATCCTGGTTGCCATTGACTATTTCACCAAATGGGTCGAAGCAGCTTCCTTCGCCTCTGTTACTAAAAATGTGGTTGCCCGCTTCATCAAGCAAAATCTCATATGCCGGTATGGTGTTCCAGACAGGATCATCACGGACAACGGTACAAATCTGAATAACACGATGATCACCGCATTGTGCGAACAATTCAAGATTTATCATCACAATTCATCTCCCTATCGGCCGAAGATGAACGATGTTGTTGAAGCTGCGAACAAAAACATTAAGAAGATCATTCAGAAAATGACAGTCACTTACAAAGACTGGCATGAGATGTTACCGTTTGCTCTACATGGATACCGTACGACGACACGTACTTCAACCGGGGCAACACCATTTTCTTTGGTATATGGCATGGAAGCTGTCCTGCCTATGGAAGTTCAGATTCCTTCTCTAAGGATTATGAAGGATGCATGTTTGAATGAAGATGATTGGATTCAGACCCGACTTGATCAACTCAATCTAATCGACGAGAAACGACTCGCTGCTGTATGCCATGGTCAGACGTATCAAAAGCGGATGATCAAGGCCTTCAATAAGAAAGTCAGACGTCAAGTGTATCAATTCGGAGATCTCGTAATCAAGCGGATTATCTTGCCGCAAAGTGATCCCAGGAGCAAATGGACTCCTACATATGAAGGACCATTTGTGATCAAAAGCATATTTTCTGGTGGTGCAATGATTCTGACCACCATGGACGGCGACGATTTTCCACACCCTGCAAACGCAGACATAGTCAAAAGATACTACGCATAAAATAACCCGACAAGTCGAAAACCCGAAAGGGCGGCTTGGGCAAAAATGGGCATCCCGGTGAACCGAAAACCTGAAAGGGCAGTTCAGGCAAAAATTAGGGATAAAAAAAAAATCTGTACACCCGGCAAGTTGAAAACCCGAAAGGGCGGCTTGGGCAAAAAGGGGTTTCCCGGTGGATCGAAAACCCGAAAGGGAGATTCAGGCAAAAGTTAGGGAATTAAAGCGTATGACTATGTCTCGTCGGATCACTTCAAAGACAATCTCTTCATCAACCAGTCCCAAGCTTCTGATCAATTCAGCCATCGGCAGACGAAGCATTGAATGGACAGATATTCAGAGTTGTGAAGGATATAGCGGAATGGAATCCCATGGAATTATTTCACATAGCCATCTTTCTTTTGTATAAATTTCTTCAATATTTACAACGACATCCTCTTACTAGGATGATCGTCTCCTTTGTACAAATATACTCATAGAAAATTAATACAAATACTTTTCCAGGAATCTGCGTCGTTTCCTTTTCTCTTTTCTTTTTGCACTTATGTTTTATTTGAGAAACGTCCAATGTTTTGTTAAATAGGCATATGCATTTGAACATAAGCATTCCCTTAAGAATCAAGAAAGACGATTACTAGTAAATTGAAGGTGCAGTTAGGTATCTTGATACCCTTTCAAAGGAAATCCCGAGAAGATTTGAAATCCGCATTCTTCAGTCAGAACTTAATTCCCTAAACGGAGTCAGACTTCAGGACCCTCGTCAGCAAAAGCTTTCTCAAAACTGATTTCCCCAGCCAGAGAACCCTCCAGAACTCAATTCCCCTCAGAGTTAAGTCTCAGTATCCCCAGCAGAGCTAAAACTTCAAACTATCAATCCCCAGCAGAACCAGACTGGTGAACCTTCTCCCCACAGAGATACTTCTCACTAGACTGAAGATTCTCAGTTTTACATCCCCAGCATGAGTCTACCAGGTTCTAAAATCCCCAGTAGAAATCATCAGAAATTCTCTTACCCTGCAAGTCACCAAGGAAATTCCAAGTCCCCGCAAGTGGTTCTAAGGCCCCTCACTGATTGAAGATCTGGTATTCCCCAGCAACAACCAGGGAATTATTCTTCCCGGCAGAAGTCAAGATGCTTTATCTTCAGCCATCTAGGATTCATTTATCCTCCGCAAGACAACCCTCCAGCTTACATGCACATTCATTTACATTCATATCATATAACATACATCGCATCATGCATCATGACATTGCATATAACTAACTCTTTACCTTTTCAGGTAAGATCAGTCGACAGACAAAAATCATTATCTTCCGAGATTCTTTCTAGAAATAGTTCAGATGTGACCCAGACATGGCAACATTCTGATGCTTATTCCAGATTCATCCAGATGCAGTTTTATACGAGCTCATCATCAGGAAACCCTACACCGGTTCCTCCTCCACCCTCAAGACTTCTGAAAACAGTTCACGGGTTCTCCAAGTAACGGATATTAACCTATCGCTTGTTCATATTCTTCTCAAGACTTCTGAAAACAGTTTATGGATTCTTCCCAACAACGGATGTTAATCTATCGCTTGTTCAGACTCTTCTCAACTTCTAAAAACAGTTTATGGATTCTTCCCAACAACGGATGTTAATCTATCACTTGTTCAGATGCAACTTTTTGAAAACAGTTTACGGACGCTTCCCAACAACGGATGCTGCTCTATTGCTTATTCAACTTCAAGATTTCTGAAAACAGTTTATGGATTCTTCCCAACAACGGATGTTAATCTATCGCTTGTTCAGACTCTTCTCAACTTCTGAAAACAGTTTATGGATTCTTCCCAACAACGGATGTTAATCTATCACTTGTTCAGATGCAACTTTTTGAAAACAGTTTACGGACGCTTCCCAACAACGGATGTTGCTCTATTGCTTATTCAACTTCAAGATTTCTGAAAACAGTTTATGGATTCTTCCCAACAACGGATGTTAATCTATCGCTTGTTCAGACTCTTCTCAACTTCTGAAAACAGTTTATGGATTCTTCCCAACAACGGATGTTAATCTATCACTTGTTCAGATGCAACTTTTTGAAAACAGTTTACGGATGCTTCCCAATAACGGAAGCTGCTCTATTGCTTATTCAACTTCAAGATTTCTGAAAACAGTTTATGGATTCTTCCCAACAACGGATGTTAATCTATCGCTTGTTCAGACTCTTCTCAACTTCTGAAAACAGTTTATGGATTCTTCCCAACAACGGATGTTAATCTATCACTTGTTCAGATGTAACTTTTTGAAAACAGTTTACGGACGCTTCCCAACAACGGATGCTGCTCTATTGCTTATTCAACTTCAAGATTTCTGAAAACATTTCACGGGTTCTCCAAGTAACGGATGTTAACCTATCGCTTGTTCAGATTCTTCTCAAGACTTCTGAAAACAGTTTACGGATTCTTCCCAACAACGGATGTTAATCTATCGCTTGTTCAGACTCTTCTCAACTTTTGAAAACAGTTTACGGATGCCTCCAGACACGGATGACAATCTATTGCTTATTCAGACCTCAGTTCAGAGACGGTCCAAAACATGGACACCTTTCTGCTACTCATTCCAGATGGCATCTTTAAACCCATCCCCGACACGATTCTGTCACCCCTCCGGATGGCATCTTTAAGCCCATCTCCAAATGGCATCTCTAAGCCCACTCCTACATCCATTGCTTTGACGAGTGCAAATTTAAGGGCACTCTAGTGTCCAATCTCCTTTTACCCTCGAGTCGCGAAAGGCAACTTGCCAATCTAACTCTTCGGATTCAAGAAGATTGAACAGGGGCAACTGTTGTACCCCAAAATTTTCCCTCCCTATTTCTCAACATTTTCTCATCACAAGGCCATTGGAGCTAAAGATCCAGTTGGGGTTTCCTCTGCTCAAGACTTCTCCTTGCACTGTTGACCCAAATTAGGGTTTGTGTTTGCACAAAGGTGTTTTGACCTAAAATGCTTAAGATGACTTTCATGCTTCATGTTGGACTCCAAAGTCTATCCATACCAAGTTTCAAGCCTTGATTCCAAATTTTGCCCAGTCAATTGGACAGTTGACCTAGAAATCAGCTATATTGGGGAAAAAGTCAATTGTGGCCAATTGACAGTCAAACCTCATGATTTTTGACCCACATCAACATTATGAACTCATATGGACCATTTGATCAAGTTTGGATCACAATTCCCCAAGAAATTTGATCAGATCACCAAAAGGGCAAAATGGTCATTTTTAGGGTTTTGACTGCACAAAGGCAATTTTTGACTGTTTGACCTAGCCAATGGCAAACCAAGCTCACATATGGACTCAAGGACCCCATGGAATTATCTTGACATGCTCAACAAGTTCAAAAGATCCCAAATGCACAAGATTGACAGTTGAATTTTCCAATCAATTGATCAATTTTGACTGTATACTGAAAAGTCAAACTTTGACTTTTTGGTCAAAATCAAATGTCAAGATTCATTTTTTCATCAAAACATGCCAAATCATGAAACTCGTTCATCAAGAAATCAAGAATTGCAAATTAGGGTTTGAAATGAAGATTTTTCATAACTTAGAATTTTTCTAAGTTATGAAAAACCCTAATTTTTTCCTAACTTTGTCCCACTTTCTCACCAAGATTCATTTGGATTCAAGGAAAAGTCAAAACATGAAAGTTGTAGACCATTGAAAAATCTACAACTTTGATTCACAAAGTTTTCTCAAAAGAAGCATGTAGCTCAAGTTACAATTTTTGGAACAAGGGTACCAAACCATTCTTAACTTAGTGAAATTTTGACCTATTTTAGGCAGGATTTTTGCCCAACTTCATGGTAATGTTTCACATGCTTCCACTTGGAATTTCAATTTACATTTCAAAGATGGATTGTATTACACATTCCAAGCTTTCCAAAATGTCCAAGAACTCATCAAACAACCTCATGGTTAGAGAGAATCAAATTTTGCAATATGGGAAAACTCACTTTGTTCATGAGCCATTTACATGTTCATAACTTGTGCAACTTTTCAAATCAGCATGCATAAGCTATTTACAGGCCTCTAATCCCATTTGCACTCAATAATTAAATGCCAATCCATTGTGTGTTAGCATTATTTTGTGCATTTGAACATTACATGTTAGATTAAGCCTTAATTAGAAAAAGCACTTTATCCATTTTTGTAAAATTTGGCTTTATGTCAAGTTTGTGAATCAAGGAGTACAATGCATATCTTTGGACACAAGATTCATGGAGATATCACACTGATCAAGGCTCAAGTGTGCAGCATACTTGAGGGGCCTGTACAAGTCTAGAGAACCACTTGACCTTTTCTTGCTTAAGTGTGAAGAAACATTGCATAACAATACACAACTCTCATCTCAGCAAAAACCAACTTAAGCAAACTTGTCAAACACATTCCAAACAATCACCCTGACCTGAAACACGAGCCTATCACCTCCAATACCTCCCCATTCACAGAATCACCATTGAACTGCACAAAAATAGGGCATCCCTGCAGTTTGAGTGGCACAGTTCATTTCCATCGTGCATCTTGGCCAAAACCAGTTCAAACACTTTCCCTACCATCCATACAAACTGTCCAAAGCATTAGGAGTAGACTGTAACACCTCTAATCAGTTTTTCCATTTTCATTTCTTCCTCTTTCAGGTTGACTTCTGCAGCTTGATATAGAAGGTTTCAAAGCATACCAAGTATTGGAATAGCATCCTCATACATCAAGCAAGTTATCCAAATCCTTATCTCGTCCTGAAAGCTCCTCCATTGCCAGACACGATTCCAACTGAACAGGTAAGTTCATGAACCTCTATCTCTCAATGTAGGAAGAATTAGCTCTAAGTTTGTGAATGAAAAATGTCATGCTCATGCCCCTGAAACTATACATATCTTTACTTTCCATTTATTTTGCCTGTGCTATGAGAATTTGAGGTCTGAACATTGATAAAAAGTTAGGTTAAGATTTAGGAATGGAGAAATTCTCTCTCATTTCTGAGAGTTAGGATGAGTTCTTTACATGTCCAGAATCGTGGCTTGATGCTTAACACTTTTCATGTTATGAGTTTGTGCTAAAAGTCCAGGAATCAGGAGTTGTGTTTGAAGCTAGAAAAGGCGCGTGTTTTCAAAGGTTTTGTCTGAAGGTTGAAGACAAAGTCTTCTTGGGCTGGGCCTGAGTTAATTTCTTTTTTTGCACCATGCTTTTACAATTGCACCCCCCTGGCCCATTTTGAAATATCTTTATTATTTCTGATTTTTTCCTTTTGATTTTGTTTTTATATTTTTGTCTAAAGATGAAAAAACATTAAAATTATTTTTCTCACATTTTTTTGACATTTATTTTGTTTCTTTTAGTTTTGTACATAAATAATATACAAATACTATTATTTTTAAAATAACTAAAAAATAATACAAACATATTTTAGTTCTGATTTTTTAATTTTATTTTCTCTCTTGAAAACATTTTATATAAAATATACTTTTTTTGAAAATTAAATATTTTATTTTTGTATATATAATATATATTTAGTAAATAATATAAATACTTACATATTTATTAGTATATTTAGGAAAAAAATACAAAATATATACATTTTTATTTTTTTATTAATATTTAATATTAAAAATACCTTTTTACAAATATACTTCATTTTTATTTTATTTTTGTATGTAATTAGTAAATATTGTATATAATACATATTAAATGATAAATACCTTTTATTTGCAAAATTAGGGTTTTGCCCTAAATACCTAAAAAACTCCAAAAATTAATACTTTTTTTATTTTGTTTATTTGACATATAAAAAACACTTTTTTTTTCATACATATAAAAAACATTTTTTGCATCTTGCATATTTATTCCATTTTTATTTAATTGTTGTATATTAAATAATTTGTATAATTCCCCAATTTGATGTAATAGTCTAGGTTTAAATTCCTTGTCAAAATACCCCCATTTGAACATTTGTACCCTCCCCATATATTGTGTTGTAATAACTTAGGAACTTTATTTTTTCGCACTTTAACGCTTTCTAATTATGCCATGTTAGAATTAGGGTTTGTATGCAAGTCAATTAACCAAAATAGTTTGACCTAATTTCAAGATAAACAAGCATGAAAATGGACAACACTAATCACACTTGCACCCCTAGGGTATTCCACTTGTTGCCTTCAATAATGGGCCATATTGCATGTTAGGTATCTTTTTGCAAAAACAAAACAATCAAATGATCATAGTCCCTCGATGACGCTTTCGAAAGTTGCCTTAAAAATGATCAAGTCCCTTAAAGGAAAATTGCCCGAAGATACTTGGCACCATTGCAATTATGGTCTAAACGATGACCCGCGCCCGTCCCGTTAACATCCTAACACAAGATTGTCCACCAAATACAATGGTGGAACAAAATTGTTAAAAGGGTTAAAACATAGCAAAAATCTTTGAGAACTTTAGGGTAGATAGCTCTTAAGTACTTGTCAACTTGCAAAACAAAAACACTTGCCTATTTTTCAACATCACTACACTTTCAAAACAACTTTCAAAAACCTTGAAACATATTTTCAAAAAGACAAACACCTTTTGTAAAACATTCGAGTAAAGAATTGTTACAAGGGTTGCCTAGACAAGGCATCTTTTTCAAAACATTTTCAAAACCACGCACAAAGCACCATTTCAAACAATTGAAAACCAAGGCAAGTTGATCTAATCAAGTAACTAAGAGCCCATGGATAACCATGGATAGAAAGGGTGCTAATACCTTCCCTTTCTATAATCTACTCCCCGAACCCACGAAATATCTCAAAGGTTTTTGCTGTGCTTTTTAAACCTTTCCTTAGGATAAAATAAAAAGTCGGTGGCGACTCTTGCTCAACCGAAACATTTGCGAAAACAAACGCAAAAACCCTAGTCAGTTCTCCCACCGTATCACAACCGCCCTTTCGGGTTTTCAGTCCACCGGGATACCCATTTTTGCCCAAGCCGCCTTTTCAGGTTTTCGACTTGCCGGGTGTACAGATTTTTTTCATTTCATCCCTCATTTTGCCCGAACCCTTTTGGTTCGCCGGGAAGCCCTAATTTTTGCCTAGGTATGTCAACCTAGCGGGTCTTTTATCATGCGTAGTATCTTTTTACTATGTCTGCATTGGCGGGGTGAGGAAGGTCGTCACCGTCCATAGTGGTTAGAATCATGGCTCCTCCTGAGAAAACATGTTTAACCACAAATGGCCCTTCGTACGTAGGGGTCCATTTGCCCCTGGGATCACTCTGAGGAAGGATGATGCGTTTGATTACCAGATCCCCAACTTGATACTCTTGTGGTCTGACCTTCTTGTTAAATGCCCTGATCATCCGTTTTTGGTACGTTTGACCATGACAAATAGCAGTGAGTCTCTTTTCGTCAATTAGATTTAATTGATCAAGTCGTGTCTGGATCCAGTCATCTTTGCTCAAGCCTGCATCCTTCATTATCCGGAGAGAGGGTATCTGGACTTCAATAGGCAAGACTGCCTCCATGCCATAGACCAAGGAAAAGGGAGTTGCCCCGGTTGACGTTCTTGCTGAGGTACGGTACCCATGAAGAGCAAACGGTAACATCTCGTGCCAATCTTTGTAAGTCACTGTCATCTTCTGCACAATTTTCTTGATATTCTTATTCGCTGCTTCTACAGCCCCATTCATCTTCGGCCGGTAAGGATAAGAATTGTGGTGCTGTATCTTGAATCGCTCGCAGAGCTCAGTGATCATCTTGTTGTTAAGATTGGTACCATTGTCCGTAATGATCCTTTCGGGGACGCCGTATCGACAGATCAGGTTGTGCCGAATGAACCGTGCTACGACATTCTTGGTTATAGTAGCGTAGGAAGCTGCTTCAACCCACTTTGTAAAGTAATCGATCGCCACTAGGATGAAGCGATGCCCGTTGGACGCCGTAGGTTTAATCTCGCCGATCATATCAATGCCCCACATTGCAAAAGGCCAAGGTGCTGTCAAGACATTCAGAGGAACTGGAGGAACGTGCACCTTATCTGCGTAAATCTGGCACTTATGACATGTCCGAGAATGTTGGTAACAATCAGCTTCCATTGTGGACCAGAAGTATCCTGCCCGAAGGATCTTCTTTGCCCTAGTGTATCCACTAGAATGTGTTCCGAAGGTACCTTCATGCAGTTCTGCCATGATCCTTTCTGCTTCAGTCTTATCCACACAACACAATAAGGTTGAATCATGGTTTCGCTTGTATAGAATGCCGTTGCTAAGGAAGAACTTTGCTGCGAACCTTCTCAGAAACTCTTGTCGTTGACAGATGCACCTTCAGGGTATTCTTGAGCTTCCAGATACCTCTTCACCTCATGATACCAAGGTTTTTTAGTTACCACCTCAGCCTCAAGATCACAACAGTATGCAGGTTCGTCCAGTTTCCAGATGATGATCCGGGGAGCCTCATTGTCCCATTTGACTTTGAACATAGAAGACATCGTAGCCAACGCGTCCGCCAACTGATTCTCCTCTCTTGGAAAGTGTTCAAAAGTTATCTCTGTGAAATGGGGGATCAATGTCAACACACACTCTTTGTAAGGAATAAGGTTTGGGTGTTTCGTATCCCACTCGCCTTTAATCTGATTGATCACGAGAGCGGAATCTCCGAAGACACTCAGAAACTTGATCCTTAAGTCAATTGCAGCTTGAAGACCCGTGATGCATGCCACATACTCCGCCATGTTGTTGGTGCAGTTGAAACATAGCCGGGCAGTAAGTGGAGTATGAGTGCCTTTTGGAGATATGATCACAGCGCCAATACCATTACCCAAAGCGTTTGAGGCTCCGTCAAAATTCATAGACCATCGGGATCCTTCCTCAGGTCCTTCATCCGGTCCAGGTACTTCACAATCAGTCACTACCATGATGTTCTCGTCGGGAAATTCAAAGTTCATAGATTGGTAGTCGTCCACTGCCTGGTGTGCCAAATGGTCTGCCAATACACTTCCCTTGATTGCTTTCTGAGTCGTGTACTGGATGTCATATTCGGTCAAGATCATCTGCCATCTTGCTATTCTTCCGGACAAGGCAGGCTTTTCGAAGATGTACTTGATTGGATCCATTTTTGAGATCAACAGGGTAGTGTGAGTCAACATATACTGTCTCAGCCGGCGAGCAGCCCATACCAAAGCGCAGCAAGTTTCTCGAGCAATGAGTATCGGGTCTCACAGTCGGTAAACTTTTTGCTAAGGTAATAAATGGCATGCTCTTTTCGGCCAAACTCGTCATGCTGCCCCAGCACACACCCCATTGAGTTGTCAAGTACTGTCAAGTATAGTATTAGAGGTCTCCCTTCAACCGGTGGCATAAGAATGGGTGGTTCTTGGAGATACTCTTTGATTCTGTCGAAAGCGTCCTGACATTCATCGTTCCAACGTACTACTTGATCTTTCTTTAGTAGCTTGAAGATTGGTTCACATGTAGCAGTTAGGTGCGAGATGAATCGGGAAATGTAGTTCAATCGTCCTAGAAAGCCCCTGACTTCTTTCTCTGTCTTGGGAACTGGCATCTCTTGAATGGATTTAACCTTGGCAGGGTCCACCTAAATACCCTTGTCGCTCACGACGAAGCCTAGCAACTTTCCAGATCTTACCCCAAATGTGCACTTTTTTGGATTCAATCTTAGCTTGTACAATTTCAGACGGTCAAACAGCTTCTGTAGATGGTCAAGGTGTTCCTCCTCAGTTTGGGACCTTGCAATCATATCGTCGACATACACTTCAATCTCATGATGGATCATGTCATGAAATAAAGCGACCATGGCACGTTGGTAGGTTGCCCCAACATTTTTCAACCCGAATGGCATGACCTTGTAGCAGAAGGTGCCCCACTGAGTAACAAAGGTAGTCTTTTCCATATCTTCAGGAGCCATCTTGATCTGATTATAACCTGAAAAGCCGTCCATGAAGGAGAACACCTTATGATGGGCAGTATTGTCAACCAGAACGTCTATATGCGGTAGGGGGAAGTCATCTTTGGGGCTGGCCCAGTTCAGATCCTTGTAATCGACACACATTCTGACCTTACCATCCTTCTTTGGCACTGGAACCACGTTGGCAACCCACTGAGGGTAAGAAGTCACTGCAAGAAAACCGGCGTCAAATTGCTTCATAACCTCATCTTTGATTTTCTCGGACATCTCTGGACGCATACGGCGGACCTTCTGTTTTACCGGAGGGCAGTCTTCCTTGGTAGGCAGGTGATGAACCACAATGTCGGTATCCAACCCAGGCATGTCTTCGTAGGACCAGGCAAAGATTTCCATGTAGTCATGCAGCATCTGAATCAACCGTCGTTTCACACTGAGCTCCAGATTGGCACCAATCTTGACTTCCTTTCTGTCTGTCTCAGTACCCAGATTTACCGTTTCCACTAGCTCTTCATGTGGCTGAATGGCCCTCTCTTCCTGGAGTAGCAGTCTTGCAAGCTCACCAGGCACTTCGCAATCATCTTCACCTTCGTCTTCGGCTAAGTTGATCGGATTTTCGAAGTCATAACTGGCAGTAGCAGAGTTGTTACCAGTGAGATCCAGAGTGGATTGAAACCTGTACGAGTGAGTGTGTGTAAATACAGCTGTTTTGCAATATATAAAGAAAGAAAGAAAGGGAGCGCAAGATTTGAAATGTGAAAAACGTCCAATGCTTTTATTCATGATATATGAAAATGACAAGTAATAGCCCTCACAAATAAAACCACGGTGCCCCGGGTAAGACACCGGGCCATAAAGTTTCAAATTATTGTTTATTACAAATCCAAAAGAAGTTCATTACTGGGTGACAAAAGTAATGGGTGTAAAGTCTTTTGCGGTCCAGGTGCTAGGTCCACCGTTAGTTGTTGGGTAGATCCAGCTGTCAAACTCGGATTCTTCCACTTCGTCTTCATCCCCAATAGCATTTACTCCATGGTTAGGCATGGGAGCAGTCACCACATTAGGCTTCTCGGGCGCCTTAAACTGAACCTCCTTAGCATCAATAAGGTCTTGAACCTTATTCCTCAGAGCCCAACAATCATCTGTGTTATGCCCCGGGCTATCAGAGTGATACACGCAACGGGCGTTGGGGTTGTATTTCGGAGATGTTGTGTTTACCATCTTCGGAGCCTCCTTGACAGTTACCAGGCTAGTTGACAGCAGTTGCGGCAGGATCTGAGAGAGAGTCATGCTGAGCCGAGTATACTGCCGTTTGGGCCTCTCAGCTCTGGGTTGGTTGTACTGTTGTGGAGCAGCAGCAGGCTTAGAAATAACCAACGCATTGACAGCTTGGCGGCGTTCCGATTTGTTTTGCCTTCTTGGACCATACACAGCACTGGCCTCCTTCTTGAAGGGCTTCTTTTCAGCATTTAAGGAGGCACCCTTCTGTATCTTCCCCGATTTTATACCAGCCTCGATCCTCTCACCAGTCAGGATCAGGTCAGTAAACCCAGCAGAGGAATTACCAATGAGATGATTGAAGAATGGACCAGACAGGGTCCCCAAGAACATGTCTACTAGCTCACGATCTGTCAATGGTGGCTGCACCCTGCCAGCCAGATCTCTCCATTTCTGTGCGTACTCCTTAAAACCTTCACCCGTTCCCAGTGACATACCCTGGAGTTGGGTACGCGTGGGAGCGAGGTCGGAATTATATTGATACTGCTTGTAAAAGGCAGTGGCCAAATCCTCCCAGTTACGAATGTTGGTTCCATCCAGCTGATAGAACCATTCGAGGTGAGTCCCAGAAAGACTCTCTTGGAAGAAGTGGATCCATAAGTTCTTGTCTGCTGTGTAAGGCTGGATCTTCCTTACATAAGAACGGAGGTGCATCTTGGGACAAGAAGCCCCGTCATACTTCACAAAGGCAGGCGCCTTGAACTTGTGTGGGATCACCACCCAAGAAGATAAACCCAAGTCTCCGAAATCCAACCCAGGCACACGTTGAATCTCCATAGCATTTAACCTGTCCTCCAGTTGTTTATACTGGTCCTCAGTAGGAGGGTACTGTTCATCGTTGAAGTCTGTCTCGGTGTCAGAGACCACAGGACTAGGAACCTCTCTCCCTTGGTGACTACCTTCCCCCACAGATGGAGTAGTCCTCTCAGCTTCATTCTGCAATGTGTTCCCGAGTCTGCGCCTAGTGTTGAATAGCACAGTCCTCTTCTTCTTCTTATTCTTCTTCAGGAGCAAAGCCTTCAGCTCTTGTTGTCCCTGGGCCAAGTTCATGACCATCTTCTGAAATTGGGCATTCTGGGCCTGGAGGGCCTTGATAGCTTGCTCGGTAGTGAGTTCAGGATTCATGATGCTTGAGTGCTGAAATAAACAGCGAAGAAGATTAAGCAACCTGTAGGAAAAGGGTACATGTGATGCATATGATGAATGAAATGCGTATGAATTATGTTTTCAAAGACAATCGGGAATCAAATTTGTAAACAAAAGGAACACACTTTATTAGATTTAAACTTTAAATTGTTCAACAATTTGCCCTTAGGCGTTACAGGAATGAAAATACTGAAAAGGAAATAAAGCTGTAAAAGAAACATCCATAGCCCATCAGTGCTCCCATGGCCTCCTCTTCTCAGTACGGATATAGTCATTCAGGGCCCGCTCGTTCTCCAGTTGCTTGGTCAGCTTCTGGATCTTCTGTTCCTGTTCGTTGAACTTTTCCCGATAATAATCCCGCTCTTCCTGTAGTTGCGCCCAAGATCTCTTTAGGGTATCAACATCAGTGGGTATCTGAGGAGGGAGAACAGTTGGAGGAACCCCATCTCCATCAGGACTTTCAATAATGATAGGCCTGACAACTTCATATAGCATACCTAACTTCTGAGCACGGATGCGTACCCATCTGTAATAGGGTTCCATTGGTAAAGAAGTCTTCAGTCCCAACTCATGTGGGTCAGCTTTGTGGATTATGTCCCAAGCTTTGATGAATCTACGGCGTAGCTCGTCACTATCTTTCTGAAACTCAAAACTGATGTGAGGCACCAGCATCTCATGAGGCCCTGCTCTTCTGGCTCTTCCAAACTGACGAAGAGCTAAACATGGATTATAAGAGATTCCTCCCTGAGTGCCAATCAATGGAACATTAGGATATTCTCCGCAGCGATCAATAACAGCCACCTCATCTAAACCTCTGAGAGTCCAAATGATGTCATTATCAGTAAGAGACATTAACCTATGAGCCCAGCCTCTTCCTTCTTGGTTCTTTAGCACGAACTTGGGGAGGTGAGAAATAAACCACCTCACCAACAAAGGAGTACAACACCACAGAGTTCCTCGTCTTCGGGCAGTACGAGCATAGAGTTGTTGCAGGACATCACCCAAGAGAGTGGGTACAGGGTTCCGAGACATGAAGATCCTTATGGCATTGATATTGACAAAGTTATCAGGATTTGGAAACAATACTAGCCCATAGATTAAGAGAGCTAGAATGTCCTCGTACGCCCTGAAGTCTAAGTCATTCCAGAAACTGTTAGCCTTACCAATCAGAAACTTAGCCAAGAAGCCCTTAACTTTGCTTCTAGTCACCCAGTTGTCCATTACCTCCTGGTTGGTCAAGGGAAGGGCTGCAGCAATCTCCTCGAGCCTAAGAGTCTTTTCCCAACCAGTGAAGGGAGTCTGATCCAAGATAAGGATGCCAAGCAAATCAGAGAACTCTTCCAGGGTAGGGACCAGCTGGAAGTCTTGAAAGGTGAAGCACTGGTACAGAGGGTCATAGAACTGGGTCAGGACACTCATCAGTTGTTGGTCCCACTTTGCCGTGACTAAACTGAGAAGAGAACCATGCCTTTGGATGAAGGAAGTAGTATTTGGAATTATGCTAACCAACTCTTCAAGCAACTCAGGTGGGTGAACAAAATTGAACCGGATAGTGTTCCTTCACATAGGCATCATGATGTCCTACAAAACAGAGCAAAGATGAAACCCTCTTGTCTTTGAAATGGTCAGTCCTTATGCAGGATGCATGCAATGTTATGATGGCATGATGTTATGATAAAGCACACCACGAGTATTCACAAAGGCAAACATGATAAGGCACACAAGTCACACCACAGCCCTTAGAGTTTAGGCCAGCATGGAGTTCAGGTACTACCCTCTTTCAGTTTGTTGGTTAAGACCTGTCCTAATCAAAAGTAACCGGGTTCTAGAGGATCCCAATATCACTGACTACCCTCAATCGGTCATAACTCCAGCATCGCAATCTTTTCTTGCGGCCAGAACCATCGCGAGAGTTTAGCCTCAATGGGTGTAGCATACTGCTATTGTTCTATGGCCAAGTTGGGTCATTTAAGGTTCTAAGGTCGGTTGGTGCTCAATGACTCCTCAGAAGACCCATATTCTCCTCGTTGCGACACAAGGGATATCGGTACAGACCAAGGTGCCACACCAACGTAGCCACTGCTTCACCCGTGTCGGTCTACGCCGGACAGGTCCCTCACAGCTTATGCTACCTAACAGGGTATCCCCAGATCCGGGTTAGGATCTATGTAACTCCGATGCAGCCCACAATAATAAAGCAAACAAGCACAACAATTGAAAACACGAGTATGAGCTATCCTAAGGTACACCTCATTTTAAGTATCCCCAGCAGAGTCGCCAGTTCTCTGATTGGTGGATCCGGAACTGACTGTTTAACGCTGGTTCGTGAAATGTCGCGGAAGCAAGAGTCGCCACCGTCTTTTATTTTCTCCAACATGGACAGGACAAAAGCACAGCAAAATTCCTTATGAGATAATTTCTCGGTTCGGGAGGTAGATTTATAGAAAGGGAAGGTGTTAGAACCCTTTCTATCCATGGTTATCCATGGGCTCTTAGATACTTGCTCATTTGTGTTTTCAAAATTGTTTGCTTTTCAATTGTGAGTGGGTTTGAAAAAATTTCTTTGAAAGATTTCTGAATAACTCTTGTATCTGTCCTCAAGAGTGTTTGAAAAATTTGTTTTGAAAGCTTTTGAAAGTGTAAGGTGTGAAAAGTATTTTGTTTGTTTTTGAAAAGAGCAAGTATCTATGAGTCATCTACCTACCCTAAGGAATTAAGCTGTGTAAATGTCCTTTAGGTAGTGCCATCCCACCATTGAGAGGTGGGTAGCACCACCATTGGAGGTGTTCGGGTCAATTCGATTGTAGGGACAGTGTGGTCACCGAAGCAACAGTTAGGACACCTTAGAAGCTACCCTTATGTCCTTGATCCTTTTTTAATCCGAGGCAACCGTTTCGAGGCAACTGTTCCGAGGCAACTGTTTCGAGGCAACTGTTCCGAGGCAACTGTTTCGAGGCAACTGGATCATGGACATAAGGACCGCTAAGACGTCCTATACTTGACGACCACGTTTCGAAGGCAACAAGTGAGGCGTACCCTAGAAGTGGTGTGTGTATTTGTGTGTTGTATTCATTTAATGTTTGTCTTGTTGATTAGTGAGCTACGAGTTGTTTTTATTTACATACATTCTTTCATGCAAGTTAACAGTTAAGGGATGCAGAAAGTAAATTGCGGAAACGTAAATCCTACGCTATTACAAGGCGCGGGTCTATACATCGCCAAAAATTACAAAGACCCGTTTTTTTGGTAAATAAGTACGGAAAGTAAATAAAAACAGTAAAAGTCCTAGTTACTATTACATGTCCGGAGCAATTACATAATAATAAACTGTGCGCAAATAAAAATTAAATCGGAAACGTTCTAAGGGTGTTGACCCTTTTAAGAAAAGGAAATTAAATTTTTTGTCTTTTTGGTAATTAAATGAAATTAAAAAAACTAATTAATGACTAATTAATTATTTTAATTAAAAGAAAATATTTTTTTTTGTTTTTTGTGTTTTTTATGAAATAAAATAAAAAAAGAATTAAAATGTCAAAAGAAAAAGCCTAAGTCTAAATTTGTTTTTATTTATTATAAAAGGGATAAAGTTCAAACCTAATTAAAACTAAATTAATTAAGGAGTTTATTTACAAAATAATTAAACCTAAGTGAAATTAATAAAAATAAAGTATTTACATTTTTTTGGTTTTTTTGAATTTTATTGTGAAAAATTAATTATGAGTTAATTAAATAATGGTAATAATAATTAGAAAAAATAATTAGCAAATAAACTAGAAAATATAAAATAGGAAAAAAAATGAACCAAGGGGGTTTGGGCCCAGAATGGGGGTGAAATCTGGAATTGTGAGGCCCATTTGCTTGCTTAGCCACGTTGACCATTGTGATCACCTAGGGCGCTTGTTGACTGGAAGCATGGTGGATATCATCTCCTGGCCATTGGATCTATGATCATGGCCAGTTGGCGTTTGATTGCCTGAAGCACATGGTGCACCTGTTTTTGAGAATCTGCATGTGAACATGTAAAACAAAATAATATCAAGCATTTGGGGGACCTGGGAATCGAACCCAGGTCCCAATACTTGCAAGCCACCTCAGCCACAAACCGAGCTATTGAGCGCATCTGTTAATATACTGAAGCGTAATTATTATAAAATAAAAACAAGTGTTAGTGGGAGAAAGCAAAAAGCGCGCTGATTTATTTGAATCGTCCAACCATATGAAGCCACGCGTGCGTCTTCTTCCTTTTGTTCCTGCAAATATAACCAAATAGCGGGGGTTTTAAACCCCCACTAAACTCAAACAGAAATAATAGCGATTAGCACCTGGATTAACATAAAAAGGGCGCGAGTAGTGAGTTAGTCTCGTTTGGATGTCACGATTTCAATGGCATCGGTTTGGTGGCCTAATTTTTCCATATGAGGAAACGCCTAATTTTGAGCTTCTGAAAACCTAATGTCCATCAATGGCAGTTTTTGATATAGGATGCTATAGTTCAATTGAATGGTACCAAAAGCTTCAAAATGTCCCTATGAGTATAAATCAATTAAAAAAAATGTTAAAAGTGCATGAATGATCATATAGAAATCAAGAAAATATTGCAAACCGTTTGGCCTGAGTTCTAAGATTCTGGGCACGTTTGGATTGATTTTTGATTGCAAAAGCTTCCTAGGGATGCCAGGAGTATGTTTGGATTGAAATGGAGGCTTGAAATGCGCTGCCACTATGATTTCAGTTTTTAAGTTTTTGTGTAAATTTTGCAACTTGGTTCTGAGTTTGTATGGCTCTCTAGGTCGTGAATTATTTTGTGATGGCTTGCATACATGTTATGTAAAGAGTTTTAATCAGAATTAAGGCCATTAACCTTATGCATTCATGTTTGAGATTTGCCATGAACTCCATTGAAACACTTTCCATTTTTGTGTCAAAATTTGAATTCTTGCTTGATTTAGGCCTTTGCACGAATTTGGAATGGTCATGATGGTGTATCAAAGCATTTCAATACAAAATATACCCTTTAATTATTTTTCTTGATTTTTATTTGATTTTAAAAGATTTAAAATGAATTAAATCAAATAAAATTAAATAAAAATAGAAAAATTAATTTTAAATCTTGAAATAATTTGTGGGACACGTGGGAAGCATGGACAAGCTGAAACAAGTGGAAAAAGTGGGGCCCTTTTGTCAAAAATGAAGTTTCAAGGATAATTGATTTTGACCATTTCACAAAAATTTCCCAACTTCTCTAATGCATATCTTGCTCAATTTTGAAGCTATGAACATGTTCTTGGACATTTTGGAAAGGTCTTGAAGTCCTCTAACCAATGTCTTTGGTCCCATGTCATTTTGATTTACCAATATCAAGTTATGGTCTTTGACTTAAAGTCCCTTTTTGTTGACTTTTGAAAATGACCTATAATGTTGAAATTGATAACTTTTTGTGAGAGCATTTCTTGGACTTGGAATGTGAAGATGAGTTGTAGGAAATGTCTTCCCCTTCAAGATGAGCATTGGATGGGATTTTTCTGATGAACCATGAAAAAGTTACGCTTTGGTCAAGTTACAGTTGACTTTTCAACTGTCCAAAAATAGGAACTTTTGCATCTTGATGATTTTTGAGCCATTCTTGTGGAATCATGGTCAAGATTTGACCAAATGATGATTGTGGCTTCAAAATAAGATGTTGACCAAAAATTTTGACTTTTGACTGCCAAATGACCATTTTGCCCCTACAGTTGATTGTGAAGCAATTAGGGTTTTTGACTGTGCAACTTGACCTTGTGAGCCTTGAAACTTGACATGTAGGTGCTTGACAATGTGTATGAGTATATGGGACTTGATTGAGCCCTTGAAAACCTCAACTTCCTTGCAAGAACCAAAACCCTAATTTGACTGGCTTAGGAGGGTGTTTGAACTGTGCAACCCTTGAGAGATCTTTGAACCATTTGAGGTGATGCTTGTCAAAACTTTGAAGAATATGGGAGGGCAAATTTTAGGGTACAACAGTCAACTCTGAACTCATTGGGAAACTAATAGGTCACGACGGCAGCGGTATTCATTGTAGTGATATGGATGACAAAGGCTCTGACTTAACCAAGATCTCAAAGGAAATCTTACTTCTGGCCAACCATCCAACAAAATCAAAGATCTGAAGGATTACCTCAGAATTTGGTCTAAAATCATTTTGGGTTGCATCAATCACAGGAAGCCAACAAGTTCTCTAGATTACATCAATATTGATCAACAGTATCTTCTGTACTTCATTGCCACCAAAGTAAAGGTTAATCTTCCATATCTTCTGTTCAATCATCTGAAGACCAACGTCAAAGAGACAAGAGAAGAAGAAGTAACAAAGAGAGATTGTATTGGGAAGACTTATTTCAGATATTCCGACAGAAAACAAACTGATAGAACATCTGATTGAGGCTCAACAAGCTAGCACTCTAGAAACTTATGTTGGTAAACCTCTAAACGCTAAAAACCTGAAGAAGATGCAAATTATTGAAACTATCAAGAAGGATCCAACAATCACCACTAAGGAAGTCATTACCACTAGAAGAGTACCTCTGAAGGATTTTCCTCTCTTCACTCAAACATATGCTTCTCTAGATATTGTTATCATGTATCTGGATGCTTGCAAGAGGGATGGGACAAATCCAGATGTGGACATCCGTGATCTGAGACAACAACCTCTGGAATTTACTCCCAGAAAATCAAGGAAAAGGAAAGCAACTGCAAAAGGAACTTCTCAGAAGACTCCCAAAGCTGCCAAAAAGAAAGGTAACCTTTCTTTTGTTTCTGTTATTGAATCAGTACTGCTATCAACATCTAAAAACCCTTCATCTCCAAAGCCCATAGAAGATCCCTCTCTTCAAACCTTTGATGATTTTGACATAGACTTTGACACATCATTTTCTCTATATAACCTTCTGAACAATCCACCTTCTACCCATCTTGACCAAAATCAACCAGAACTTGCACAAGTTCTCTCTGATATTGATCAATTTGATCCGTTGTTTGAAGCTCCCCACACAGAAAATCTAAATCTTGACTCTGATACCACAACATCCATCCCTGGAATCACCCGCCCTCTTATTGCCTCTCAACCACATATAAATACATCAACGTCTTCACATAACCTCTCCATTCTAGATATTCCATCTCCTTATCAGTCCACTCCACCAAACTCACCAAATTAACCCATTATTCTTTCTGACCCTCCCTCTCCAAATAACCACCCAGAAGATCCTCTTAGAACTTCTATAGACTTAGAAGCTTTGGACAATATCGTCACAAGCTCTCATAAAATTGCCGTTCCAAAACCAAAACCAAAAATCTCCAAAGCAGATGTTGGTAAATCTTTGCTGATTTTTGAAACATAAATACAGGAATGGGTTAACTCTCTGATGCTAGCTTGCTTAGAGAATCTCAATCTAGATGCTTCTGATTCTCATTGGAACCAGTTTAGAAAATGGTTCAACTCTGAATCTATGAAATTAAAGGATCTTAGTTATGAAATAGCTCAACAGAACTTCTGCGATCGCCTGAATATCTTCAAGGATCAAGTTCTGCTACACTGGGAAAAGAAGCCACTCCTTCTGCTAGACAATACCCCTTGGGAAGATCATCATCCATCAGAATATGATGAACCATCCTATAATCCTCTTCCTCTAGTCATGTTTCAAAGCAAATGCAAGGAAGTTGAAGAACCTCCTAAGTCAAAATTGGTCGCAGCTTGCTCTGAAAAAGTGGTCCCTTCTGCTGAAATACCCTCTTTTTATGTTGTGCTGCAAACTCTGGAGGAGCTGAAGAAAGAAAATGTTGTGTTTAAGGAAATGCTAAACAAGTAAGATGAAACTTGCAATGAAATTAATAGGATGCTTGGAAAACAATAGGAATCAAACAATCAGATCAAGAATTTATTGGAAGCCCAGTTCACACAACTTCCACCACCTCAAACTTAGTTTTGAAATTTGTTTTCTTCATTGTGTTTTTTATTTGTTTCCTTGAATCTTTTTTAATACAAAATGCCTTTTATTGTCTAAAGTGTTTTTATTTTTTTTTATTCTTATCAAAAAATGGGGAGAACGTAAGATATTTCAAATATAACAGTATCGAGACTCAGTCTCAAACATTTTGAATATCATAACTTCTATTGTTTTTTCATCTGAACACAAAATAGGAACAAACTCTGTTGAGGATAGATGTGGACGCATCAAAAATCTTTTTCTCAAAAACTCTGATCAGACCAATCTTCAGGGAAGTATTTCTTCTCTATCTGAGTATCCCACTCAAGGGGAGACTTTAATGCTTTATGTTCTTTACGTATTTGATTAAAATATCCAATTTTTTGTCATCATCAAAAAGGGGGAGATTTTTAGAACATAGTTTGATTCTACAACCCTTGTAAGAGTTTTGATGATAACAAAGACTCAAAGAATAATTATGCTCCCTAAATAAGTATTTTTTTTTGCAAGGAAGTTCTAATGAAAGAAGCACATAAGATGAGTTAGATCGTTGTTTAAACTCTGATTCAACACATCTTATATAGAAATCAAAATCTGTATAACACGCTTATATAAAGAAGTTCTAAAGCTACAACTTCTGAGTGCACTAAACGCTAGAAAGAAGTAAATGAGTCCCAACGGTAACATTCATCTTCTGATGTAATCTTTAGCAAGCATGGTCTGAAGCGTTACATTTCATTCACGACTATTCAAAAGTAACGGCTGAAAGATGACACGAATATTTATGTTTAGAAAGTTCTTTAATTACTATTTATCAACATTCCAAAAGCACCTCACATGCGTTTCCTATATAAACAAGACTTGAAGGAGAAATCATTGACGATTTTACTGTGCACAACAAACAAGAAATATCATCACCTTCAATCTATTGAATTTCATTTGTGTAATACATCACTTGTGTGATACTGTTTTGTTATAAAACACATCTTATACACACTTTCAAATATTGTATTGTGTAATACCTTGAGAAAACCAGGTTGTGGTTTAAACTCAAGGAGACTTTGACGGTTGTCATCGTATCTGTGTAATCAAGTTTGATTAGTGGATTAAGACCTTGTTGAGAGAGGCGAAATCAAGTTGGCGGGTGGATTAGAGTAGTTTTAGTTCAAACGAACCAGGATAACCAATGTGTCTTTTAATTTAAGTTTTAAAAACCCCAATCCAAACCCCCATTTATTGTATTTTTCTATTCTTCAGTTTCAACTTGCGAATGTATGGTAATGATATTGTTTGAAGTTGGTACTTTGCAAGATACTTGTTTATCACTTTCTAGAAAATAGCATGTTTAAGAGACTTTTCTTTTATGAAAAATTTCATGTCATTTATTCTTTTGCCAATAATTGTTCATTCTTGATTCACTTTAGGACAAAACCCTTTTTGTGAGGTTGTTTTCCATTGTTTACTATATGCATGGGAGACAACCAATCTTTGTCTTAACTCAATTTTATTATGTTTAATATTGCATTTATGTTGTTTTGTATGAAAGCGTGAAAAGGATCAAGGCATTTTGTTAGATTTTGAGAATAACCACCTTACCAAAAGTAATTCACCTTGTGAGTGAGGGAGAATTTGTTAACCCCTTTGAGCCTTTTATTTAGAATTCATCTTGGTGTTTGTTGTACCCCAAAATTTTACCTCCAATTTTTATTCAAGACATTCTCATGAGGTCATCATTTACTCAAGGTGGCTCAAGAGTTGATCAGACAAATTCTCCTCCTAAGCAATGAGTCTACAACTAGGGTTTTGAGTTTCTCAAGGAAGATTTTGTTTCAAGGGTATCAAGTGAGTTCCATGGTTCTTCATATTTCTTTAAGGATGCTCATTTCAAGTTTCAAGTCTTTCATCATAAGTTTGCTCAGTCAATGGCTCAGATGATTGAAAATTAACTA
Organism: Vicia faba; assembly: GCA_948472305.1. Taxonomy (NCBI): domain Eukaryota; kingdom Viridiplantae; phylum Streptophyta; class Magnoliopsida; order Fabales; family Fabaceae; genus Vicia; species Vicia faba. The sequence goes on from OX451736.1 coordinate 394,594,309, forward strand.
TATTGGGTAAAAAGTCAAGTATGGTCAACATATAGTCAAACTGCAAGATTTTTGGTCAACATCAACATTTTGGAGTTATATTCATCATTTTATCAAGGGTTGATCATGATTCCCCAAGGAAAGCTCTCAAATCATGAAAAGTCCAAAATTGCCAAATTAGAGTTCCTTAGGAGAAGTCAACTGAACTTTGACCAAGCATAACTTTCACATGCTTCATAAAATTTTCCCCGACCAAAGCCCATTTTGAAGGAAATTCAATTATCTACAACCTTTTTTTAAACTCAAGTCCAAAAAGTGCTTCACTTGAAAGATATGAGATAATACATTATAGGTCATTTTTAAAAGTCAACAAAAGACACTTTTTGTCAAGGAAACTTACATGAAGATAATGTCTCCAAATGCAAAAATGATAAAAAGAGAAAGTGTATAGGACATCTTTAGCTTTCCAAAAAGTCAAATATCTCCTTCAAAAGATGAAAATTGAGCGAGTTATTAGTTTAACAAGTTGGGAAAGTTTGAGGAAATTCATGAAATGCAAATTGAGCAAACTTGCAATTTTAAATTAGCGGGCCTAACTTTTGATATTCAAACATGATCATAAGATGTTAGAGGACCTCTAAAAAGAATTCACACATTTTTATTACTTTTATTTGAATTTTTATTCATTTAAAATAAATAAAATCAAGTAAAAAATGAAAACAGTGTTTGAAGGCTTGGGCCTTTGGATTTCACTCCCTTTGCAGGCCCAATAATGCATACAAGCTTGTTACAACGTCCCCAGATTCGTGAAAGCTCAAGAAGGCAAGGATTTTTCAAGTTTGACAAGTTTTAGAGGTGTTTTATCCTTGTTTAAACCATGGGTTCATGGCCTTGATTCCTTTCCAAAATTGTGCAAGCATAAGAAAGGAAAGGAAAACTTCAAGTTGGCAAGTTTTCAAATTGTTTGATTATGACTTTATTATGGCTTCATGGTATTGATCCCTTGCCATATATGTTGGCTCAAATTATTCCTTTATATAATGCAAGCAAAGCCATGCCAAAGGGACACGAAATCATTTGCACCAAACTCTCCAAAAATTCTTCAAAATCCAAAGAAGTTATGAAAATTATATCTCATATTCCAGCAAGTTTTGATCCAAACTAAGGCTTACATTCACTTACTGAGGGTCAAAAGTGTTGATCTAAGTCCATATTTGCAGCCCTTAAACGCCAAAACCCAATCTATGCATCACACCGGTTTTTGAAATTGGTAAAAATTAAAACTATGTTTTCTTGCATTTTTAATCAGTACTAACATGTTTGATCTCCTCCTATGCATCATTAGAACAGGATAGGTACATTACATGTAAATTTTGACTCAGAAATTATGTTTTTACCATGGTTAGGGCACCGAAGCCATTGATCATCGAACTGGACATTGCAAGCAACTTTCTCCCCTTGCACCCCCCATCTTCTTTTTCACAACGCAGCCCATATATTTTTTATTATTTGGTTTTGATTTAATTCTTTTCTTTTTCTTTTAATAACTATTTTTTAATAAAAATCATAAAAAATCAAAAAAATTAGATATAGATTTTAATTAATTAACTTTATTTTTCACAATAAAAATTAATTAGTTTAATCACTTTAAATTTATTTTATTAATTAAAATATAATTAGAATTAGGCTTTAATTATCATTCAATTATTTTTCTAAATAAAAACACCAAAAATATTTTTATACTTAGAATTTTTTAGGTTTTTTAGATATCTTGCCCTCTTCAATCTCCACGTATTTATTTATTTTGGTATTATTATTTTCCATAATATTGTAACTGTCAAAATTTTGTAATAGCTAGTTAGGCCCCTTTATACTCCCTTTCCCCATTTTTTTTGGTTTGTACTCCTCCACCCCCGAAGCGATGTAACAGCGTAGATTACTTTCCACATTTTTACTTTTCGTACTTGTATATATATCTAATTGTTAGATTAATTAGGCGTGCATGGCAAGACATAAAAAAACAAGTGTTAGATAACCTAACTTCAAGATCAATAACTGAAATACAACACACTTTGCACACACGTACCTCTAAGGTACCTCTACTTGTTACCTTCGAAAAATAAACAGTCACGTCTCTCGAACGTGGTATGTTTTAGCAAAAAAACATTTGGTTAAAATACCATGGTCCCTCGATGATCATTCGATGTTGCCTCGGTAAATGATCTTAGTATCTTAAGATAATTGCTAAAACATATTACGAGTTGCTTTCGTGATTGTATGATGACCCTCGCCTGTCCTTCAAAACATCCAATGATAGAGCTACCTACCGACTAATGGTAAGATAGAACTATCTAAAGGAAAAGAGGAAAAGAACAAAGACCATTCGAGTAGGTAGACAACTTGTAGTTGCTTGCTCATAAAACAAATCATTTCTCACACATGCAGTCTCTTTTCTAAATATGTTTAAAGACAAAAAAATACTTTATATGCATTCTCAACGATACGAGAATCATTACAAAGTTCGCCGTACTAAGGCATCTTTTCAAAATATTTTCAAAATACACTTACACAACAAAACATTTTCAAAAGTGAGCTAGCAACTAAGAGCCCGTAGATAACTACGGATAGAAAGGGTGCTAACACCTTCCCTTTCCAAAACCTACCCCCTTACTCAAAAAAATTATCAAAGGTCTTTCCTATTCTTTTCACCCTTTCCTTTATTGAATAAAAGAAATGTCGGTGGCGACTCTTGTTAACCGCAACATTTACGATAAAACGCGAAATCAGTAAAGTCAGTTCTCCCACTGTATTACAGTGTTGAACTATGAACTTGTGCATGAGTGAGTAGTTCATCATGGATTATGATGTTGTTTGTTGATACTTAACCCTCAACCATGTATTATGGTTGGATTTTTCCTTGCCTTAGAAAGTTGAAGCCATCTTGTCACTATGTGTGATTGTATTTAAGTTAGGGAGAAAAATATTTGTTTTTATAAGTTGGTTGCTTGAGGTTGGAGCAATAAAGTGATTGAAAAATAAAAAAAGGAAAAATATGAAAAAGAAAAAAGAAAAAAAACTTTGAAATGAGAAAAAAATAAAATAATTGTGCTAATAAGTTGTGCGTGTTGGTGTAATAATTGGGAAAGTTAAAGAAGTGTGATTGAATGTGTTTGAGACTTTGTGGATGAATCACTCCCATTGAATTAGGCATTGTGTTTATTTCAGTTTACTTTAGATGTCGGCCTTTCCTTGTTACCCAAATCACATTACAACCCTTTAAAGTCCTTGTGATTTTTGCTTTTGTGCTTTTCAATATGATTTGCTTTGATGAATGCATAATTTAGTTATTGTTAGCTTGATTGTTAGGTGAGAGTTAAGGCCTCAGGTTTATGGTTTTCATTTATTGATGAAGTGTGTGCTAGGTGAGATTCATTTATGAATATTATTTTGTTTTAGAATTTTGACATGTGTTTTGTATTTAGGAGTTGTTTCATCTTCATGTTGTCGTTGTAGTGTAGTGGTAAGTTTTGCTTTTCTTGTACGTTTTTGTTTTGAACCATATATTTGTTTTCTGTTTTAAAACCTGTTGATTCATGATTCTTTGATTATTACCTTTTGTTTCTTTTGATCAGTGATATTTGTTTGAGAACAAACAATTATGTAAGTTGGAGAGTGTTGATAAGTGCTAAATTGTGGTGTTTTTGATAGGGAATAATTGACACTTATTGAATTTATTCTTTTGGTTTTTATGTTAAAACCCATACTTTAATGTAAATAATAGTTCAATAGTTTTAAATGTGTAAATACTTTATAGTTTGATAGTTTTTTTAATCTATTTTGTAGGTATTCATGCATGGTCGAAGCATTAAGCAATAAGAGCCAAAGACACAACTTCAAAGATGTGATTTTAAGCAATTTATCAACGAATAAGGATCAAATTAAAGAATAAAAAAATCATAAATTTAGTTGATATTTAGGCATTGTTAGATATATCATTGAATAAGATTTCCAACGCTTCAAACCAGACGTAAATCGGAGTTACAGTTCTCAAGTTATGACGAAAACAAGTGTTGATTTTTGTTAACCCAGCATAGAGCGCGCTAAGCGCCCTCTCCACGCGTTGAGCAGGATCTGCGGGTTTCAAAGTTTGTAAATAGAGTTTCAAACACATGTTTAGGTTATGGGTTGGGTATTTTTGAGTCCGAACACCATCAACTTCATTTTTTTGGTCTAGATAGCTTAGAAAACAACATTTGTGGCTTGTAATCGGATGATCTGGGACCAGGAGCTTGGTTGACCGTGATTGACACCGCGAAAGATTTAGTTTCTTCTCCATTTTCTTCTATTTTCAACCATTATTTGTTGGGTTTTTTTTGTAAGTATGCTTCTTTATATGTATATTTATTGCTCATGGTGTTGTTTGATGCTTTCTTTACAAATCTTCATTGGTGATTGCTTGCTTTATTTGGGTTTGGGTTGTTGTAGACATGTGTTGTTCGAATCCAGATTTAGAGATAATATCTATTGGGTTTTGATTCTAGAAATATATTAGGACTTAGTATTCATTTGAATATCAACTCTTAATTCCTCCATGTTGTTTGAGTTGCGTGCAAAATCACCTCCGCGAGTGATACGATTGATATCTCGCTTGTGTTAGAGATAACCTATGTGTGAGTGATATGTGATGATGTTAACGAGTAGTTTAGGTTGATGCAACTGTGTAGTAAGTTTAAGTATTTAACGAGTATGTAAAATTCAATCACGAGAGTCTCTAATTTCTGAAGAATTAATTCTTTTCCTGTTAATAACTTTTAATTCCCGCATTTACCATTTCAAACCCATTCTAATCCAAACTCAATAATGCGAGACTTGTCGAACGACAATTCAGTAACCACTAAACCTCGAGGAGACGATATGATAAAACTAAATAAATACGTACTTTTTGCTTCCGCTTTACCACTTCAACAATACTATATAAACTGATTATACTCTTCTTTCTTTTTTTGAGTTCAATCAATGCAATAATGACTCATTCTTCTCTTTACTCTTGTTGGTTCTTCTTTGTGCAATGTTCATACAAATATCCTAACAACACCATTTTTGGATTTTCAAATAAATCTCGTAACCAAATATCAAATCATTATGACCCCACCTAATCTTATATATTCTACCTAGCAATAAAAACAACTTGAAAAGAGATCCAAGATCCCTCAGAAGAACAAAAAACATTCCCAACCCCCTAAAATTATTATTCTACAGAGATGTCGTCAACTCACTTGTCACAAACAAATGGGAATTTGAATCTACCAATCCCATACACGCAACATAAGAGACATACTTCAGATTAACTTTGACACTCGCTTGAATAAGTTCTCAATCTTGTCTTGAAGCAGTTGTCAAGAAAACAAAATAACTTTAAGAAATATATAGATCTTATCTTAAAGAAAATCATTCCATTGCTAATGTGTCACATGTACCACCAGACGACATGTCAGAATTAAACCTAATTAGAAAATCAGTACAAAAGAGATCGCAAGGAAAAGAGAAGTTAATGATACAAAAGAAGAAGCGCTTTCTCAATTCACAAATGAAAAAAAAAGGAAAGAACAATACTCAAGGAACTCTTCATATGTTTTTTAGTCATAGGAGACCATACTATCCATTGTATGGATCTTCTCGCGAGTTGTTTGAGGAACTTGAGTGTCCTAAGTATAAAGAAATATCATTATAGACTAATATAGAGACATGTGTCAAAAGTTTGCTACTAATGTAGGGACACCTAGTCGAATATAGTAAGTACTCATCGAAATTTGTAAGCTGTCAAAGGAGAGTATGTCGAAGGAGTTAGAATTAGCATTTATTTTATGTATTAGCTGAGTTAGTTATATTAGTTAGAGTTTGTTTGAGGAACAAGAAAAGTCAGCTATAAATAGGGAGGTACCCTATCATTGTATATGATGCATTTAAGTTAGAATTAAGTATCAAGAAAATATTATTCTTCTATCCAAAATCTAATTTATTTTTCTCTCTCAATTATCTTCTATCATAATTGTGTGCAGTAGAATCATCTTGCAACCAAGGTGTGGTTGATTCACTCGTGTGGAGAGTGAAAAACAAGAGGAATAATCAATCAGAAAGATTGATTCTTATTCATCAAGATTGATTCGGATTAACTTTAATAATGGAGTTAACTCCAACAATACGCACTCTCACATCTCTTCTTATTCTATAACCGACTTTAGTGTTAGAGTACTAACCTTGCAGATCGACCCGTGCTCCACTACACCAGAAGCACAAATTCAACCCCATCAAGATTTTACTTTATTATTTCATTAATCATTTTAAATTCTGAACCAAATTATATGTAGTTCAAATTAATTGGTTGTCTAGTATTCAATAATTGTTGTTGTGTTTAAATAAAAAAACGGCTTGGGGGTTATTCTTTTAGGTCTGCATTGGGATGTTATCAATTCAAAGGAAATATTTGGTGAGGTAACTTGTATACTATTCTTTACATGAATATACCTTACTCATGTATCGCACCGGCCACACTAGTTATATGAAAAGATTATTCAATATTATTTTGTGTATGCATATTATACTAACAGAAAATTTTGAAACATGACCTCTAATAGGCACAAAAAAGGTCTCTCACATGAAAAATTTATCAATATCATGCACAGTAGACGGCGCCATGCAGTTGTGAGGTAGATTGGAAGTGACTTTATCAAACCTATATGAGACATCGGTGAATGAATGGGATGTGTTGGTGAATGGAATTGTAAACTAGGCCAATCCTTTCATAGTAAATATAATTAAATCAATAGTTTGAAATTTAATTTTGAAAACAATAATGTTTAATTAAATCAGAGAAAATTTTAATTTTACAAATTTTTTTGTGACAATCCTCATTTTTAATTAGTGTCATTTTTCTCTTGTTTTTATTTTAAATTAGAATACAAATATTTTCATCTCATTTTTTTATACTAAGGATTTTTTTTTTATTTTAATTTTAATGATCTCAAAAACTATGATTGAGGAGGTGGAATAAGAGATTCTCTCCCAAAAAAATTGATGAGGGATTGTAAGATAAATTTGACACAATGATATTATAATTTAAATTTAAATATGTGTTAGAGATTGTAAAGAAAAATAGAGTTTTTTTTTTTTATATAAAGAAAAAAATTTAGATACAATTCTTTATGGTATAGTTTATATTTTTTTTAATAAAAATATAATAAATATATATATATATATATATATATATATATATATATATATATATATATATATATATATATATATATATATATATATATATATATATATATATATATATATATATATATATATATATATATATATATATATATATATATATATATTTAAAAATATTTAAATATATCTATTATATTTTTTATTAGAAAAAGTATCAATCACGCCTACAAAATTGTATTTAAATATTCTTTTAAAAATAATTAAAGAAATACAATTATTTATCTGAGCTATTTTAAAAATTGAATTTGAAAATAAACGATTATCCGTGACGAATTTTATATACAATTATCAGTTCTATATATTTATTTCTTCTAAATTATAGACTAATAGATCAATCTATGGTGATCTCTCAATGATTAAATAATTAAATGATAAAAACGTCCATCATGTTCATGTTCCAATGCATTAGTACTAGAATTATTGGGACAGTATATAGGAAATTTTTATACATCTATCCAACATTTTCAACAAAATATCCAAACAAATCACCTTTTTAATTAAAAAACAATAATCATGCCAATATAATTGGCCATTGTTTTTAATTTTAATAGGACGCGTCAATTGAATTCACATCATTTGAATATTTTTAGTTTTATTTACATTTTTTATATATTTGACGTTTCTTGCGGAAAACTATGTCTTATTTATATGAAAAAAATGCTTTGCGGAAAAATAGGTAGAAAATGTCAAATCTATTGGAAACATAAATACAATTTAAAAAATACTATGGCACCAATTCAATTGGCGCGCATATTAAAGTAGGAGCAACAATTACGTAGACACACTTTTTTTTTTTTGTTTGAAAGTTGGGTATATTGGAATTTTAATTAGAAAAGTGATTAGTTTGTGTAATTGGTTAAAAATAATGGTTACAGTGGTAAAAGTTTTGAATATAGGTTTGTCCGTTGAATCTATGATAAGGTGATTGACTTCAAAATCTAATAAATAGTTTGTGAGGATGCATTATGTGTTGAAATATTAGATTAGATTTAATATTTAAATATAATTTAAGGTGTGCTAGTTCAAGTTCAATTAGAATTGTGTATAAATAGTCATAGTATGTATTATTATTTGTAACAAGTGGATAATATAATACTTATTTCTTTTAGTATTCTCTCTCTCTCCTCACTAAAAGTGTCTGACACACTAACAAATTGGTATCCATAGTTTTTGATTATTGTTCTTGATCGAGTTTTCAAGAACTTCATGTCAGAGACCGTGTTTCTAGCACAAATGAATCAACCGATGCAAAAATGACTAGTGATAAGTGTAACACCCCTTCTAAAATACCCCGAATAATATTAATTATATCAATGATTAAAGACATATTCCATCAGAGTTAACACGGAACAAGGGATGTCACAATTATGAAATAAATAAAACTTCCAATAAAACAGTAGTCATGCTACACTGAGGGTCATTATTCAAATAATTCAACCAAATTAAGACCATGTCTTACACAGCGGAAAAATACCATAACCAAAATGGAATAAACAAAAACATAATTATTCCCAATGAAATTCAAAGAAACAATTGAATAATAACTAATTCCTCAACTAAACGTTCCCCAGTGTTACAACCTATCAGAGCACGACACTGACACGCGGACTTAAAGTAACATAGCTCTAGAGCCATCCTCACCAACTCCTGAGCTGCTAACTTTAATCTGAAATTGTTAAAGTAAGGGTGAGATTTCTCATAATTAACATGCATTATAAGCTTCTCAATCAAATTATATCACAAGCATATTATTTCACCCATTTTAGCATAAATTCAGATTCAACACGCAGTTCCAATCATACAAGTCATTATGCACAAATCAATAATCAACCAAAGAATTGTAACACTGGAAGACATCCTAACATGTTACAATTCCATGCAAACACAAATGCAGACACAATGCACGTGGTACCAACACGTAACCAAGTCACCCAACACTGATCCATCATCAACCGAATACAACAACCATCGATTCGTCCATAAACACCCGGACACGAATCCAGCCTAACCACCCATCATCACCCGGGTATCAGTCAACGGCAATACAAGTCAAATTTCACACAATGGGAATTAACTTCACCAAAACAATGCATATGCACGCACATCACTAGCATGCAACATCAAATCAGTCTAAGAAATACATCAATTTATCATAACTGAACCAAAACCAAAAACATGATATCTCAACGATCATGCACACCATCATTAGCAATATAAACATGCCTTTCATTCACACAATACTAATACATCCATCCATCACAGGTTCACTGCTACATACACACCCATGTGCGTTAGCCAATAATCACTTATTCCGGGATTTGACTCATTTTCAAAATAATTTCAGGTTTTAGGAAATCTTTTCATTTTATAAAATAGAGCATTAAATTTAAGAAATAACGTCCAAAACGGCACTCAAAACGGACTTACGGTTTGAAAGTTATGAATTTTCAAAGTTTAATATTTTTCAAAAAGTTACAGTAGAACCCGATTCCTACATATGCAGGAACCGGTTCCTGTGAAGTTCAAAAATCACGCTTCTGGAAAAATGTATGGGAACCCGGTTCCTACCTATACAGGAACCGGTTCCTACGTGCATTTTTGCCAGTTTTTATAAATTCACACAGTGGAACCCGGTTCCTCCCCACTGGGAACCGGTTCCCACGACCTGCAGAGTCAAATTCTGCACTTTTGACAACATTTATTCATTCTAAACCAATTCCAAACATACCCATACGAATTGCAACATGAGAAACACCAAAACACGTCCATTTTGCACCATTATAACATCAAACAACATTATTTCATCATTCCTTTTTATCATCTGACACCCTAATGGTTTTCAACCTACAATTCGACGCAATAGGGACAATTCTACGGAACCCTAGAATTCCAAACCGGGATTCCCTAACATACTATGATCCATACTATTGAATATCTAAACCGATAATACGAATTAACTAATCGAAATCACCCCTTACCTTGTGGGTTCTTCGAATTCTGACGCTTCCGGTTTTCTCCTTCTTTTTCCTCTTCTCAAATGCACGTATGATGAATATTCCAAAATAACTCTCTTTCTCTTCTTTTTCCTTTTAATACTCCTTTTATTATTCCAATAAAATAATTAAATTAGTAATTAGTAAGAGTAGAGTATTTTACCCCTCACACCCTCTAATCACTCTTCACACCACCAATACTTCTTTCCTTTAATTAATTAAATTAATTCCAATAATCCAAAAATACCAATAATTAAATTTCCAATTAAATTAATAATTAAAAATTCTAATTATTTAATAATCGGATTATTTGGGGTGTCACAACTCTCCCCAACTAAAAGAGTTTTCGTCCTCGAAAACATACCTTAGACGAACAGTTCGGGATACGAGTCCTTCATCTGACTCTCCAGCTCTCAAGTGACATTTCCATCTGCTGGTCCTCCCCAAGCCACTCTTACCAACGCGATCTCCTTGCCTCGCAAATGTTTCAACTTCCGATCCTCAATTCTCGCAGGTACCGCTTCCACAATCAAATTCTCTCGTACCTGTATATCGTCTACCCGAATCTCATGAGACGAATCAGCAATGTACTTCCTTAGCTGAGATACATGTAAAATATCATGCAAATTTGCAAGTGACGGAGGCAAAGCAATCTGATAAGCAAGTTTCCCAACTCTCTTGGTAATCTAAAACGGACCAATAAAACGTGGAGTCAACTTCTTTGACTTCAAAGCTCGACCAATACCAGTCATCGGAGTAACTCGCATAAAAACATGTTCTCCTTCGCTAAACTCAAGATCTTTCCTCCTCTTATCGTGATAACTTTTCTGAAGACTCTGAGAAGTCCTCATCTTCTCCTGAATCATCTTAATCTTTTCTGAAGTCTGTTGGACAATTTCCGGTCCAATCACAACACTCTCTCCAAATTCATACCAACACAACGGTGTCCGACACCTCCTACCATACAATGCCTCAAACGGAGCCATACCAATGCTCGAATGAAAACTATTGTTGTAGGTAAACTCAATCAATGGTAGATAACTATCCCAAGCTCCACCTTTCTCCAACACACAAGCTCTTAACAAATCTTCCAACGACTGAATCGTTCTCTCCGTCTGACCATCTGTCTGTGGATGATAAGTAGAACTCAAACGCAACTTAGTACCCAAAGCTTCTTGCAATCCCGTCCAGAATTTAGATGTAAACCTCGGATCTCGATCCGACACAATACTAGAAGGAATACCGTGCAAACTCACAATCTTCTTAACATACAATTCTGCCAACCTTTCCATCGGATAATCCATTCTTATCGGAATAAAGTGAGTAGATTTCGTCAACCGATCAACAATAACCCAGATAGAATCACAATTCTTCGATGTCCTTGGAAAACCAGACACAAAATCCATAGAGATTCCATCCCATTTCCATTCCGGAACAAACAACGGTTCCATCAATCCTGACGGTTTCTGATGCTCAATCTTCGACTTCTGACAAACCAAACAAGCATACACAAACTCAGCAATTTCCTTTTTCATTCCCGGCCACCAAAACAACTTCTTCAAATCATGGTACATTTTAGTAGCACCAGGATGAATACTCAATCCACTACGATGTCGTTCTTCCAAAATACTCTTCCTAATCTCTGCAACATCCGGAACACACACCCTATTACCAAATCTCATAACACCATTCTCATCAATCTGGAACTCGCCTCCTTGACCTTGGTTGATCAATGCCAATTTATCAACTAACCCAACATCGGACTTCTGTCCATTCCGAATTTCTTCCAGAATACCACTAGTCAGTTTCAACATACCCAATTTCACACTATTCGGAGTAGTTTCACATACCAAACTTAAATCTCTGAACTGCTCAACCAAATCTAACTCACGGACCATTAACATCGACATATGCAAGGACTTCCTACTCAAGGCATCAGCAACAACGTTTGCCTTACCAGGATGGTAATTCAAACCGAAATCATAATCCTTTAGAAATTCTAACCATCTCCTCTGCCTCATATTCAACTCTTTCTGATCAAAGAGATACCTCAGACTTTTGTGATCACTGAACACCTCAAACCGAGAACCATATAAATAATTCCTCCACAACTTCAAAACAAACACAACAGCTGCCAACTCCAAATCATGAGTCGGATAATTCCTTTCATGTACTTTCAATTGTCTCAAAGCATAAGCCACCACCTGCTTATCTTGCACCAACACACCACCTAATCCCATTAATGATGTGTCACAATACACAACAAAAGACTTAGTCGGATTTGGCAAAATCAAGATCGGAGCACTTGTCAACCTCCTCTTCAGCTCTTGAAATCCTTTCTCACATTCAACATCCCAAACAAACATCTAATCCTTCCTGGTCAACTTAGTCAACCGTAACGCTAAAATCCTTCTATAAACTTCCTGTAATAACCTGCAAGACCCAGAAAACTACAGATCTCAGAAGCATTCTTCGGCGCTTCCCACTGAGATATTGCTTCTACCTTCATAGGATCCATAGCAATTCCATTCTTGGAAATTACATGGCCAAGAAAACTTACTTCACTTAACCAGAATTCACACTTGGACAACTTCGCATAAAGCTTCTTCTCTTCCAACAATTCCAACACAACTCTGAGATGTTCTGCATGCTCTTCATCGCTCTTCGAATAAATTAGAGTATCATCAATGAACACCACCACAAACTTATCAAGATACGGATGAAATATCCTGTTCATATACTCCATGAAAACACCAGGTGCATTAGTAACTCCAAGCGGCATAACAAAATACTCGTAATGTCCATACCTCGTTCTAAATGCAGTTTTATGAATATCTTCCGACTTCACACGAATCTGATGATATCTAGATCTTAGATCAATCTTACTAAATACACAAGCTCCAACTAGTTGATCCATCAAATCATCGATCCTCGGCAAAGGATCCCAATTCTTGATTGTAACTTTATTCAGCTGTCTGTAATCAACACATAATCTCATTGAACCTTCTTTCTTCTTAACCAACAACATCGGAGCACCCCACGGCGAAACACTCGGACGAATAAACTTCTTCTCAAGTAACTCCTCCAGCTGTTTCTTTAACTCCGCTAATTCAGATGCCGACATACGGTAAGGCGCCATCGACACCGGACTAGTTCCAGGAATCAAATCTATAGTAAATTTTACCTCCCTCTCAGGTGGCAATTCACTAACGTCTTCCGGAAACACCTCTGGAAATTCATTCACCACTGGCAATCCATCACTCTTTACTTTTCCCTCCGCTTCTATTGCAGAATACAACATAAATACCACAGCACCATCTTTCACAGCTAGGTTCATCTGTTTAACCGACATAGTCACATCTTCAACACCAACCTCTTCAGGAAAAATAACCGTCTTCGCAAAACAGTTGATATGAACCTGGTTGAATTCCAACCAGTTCATTCCAAGGATGATATCAAGTTGTTCTAACGGTAGGCACACTAAATCCATACCAAAACCCCTACCAAAAATCACAATAGGATAATTCCTACAAACATACGAAGTAGTCACTGAACCCGACGCAGGAGTATCAATAACCATACTTCCATCCATATTAGAAATTTCCAAATTCAATCTTTTAGCACAATTCAAAGAAATAAAAGAATGCGTAGCTCCAGTATCAATAATCGCAATTAAAGGTATGTCATTAATAAAACATGTACCTTTAATCAGCCGATCATCTGACTTAGTCTCTGACCCAGACAATGCAAACACTTTACCACCAGCTTGCTCCTTCTTGGGTTTTGTACACTGAGGACGAGTATGACCTTCTTCACCACAGTTGTAACAAGTCGCCACTCTTACTCTGCAATCATTGGCCACATGGCCGAGTTTCCCACACTTGAAACACTTCTTATCATTACTTTTGCAATCCACCATACGATGTCCTGTCTCACTACACTTGTAGCACTTAATGGAAGAACTAGAGTCTCCTCCACCAAACTTCTTCCAACCACCGGGTCTCTGATTACTTCTATCATAAGGCTTACCACGATCCATCTGTTGCTTACCCTTCCTATCAACATACCCTCAAGCATTCGACTTAGTGCTAGCAAGATCCTCCTCTAAAATCCTACTACAGTCAACCAGATCAGGAAATCTTTGGATACGCTGATACCGAATACCCTGCTTAATCTCATCACGAAGACCATTCTCAAACTTGATACATTTGGAAAATTCTCCATCTGCATCGTTAGTATAATGAGCATAATACTTCGCTAACTCAGTAAACTTCGAAGCATACTCACTGACAGTCTTGTTACCCTGCTTGAGTTCCAGAAACTCAATCTCCTTCTTGCCTCTGATGTCCTCAGGAAAGTACCTCCTCAGAAAAGCCCTCCTGAACACAGCCCAAGTCAACGCAATACCATCTTCTTCCATTTCAGTTCTGGTTGCAACCCATCAGTCATCAGCTTCCTCTGCTAACATGTGAGTTCCGTATCTCACCTTCAGCCCTTCAGCACAATCAATTACTCTGAAGATCCTCTCGATCTCCTTCAACCACTTCTGAGCACCTTCGAGATCATGTGCACCCTTGAACAACGGAGGATTATTCCTCTGAAAATTCCCCAATTGTCGGTCAACACCAATCACAGCTCCCTACTGGTTCCCTCCGAGTACACCAGCAAACATTCCTAATGCTTCAGCAATAGGATCGTCGTTTCTTCCGTTACCTCTTCCGGCCATTGTTCTGTAACATTACAAAACAACCTCATCAGCACACAAGTATCGACAGTGTCATCTTACACTAGTCGCATACAAAAGGGATAACGACACAAGGCAAGACCTGCTATGCTCTGATACCACTATTGTAACACCCCTTCTAAAATACCCTGAATAATATTAATTATATCAATGATTAAATACATATTCCATCAGAGTTAACACGAAACAAGGGATGTCACAATTATGAAATAAATAAAACTTCCAATAAAACAGTAGTCATGCTACACTGAGGGTCATTATTCAAATAATTCAACCAAATTAAGACCATGTCTTACACAGCAGAAAAATACCATAACCAAAACGGAATAAAACAAAACATAATTATTCCCAATGAAATTCAAAGAAACAATTGAATAATAACTAATTCCTCAACTAAACGTTCCATAGTGTTACAACCTATCAAAGCACGACACTGACACACGGACTTAAAGTAACATAGCTCTAGAGCCATCCTCACCAACTCCTGAGCTGCTAACTTTAATCTGAAATTGTTAAAGTAAGGGTGAGATTTCTCATAATTAACATGCATTATAAGCTTCTCAGTCAACATTATATCACAAGCATAT
Source organism: Vicia faba (assembly GCA_948472305.1). Classification (NCBI taxonomy): domain Eukaryota; kingdom Viridiplantae; phylum Streptophyta; class Magnoliopsida; order Fabales; family Fabaceae; genus Vicia; species Vicia faba. Next base: position 394,609,890 of record OX451736.1, read on the forward strand.
TATTTCACCCATTTTAGCATAAATTCAGATTCAACACGCAGTTCCAATCATACAAGTCATTATGCACAAATCAATAATCAACCAAAGAATTATAACACTGGAAGACATCCTAACATGTTACAATTCCATGCAAACACAAATGCAGACACAATGCATGTGGTACCAACACGTGACCAAGTCACCCAACACTGATCCATCATCAACCGAATACAGCAACCATCGATTCGTCCATAAACACCCGTACACGAATCCAGCCTAACCACCCATCATCACCCGGGTATCGGTCAACGGCAATACAAGTCAAATTTCACACAATGGGAATTAACTTCACCAAAACAATGCATATGCACGCACATCACTAGCATGCAACATCAAATCAGTCTATGAAATACATCAATTTATCATAACTGAACCAAAAACAAAAACATGATATCTCAACAATCATGCACACCATCATTAGCAACATAAACATGCCTTTCATTCACACAATACTAATACATCCATCCATCACAGGTTCACTGCTACATACACACCCATGTGCGTTAGCCAATAATCACTTATTCCGGGATTTGACTCATTTTCAAAATAATTTCAGGTTTTAGGAAGTCTTTTCATTTTATAAAATAGAGCATTAAATTTAAGAAATAACTTCCAAAACGACACTCAAAATGGACTTACGGTTTGAAAGTTATGAATTTTCAAAGTTTAATATTTTTCAAAAAGTTACAGCAGAACCTGGTTCCTACATATGCAGGAACCGGTTCCTGCGAAATTCAAAAATCACGCTTCTGGAAAAATGTATGGGAACTCGGTTCCTACCTATACAGGAACTGGTTCCTACGTGCATTTTTGCCAGTTTTTATAAATTCACACAGTGGAACCCGGTTCCTCCCCACTGGGAACCGGTTCCCACGACCTGCAGAGTCAAATTCTGCACTTTTGACAACATTTATTCATTCTAAACCAATTCCAAACATACCCATACGAATTGCAACATGAGAAACACCAAAACACATCCATTTTGCACCATTATAACATCAAACAACATTATTTCATCATTCCTTTTTATCATCTGACACCCTAATGGTTTTCAACCTACAATTCGACGCAATAGGGACAATTCTACGGAACCCTACAATTCCAAACCGGGATTCCCTAACATACTATGATCCATACTATTGAATATCTAAACCGATAATACGAATTAACTAATCGAAATCACCCCTTACCTTGTGGGTTCTTCGAATTCTGACGCTTCCGGTTTTCTCCTTCTTTTTCCTCTTCTCAAATGCACGTATGATGAATATTCTAAAATAACTCTCTTTCTCTTCTTTTTCCTTTTAATACTCCTTTTATTATTCCAATAAAATAATTAAATTAGTAATTAGTAAGAGTAGAGTATTTTACACCTCACACCCTCTAATCACTCTTCACACCACCAATACTTCTTTCCTTTAATTAATTAAATTAATTCCAATAATCCAAAAATACCAATAATTAAATTTCCAATTAAATTAATAATTAAAAATTCTAATTATTTAATATTCGGATTATTTGGGGTGTCACAATAAGGGCATTTTGAATTCTTCCAATGCTTGATGGTAAAAATTGGATCCGACGGAAAAAAGAGATGGAATCCTTGTTTGACTTCTATGAAGGATTGTGATGAAACCATAACTGATAAGATGATAGTTGATAAGGAAATGAGAACGTTGGCCTATCACTTTGATCTTGTTATCGTAGCTATTCAAGAATCCAACAATCTTGAAACCCTAAAAGTGGAAGATTTGGTTGGTTCGTTGAAAGCGCATGAGATGAGAATTTTCGATAGGAAGGGAGTTTAGGACTCGATACAAGAACTGCAAGCTCAGTCATGGAAAAGAAATGGTGACTCCAATAAGTTTATAGGCAATATCGACAAGACTCGGGGAAAGAAGTCTTCGTCGAAACCTCACAAGCATCAGGTCGAAGATAGAGCTTCTGAATCCTCGAAAGGAGGAGGAGGAAACTATCGAAAGGGAAAAGAATATTAAAAAAGGTGTGTAGTGCTATAATTATGAAAAGTGGGGTCACGTAGCCAAGAATTGTTGGTACAGAAAAGACAAAGGATCGACAGGAAAGGACGAAGGAGCGAACCTTGCACACCAAGATTCAGATGATTCTGAAGGCGGTATGGTTGTTATGGTTGCAGTTGCAGACAACGATGTCGAATCCAACATCTGGTTCCTTGACTCGGGCTGCTCGAATCATATGACTGGTCGAAAAGAGTGGTTGTCATATTTCGATGAGTCAAAGAAGAGCAAGATAAAACTTGCTGATAATAGTTCGTTGCAAGCAGAAGGTACTAGCAACATAGTTTTTCAAATGAGTAATGGAGGGAAAGCTATGATCAAAGATGTACTTTATGTACCTGGAATGAAGTGCAATTTGGTAAGTGTTAGACAACTAGTCGAAAAAGGTTTCTCATTTGTCATGAAAGATGGAGTTTTAGAATTGTTCGACACCAAGAACAATTTGGTTTTAAAATCTCCTCTATCGAAGAACATGAAGTTTAAAAATTATTGGCAAATACAAGGATAGTTGGTGTGGCATTTGAGGTTTGGACATTTGAACTTTTGATCACTCAATCGGCTGATTACTCAAGATATGGTATCTAGTATCCCAAGTCTTGAGATGCCCGACAAACTTTGTGAAGGTTGTTTAGTCTGAAAGCAATCCATAAACTCTTTTGTTTCAACTATGCCAATGAGATCATAATGCGTACTTGAAGTGGTACATTCAGATGTATGTGGTCCATTCTAAGAACATACCATTGGTGAAATTTTTTTTTTCATTTGTCGATGCGTTTAGTTGAAAGTTGTGCATCTATGTGATCAAGAAAAAGGATGAAGTATTCAAAATATTTAAGAGATTCAAGATACTTGTTGAAAACCAAAGTGAGAAGAGGATCAAACTTCTACGAACAGATGGAGGTGGCGGATACACATCCAAAATGTTTGAAAATTTCTGTCCAGAATATGGTGTCGATCATGAGTTAACTGCTTCTTATACGCCTCAACATAATGGAATTGTTGAAAGAAGAAACAGAACCATATGGGATATGGTGAGATGCATGCTAAAGCAGAAGAATCTTCCAAAATCTTTATGGGGTGAAGTTATTTTGATTGCAGTTTATATTTTAAACAGGTGCCCTACCAAGATATTAAAGAACAAGGTTCCGGAAGAAGTATGAAGTGGAAAACGACCATCAGTGAGTCATTTGAAAGTGTTTGGCTCTATGTGTTACAAGCATGTTCCTGATGCGAGAATAAGGGAGCTTTATGACAAGAGTGAACATATGATTCTGGCAAGATATCCTAAAACTGGTGCATACGGGAAATTCAATCCAATTAATGAGAATATTGTGTTGAGTTGAGACATTGTGATTGATGAAAATTCTGCTTGGGATTGGAATTCTAATGATGCAATTAACAAGCCATTGATGAGCTCTGATTTTGAAGAAGAAACTGATGAAGTCGAAGTCGAAGAAACTGCTAATATTCCAATCAAAGTCGAAGCAATTGCTGATATTCCAGAAACAGTCACAATTGAAGAGGTTGTGGCTGAAATAAGTCAAAGACCTCAAATAAACAGAGTTCTTCCAACAAGACTTCATGATTATGAAGTGATGGGTGATGATGAAGTCACACCAGATGGAGAATTAGTTCATTTTTCTTTACTTACAGGTGTTGAACCAATCAACGATAACAAATATTTGAAGATTAAACAATGGAAGTTAGCTATGGTTGAAGAGTTACAGGCAATAGAAAGAAATAATACATGGGAGTTAGTCGAATTTCTAACACATACAAAAGCTATCAAAGTGAAGTGGGTGTTCACGTTGAAACACAATGCTGATGGGTTGATAGCAAGACATAAAGCAATCTTAGTAGCTCGAGGATTTCTTCAATGAGAAGGACTCGACTATCTGAAGTATTTGCTCCAGTAACAAGATTGGAGACTATTCGACTAGTGGTAGTATCGGCATGCAATCAAGGCTGGTCGACATTTCATTTAGATGTTAAATCAGCATTTCTGAATGGTCCTTCAAACGAAGAGGTCTATGTCACACAACCTCTTGGGTTTGTGATTCATAAGGAAGTGAGTAAAGTATATAAGTTGCACAAATCACTCTATGGCCTCAACCAGTCACCTAGAGCATGAAACAAGAAGATCGACTCATACTTAGTCAAATTGAGATTTGTCAACTGGAAATATCAGTATGGTGTCTATGTTCAAGTTATAGCATAAGATATAACAATCATATGCTTATATATCGATGACTTGCTAGTAACTAGAAACAACTTGGAGAACTTGTCGAATTTCAAAGAGCTGGTGATGAAGGAATTTGAAATATCAAATATGGGAAAATTGTCTTATTTCCTAGGCATGGAATTTCAAATGTTGAAGCAAGGTATGGTGCTACATCAAAGGAAGTATGTCAAAGAGATACTCAAGAGATTCAGGATGGATGATTTGAATCATGTATCCTCACCTGCCGAACCAAATGTGAAGTTGGAGAAGAATGGAGAGGAAGACAAATTCGATGTAACTTTGGTCAAGCAAATCGTGGGATCTTTGAGGTATGTGTGCAACAGTCGACCTCATATAGGTTTCGCTGTCTGATTATTAAGCATATATATGATTGAACCAAGAGTGTCACATATGAAGGCTACAAGAAGAATCTTGAGATATTTGAAGGGTTCGATAAAATGTGGAATACTATTTCGACGATATTCTGAAGACAAAAAAGCAATAGTTAATTTCTTTTGAGATGATTAGTGTGGAGATAAGGAAGATTAAAGAAGCACAACTGGATATTTCTTTCTAGTATTTGGTGCCCCAATATCATGGTGTTCGAAGAAGCAACCTGTGGTGGAATTGTCATTGTGTGAAGCCGAATATATAGCAGGTTACTATGCTACATGTCAAGCAATTTGGATCATATATGTACTTGAAGAAATAAAGGTCAAAGTGAAGAAACCTCTAGTGTTGAAAATCGACAATAAGTCAGTCATAAATCTGACAAAGAATCCAAATTTTCATGGGAGAAGTAAGAATATCGAAGCTAGATTTCATTTCTTTAGGGAAACGGTAAATTAAGGTGAACTTGAAGTAAGGCATTGCTCAAGTGAAGCACAGTTGGCAGGCATTTTCACCAAAGGATTGAAGATTGACAAATTCCTGAATTTGAGAAAGAAATTAGGAATAGTTCAAATCGACTATGATTAGAATAGGTTCGACAACTTGGATTATGGGGGTGTGTTGAAATATTAGATTATATTTTATTAGATTTAATATTTAACTATAATCTGAGTTATGTTAACCCAAGCCCAATTAGGGTTGTATATAAATAGTCATAGTCCTAATCATTATTTGTAACAAGTGAGTAATATAATCCTTATTTCCTTTATTATTCTCTCTTTCTCTCCTCACTAAAAGTGCCTCACGCACTAACATTATGTTTGAAAAAATGCATTGTGTCTAGAGAATGCAATGCATTCACAAGGAACACATTGTGTTTTTGCATTCTTCTTCTGTTTTTTTTTCCAGAAACACATTGCATTTTGTCTTAAATATTTAAAAGTTCTTTTTATTTTAAGAAATTGAGGGTTTTTTTATAGAGAGAGACTTAGGGAATTAAGGGGGAATTGTTAGTATGTATTGTTTTAAAAATTTGAAGACCTTTAGGGGTATATAAGGAGAATGAAAATAGAGAAACTTAGAGAGATAACAGAAGAGAAATTTATGATTCATTGTTCTAAAATTTTGAAGACCTTTAAGGGTATATAAGGGCGTCGAGAAACAACTCTAAACACATTGGATTTGTGTAATTAATATATTTAACGTATGAGGTATTGGAAAACGCTTGAGTAGAAAATAGAAAATATTCTTATGAACTTTTTTTTTGGTTTTAACTCGTCTTTTAATATCTTGTAATAACTCTTGAATTATAGTAGATTGGTGAGCTTCCCTCTCTCCTATGACATATTGGTTTGATAAAACTATGCAAACAAACTTTGTTTTACTAGTATTTTATTTTCTTCTTATTCTTGTAGTTTTTTGCCTACACTATTTGGAAGATTAATTTTAGCTTTAGGTCATTTATTTTGGTTATCAATGTTTTTATCCCACAAATCATAATTTTTGGCACGTTCAACCCTTTTAAAATCACAACAAGTGGCGCCTACTAAGGATAAGAGGGGTTAAAATTACAAGTGTACGTCATGGGATCTAAATGGATAAAAACAAGTTTTATAGATAATTTTTTTGGATTGTGGAACGTGAAGATGTATGCAATCATAATTCAACTAAATTATGTAGAAGACTTAAAAATTAAGGCATTGATGCCTAAAGTCCTAGCACAAATAGAAAAGACTAATATAGTTGATAAGTATTAGAGTGATATTACATTGTGACTCCAAGTTTAAGTTATAAGGGAAGTTTCGTTGGAGAATACCGCACAACAAATGTGGGTTTTACTTGAATAATTGTATATGACCAAGTCCTTAGTTCAAAACTTATGTTTGAAACAACAATATTACCCAATTCGAATAGTAAAGAACAAATCTATTGTGGAAAAATTGACAAAGTTTAAAAAGATCATTAATGACTTACAAAATAATATGGTGAAGCTAGATGATAAGGACAAGGCTTTATGTTTGTTGAGCTCGCTACCCATACATCTAGAGTATTTGAAGGATGTTCCTCATTATAGTAAGAAAGACACATTTACCTTGGAGGGGATTCAATTGACTATCATAATCAAGGAGTTAACTAAGATGATATTGTTGAGGGTTGACGATAGAGGTGGAGGCTTGAGTGGCTTAGAAGGGAGAAGTAAGAGTATAGGAAATAAAAATGGGAAATAAGTCATAGTCCAAGGGTTAGTAATGTAAAATTTGTGATGCATAATTACCTAGTCAAGACTTTTATGACAAAATTAACTATGGAATTTGAGACCAGGCATGTCAGTGAAAGAATAAATAAAAATAGTCTAGATTTGGTTTTAGATCATTTTAATAAGTTTTCATGAAATAAGGTGTTAAGAAGTGTATAATATTTTTGACCACACTTCAAAAAAATATCCTAGAAAATTCGTATACTAGTTTAATTTAAGGAACGTTAGAGCTTTGGCTTTTGAACATATCAAGTAAGACAATCTTGATGCTAAGGATGTGAAATGTGTCTTGATTAGTAATCTCGAAGGTCTGAAGGGTTATAAGATGTGGAATATATGGAACCCGGACGATGGCAATTTATCAAGTCAGGATTCATTTGAATAGGGATGAAAGTACAAAGATCTATAAGTGAAAGGCTAAAAAACTATGATGGATAAGACTAGTTTTAGGGTGGTGGTTACCAATAGGAAGACTAGAGATGATGAGAAATTTTAGGTTCTTATATCTACCTCTAGTCAGTGGAAAACTAGAGTGGCTTATGATTATTAGTTTCCTCATGATTAGGTAAGGATAAAAGTTTGACCACCGTTGAGATACATTTATGTTGATCTTATTTGTTTTACTTTGAATATGATTGAGTGATATCAAAACTAAAAACCAGGCAACTTTAGGAAGGCATTGAGAAGAAAAAAAATAGTAAAACACGTATAAGGAAATTAGTTATGAGATACACATTTGGAGAATAATACTTATGAGCTTGTGATACTACCTACGAGACAAAGGGTGGTAGGATGCTAGTGGATGAAAGTGCCTAGATTAAAGTCCAAGCATTGTATAGACTTGATCAAATTTTTGAAGATTGTTTCAAGCTTCTAAGAGAGCATCAACAAGGTTGATTGGTAAGTTGATATCACCATTGACTTTCAAAGTCTAGGTGGAAATGGTGGTTATTGGCTTCAAAATCAAGAAACATTTCCCAATAACATGTTTCATTTGGTGGAAACATATTGTGTTTGGGAAATGGTGTGTTTGTAGGGAATATAATGTGTTCCATCATTTCTTGAGAAATTTAACATATTTTAGTAAAATATAATATGTTTCATACAAAATTTTAAAAGATGTTTTTTTGCCTTTTTTACTACAAGAAACACGCAAGGCAAAAAAATGGTTTTTTTCTAGAGAGAGAAACTTATAGAGGCTAAAGAATGGATTCTTATGATTCATTGTTATAATAATTTAAATAACTTTGGATGTATCTAAGTGATATTTTATGTGTTGTGCATATTAAAGTATTCTAAAGATTTTGATAATGACAATTAAAGAAAAAAAAAATCAAATCATAAGTATCATTAGTCAAAAAGAAAGCTCAAACAAAAGGAATTGAAGATGTGAAAACATACACATAAAGGTGATTCACGTGCACACACACAAACAAAAACTATTTTAAATTATCATATTTTTATAATAACTTTGAAAAACCAATCATTGCAAGTGCTTAATCGATTAAGAAGCAATTTTCATCAATTAGAGAAGATAAACTTATTGACTAATTGATAAGAGATTTTATATAGTTAATTAATGAGCGGGTTCGACTCCAATTGTTTATGAAGAAATTTTAATTGATTAAGATATATAGCAGATTAAGATTTTCTTTTCTGGCTTAGTCTAATTTATTAGGCTGCCGTTTCTAATGTTTAGACAATGTCCAAACCCATACATTCCTACCTTTTTAGCTAAAGTTTTCCATCACTTCCAAATCAAGAGTTATTTGAACTATCTACTATTCTAAATCATTCATTATCATCATGTTATTAGTTTTGTTCACTAGAAATTGCCTTAGTGCGAAGAGATTGAAAAACTTGATCTATGATTTGTGTTGTTTTAGTTACTAGTGTTGAATTTGTGTTTTCTAGAGCTTAGTACCCTTGTTCTCTTGTAATAGGCTTGAGGTTGAAAATTAAACCAATAGAAAGCATGACGTAAGGTTTTGGTATGAACTTGTAAAAAACATCAAACTCTAAAATATGGAAATCTCAAGAGAAAACTGTTGGGGATTGAAGTAGGCCGCATGATTTAATGATGAACCACGATAATCAGTTGGTGTGATCTCTCTAAAATATATCCTTTATCTATTCCTCTTCTTAATATATGATTCTAAATTTTTCTTAAAAGCCACCAACCTAAAATAAATCTTTTTCTACAGATTTTCAAAACCAAATATCACAAATCACACCCCACGTATTTTGTTGGGAGTTGCTAATTCAACACTAAGGCGCATGGAAAAAGATAATCTTATATATACAGATAGAGAGGTTCTTAGGGTTAATTATTTTTAAAATTTTAAAACCTTTAGGGTATATAAGAATATTAGCAAACACTTATAAATACCTTTGGTTTGGGTGATTAAAATATTAAGTTGAGGAAATATTATGAAACACTTGGGTAGAAAATAGGAGATATTCTTATGAACTTGATCTTACCTGATCAGACTTGAACCGTCACGACTGACTCTGGGAAGAATTTGAGTGAGATGGGGGGAGGGGTACCTGCAAGGCACTCCGATGCTGAAATGAGTGACAGAATGAGCAGGAAAAAAGTGTATGTATGCGTAAGAGATGAATACCTGACCCTTTAGGAACAAAGGATATTTATAGCCCCCAACGCGGGGCCAAGGTCCCCTCGTTGGGCCGACCAAAATTGGCCTAATAAAGGAACTGCCAGGTTCTACGTGTGTAGTGGGGACCCGCACGTGGTCCCCTTCCTGGTGATGCTCTGCGAGAAACGAGGAGGGACGAAGACGCGATGTTTCCGGAGTTCAGATGATTTGGTAACAGTCAGAATCTGCCCTACGAGGAGGGTGCTCGAGCTGGACTCGAGCTAGAGTTCTCGTGGTCGGGGACACCATGTGTCGCGGGCAACGACGGGCACAACTGTGGTCTGTGGTCGGGCGCACTGGAGGGAATCTGCGGGCGCGCTCTCCTCGAGGAGCTGCTTGGATTGGGCCTTTGTTCTTGCTTTTGGGCCAGGGCAGGCCCAGTCCAGAACAAGAGCCCCCCAAGTCGTGGCTCCTGGAGCAGGAGTTATGACTTGACTTCAACTCGCCTTTGCCACGGGGTCTGGTGCCCGACCCAGGACATTTGCTTCCCCGTGATTGCTCAAGAGGTTTCCCATGAGTTGCGTTCGTAGCGTAATCCTTGTCGATGTATGCTCGGGGGATTCCTCACGGGCTATGTTCGTTGGGTACATGAGGCAACCCTTGGGAACCGTGACGCCACCCTAGCGACAATAGGGTCATCACTGCCTAGGGGAGTAGACGTCGAGGAGGGGAAGTTTGTGGTTCCCCGGGGTGATATTTCGTATTCCACGTCATCCCTATAAATAGGATCCTTGGGTCCCATAATTTGTTTTTCCTCTTCGCGCTTCTCCTTCTTCCTCTGCCTTTTCCGCCGCTGTTCTTCTACAACTTTGCAAGATTACCGCATCTTCCCCCGTCAAGATTATTTACCGCTGCCGTACATTCTTCTTTACTTCCAAGTAAGCATTTATCCCTCCTATTTTTCTTCGTTTGTAGGTAATTTTACTGTTATTTGGATGTTAGAAACCCACATCTGGGATTAGTGCCCGATTCATTCATGTCTGTGCCCGATGTATTCATGTTTGTGCCCGGTAAACTCATAGCTTTAGGTATTTGACTCGTGATGCTGCTCGGGACCTTCATGGTTTTGGGCGCATAATCTATGATACTGCCCGGTAAACCCATAGTTCTAGGTTTAGGACTCATGATGTTGCTCATCACATTCATAGTTTAGGTCGGTGCACCCATGAGCTGGCCGGGATGTTGACCCATTAGGAAGTATGTAGGACAACTCGTCGTGGCACCTTAGCATCGGGGAGGCGAAACCAGGATCTTGTTCGAGTCCTCAATGTTTTATCGCGCGCGGAGTGTGTCTTGGCTTTTCGTGAACTACTTCCCGTTAATTATGGCGAGCATATGTATTTGCTCTCGAATTTCACCGGTTTCCTGTGCTTTGCAGGTAAAAGGCTGACGAACCGGAGTCTTCGGGGCGTAATGAGGTCGAGGACCAGAGTGCCGAGGAGAATGTAACTATTGTTGATACCGTCGAAGATCCTTCGTTGGATTGGGTGGGCGCCGAGCCTCGAAGGATTGCCTCAGCATATAGTCGGCATAGTCGGCGCGCATACACTGTCATCGAACATGGTCGTAGTCAGTCGAGCTTCTAGAAAAACTTTGTTGTGACAAGGCCGTCCCTCGACGCACGAATCTGCTCGGAGTTCTCCGAGTATGGGTTTCCGATGTATGAAATCGCATTCAAGGACCTCGGCCTTAGGCTCCCTTTTAGTGATTCCAAGTCGGGGTATTCTGCCATCTGGATTTGTCCCCCTCACAGCTTCACCCCAATTCTATCGCCTTTCTTCGGGCGTTCGAGCTGACATGTCGCTTCTTGAGGATCGGGGCGACCATTCCTCTCTTCTTCAGAGTTTTTCACTTGCAACGCCAGTCTCGAGGAGGCAGGCATATCTGGGTTTCCCTGAAACAGTCAAAGAGGCTGTTTAGGATGTACATGGATTCGGTCCGGGGTTTCAAGGATAAATGGTACGTCCTACAGCCGGTCACCCAAAGTGCTTTGGATTCTATGTATGAAGAGGAAACTGCAGTGGCCGACGAGAACGGGGAGCCTCTTATGGACGCTGAGGGTCGCCCGGTGGTGGGGCGTGTATCCAAGTTCCCGTTGCATTGGTGCTCGCGCCATTACGAGCATGGTACCGGGCACTACCATACGCCCGCGGGAGGAATGAGTGCCGAGGATGAGGAAGCCTATGGTACCCATTGTAAGTATGTCGACAACTTCTTCCCTGCCCGGTGGGTCACGAGGGAGGGGGAAGACATTCTTGACGAGGATGGTTACCCGACATTCGAGGCCCGTCCTATCGATACCAAGGCGCTTGTCGAGTGCCAATCCTACGGGCAGGCCATAGATCTACTAGGTTGCTTTTTGTCTTATAGTTTTGTTCCAGTTTCTTTGTTTGTTACTTGCTCGTAACTAACCTGAGCTTTCTTCTTTGCAGGCAATATGGCCGAACGAAGGGAGAGGCTTTTAAAGCTTTCTCAGGACAAGAGAGTAAATAGGAGGTTGGTGCGAGCTCCACAGGCCATGAGAATGGGCCCGCCGACCATTTCAGGCGATGCTTCTAGCGGGTCCCAGGGTTCCCCTGACGTCGAACAGCCCACTGAGCTGATAATGAGAAAGAGAAGCCGGGCAGAGAACCAGTCGGAAGTCGGCGACGAGTCTGTCGCGGTGAGGGCCTTTGGCTTGCCCCCTGTTTTAAAGAGGAAGGTTTCTTCGAGGGGTTTCCCTTGACAATGAGTGCCGAGGAGGCTGAGACCATCAGGCGGCTCAACAAAGAGATTTAGAGAAAACACCTGGCCTCTAGTATGGTCGGGATGGTTAAGATGGCCGAGATGGCCGTTGTCCTTGCTGAGGAGGGGTCGGACTCCTCTGACCGCGTTAGGGAACTGGAGTTGGAGAAAGCTGCCCTCGCTGTTGGCTCTCGTAAGTTGAAGGCTTCTCTGGAGCGATTTGAGGAGATGTTCCGCGAACAAGCCGAGCTGCTAGCCGTGGAGAAGGAAAACTCGGGAAAGGCTGCTGAGGAGAGGGACTATTTTCGACTGGACCGGGAATGATTGGAGGCCGAAAAAGAGCGTCTATCTATGGAAGTCGAGGAGATGAAGGCCACCATGCTCCTTGCTGAAGATGAGTCGGAGGAGACAGCCCCCTTGCGGAGCCGTTTGGATCTGGTCGCGCGCATCCATCTCCTTGAAACGGACTGTGTCAGTGCCTTAGCGGACGGTTTTGAGGCCGCGGTTAGCCAGCTTGCTTTATTGAATTCGGGCATGAATACCGAGGGAGTGGGTTTCATGTCTCAAATCATCGACGGCCAGGTCGTGTCTCCTCCTGAGTCTCCTGTCGTGGATGCTGGTAGCCCCAGGGAAGTCTAGCCGTGGAATTTCTGGTCGGGCCTGCGCGCCTGTTTATTGGTATTTGTTTTGGGGCCTGTGTGCCCGTGCATATTTTTGGGGCCTGCGTGCCTGTACACATTTCTTTTGGCCGTTGTGCCATAGCCTGTAACTTTTGAACATCGCCGGCCTTCTTGGTCAGTTTATTTTTATTCGTTTTCTGCTTATGAGCTTTTTAGATGGATGTCCATTTCGACCTTTAAACTTACCCGTGTCTAAGTTTTTTATATTTTGATGAAATTTGCCTAAGTTATGTCCCCAAGTCACGCTTGTCATCGGCTGTTACTTTGTGGCAAAATTTTCCTAAGTTATGTCCTCGAGGCGTGCTTGTGCTCGGTTGTTACTTTGTGGCTAAATCTTCCTAAGTTGTGTCCTCGAGTGGATATTCTTTCGACCCATTTAGTGGTCTAATGCACTTCGAAATGCGTCGGTCGTGCGGAGTAAAGCCCGCTTGCTCGGGCGTATGACCCAGATCGGGTTCGTATGCCCATGGCGTAAACTGCCCATCGCGAGTTGGGTGTTCTGCCATGTGGGTACTTTGACAGTGGAGCTCGATTGAGGTGTCCCTATCGGGCGCCGTCGTTCGTCCTCGTTTGGCTGAACAGCGTTATGTCGTTTGGGGCGTAGATTGGACCCGTACCTTGGCCTATCTACGTGGTCGAGAATTTTCTCTCCGTTGACTAGATGTGGATGTGCGACAGTGAGAGTCCTTAGTGTTTCAAGGGTTTTTTAACTATAGTACTGCTTTAGTTTAGCAGCGTTCCAGGGTCGTGGCAATGTTTCTCCGTCTAGCTGCTCGAGGTAGTATGCCCCGGTACCTATGGCACCGTGCACGCGGTAAGGCCCTTCCCAGTTCGCGGCCAATTTCCCTTCGCGGGAGTCTTTCTGGTTTCTTCGTAGTACCATGCTTCTGATTTCGAACTCACGTATGATGACCTTGTCATTGTGACGCAGGGCCACTCGTTGTTTTAGAGTGGCCTCGCGCAGGGCTGCCCCCGATCGAATTTCCTCGACTAAGTCGAGTTCGTCCCTGAGTGCTTCATCGTTCATTTCTTCTTTGAGGGGAGTTTTTATCCGCTTGGAAGGTTCCCTGATTTCTACTGGGATGACGGATTCGGTGCCGTAAGTTAGTCGAAAGGGGTTCTCGCCCATCGTTGAATGGGGCGTGGTGCGATACGTCCATAAGACACTGTATAGCTCCTCGACCCAGCCTCTTTTAGCTTCACCGAGCCGATGTTTGAGTCCTCGGAGGATGACTCTGTTAGCGGCCTCGGCTTGCCTGTTGGTTTGAGGGTGCTCGACCGAGGTGAAGTGTTGTTTGGTTCCTAGTTTGGTGACAAAGCTTTGGAATCCGTGGTCGATGAATTGGGTGCCGTTGTCGGTGACTAGTGCTCTCGGGATCCCGTATCTGGCGAGGATGTTTCTTTTGTAGAAATGGAGGATGTTGTGCGAGGTGATCTTCGCGAGAGTCTCGGCCTATATCCATTTCGTGAAGTAATCCACAACCACGATGAGGAACTTGTTTTGATAAGTTCCTTGCACGAAAGGTCCGAGGATATCCATCCCCCACCACACAAACGGCCACAGGGATGACAGTATGCTCAGCTCGTGAGGGGGAGCGAGGTGCATGTCGCTGTTCCTTTGGCACTTGTCACACTTCTTGACGTGTTCCTTGGTGTCCTGCTGCATCGTCGGCCAATAGTACCCCGCTCGCAGGGCTTTTCTCGCCAGGGATTTTCCTCCCATGTGTTGGGCGTTAATCCCTTCGTGTATCTCCCGTAATACCTCGGGGACTGTGGATTCGTCGATGCATTTCAGGAGGGGGATCGAGAATCCCCTGCGGTATAGTTTATGCTCGAGCACCACATAGGAGCATGCTCATCGTTTCGTGATGGTCGCTTCTGTCTGGTCCGAAGGGAGTTCGCCCTTTGTCAGAAAATTGTACACCGGGGTCATCCAGCTCGAGGTGTCTCCGATGGCGTGTACCTCGACTAGGGTCGAGGACCTCTCGATGCTCGGGCGTAACAGGGATTCTTGTATGACGGATTTGTTTTCATCCTTCTTTCTCGTGCTTGCGAGTTTAGACAATATGTATGCCCTTGTGTTTTGCTCGCGCGTAACGTGTGATATTTCTGCTCGGTCGAACCTTTTCATGTGTTCTTTGACTAAGTTTAAGTATTCGACGAGGCTGTCGTTTTTAGCTTTGTAGCTCCCTTGGACTTGGGAAGCCACGAGTTGTGAGTCCATGAAGATTTGTATTTCGCGGGCTCCTAGGTCCTGGGCTAGCCTTTGTCCTACGAGCAGGGCCTCATACTCAGCTTGGTTGTTCGAAGTCGGGAAGGAGAGAGTTAACGAGTTCTCAATCACTACGCCATCCTCATTTTCTAGGAGGATCCCCGCGCCACTTTCGAACGAACTGGAAGCTCCGACGACGAAGATGGTCCATTTGTGCTCCTTCCCTGTAGGCGGGCCGTGAACTGTCATTTTTGCGACGAAGACGGCCAGGGCTTATGCCTTTAGAGCTTTCCTGCTTTCGTATTGAATGTCGAACTCGAAGAGTTCCAAGGACCATTTCAACATTCGGCCCGCCATGTCGGGTCGACCCAATAGTTATTTTACTGGTTGGTTGGTTCGTACTATGACCGTATGGGCCAAGAAATAGTGTCTGAGTCTCCTCGCTCGCGTTGACAAGGGCTAGGGCTACTTTTTATATCTGTTGGTATCTTCTCTCAGGTCCTTGTAGGGCTTTGCTCGTGAAATAAACGGGCTTCTGCCCGTCGGTGGTTTCGCGAATGAGAGACGCGCTGATGGCCTCGTTTGAGATGGCTAAGTATAGGAATAAAGGCTCCCCGTCGACTGGTCGAGACAACACGGGGGGTTAGGATAGACTTTGTTTTAGATGGCGCAGTGCCCGTTCACATTCCTCGGTCCATTCGAAGGCTGCTTCTTTGCGAAGGAGTCTGAAGAAGGGGAGGGCGTGCTGAGCGGATCTTGCGACGAAGTGGGACAATGACGTGAGCATACCGTTCATGACTTGTATTGATTTCTTCGACGTAGGCATCGGGAGGTCGGAGAAGGCTCGACATTTTTCAGGATTGGCTTCAATTCCTCATTTTGTCAGGTAGAACCCGAGGAATTTCCCCGCCTTGACCCCAAACGTGCATTTTTCGGGGTTGAATATCATCTTACATTGTCTCGCTTGGGCGAAGACTTCTTTGAGGTGTGCCGCATGATCGGGGTCTGCTCGGGACTTGACGATCATGTCGTCCATGTAAACCTCGAGCATGTCTCCGATTTGCTTGTGGAACACATTGTTCATCATGCGTTGGTAAGTTGCCCCTGCGTTCTTTAGTCCAAAGGGCATTACGTTGTACTAATAATTGCCCGAGCTGGTCATGAAGGCAGTGCAATTCTTGTCGCCCATGGCCATTGGGATTTGGTTATAGCCTGAATAGGCATCCATGAACGACAATATCTTGTAGCCAGCCGAGTTGTCGACCGGCATATCTATGTTCGGTAGAGGAAAGGCATCCTTCGGGCATGCCCGATTGAGATCAGTATAATCAACACACATCCACCATTTTCCATTATTCTTTTTAACTAGTACAACGTTTGACAGCCAGGTTGAATACCGGGCTTCAGAAATAATGTTCGCCTCTAGGAGGTCTTTTACAGCTTTTTCAGCAGCCTCCATTTTCTCCGGAGACTGCCTACGCCTATGTTGTACTACTGCCTTAGCGGTGGGATCTATGGTGAGACGGTGACAGGCGACCTCGGGGTCGAGTCCGGGCATTTCCGCAGCTCTCCAGGCAAACAGGTCGGCATTCTCGCGCAAGAAGGCTTTAATCTGCTTCCTTGCCAGGTCGGGGAGGTCGGTGCCAATCTTCACTCCTTTGCTCGGGTCTGCACCGAGGGGGACGAGCTCGAAGTCCCTGTCCGGGATTGGTCGGAGGGAGATTTTCTCGCCGTTGGGAGGTTCGTCCTGAATGAAGCGGGTATCTAGAGCTATGGAATCAACCTTTGGGGGAGCTCTCTGGTCTTCTACCTTGGCGGGCTCTGATTTGTTGGGCTCCTGTCGTGTCGTCGCCGGTCTCTTGGCGGGCCTTATCCCGGTATCGACAGTGTCGCGTCCTTTAGATGCAGCGTTGAAACACCTTCGAGCAGCGGCTAGGTCCCCCTGGATGGTAGCCATCTGTGCCCTCTTGGTGTAGAACTTTATCTTCAAGTGGACGGTGGAGGGAACCACGATCAGCTTTGCGAGTGTTGGTCTCCCCAGGATGCAGTTGTAGAGGGACGGGCAGTCGATGACGAGGAAGCGTACCTTAACCTGCCTCGTCGCCGTGCCCTCGCCGAAGGTAACCATGAGCTCGACATATCCCCAAGGCTTGGAGGTTGAGCTGTTGAAGCCCTGTAAGTCCGACCCTATATACGGCGAGAGGTGCGAGTCGTCTAGCTGCAGAGTCTGGAATAACTGACTGTACATCACGTCGATGGAACTTCCTTCGTCGACGAGGATGCGGTGCACATCAAAGTTAGCCATTCTCGCTCTTATCAGTAGAGGAATGAATGCATTAGGGGCTCCTCCGGGGAGCTCTTCGAGGTAAAAGGTGATAGGCTCCGACCTACCTTTTACCCTTTCAAAGGTCACTGTCTGCGGAGGTGCTGAGTCGACCAGTTCATCAAGCTTTCTCTTGGCCGAATTGATAGTTAGGTCGTTAAATCCTCCACCATTGATGACCATGGCGGAGGGAAAGTATTCCCACCTGCTGTGGGTCGTGAGCGGCTCCTGCAAGTGTTCGGGGACGTAGAAGTCCTCCGGTCTGGTGACGGAGAAGGCGGTCTGGACGGGGACTGACTCGTCAGATGATCGGGCGTATTCCTCCGGTTCTCTTATCTCCCGGGTGTCACAACGAGGAGCATCGTTTCACCGGAATTGGGAGAGCCTCCCTCCCTTGATGAGGGTTTCGATGGCGTCCTTGAGGTGGATGCAATCTTCAGTCAGATGACCATGGCTCCTATGGTACTGACAGTACTTGCTCTTATCTACTTCGGGCTTGGCAGGAGCAGGTCGGAGGCGTTTGACGCTGCCGTCTTTAAAATCCGTGCTGGCACACTCCGCCAAAATGCGCTCGCGGGAAGCTGTGAGCGGAGTGTATTCGGTAAAACGCCCCAAGGGTCCTCTTTGCTCTCGGACTTCTCGGGGTCTGTCCTCTTTTCTTTTCTCCCCGGCTCGTCGAGGAGGGGCGGCTTCCTGGCACGGGTTACTGCTGGATCCGCTAGTTCTGGGGTCTCGGGCTCTGTTGGCTGCCTCCCTTTCCTCGTAATCCATATATGCCCGGGCCTTCTCGAGGAGGGCATCGAATGTTCGGGGCGGCTCGATGCCCACTTCCTTTCTGAATTCTGTGCCGGGGAGGAGCCCCCTCTCCAGCAAGTACCTCTTCATGTGGTCCGCGCAGGGGACCTGTATGGCTTCGTGATTGAAGTGATTAATAAACTCTCTCAAGGTTTCATCCTGTCTCTGGATGATGGCCTCGAGTGCTGCCTCGGTCTTTGGGTGTCGCTGAGACACAGTGAACGAACTTATGAATTGGTTCTTCAGGTTTCGCCACGAGGTGATTGATCCCAGAACGAGGCCTTTATACCAATCCATTGCTGCCTTTCTGAGGGTCGTGGGGAACAACCGACATTTGATGGGTCCCCTGACATTGTGGTAGTGTAGCATAACCTCGAACCCGTCTATGTGGTCGACTGGGTCCGCGACTCCATCGTATTCCTTCAGATGTGGAGGCTTCTCCATGCCCGGGGGAATGGGCGCCTCCATGACGGCTTGTGACAGGGGACCACGGGGGTCGTCCTCGTCGCTTCGCTCCGGAGACAGAGATGGGGACCTGAAATATTGTCGTGCCCGACGGTCCTGCTCGTGCTGGGCATCCCTCGAGTGTGGTGCTCGTTGGTCAATTCTTCCATGCCTGTCTCCGGAGTGTCTTCTTTCTTGCCGTACGGGGCCATGGTTGCGCCCTCCGGCCTCAATGATGGGTTGCCTCTCCAACGGGGGTCGTCTCCCCGAGGGTCGGGGCGACGGGCTTCGGGAGGTGTCTCGGTATTGTCTCCGCGGGGGAGACGGGAGATGTACCTTTGTTACTAGAGGAGGTGAAGTCTGGGGCCTCCTGTGTCTCCTCGCGGGTCTTCTATCGTCTTCTAGCGCCCTCAATCTTTCCCCCTTGGCAAAGATGAGGTAATTCGTCTGGTTGATAGCCGCGAATAGTGCGCGGGTTGTGGCATCTGCCCCGGTGGGGACGGGGACTTCCTGAAATTGAGCTGCTCGATGGTTTGTGGGAGCTGCGTTGTCTTCTTCGAGCGGCGGAGGGACTGAAGTAGATGAGGCAGTAGCTCCTCCGCGGTGGACTGAGGGCCCGGGGTTGGTGCCCCCGGGAAGTGTGTTATGACTTGGGTTAGGTGTTGTCGGGGATTCCATTTTTAGTTGCGAGGCCGTTGTTGGTATCGACGACGCGGATGTTTTGGTCATCCCGAACTTGGTAAGCCATGACGGTGGGGGGTGATCTTGAGCTTTGGTCTTCGAGGTTTTGCAAGATGGGGAAGCTAGTTTCCCATAGACGGCGCCACTGATCTTACCTGATCAGACTTGGACCGTCACGACTGGCTCCGGGCAGAATTTGAGTGAGATGGGGTGGGGGGGGGGGGGTACCTGCAAGGCACTCCGATGCTGAAATGAGTGACGAAATGAGCAGGCAAAAAGTGTATGTATGCGTAAGATATGAATACCTGACCCTCTAGGAACAGAGGGTATTTATAGCCCCCAGCACGGGGCCAAGGTCCCCTCATTGGGCCGACCAGAATTGGCCCAATAAAGGAAATGCCAGGTTCTATGTGTGTAGTGGGGACCCGCACGTGGTCCCCTTCCTGGTGATGCTCTGCGAGAAATGAGGAGGGACGAAGACGCGGTCTTTCCGGAGTTCAGATGATTTGGTAATGGTCAGAATCTTCCCTACGAGGAGGGTGCTCGAGTTAGACTCGAGCTGGAGTTCCCGTGGTCGGGGACACCATGTGTCGCGGGCAACGACAGGCACAACTGCGGTCTGTGGTCGGGCGCACTCTCCTCGAGGAGCTGCTTGGATTGGGCCTTTGTTCTTGCTTTTGGGCCAGGGCGGGCCCAGTCCAGAACAGAACTCAAAAGTATATTTTCTTGTAACTCATATTGTTATATCTTGTTAAAATTCTTAAATTATATTAGATAGTAGAAATAATCTCTTCCCTAGAGTAGATAAGTTTAATTGATCCGAGTAAACAATTTTTGTATGTTCTCGTCTTTTGTTTTCTTCTTAGACATGTTGTGTTTTGCTTACAGTTTTTGGAAAATTAATTTTTTCTTAAGGCCACTTATTTTAGTGAGATATTAACTTGATATTTTTATCATTTCAATGATTCCCTTCTTTATGGTAAATAAGTCATTGTCACCTTGAAGGAGGTCCAATTGGCTAACATAATCAAGGAGTTAACCAAAATGAATGAAGTGATAGTTGATGATGGTGGTGAAAGCTCGAGTGTTTAAAAGTGGAACAATGGGGGTAGAGGGAACCAAAAGAATAAGAACTTCAATCCCAAGGGTTTTGAAGAGTCTAATTTAAAATGATTCGTTCATCATAAAACTAAGGAATATGTTTTGACTTGGTTTTCTTTAGATGATGATAGTATGATAGTTTTGTTGAGCTAGCGGTAATTGTGGGTCTATGTCAAGGGGAGTGTAACAACTCCAACATATTAACCTTTCCTTTTTGTTTTTCTACCTCCTGAGAGATGGGAAGTATTCATCAAAAAAGAGGATAATATTAATTTATGTGCTTACAAGTAAAACTATTTACATATGTTTATGATGATTTAGATGATGAAAACAACCATGTCAAACAAAATTCAGTTGAGTCCTTGATGATCTGTGTTCAATAAACCTATGATGGTGATGTCTATCAAATAAGCTATATCAAACCTCATCAGTCAAATAGTCATGTCTCATATGAAATGCTAAATAAATGATGAATCAAGCAAGGTATCTTGAAACTCTAAGGTTATGAAAGAGAAGAATTGTGAAAGCTCGTCTGTTATGTGTCTGAGAGATTATTTAAATGTAAATATATAATATTAAACCTAAAGATAATAAAGAATCTCTCTCTCTCTCTCTCTCTCTCTCTCTCTCTCTCTATCTCTCTCTCTCTCTCTCTCTCTCTCTCTCTCACACACACACACACACACACACACAAACAAACAGACACACACCTAAAAATATTTTAAAGTCTCTCTCTCTCTCTCTCTCTCTCTCTCTAATAAAACACTTGAAATTGTTTTTATGCATGTACTAAATTGATTATTATCTTATATAAACTCCTAGAAGATGATGCTAACATTACTTTTTTCATGCTTACTTTAAAATTTGATATAGTAGAAACTATATTGTAGCTCTTTGTATTAGGTACACTTGGCTAGAAAGAGTGGTTGAAATTTGTTAAGAGACGATGAATTTTTTTCCCCACCATTTTCATGAACCTCTTATTAATCATCCCCATTTTAATTAGGTTGGTTTTTAAAATACTTATTTTGATGATAATGCATCCTTTATTCTCTGTTTCTACTCATGAGACTAATATGGCGACCTTTCAGTGTGATTGGAATGAGATTTTTGGTCTAGAAAGGTTTAAAATCTCTCTTGAAAAGATTCAAGCATCACCTTAAGGAGGATGTACGTTTAATTAATGTGAAGTTTCATTATATGGTATAATACGATGGGAGAACTGACTTATTTTTGCATTTTATCGCAAATATTGTGGATAGCAATAGTCACCACTGACTTTTCTTTTATTAAATAAGAAAAGGGTGAAAAGAACAGGAAAGACCTTGAAGATTTTGAGTTCGGGGGGTAGGTTATGAAAAGGAAAGGTGTTAGCACCCTTTTCATCTGTAGTTATCTACGGGCTCTTAATCGCTTAGCTCACATTGTTTTGAAAATTGCTTTGTTTTTTGCATGTTTGAAAATGTCAATTGTAAGGAGAACTTTGTAATGATTCTCGTATCTGTCCTCGAGAATACATACAAGGTGTTTTGAAAATATTTCAAAAGTGTTTGTGTGAAATGTTTTTGTTTTGAAGAGATTTGTGAGCAAGCAATTAACAACGGTCTACCTACTCAAGGTATTTATTGTACTTTTCATCCTCCTTTAGATAGTGCTACCCTACCATTAGTTAGTAGGAAGCCCTGTCGTTGGATGTGAAGCGAAGAGCATGGGTCATCGTACAGTCATCGAAGGCAACTCGTAAATACACTTTAGAAATTATCATTTAAGGGACTAGATCATTTACCAAAGGCAACATCGAACAGGTCATCGAGGGACTATGATCTTTTTTATCAGAGGGACATAAATGTTTAATCGAAAGGCAACAAGTTTAATGAGAAAAACCTAAAATTAATTAATTTTAATTAATAAAAATAGTTGATTAATTAAATTAATAAAAAAGGTTAATGATGAAAAACCTAAAAATTAATTAATTTTAATTAACAAAAATAGTTGATTAATTAAATTAATAAAAAAAGTTAATAATGAAAAACCTAAAATTAATTAATTTTAATTTACAAAATAATTGATTAATTAAATTAATAAAAAAGGTTAATGATGAAAAACCTAAAAGTTAGTTAATTTTAATTAAAAAATAGTTGATTAACTAAATTAATAAAAAAGGTTAATGATGAAAAACCTAAAACCTAACTATTTTTAGGGTTTACAAAAAAACAATTATTTTAGGTTTGTAAAAAAAGGTTTGTGGTTTTATGGTTAGGTAAATTTAGGGTTTAGGGAAAAAATAGGGAAAAAGAACAAGTTAGAAGCAAAATCACACAAAATGTCAGAGGAGGGTGTTGAACCCACGCCCTTAGCCTTCTACACTGCATTAAGGGAAAAAAATAGGGGACAAGAACAAGTTAGAAGCAAAATCACACAAAATGTCAGGGGTGGGTGTTGAACCCACACCCTTAGTCTTCCACGCTGCATGGTTTACCACTGCACCAGAGCTCACATATTATGCATCAAACCTGCTCTAATGATGTATATGAATACATGTAAACGTATCAAATTAGTTAACAATGCATAAATTAAAGGTTTGAATTAAAAGAACTACCAAAACCGGTGACGATGAATGTGATGTTATGGGCACCTTCTTGAGGATTGGGATGGATTCATGGGCACTTCAAGAAGATAACGCAATGCTTGGTTTCAATTGAGAAGGGATGGAAACAAGGGTTTTGTGTTGCCCTAGTTTCTTGAATTTTTGAAAGTTTTGGAATAGGTTTCTCTGCAAGGGTTTTTGTGTCTAGCTTTGGTGTATGAATGAAGAATAAATAGTGATGAATTAGGTCAAACAAAATTGGGCTTGGACCATTCCATGAAAGCCTTGGTTTTATCCTTTTTAATTTTGAATTTAAATATAAAAAATAAAAAATAAAAATAATAAAAATCCAAGGGGTGCATGAATAGACTTATAGGTTCACAATGACGTCTAATACACGTTTTGACCTTGAAACACAAGCCCATTAGCCCAAAAATTCAAGTTTGATCAATTTGGATTTCATGCATTTTCTCGAAATTTCCCAACTTGTGCCAACTATAACTCTCTCTCAATTTTTATCATATTAAGGTGATCTTTGACTTTTTGGAAAGCTCAAGATGCCCCCTACAATCTCTGTGTTGATCATTTTTTCATTTGAAGACTTTATCTTGATGTAAGTTGCCTTGACAAAAAGTGTCTTTTTGTTAACTTTTGGAATGACCTGTAATGTTTTGGCCCATATCTCTCAAATTAAACATTTTTGGACTTGATCTTAGAGGGACAAAGTTGAAGAGAATTGAATTTAATTTACAATGAGCTTTGGTTGAGGAAAATCTAATGAAGCCTGTGAAATTTATGCTTGGTCAAATTCAGTTGACTTCTCCTTAGGGAAACCCTAATTTGGCAACTTTTGACTTTTGATGAATTGAGAGGTTTTCTTGATGAGTCATGATCAACCCTTGATCAAATGATGAATATGACTTCAAAATATTGATGTTGACCAAAAATCTTGAAGTTTGAATATATGTTGACCATAATTGACTTTTTATCCAATATAGTTGATTTTCAGTCATCTGAGCCATTGAGTGAGCAAACTTGCGATGCTAGGCATGAAACTTAGTATGAGCATTCTTAGAGACATATTAGGAACCATTGAAACCACTTGAGGCCTTATAAACCCAAACTTCCTTGAGAAAAATGAAACCCTAAATGTAAGTCTATTGCTTATGAGGAGAATTTATCTGATCTACTCTTGAGCAACCTTGAGCATTTGAGAACCCTAGGGGAATATCTTGAGTAAAATGGATGGAAAATTTTGGGGTACAACAACTGCCCCTATTCAATCTTATTAAACCTGAGGAGTTATATTGGTACGTCCGCCATTCGTCATCTGAAGGTAGAAGAGGATTGGACACTTAAGTGCCCAGAAATTTGCACTCACAAGTGTAGGAGGTAATGCTGTTGGTCGATAATATTGCTTGAATGGGCTTAAAGATGCCATTCGGAGAGGTGACAAAATTTCGTTGGAGATTAACTTATAGATGCCATTAAAATAGCTGTTGATAGGAGTATCAGAATGAGTATACGATCGATCGTTATCTGAGGAATGCTTTCCAAAATGAATCTCTAGGGAAGGTGCTTAAGTAGCTGCTTGTCAAATTTAGTCTCTATGGGAAATGCTTGTCAGAGTTTAGTCTCTGAGGTAAATTCTTGTCATGTAGATATTCGCCCCATCCTGTTTCGAGAATTGATCCATAATCTGTTTCTATTGGTAAACCCGTCTTGTTCTTGGAATTCATACCACTTGGTCATGTTGATTGTTTCCCCATCTTGTTTCGGGAGTTAATCTTTGCCTGGTTTTAAAGATAGTTTCCTCGTCCTATTTTGGGAGTTAATCTTTGACTTGTAATACAGATAGTTTCCCCATTCTGTTTCGGGAGTTAATCTCTGACCTGCTTTCTATTGGCGAACCCGTCTTGTTTCGGGAATTCATATCGCCTGGTCATACAGATAGTTTCCCCGTCCTATTTCGGGAATTAATCTTGGACTTGGTCATATAGATTGTTGCCCCATCTTATTTTGGGAATTAATCTTTGACCTGTTTGAAAATATATGATGATATTTGTTTGTTTGTAGACTTTACCTGAAAAGATAAAATTAGTCTTTATGCAATGTCATGATGTATGTAATGCATTGCGTAATGATGTTCTCAAAGTAAATAAGAGTGTGCTATATGCGTTTCGTATGTGTTGTACCACAAAATGTTCTCTCTCTTTTTTCAAGATAATTCCTCATAAAGGACCTCCAATGCTCAAGGATTCTCAAGAATTGATCAGACAAAATCACCTCTGAAACACTGAGACCACAAATTAGGGTTTTGACTGAAGTTGATTGATCATTATCTTTTGACCTAATACATGACCTAATGGCTTAAAGGATAATATCAAGGACTCAAATGCAACATGGCGACTTAATTTCATGGCTCAAATCATTTCTCAAGATCAAAGATTTGATAGTTGAAATTTGGATCAACTGACGAAAAGTCAACCGATACACAAAAAGTCAAACTTTGACTTTTTGGTCAACATTGAATTTCAAAAAAAATAAAAATTCATCAATACATTCAAAAATATGAATCTTGATCATCAAGAAATCAAGAAAGTCAAAAGTCAATAAAAAAAGTAAAACTTTTCAAGACTTAGAAATTTTTCTAAGTGTTTTGTACATGATAAATTCATTACTTCATGGAATTTTTTCACCAAGGTGCAAGATGATTCAAAGGAAAATTTCAACATGAAATTTGTAGATCTTGATGAATTATACAACTTTGTATTAGAGGGTTGATGTCCAAAAAATGCTTAGATTTGAAGATATGAGTCCATGAAGTCATGACATTTTTTTATCTAACACTTAGAGAAATTTTCAACAGGTTTTAGTCAGTTTTTATTTCAACTTCTTGGCCAATATTCATCAAGTTCCAATTTTATTTAGAAAAAGTGGAAAACATGAAGGTTGTATATGATGTTCCAAGCTTTCCAAAACCTCTAAGAGCATAAATTTATCATACTTGAGCTAGGAGATTCAAAGGCACGAAGTTGTGCATCCATTCTTGAAACACAAGTCATTTTGTAATGAACATGAGATCAAATCTTCATGCCATGTTGCATAATCCCATGTTGCAGGCCTTAAAAACTTTCAAATCTCACCATAATTTAATGCTTACACCTACTCTTGAGCTATTACCCAAAGTGTTTGCGCCATTGTTCAAAAGATCTTTCCATTTATGGCATAAAGGCACCATTGTCATTCTTGAAAAGCATGGCTTTAACCACAATGTCAACTCTTTGAGCTTCTCAATGGTTTCTTCTGCACATAGACAATATCAAAGCAAGAAGCAACCATCTACAACCTGCAAAGCACTCCTAAAAAACAAGCCATTCCCCATTGGAACTATGAAAAGACATGAACTCTCATGTACAATCCAACCAAACCATAACATGCTATTTTGAAAATCTCGTTACTTCAACCTCCCAAAACTTTTTCCTATAAATAGAGGGATAAATTGTAAGAGAAGGAGGCAGAAGAAAAAAAGAAAAAAGGAGAAAGAGAAACAAGCACTCAAAATCCCTTCACTCTCAAAAAACCAGAAATGTTCATAAAACCTCCATCATTGAGCTTTGAAGTCCAAATCTTTGAATCTCAAAAACCTTGCAAGTTTTCCCCAAAAAAACCACCCAAATAATTCATATACATCATATAGAAGTTGTTCAAACACAAGAGAAACTTCTATAATATCACTATCACCATCTTCCAAACTCAAAAACAGTACCTTGCAACTTGACTTGGTTGGAGTGGTTCAACCATTTTCAGCACAGAAGGAGGGTTGGAGCAACTTCAAGAAGGATCAAAGGAGCTCGAACAATCACCACTTTATACCCGGAAACATACGTACATGTTCTAAAGTTTTCGCTTAGAGAGGTAAACTTTCTCAAACTGTGATATCTTTATCCATACATCATTTGCTTTTCCGTTTAAAAGATATAATGGGACAGATCAAAGCGACGGTGACACAGGTGCCAATGTCACACGAAACGGACCGTGTCAGCTCAGCTGAGTTGAAAACCTAACAAAAATGCAAGGCATGGGCTGACACGGGTGCCCGTGTCATACGACACGGCACGTGTCAAACGACACGGCCCGTGTCAAACGACACGGCCCGTGTCAAATCAACTAGAACTGGAAACGTGCAAAAACAAGAGGACAGGGGATGACACGGGTGCCCGTGTCACGCAACACGACCCGTGTCAATTTGGCTGGAATAAAAAAATTATGCAGAGGCGTGGGAAGATCCTTATACGAGTTCCTGTGTCCAATGAAACGGCACGTGTCAGCCTAGGCATGAGAAATCTTTATTTTTGACGTTTTTTGCTATAATTTTGGATCATTAAAGGTGCACTAGACATATTGCATTGTTTGGAGATGACGTAACACCATAAAACCTTTTTCCAAAAGAAACATCAAAAACATTTTTCTAAATAATTAGTGTTCTTTTTAAGTTAACTTAGACCTAGGTTTTTCTTCAATTAAATGAACTAAAATTTTCTATCAAAAAACTCTAAAAAACTATTTCTTTCACTTTACATTTTCTTGCACATTTTACTATTTTGCATTATAAATTATGTAATTTTCAAAGCCTTGTAGTAGTAATTAGGGTTTACTTTATTTGTCATCCCTATTCGTAAATTTGTATCCCCCATCCCCTCAAGTATTGTAATAGCGTAGGTCATTTAATTTCCACAATTGATCACTTTCCATATTATTGCTAGTAATTAGGGTTTGTATGGAAAGACTTAAAATCAATAAATAGACAACCCTAAATTCAAGACAAATATATGAAAACAAAAAAAAACACTTTAAACACTTGCACCTCTAGGGTAACCCAGACTTGTTCCCTCAGATAAAAACAATCATGTCCCTCGAACGTGGATTGTTTTAGCAAAAGACCCTCGATTATGAGATCATACTGCCTCAAATGACCCTTCAAAGTTTCCTTCGGTAAATGATCTTAGTCCCTTATGACAATTTCTAAAACATTCTACAAGTTGCCTTCTATGACTTTACGATGACCCACGCTTGTCCCTTCACATCCAATGATAAGATTGCTTACCAACTAATGGTGATACAACACTATCTATAGAAGGAGGAAAAGAACAAATACTTTTTGAGTAGGTAGAACATTCATAGTTGCTTGCTCACAACATTTCAAAACATCTTTCAAAAACACCAACACTTTCCATGAATTATTTTCAAAAGTCAACACTTTGTATACATTCTTATAGAGACGAGAATCATTACAAAGTTTGCCTAAACAGTGGCATTTTCAAAACACTTTCAAACCATCACAAACACATTTCAAACAAAGCATTTCAAAGTGAGATAGCAACTAAGAGCCCGTAGATAAATACGGATGAAAAGGGTTCTAACACCTTCCCTTTTCATAACCTACCCCCCGAAGTCAAGAAAAATTCTCAAAAGGTTTTTCCTGTTCTTTTCACCCTTTCCATTATTGGATAAAAGAAAAGTCAGTGGCGACTCTTGCTATCTGCAACAATTGCGATAAAACGCAAAACACCAAAGTCAATTCTCCCACCATATTACAGAACTGGAGACTCTACTGGGGGCATACTTAAAAGTGGGGTTACCTTAGAGACTAGATCACCTTTAAATGCTTTCATGATTTTACTTGTTTGCTTTACTCTTAAAAGGGTGTTTGGGTTTTGTATAGATCCTCTACCCGGATCTGGGAACACCATTAGGTAAGTAGCAATATATTGTGGAGACTATACATAGTAGACCGACATGGTTGAAACAATGGCTACGTTAGTGTGACACATTTGTTGGTGCCGGTATCCCTTGTGTTGAATAGAGGAGAATATAGGGCCCTGTGTGGTGTCATGAAGCACTAACTGACCATAGAACCTTTAGTTGAACAACTTGGCCATTAGGAAGTAGTGAGATAGCCGACTTTGGTGCAAAGTTGAAAATGGGCTAATATTCGATGCTACACTAGTTAAGATAGGACTTTCGGGATATTTCAGACGCAAGAAAAGATTTATTATGCTGAGACAATGACCGATGAAGAAAGATCGATGATATTGAGATTCCCTAGAACCCGATTACTTTTTAGGACAGGTTGAACCAACTAAACTTCAAGAGGGTACTTACCTATGAAACCCATGAAATCCTAAACCTAAGGTCTTTGTGTGCTTTGTTTGTGATTATTATTCATGACATCATAAACATCATAACATCATAAGGATTCTCACTAACCATTTCAAGGATTTAGGAATTTATCTTTGTTCTGTTTTGTAGGACATGGATTTCACTTGTAGAAATACCATCCGAGTCAGCTTCGTGAAAGTGCTTCCTCAACTCCAAAAGTTAGCATCAAGGGCGCCTAAAGATTCTCCCTTCACCAAGAAATATGGTCAACTTCTCAACTTTTCTACCTCAAGCTTCCAAGAAGAAATGATGTGTGTGCTCTTTCAATTCTTTGACCCCATGCATCATTGCTTTACCTTTCCTGATTATCAATTAGTGCCTACATTAGAAGAATTCTCTCAACTACTAGGTGTGCTCGTGCTTGATCAAACACCATTCACCGGTTTAGAGGAAACTCCAAAGCCTGAAGTTATTTCCAAAGCCTTTCATTTGAAGAGATCCGACATTATAGCAAATTGGGAGACAAGGAGTGGAGTTAAGGGCTTTTTAGCCAAGTTTCTGTTGGAGAAAGCTCGATTATTTTGGGAAAATATGGATTTTCAAGCTTTTGAAGATGTATGGTTTGGTTATATTCCCCAATATGGATCAACTCATAGATGTGAATGTCGTCAAGGTATTTCTTTCTTGTAACCTCGTGCCTACGTTGCTTGGACGTCCTACATTGTTTTCACAATCGCACCATGAGGAAGCGAGGAACTCTTATGTGTTGCTTGCCTTTGCTGTCTAGGTGGTTTATTTCACACCTTCCATGAACAATATTAAATAATGAACAAGGCTTAAGGTTGTCTCAAAGGTTGATGTCGCTCACCCATTTTGATATCCATTGGTACTCCTGATCTCAAGAAGACATTACTATAATTTACCATTGTGGGGAGTTCCCTAATGTTCTTAGGAATTAGAGGAGGTATCACTTATAACCATTCTCTAGCCCTACGATAATTAGGCTATGCGTGAAGAGATGTTTGCAATACAGTGGGAGAACTGACTTTTATTGGTTTTGCATTTTTATTCGCAAATGTTTCCGTTAGCAAGAGTCGCCACCGACTTTTCTTTTATCCAACAAAGGAAAGGGTGAAAAGAACAGGAAATACTTTTCGATATTATTTTCTGAGTAAGGGGGTAGGTTATAGAAAGGGAAGGTGTTAGTAACCTTTCCAACTGTAGTTATCTACGGGCTCTTAGTTGCTAACTCATTTTGAAAATGCTTTGTGTTTGTGTGTTTTAAAAATATTTTTGAAAAGACGCCTTAGTACAGCGAACTTTGTAATGTTTCTCCTTTTCGTTGAGAATGTATACAAAGTGTTTTTGTCTTTTAAAAATTATTTAGAAAAGAGTTTGTATATGTGAAAAATTGTTTTATTTGTTTTTGTGAGCAAGCAACTATAAGCGGTCTACCTACTCGAACGGTCTTTGTTCTTTTTCACTTTTCCTTTAGACAGTGCTATCCTACTATTAGTCAATAGGTAGCCCTATCGTTGGATGTTTTGTGGGACTAGCGAGGGGCATCGTACCGTCACAAAGACAACTAATAAGATATCTTAGTAATTACCCTAGGGTTTTAAGATCATTTTACCGAGGCAACATCGAAAGGGTCATCGAGGGACTTATGATCTTTTAAACCAAAGGGTAGCCACTAAAATCTCTTACCTTCGAGAATCGTGATTGTTTATTCCGAAGGCAACAAGTGGATAAACCTTAGAGGTGCGCGTGTGCGAGTGTGTTGTGTTTCAATTATTTGTCTTAGGCGTTAGGTTTGCTAACGTTTATTTTTAGTCTTATCATGCAATCCTATTAACATACATCTAACAGTTAATATATGTACAGAAAATAAAAATGCGGAAATTGAATCTACGCTATTACATGGACTTGGGGAGGGGGAGTTACAAATCCAAAACGGCGAAGCAAAAGTACAAGTCCTAAGTTTAAACTATTACAACCGATATGCAGATACATAATATTTGGAAACAAAAAATGCAAAATAAAAACAAACGCGCGAAGATGGAAGCGAGGTAAAAAAACCCTAAAAACTCCTAAACACTTAGAATAATTTTTGTTGTTGTTTTTATTGGTTTTAAGAAAATGCTTAAATTAACTAAAATTAATATTAATAAAAAAAGTAATTATTAATTGAAATTAATTTTAAGCGATAAAAGAAACTAATTCTAATATTTTTGTATTTTTATTTGAAAACAAATATTTGAAATAAATAGACTTAATTCTAATTGATTTTAGATTAATAAAATAAAGTAAAAAATAATTAAAAATAATTAATTTACAAAAATTAAAATTAATTAGAAAAAACCCTAAGTCTATTATTTTTTATGATTTTAATAAAATGATTTTTGAAAATAATATCTAAAACAATTAAATAAAAAGCTAAAAAAAAGAATAATAAATAAAAAACTGTACTGGGCCTAATATACAAAATAAAATGGGGGGGGGGGGGGGTGCACGTCTGGAATTCATTTAGGCCCAATAAGAGGCAGCCCAGAATCTTGTGTGTGATTTGATAATGTTGTCCCCTTGGAGATCTTTCATGGCCATCTGGATTTGGAGCATTTGATGAGATCTCATGGCCATCGAATATTTTTGTATGGCAAGATGTAGGAGCAGCCATGTGCGTGGACGTAGACGTGGATTTTCTTTCGATATTTTTCTAACACAAAATGTTTTTCGATGTTTCATCAAATGCTTTTATTTTGTTAGTCCCCGAAGTGATTTCAAGACAATATTCACAAGTAATGATCGTATTATTTTGTAAACAAGTCTGAAAAGAAAAATGCAGTTTGAAAGATGCAAAGAAAGCAAATGTTTTATTAATATGCCTCTGAATAGGAAAGAATACAAGATGCAATTCCTAGAAAGAGGTAATTACAGAAAGTTTTGAAAGTGTAAATGGAAATGAAAAATGATAATTGCTTCTGCTATTCTCCAATATCCTTTTAATGATCTTATATCCTTTGCTTCTGAGTTGTATGACTCAGATCTATCTCTCCTTTCGTGGTTCGTAGTCGCAGTTCTTAGATCGCAGTCTTTTTGTTCTTTATTTCTTGTATGAAATCCCTAACTTTTTCCTGGATTTCCCTTTCGGGTTTTGAATCCACCGGGATGATTTTTTTGTTATATGCCCCTAATTTTTGGCTGGATCTCCCTTTAGGGTTTTCGATCCACCGGGGTGCTCCTTTTTGCCTAAGTCACCTATTTAAGGTTCGAGCTTAGCGAGCTTCTTAGACATAGTGTTTTTGACTGCGTCTGAATTTGTCAGGTGCGGTAGTTCTTCCCCATCCATTATTGTGGAGATAAGACCACCACCGGAGAATGTTGTTTTGACTATGTACGAACTTTCATAATTGGGGGGTCCGTTTACCACGTGGGTCAAGGCGAAGTAAGCAGAATCATCTTGAGTATTAGACCATGTCGTGGTCCATCTTGTACAGTATACCATTACTCTGAAAGAACTCTGAGGCTAATTTCCCTAGAATTTGTTTGTCGATGCTGGAGGCG
Organism: Vicia faba; assembly: GCA_948472305.1. NCBI lineage: Eukaryota > Viridiplantae > Streptophyta > Magnoliopsida > Fabales > Fabaceae > Vicia > Vicia faba. The sequence continues at coordinate 394,642,760 of OX451736.1, forward strand.
TTTTCTAGATGTCGTGAAACCAAGGCTTATTATATTGTCGTTTTTTAATAGCAAGGAAATGTGAGGGCTTTTCTAAGCGTCTGTTTGTGATGCAAGATTCGTGGTTTGACCAAGTTACTTTGAATATGGATGATATAGTTGCCAAGGCATCTGTCATTTGATTCCCTTTTCGTGGGACATGACTGAAAATGATCTTCGTGAATTCTGTAGTTGGTTTTAAAACATGATCCCGATATGGAACCAGTTTTGGATGTTTAGCATCACATTCACCGTTGACTTGGTATATGGATTGTGAGAATTCTTTGAGGGATTCAGTACCGCCCCTATATCGTGCCCTAGTGTATTTGAAGCTTCGTCGAACGTGGATACCCAACGTGCCCTTGGCTCAGGTTCTTCGTCAAATCTTGGTATTTCGTAGTTGTTTATTTTTATGGCATTGTCTGTATTCGACTTTGGCCTGTTTCCGTAGATATGCGCAATAACTTGATCAACCCCTTTTTTTTGTTGCTCCGCTCTGACATTGCCCCTTAGCTTGGTTTCTTCCAGGTCTCCCCGTTTGCTCAGATTAATGGTCTTGATAGCCTTTAGATACGGTTGCGTATTGTTAGCCTTTTTTATTTCCCTTGCCATTTTCTCAGAGAGTTCAAGATCTTTATCATCTTACTCTTTAGCTTGGTTGATAGGTGCACCAAAATTATATCGGATCCCAACAATAGCATTATTGGTGGTTTTGGGCATGAATTTGCACATGTTTTGGTGCAACTTTAGTATTTGAATATTTGAAAATGCATATGCAGAGAAAGTATTGCCATTTTTTAAAATTAAGACATGAATGCAAAATAAAGACATGGATCTTGATTGAAAATAAAATATCACTTTTATTAGTTGTGAATATTGTCTGAAACAAAACGGGGGAACCCTTACAAGCAACCCCTATGCCTCGGGCTTGATGTAGGTTCTTTCAAAAATAAGAAAAAATAATTAGGAAAGAAAAAGATCCCAGGAATCTCCACGGTCGTCCATCTTTTAGGTTTTTCCTCCTAGGGCGCATTCATGGATGAATTCGGTTGCCCCTTTGGTGTTGGCTTTGTTGGATATTCTTGCCCCTTGTCCGCCATGTACTACTCCATTGTTGCCAAAGGTATCTTGGATTGGAGGAAAATGTGCTTTGCCCTTCAGAGTAGCTTTATATTTTTCTTTAGGGTATTGTACGAACTGGACTATCCCCTGGTTCCCTAGCCTTTGTAGAGCCCTATCGAAAGCTTCATTGTGTCCTAGCGGGAGTCCACATTATTGGTTGAAATTTGTAGGGCATGATATTCCCCTGCTTTTGGTGGCAGTAGGACAAACCCTTTAGTTTAAACTTCTTGTTGGGCTATGACGGACTTCTGGAGTCCTGCCTCTGACTCTTTTCTTAGTTAGTGACTGCTTGATGCACCAATAGTCTAGGCTACTTCCTCGAAATCTACCCCTGGGAATTTGGTCTTGCCTGTCAATAATGTTCTTCAAAGCTGGAAGAACTTGACTCAAATCTCCTTTCATTAACCTTACGTCGCTTTTTACTTGGTCGAGGTTTTCTTTGAATGCAGCCTGAGTTTCCTCGATTTTCTCCATTGCTTTTTTGTTGATTAGCCTTTGTTTGATACAGAGGCCAATGGGGTGGAGATCTTCTTTTACCAATGGTTCAACTGGAGAGATGTTTTTGAAAAATGAGTTTTGATATGATATGCATGTGTTTGTGAATGCATGGTTTAGGGATGTATGGTTTAGTTACGAGTTTGTTGTGATAAGTATCCTTGGAAGGTAGGTTCCTTAATTTTGACCTACGGTTGATCTACCCTTCTCGAAGGTGGTTTCTTTAAGGGTATCATGAATAAAACCAGAGGGAAAAGGCGCAAGGGCCTCCTTTAGGTGGAGCTTCTTTACGGACCAGGACGTTCGTCTCAAAGTCGTGAAAGGTCTCGTCATGAGATTTTGGGTTAAGGTCGTTACAAAGAGTCATGGGTGACCTTCCAAAGTCCTACTCGTCAAGAGGATATCTATTGCTAAGTATTCCTTTTTCGGAAGTTCACCGACTCTAGGAGAAGTCCTCACATAAACTCGTAGGGATGATGTACCCCCTAAGCTAATAGACGAAACTTCTTGCTAAGGTTATTTGAGAATATTTTTTTGAAATAAAAACCCGCCACATAGTATATATGATCATAAGAAAAATTAACAATAAATAAATAACGCAATAAATAGAATTAATGCAAATAAATAAATAAAGAAAATAAAAATAAAATCCCCAAAAATACCTAAACCTAGGGTTAAGGAGATTCCCCAGCAGAGTCGCGAGCTGTAGCAACTGTTTTTTAAATCAAGAGCCGCCACCATTAGTTTTTATCCTAGGGAAGGGAATCTAACAGAAAACCCTAATTCACAGATAGAGATTCTAGGTTTCGGACTCAATTAGACGAAAGGAAGGTGTTAGGCACCTTTCATATACCTTGTTCACATACCTTGTTCACAAGGATATTAGGTTTTAGGTTTAGGTTTGGGGTAAACAGGGTTTTAAATTTTAATTAAGAGGAGTTTAAATTTTTTATAGGGGAACTCGCTACGATTTTTGATCGTATGCCTACGTATCCTCTTATGAGGAATCAGAGTCCCAATTCGTAGTTCATATGGGTTGGTGTCTTTTAGGGGTTTCCAAACATATTTTGAATCACTTTGCACTCGGTCGGGAGTAGTGATTGCAGAGATTTTGACTGAGAACGCATTAAGCCAAAATTAGTTTGAAACCCATTTGCAAAAAAGACTGTTGATTAGCTTAGTTTTATTCACAAAAATAGTTTGAGATTTGTTTATGTTTTTTAATGATATTAATTGCAAAAAAATGTCTTGACTAATGCACGATAAAAAAAGATTTAATGCAACGTATGAGAAAATAGTATATGTACATGAGTTCTTGAGAAAATAACTTATATTGCTAATATAACGATATTTACATATAATAAATAATAATATAACAATAATAATAGAAAAATATGATAATAATAATTAATAATTATTATTATTATAATTATAAGTAAACGAGAAAGAATAAATAATTAATAAAATATAATATATAAAAAATATAATAATAAATAATAAAAAATTAGTAATTTGGGTAAACTTGGGGGTGTAGTTTCTGTTGTAAAGAAAAATAAGGGGTGTTGAAATTTGATTGATTTAGGCCCAGAAACAATTCAGAACAGGGGGTGTGATTCATTTTCACATTTATCAATCGTTGAAATGGAGGGAGGTGCCTAGCATTGGGCTTAGGCCCACTATGGATATTAAAGGGGGAGGATTGATTGAGTGTAGTAAGGCGCATGGTAGCTATTACGAAACTTGGCCTAACGGTCGTTTGATGCAAATCAAGTGGATAACAAGCGAGGGAATATGATAGCCCAGATGGGTGCACTGCATGGGATTAGACTGAATAACAATATACTATTTTTACACTATTTTCATTTTCATTTTACAATTCATATTCCATCTTCCTCTCACCTCACCTTCTTCATCCTCTCATCACCCCAAAATGCAGCCCTAACTTCCTCAGAACCTCCCGCGGCTGTGAAACTCATCCAACCCTATCTCCACCGCCACTTAAACCCCAACACAATCCATAAACATAATCAAACGAAAGATAAGCTAAGTGGTTTTACCCCGTTCGAGATTCTTTATTCCGATCCAGCTTCTTCCGATTTGGGTACTGACCCGTTCACCTCTTCTTGTTTGCAGGTAACGATGAGTTGGAGGTGGTGACGGTGAAGGTGGTTGAGTCGATTAAAGGTGATGGCGTGCGGAAGATGATGACAAGAGATTATGGTTTCCTATCTGGAAACACTAATCGCCTCTTCCTCTCATCTTCAACAGTAAGGGGCTTGTTCAAGGTTCTTCTTCCTCCAACCTCAGTAATCACATTTTCTATCAAACGCTCGCCTCTCTGTTTCTGTGAAGATCCCCCCTCTGTTAGCCAGCCTCCCTCCTTTGTTTACGAACCCTTTTCAGAATTAAAATAGTTAGTTTTTTAGGGTTTTAGAATTGTTAGCATTACAGTTAGTATAGATTGAAGATGATTAGGGATTTAGAGATTTAATTTGGATTGTAACAAATTTTGTAATCAATTTGCTGTAATGTAAATATTTTGTTTTGTATAATCTTCAGAAATTCTAGGCTTTGATCTTTGGATGAAGATTTGATTTGGTTTTGATTGTGTTGTACTGTAAAATCCGGGATTTTATTTCAGTAAAATTTGATTTGAAAAATGAATGCTCTAATTTGCAACTGCGTAATTTGTACGTTAATCTTCACAGTACTTGTTTGTATGATTGAAATGTGCATATCTTCCTACAGTGATTGTTAGAAAAAAAAAGGGCTTTGCATCGCAAATTTTGATCCAGCAACAACACAGTATAATACAATGTCCTTTTTTTTTATAACTAGGCCCAAATACCCTTCTTTTTTGTCTGACCAAACACTAATTGTTTAAACACAAAACTTTTACTAAATAAATTTTACAAATAATGTGATATCTTTTAATGAGAATATTATTTATAAAAAAGGTTTAATATAAATAGTAGAAATTCGATTTGGGCTTACCAGTTATAAAGATTTTTTTTGGACCTTGTATTGTTTCAAAACAAAATTTTCCTTTATAAAATAAATTTATAACATTATTTAATTTCTAAATGAAATACCTTTTTCCTTTTCTTACCAGGCTGTAAAGAACACTTTAAGAAAAAATAGAAAAATGTTTTATAACAATTTTCTAAAATAAATCAATCAACAGAAATGAACACTGGATCGAACTCAACAAAAATCCCCCTGGGCCTGCAACGTGTACCTCCTTTTTTACTAACGACAAAAAAGTGGACTAAGTTATCTAATTTTTAATTAACAGCAACTTAAACTTAAGTCACCTTAATAGTTTAATAACTTAGTAATTATTCGAATAATTTTATTTTCGAATTGCATGGGCCATTGGCCAACATGCCTCACGAATGAATTTGTGAGTTTTTCCTGTTTTTAAAAAAAACCCCGCTTTCCTGAATTAAAATACACTATCTAATCGTCTTGGATAGAGATGGGCCATCAGATACTGCTGTACCATCTTTAATTTAATATTTTTTCTTTCTTAATCTTGAAAAAACAAAATCATCGAGGTAGGACAAATTTGGGGTGCGACACTTAGGAGGAGAATTTGTCTGGTCAATTCTTGGCCAACCTTGAGCACTTTGGGACCTCTAGGAGTATGTTTTGAATAAAAATGAGAGGGAAAAATTTGGGGTACAACAGCTGCCCCTGTTCAATCATCTTAAACCTGAGGATTTTAGATTGGCTTGTCTACCTTTCGTGATCTGAAGGTGGGAGATGATTGAACACTAAAGTGCCCATAAATTTGCGCTCACTAGTGCACGGAGTAACGTTGTCAGCTGATAGTATGCTTGAATGGGATTAGAAGATGTCGTTTGGAGCAATGACTGAGAGTCTTCAGAGATGGGCTTATAGATGCCATCCAAAGTGAATATTGAATTCAAACTGGAAGAAGTATCAGAATAAATCATTAGTCGATTTATCTGAGCCAACAAATACTTATGCTTGTTTTTATCTGGAAGGAGTATCAAAATAAATCTTTGGTTGATTTATATGAGCCAGAAAATGTCTATGATTGGATGAAGTATTAGAATAAATCATTGGTGGATTTAATCTGAGCCAAAAGATGATCTACTGGAAGAAGTATCAGAATAAATAATTGGTCGATTTACCCTGAGCCAGAAGATATTTATGTCCGACTTCAACTGGAAGAAGTATAAGAATAAATCATTGGTCGATTTAATCTGAGCCAGAAGAGGTCTCTGTTATCTTTAACTGGAGGAAGTATCAAAATAAATCATTGGTCGATTTTAACTGAGCCAGAAAAAAAAGGTCTACTAGAAGAAGTATCAGAATAAATCAATGGTCCATTTAATCTGAGCCAGCAACTATGTACGACTGTCTTCAACTGGAAGAAGTATCAGAATAAATCATTGGTCAATTTAATCTAAGCCATAAGAGGTCTATATATGTTTAACTGGAAGAAGTATTGGAATAGATCATTGGTCGATTTAAACTGAGCAAGAAAAAGGTCTACTGGAACATGTATCAGAATAAATCATTGGTCGATTTAATATGAGCCAACATATATTTATGCTTATTTTTATCTGGAAGAAGTATCAGAATAATTATTTGGTTGATTTATCTGAGCCGGAAAATGTCTATGAACGTCTTCAACTGGAAGAAATATCAGAATAAATCATTGGTTGATTTAATCTGAGCTAGAAGAGGTCTCTATACCTTTAACTGGAAGAAGTATCAGAATAAATCATTGGTCGATTTAAACTGAGCCAGAAAAAGATTTACTGGATGATGTGTCAGAATAAATCATTGGTCGATTTAATCTGAGCTAGCAGATATTTATGCTTATTTTTATCTGGAAGAAGTATCAGAATAAATCTTTGGTTGATTTATTTGAGCCAGAAAATGTCTACGACCGTCTTCAACTGGAAGAAGTATCAGAATAAATCATTGGTGGATTTAATCTGAGCCAAAAGAGGTCTATGTTGTCTTTTAACTGGAGGAAGTATCAAAATAAATCATTGGTCGATTTAATCTGATCCAGAAAAAGGTTTATTGGAAGAGGTATCAGAATAAATCAATGGTCGATTTAATAGGAGCCAGCGACTATGTATGACCGTCTTCAACTAGAAGAAGTATCAGAATATATCATTGGTCAATTTATTCTGAGCCAGAAGTGGTCTCTATATCTTTAATTGGAAGAAGAATCACAATAAATCATTGGTCAATTTAAACTGAGCCAGAAAAAGATTTACTGGAAGATGTATCCAGATAAATCATTGGTCGATTTAATCAGAGCCAGCAGATATTTATGCTTATTTTCATCTGGAAGAAGTATCAGAATAAATCTTTGGTTGATTTATGTGATCCAGAAAATGTCTACGATCGTCTTCAACTTGAAGAAGTATCTGAATAAATCATTGGTCGATTTAATCTGATCCATAAGAGGTCTATGTTGTCTTTTAACTGGAGGAAGTATCAGAATAAATCATTGGTCGATTTAAACTGAGCCAGAAAAAGATCTATTGGAAGATGTATGAGAATAAATCATTGGTCGATTTAATCTGAACCAGAATAATGTCTACTGGAAGAAGAGTCAGAATAAAACCTTTGGTTGATTTATTCTAAGCTAGAAGATGTTGTTCCGGATAAGATTGTTTGGTCCTACCAGTAATTGATGATGTTGGTCTGTTGATACATCTTTTCCTGAAAAGGTAAAGGGTTAGCGGTATGTAATGTCATGATGTATGAAATTCATTGCGGAATGATGTTCTCAAAATAAATGGGATTATGTTATATGTATATTTTATGACGTTTGTAAATGATGTATGAATGTGAGCGTATCAGTTTCTCTTTGTAATGTCATTGGACTGGGGAAAATAAATCCCTGAATGCTTTCGGAGATGAAGAATGATGTTCCTCACTATTTTTTGAGGTTAAATGGTCGGGGATTCCTGCCTTCTGCCCGAGGATATTCCACGGGAGATTTTGATTTCTTCTTGAGGATAGAAATCTTCAAGGGGAGTTGATAGCCTGTCATGGGTTACCTGCACTCTGACTGAGAATGGAAGAATGAATAACCCTCTGATGTGAGTGGAAACACCTATGGAGGTAGTTATCTTGATCAAAAAGATTATTACCGGAAGATTTTAACAATTCGGAGAAATAAAATCCGCTGGGGGATGGACTTCCGTAGCCAGAGAAATAAACTCTACTGGAGAAAAAATTTCATAAAATGCTTGGGGATTTCATGAAAATCTGTTAGGGAATCCAAGAGGTCCATAGACCATGCTGGGGAAGTCTCCAAGATGCTATAGAAATGATTGATCCATTTTATCAAGGAATGTATCTTTTCTGATGATGAATTTTGTGAAGATAGTCCCCTAGGGGTGATTGTTCTGTGGGGATTTACATATGACTTTTTGACGTTGACCCAACTCTTAAAGCCGTTAGTAATTGTCTTTCCGTTTTTATGCATATGTTTGTAAACGGTAATCATATTCAAATACATATGTTCATTTAACATAATCAATGGACATTTTTGCAAACAAAATAGAAAAATAAAAACAAATAGTTTTGAACTTTGAAAGAGGTGATCTTGTATTAATTTGAGAAAGTCTGCGTATAATAGGTGTCTTTGTACAAGGAAACAGACATCCTAATAAGAGGAATGTCGTCGTAAAAAATGAGAAATATATAACGTGGTACACAAAGGAAAAAAAGCTATGTGAAATAATCCCATTGCCTTTATATCTTTGAGTGTCTCATCACTTTGTTGCTCAGTAGAAGTTGATTAGATTGATTCGTACCATTAAAAATTGACACTTGATGACAAGGTATGGCCGTAAGGTGATCCAAGGGGATATAGTCATACACTTTTAATCCCTAATTTTTTCATGGACCGCCCTTTCGGTTTTTCAGTCCATCGGGATACCCTTTTTTGCCCAAGCCGCATTTTTAGGTTTTTGACTTGCTGGGTTTACGGACTTTTAATATATATCCCTAATTTTCCCAAATCCTTTTGGTTCTCCGGGATGCCCTTCTTTTTTCCTAGGCCAGTCGACCTAGAGGGTCTTTTTTCATGCGTTGTATATTTTAACTATGTCTGTGTTTACAGCGTGCGGAAGGTTGTCACCGTCCATAGTGGTTAATATCATGGCTCCACCAGAAAATATACTCTTGATCACAAATGGTCCTTCGTATGTTGGAGTCCACTTGCCCCTGGGATCACCTTGTGGTAGGATGATGCGCTTGATTACTAGGTCACCCACTTGATATACCTGACGTCTGACCTTCTTGTCAAAAGCCTTGATCATACGTTTCTGGTACATCTGACCATGACAAACAACCGCGAGCCTCTTTTCGTCGATTAGGTTCAACTGGTCAAGTCGAGTCTGAACTCATTCATCTTTGTTTAAACCTGCATCCTTCATGATTCTCAGGGAAGGGATCTGGACTTCGACGGGTAAGACAACTTCCATACCGTATACGAGAGAAAAAGGGGTTGCCCCTGTGGATGTGCATACTGAGGTACGGTAACCATGAAGCGCAAATGGTAACATTTCATTCCAGTCTTTATATGTTATTGTCATCTTCCGTATAATCTTCTTTATATTCTTATTGGTAGCTTCCACAATGCTATTCATCTTCGGTCGATAAGGAGAAGAGTTATGATGTTGGATTTTAAATTACGTACAGAGCTCAGTGATCATAGTATTATTTAGGTTGGTACCATTATCTGTGATAATTATTTCTGGGATACCATACCGACATATAAGATTATGTTTGATGAACCGAGCCACAACGTTCTTGGCAACAGAAGCGAATGAGGTTGTTTCTACCCACTTCGTGAAGTAATCAATGGTGACAAGAAGGAAACTGTGTCCATTGGAAGCGCTAGTTCTAATCTCTCCAATCATATCAATACCCCCACATTGTGAATGGCCAAGGACCAGTCAATACATTTAACAGAACCGAAGGCACATGTACTTTGTCAGCATAAATTTGGCATTTGTGACAAGCTCGGGAGTGATGGAGACAATCTGCTTCCATAGTTGACCAATAGTATCCTGCCCATAGGATCTTTTAGCCATTTTATTCCCAAAAGAATGGGTGCCAAAGGTACCTTCATGCATATTCTCCATAATTTTCTCCGCTTCTCTCTTATCCACACATCGCAGTAAGGTAGAATCATGGTTGCGCTTGTAGAGAATTCAGTTACTCAGGAAGAACTTGGCAGGGAAACTTCTTAGAAACTTCTTTTCATTTATGAATTCCCCCTCAGGATATTCTTGGGCTTCAATATACCTTTTTACCTCGTGGAACCAAGGATTTTCCTCTACTCCCTCAGTATCAACCTCATAATAGTGTGCCGGTTCGTCTAATCTTTCGACAGTGATCTGAGGGGGCTTCGTTATCCCATCTGACCTTAAACATTGATGACATGGTAGCTAGTGTGTCCGATAACTGGTTTTCTTCTCGTGGAATATGTTCAAACGTAATCTCTTCAAAATATGAGATCAATGTCAATACATGCTCTCGGTACGGGAGGAGATTAGGATGCTTCGTGTCCTATTCTCCCTTAATCTGAATGATCACCAAGGCTGAGTCTCCGTATACTTATAAGAACTTGATCCTCATATCAATAGTAACCTTGATACTCATAATGAATGCCTCATATTCGGCCATATTGTTGGTACAGTTAAATCATAGTCTGGCGGTGAAGGGTGTATGGCAGCCTTCTGGGGAGATAATTACAGCACCAATGCCATTTCCGAGTGAGTTGGAAGCTCCGTCAAACACCATAGTCCATTGGGATCCTTTTTCAGGTCCCTCATACGGTCCAGGTTCTTCACAGTCATTTATTAGCATAATGTTCTCGTCTGGGAACTCAAAATTCATTGACTGGTAGTCGTCTATAGTCCGGTGAGCCAAATGATCAGCTAGTACACTCCCTTTGATTTCTTTTTAGGTAGTGTACTGAATGTCGTATTAAGTCAGGACCATTCGCCATCTTGCTATTCTTCCGAAGAGAGCGGGCTTCTTGAATATGTATTTTATAGGATCCATTTTAGATATTAATAATGTAGTGTGAGTCAATATATACTATCTTAGTCGGCGAGCAGCCCATGCCAAAGCGCAACAAGTTTTCTCGAGAAGTGAGTATCTTGTTTCACAGTCGATAAACTTTTTTCTAAAGTATTATATTTCATGCTCTTTTCGACCAGACTCGTCATTCTGCCCCAGCACACACCCCATTGAATTCTCTACTACTATTAAGTACATGATCAGAGGTTTTCCTTAAACTAGAGCAATCAAAATTGGAGGTTCTTGAAGATACTCTTTGATTATGTCAAAGGATATCTGGAAATCGTCATTCCACTTTACTACTTGATCTTTCTTCAGTAATTTGAAGATTGGTTCACAAGTAGCGGTTAGGTGGAAAATGAATCTGGCAATGTAGTTTAGACGTCCTAGGAAACATCTAACCTCCTTCTTGGTGCAGGGAGTTGGCATCACTTGAATATATTTAACCTTTGCAGGATCCACCTCAATACATTTACCATTGACAATGAAACCTAGGAGCTTGTCAGATCTTACTCCAAAGGTGCATTTGTTCGGGTTCAGTCTTTGCTTAATCATCTTCAGCCTTTCAAAGAGTTTTTGCAAATGGTTCAGGTGCTCTTCTTCAGTTTGAGACCTGGCTATCACGTCGTCTGCATAGACCTCTATCTCGTGATGGATCATATCATGAAACAAAGCTACCATAGCATGCTGATAGGTTACCCCGGTGTTCTTCAACCCAAATGGCATAACTTTGTAACAGAAGGTGCCCCACTGTATGATGAAAGTTGTTTTCTCCATGTCTTCAGGTGCCATTTTGATCTGATTATAACCCAAGAAATCGTCCATGAAGGAGAATATCTTATGTTGTGCGGTGTTATCAACCAGAACATCAATATGGGGAAGCGGGAATTCATCCTTGGGGCTCGCCCTATTTAAATCTCTGTAATCCACACACATATGCACTTTACCGTCCTTTTTAGGTACCAGTACCACGTTCGCAACCCATTGTGGATAATAAGTAAAAGATAAGAATCAAGCATTGAATTGTTTCATGACTTTAGCCTTGATCTTTTCTGACATCTCAGGATGCATATAAAGAACCTTTTGCTTCACTGGAGGGAAGTCATCTTTCGCTGGCAGACGATGAACCACGATATCAGTATCCAGCCCCAACATGTCTTCATATGACTAGGCAAAGATCTCAACGTAGTCACGTAACATCTGATTTAACCATTCTTTAACTCCATTTTACAAGTTGGTACCTATATTGACTTCCTTTTTATTCTCCTCAGTACCCAAGTTTATTGTCTCGACTAGCTCTTAAAGAGGTTGTATTGCTCTTTCCTTTTGCTGTAATAGTCTGAAAGGTTCTCCTGGTACTTCACAATCTTCCTCACCTTCGTCCTTGGCTTGGTAGATTGGATTTTTAAAGTCATAGCTGGCAATAGCAGAACTTTTATCAATGGGATCCATGGTGGATGTGGATTTGCAATTTGATATGTGGGTGTGTGTAAGAGCACATAGCTATTTTGACAAAATAAAGTAAAGGAAAAACAGAGAGCGTAATATTTGAATGAAAAAACGTCCAATGATTTATTAATGACATATGAAAATCAAATGTGATAGCCCTCATGAATAGACCGTTGTGTCTCGGGTAAGACACAAGGTTTTCGAGTTTAAATTGTTCAAAAATTACATATCCTCAAAAACAAAAACAAAATTACTCTTGGATAAAAGAAATAGAAACAAAGTCTCTACCCGTCCAATTATTGAGTCTACCATTGGTAGTATGGAAGATCAAATTGTCCAGGTCACAGTCATTGTCAGCGCCTCCTACAACATTGACTCAATGGTTACTGATGCGTAGGGGTGGTCCTTCGGCGTGAGCACGACAAAAAAATTTTTGAGCTCCTGAAGTGAAACCCAAGCCAAATTTGTCAGACTTATAGGGGATGTCAGGGAGTTGGCCCTAAATAGTACACCTACCTTCTTCAACTACAACTTTAGCATCTTTTAGAGAAGCCATTTTCAGTGGAGGTCTGGTAATCTTTGGAACAACAACAACAACCTTGGTAACATCGATCATCTGAGGAATCTCTTCAAAATTATGACGGGGTCTCAATGAACTCGCCATCCATCTCGACATATTTGAAAGAGTTCAAGGGGCTTACCATATACTCTTCTTCGCCACGAACTATAACAATCTTTCCATTAACCAGATATTTTAACATCTGATGCAAAGTGGAAGTGATGGCACCGGCCCCATGAATCCAAGGGCATCCTAGTAAGAAAGAGTAAGATGGGGGAATGTCTATCACGTAGAAAATAGAGTCAAAAGTTTATGAACCAAATTTAATCGGGATGTCTACCTCCCCATGTACCATCCTTTTGGAACCATCAAAAGCCCTCACGACAATATTGCTGGGTTTCAATTTAAGTCCTTTGCAATTCAATCCGTCTAATGTACCTTTGGATAGAACATTCAGAGATGAACCAGTGTCCACCAATACATGAGCTAGAGTAGTGCCCCTGCATTCAATAGAGACATACAGGGCATCATTATGTTTTCTTCCCTTAGGAGTCAGATCAACATTGGAGAAACCTAGTCCATTATCGACAGTCAGACTGGAAATGCAATTCTCAAATTGGTCGGTAGAAGTATCTTGTGGCACATGAGTAGATTTTAGAAACTTCACCAAGGCTTTAGCATGGGCCTCAGAGCATAATAACAAAGAAAGCATTGAAATCTTCGAAGGGGTTTTCCCCAATTGTTCCACAACATTGTAGTCACTTTTTCGTATGATTTTTTACTTCATTTCTTGCTTGGAAGCCTCAGGAATGGTTTCTTTAGGTGCCTTCGTCCGAGAAGGCTCAACTGATACTTCTTTGCCCCGAGTAACAAAAGGAGTGGCTTTACTGGTCCCAAAAGGAGTAACAAAAGGAGTGGCAACGATCTTTGGAGAGATTTCAGGAGAAAAAATCCTTCCGCTTCTAGTGACTTTACTGGTCCCAACAACGTTGTCAATGTAAGTATCAATATCTTTAGTAACTTCATTCTTGATGTCCAATAGGTCTTGCTTGACGCCATGATAATAAACGTCTGCTCCATAATTCCAAGGAACGACTTTGTTAGAGGAATATGGTATGGGACCTGGAGAGGTAATGATCAGGGGATCAATTTTAGGGATGTCAGTAATCCTCATAGGCCCTTTAGAGGATACCCTTGTAGGATTATTAGAGATGGTAATAATTGACACATTTTCACATCTTACATATTCACATAGGATTTTCATAGAGGGAGTCTTCTCAAACAGAATTTCCCTGTCGTTCATCAGGCGTTGGACACCTATCTTCAGCAATATTAAACCATTGGGCAGGGATGCACAAAGATGACAATCTTCATTACAACTTGGAAATAAACCAACTCGTAGGAGGTTCTTCTTAACAATTTGGAGAGGAGTAGTCAAATCATTAACGGAAGAATAAAAAAGGACACCATCAACAACATTGATACCTTTGTCATGTTTGGGTATCGGTGCGGTTATTACATTGGGAGTCTCAGGAGGGCCAAATTCAATCTCCTTGGCATCAATAAGGTCTTGAACTTTATTCTTTAGAGCCCAACAATAATTTGTATCGTGCTCTAGACTGTTGGAGTGGTAAACACACCGCGCATTTGGATTGTAACAGGGAAAAGAAGTATTTGGGTTTTGGGGAGGATCCTTCAGAGTGACCAGGCCAACCTTCAACAAATGATGCAATGCCTGAGAGAAAGGCATGTTAGTTCTGGTGAATTATCTTCTAGGCGCATCCTGTCTGCGCTAATTATTTTTTCGTTGACTTGGTGCAGGGTTGGAGATCATTACAGCTCCTACCGTTGGACGACGTTCAACTTTATCATGATTTCTTTGACCATATGCAACACTAACTTCCTTCTTTCCAATGAACGTCTTCCTCGTAGTACTTGAAGAAGCAACCCCGTGGAGTTTAACACTCTTGATACCAGCTTCCACTCGCTCTCTTGTCAGTATCAGCTCAGTGAATCCGGCTGAAGAGCTTCCAATCAAATGGTTGAAAAATGGGCCTGTCAGAGTACCCAAGAACATGTCCACCAACTCCCTATCAGACAGGAGAGGTTGGACTCTACCGGCGAGATCCCTCCACCTTTGGGCATAATCTTTGAAACCCTCACTAGAACCCATAGACATGCTTTGGAGTTGTGTATGGGTTGGAGCGAGGTCAACATTATATTGATACTACTTATAAAAAGCAGCAGCCAAATCTTCCCAATTACGAATGTTGGTCCCTTCCAATTGATAGAACCACTCTAAGTGTGTCCACGACAAACTCTCTTGAAATAAGTGGACCTATAATTTCCTATCAGCTATATGGGGTTGGATCTTCTTGACGCAAGACCTCACATGGAGCTTGGGACATGAAATACCGTCATATTTTGCAAAAATGGGAACTTTGAATTTTTGTGGGATGACAACTCTTGAGACCAACCCTAGCTCTTCAAAATCCAAGCCAGGTACCCTCTAAATCTCCATAGCACTGAGACAATCCTCCAATTGTTTATACTTGTCATCAGCAAGAGGATATTGCTCTTCAGCATAGTCTGCTTTCTCTTCATCAGTCCCTAGGCTGTTATCTTCTTCTTTTTTCTTCTTGTCATCCTCTTCCTTATTATCCCCCTCATTTGATGGAGTTGCAAATTCTAGAGCTCGCTTGGCTGGTCCTCTAAATCTTCTTCCCATATTCAGGACGCCAGCCGGTTTCTTTGCCTTCTTTTTCTTCTCTTTAGTGATGAGAGCTTTCAGATCTTCTTGTCCCTTAGCTAGAGCAGGGAACATCTGTTGGAATTGAGCGTTTTGTGCTTGAAGATCCTTAATGTTTTTTTCAAGAGCCATTTCTTTTTGCTGAAATAAACAACGAAAATATAAGAAATCTGTCTTAAAATACCTACTTATGTAATGATATGCATGATATGTTTATGTGATGTTTTCAAGGACTTCGGGAAATTTAAATTTGTGAACCAAAATGAAACAAAGATTTTATTAGTAAAATTCAAATTACAATTGCCTTTTAGGCTTATAATTGAAAATTAAAAACTCTTAAAACCTAAGAATCAAGTCTCCCATGGGCGCTTCCTCTTCGTGCTTAGGTAGACATTAAGACTTTTTTCTTCGTGAAGTTGCTTCGTGATCTCCAACACTTTCTTCTCATTGGTGTAGAATTGATCTCTAAAGGTATACCGTTCTTCCTTCAGCTGAATCCAGGACCTCTGTAACTCTTCAAGATCAGTGGGCATGTAGGGATGGCTAACTGTATAAGGAACATCTCCTTCGATGATGGGCTCCACAATCACTGGCGAGATGGCTGTATATGGCATCATAAGATTTTGGGAGCAAGCTCATACACATTTGAGATAAGGCTCCATAGGAATGGAATTCTTATGCCCCAAAGTTTTTCCATCAATCTTGTTTACCATGCCCCAAGCTCATACGAACCTTTGATGATACCCTTGAACATCATCCTCGTATTTGAGCATAATGCCTTGGATAAACATATCACGGGGACCATCCCTTCGAGCATAATCGATTTGTCATAGATCCAGAGAAGGATTATAAGTGATACCTCCCCTAATGCCAAGGAGTGGGACATTCGGGAATTCCCCATAGCGGCCGATGATAGAGACATCTCCCATAGACTGGGAGTACCAAAGAATATCTGAGTGAGAAAGTGACATTATCCTTTGCGACCAACCAAACCTTGTCCGTTCTTCAATATTGATTGAGGAAGGTGTGAAATAAACCACCTAGACAACAACGGTATACAACACATAAGAACCCCTCTTCTCTTCATGGTACGAGTGTGAAGGGAATGCAAGATATCTCCAACCAAAGTAGGCATTGGGTTATGAGAAAGAGAAACATTGACAGCATTCACATCTATGAGTAAGTTTGGATTAGGGACCAGTAATAACCCATATATCAGAAGAGCTAGGACTTCTTCGAAAGCTTGGAAGTCCAAATCATCCCAAAATAATTGAGCCTTTTCTAATAGGAACTTAACTAGGAAACCCTTGACTCTGCTTCTTATTTCCCAGTTGGATATAATGTTGGATCATTTTAGATGCAAGGATACTGCAAGGACCTTTGGCTTTGGAGCCTCCTTTAAACCGGTGAAAGGAATTTGATCAAGAATAGGTACACCCAATAATTGAGAGAACTCTTCCATGGTGGGTACCAACTGATAATCGAGAAATGTGAAGCAATGGTGTTTGGGGTCAAAGAACTGAAAGAGTACACCCATCATCTTCTCATCAAAGCTTGAGGTAACCAGGTTGAGAAGTCGACCATATTTCTTGGTAAACGAGGAAGTCTCAGAAACCCTTGATACTAGCTCTTTAAGTTGGAGGGATATTTTCACAAAGCTGATTCAGACGGTATTTCTATGAACGAAAGCCATGATCTGCAAAAAAGAACAAATATAAATTCCCTTGGTCCTTGAAATGGTTAGTGAAATGCATATGGATGTTATGATGCATGATGTTATGTTTGAACAATTTAATCACACATAAGACCTTAGGTTTAGGCTTTCATGGACTTTCATGGGGTTTATAGGTAAGTACCCTCTTGAAGTTTAGTTGGTTCAACCTATCCTAGAAAACTAATCGGGTTCTAAGGAGTCTCAATATCACTGATCTTTCTTTATCGGGCATTATTTCAGCTCATGCAATCTTTTGTCGCAACCGAAATATCCCGAAAGTCTGATCTCAATGAGTTTAGTATCGAGTATCAACCAATCTTCAGCTTTATATCGAAGCCGGCTATATCACTACTTTTCAAATGGCCAAGTTTGTTCAACTAAGGTTCTAAGGTCAGTTAGTGCTTTATGACACCACACAGCGGCACTGTATTCTCCTCGATTTAACACAAGGGATACCGGTACCAACAAATGTGTCACACTAACGCAACCATCGCTTCAACCATATTGGTATACGCCGTACAGTCTCCACGATCTATTGCTTCTTACCTAAAAGTGCCCCAGATCTGGGTATAGGATCTTTATAAGAATACCCAAACATAAACCCAAAATGTAAAGCAAGCAAGTCAGACAGGTAAAGCATTTAAATGTGAACCATCTCTAAGGTAACCCCACTATTTTTAGCAATTTTCTCCAACAGAGTCGCCAATTTTGTAATACAGTGGTAGAATTGACTTTTACTGGTTTTGCATTTTTATTCGCAAATGTTGACGTTAGCAAGAGTCTCCATAGACTTTTCTTTTATCCAACAAAGGAAAGGGTGAAAAGAACAGGAAAGACCTTTCGAGATTATTTTCTGACTAAGGGGGTAGGTTATGGAAAGGGAATGTGTTAGCACCCTTTCCATCCGTAGTTATCTATGGGCTCTTAGTTGCTAACTCGTTTTTAAAATGCTTTGTGTTTGTGTCTTTTGAATGGCCTCGTGGAGGGGGAGTTACAAATCCAAAATGGGGAAGCAAAAGTAAAAGTCCTAAGTTTAAACTATTACAACCCATATGCAGATACATAATATTTGGAAATAAATATGCGAAATTAAAACAAACGCGCGAAGATCGAAGCGAGGTAAAAAAACCCTAAAAACTGCTAAACACTTAGAATAATTTTTTTTTGGTTTTAAGAAAATGCTTAAATTAACTAAAATTAATATTAATAAAAAAAGTAATTATTAATTGAAATTAATTCTAAGAGATAAAAGAAACTAATTATAATATTTTTTTTTATTTGAAAAAAAAATATTTGAAATAAATAGACTTAGTTCTAATTGATTTTAAATTAATAAAATAAAGTAAAAAATAATTAAAATTAATTAATTTACAAAATTAAAATTAATTAGAAAAAACCCTAAGTCTATTATTTTTTATGATTTTAATAAAATGATTTTTGAAAATAATATCTAAAACAATTAAATAAAAAACTAAAAAAAAAAGAATAATAAATAAAAAATTGTATTGGGCCTGATATACAAAATAAAATGAGGGGTGCATGTCTGGAATTCGTTTAGGCCCAATAAGAGGTAGCCCAGAATCCTGTGTGTGATTTGATAATGTTGTGCCCTTGGAGATCTATCATGGGCATCTGGATCTGGAACGTTTGATCCAACCATGATGAGATCTCATGGTGACGAGGTGGTAGCGCATGGTGTGCGCGTCTGGCCTTAGAGCAATGGATCTGAAACAAACTTGTTAGAAAAATGCAAAACAACAAATCCTGGGATCGAACCCAGGCCCCTTAGGAAGAAATACCTTTGCACACTTACTCATCACTGTTGGGCCAAATAGCTCAATTGTTATTATAATAAAACAAAAATTATTTAATAAGAAATTGTTTAAATGTCCAGATGTCAAACGCGCGCCAGAAGTATTTCAAACTGACTAATGATGGGAAGACATTGGGCCACTCGAGTCCATGCCAGTCAACGATGCCGGAGTCAAATTCTGGTCACCTTTTCCGATCGACCATGCACCCTAGACTTGTGAAAATGTGCGATTTATAACTGATTAAAGGGCCAATTCTGGCTTTAAATTTTCCTGAAAGTAACTGTATCATGAGATCCCACGAACTCAGTTCATATTTCCCTAACAATGGCAACATGCGTTCGTGACGTAGAAGCTCTGATCTAAAGGCCCAAACCTGTTCCAGACTCCATCACAAACACAAATGAAAACACACAAATGGTTAAATATGTATGGATCATAAGATACGAATTCAAGAAAACCTTACTGACTGACTTGTTTGGATAGACGAATTTTGGTGTGCTTCGGGCTAAGGTGTGATCGGTGGAAATAGAACTGACTGTTTAAAGCTGGTTCGCGAAATGTCGCGGTAAGCAAGAGTCGCCACCGTCTTTTATGTTCTCCAACATGGAAAGGACAAAAGCACAGCAAAATTCCTTATCGAGAATGTTTCTCGGTTCTGGAGGTAGATTTATAGAAAGGGAAGGTGTTAGCACCCTTTCTATCCGTGGTTATCCAAGGGCTCTTAGGTACTTGCTCTTATGTTTTCAAAAGATGTTTGCTTTTCAAGTGTGTGTGGGTTTTGAAAAAGTTTCGTTTGAAAAATTTCTAAGTAACTCTTGTATCTGTCCTCAAGAGTGTATGAAAAATTTGTTTGAAAACTTTTTGAAAGTGTCAGTGTGAAAAGATGTTTTTGTTTGTTTGGAAGAGCAAGTACCCATGAGATCTACCTAACCTAACGAATTAGCCTGTGTAAGAGTCCTTTAAACAGTGCTATCCCACTATTGAGAAGTAGGTAGCACCGTCGTTGGAGGTATTCGGGTCAATTCGGTTAAGGGACATGTGTGGTCACCGAAGCAATAGTAGGACACCTTAGAAGTAACCCTAATATCCTAGATCCTTTTTATCCGAGGCAACCGTTTCGAGGCAACTAGATCTTAGACAGGAGGGCGACCTCTAAAACACCCTATACTTGACGACCACGTACCGAAGGCAACCGAGTGAGGCGTACCCTAAGAGTGGCATGTGCTTGTGTGTTGTTTCAGTTTATATTTATCTTTGAACATGCATTTTGGTGATCTACGAGTTGTTTTTATTTGTCATACAAGTCTTTCATGCATTTTTAACAGTTAGGAGTGCGGAAAATAAAGTGCGGAAATATGAATCTACGCTATTACAAGGCGCGGGTCTATACATCGCCAAAAACAAAAACCCGTTTTGGAAATAAATGCGGAAAGTAAAAGAAAGCAGTAAAACCTAATTAACTATTACATCCTTTGACAGATACATAAATAATAAAAATAAGAATAATGCGGGAAAGAAATTAAATCGGGACGTCCTTAGGGTTTTGACCCTTTTTGAGAAAAGAAGTAAACTTTGTCCTTTTTTGCAATTAATTAATTATTAAACCTAAACCTAATTAATTCAATAAATTAAAAGAAAAAAAATGTTTTTTGTGTTTTTTATGTTTTTTTAATGAAAATAGAAAGAAAAGAAATTAAAAGTCAAGAAACAAAACCCTAATTCTAACCTATTTTATTTATTGTGAAAAAAGATTAAAATTACCTAATTAAACTAATTAATTTGTTAGTATTTTATTTACAAAAATAATAATATTTAATAAATAATAATAATAATAAGAAAATATGATTGAAAATTGCCAACCCTAATTCTACATGATTTTTATTTATTTATGAAAAAAGATTAAAATTGCCCTAATTAAACAACTAAATTAATTAATTATAATTTATGCACAAAAATAATTATTAATAGTGAAAAGAATAAATAATAAAAATAAACAATGTTTTAAGTTTCTGATTTTTATATGAAAAATAATTAATTTATGAATTAATAATAATAATTAATAATGATTAATGAAAATTAGTAAAAAGAAAATAAAAGGAAAATTGAAAGAACCAGGGGGGTTGATGGACCCAATTGGAGGTTTTGCTGGAAATTTCAGGCCCAATAGCACAAAGCCCTTGTTGACTTCTGGAATCAGGTGCATGCTCATTGATTGGAATGTACCATGGTCTTCATCTTTTGACAATTAGATTGGTATTGTGAGACACTTGGCAAGCTGAGCGCTGGAGTCCATGGTGGAATATTGTTGTGAATCTGCATAGGATTATATTAGGAAAAATATGAACAAGGAATTTGGGGGACCTGGGAATCGAACCCAGGTCCCAACGATTGCCAGACACGTCCCTTTCCACTGAGCCAAGCGCTTGTCTTTGTTAGTATAATGGATCATGAAAATAATATATAAAAAAAACAATTATGCTGGAAACCAAGAAAAAGTGCGCATTATATTTGAATCATCCAATAGCCTGCTTCCACGTCCTTCGTCTCCTACCTTTTTCCTGTAAAAACAAAAGCAATTAGCGGGGGTTTTTAACCCCCACAACCTGCAATGAGAGAAAATAGCGAATAGAACTATGCGTTATATAAATAGGGCGCGACATGTCCAATGAATTTGTCTTGATCTTCTGAGTCCAACCATGGGCATCATTAGTCCTAATTTTTCTTGGTCAAGAAAGCCCTAAAATCAAAGCTTCGAAATCCTAGATTTCTTTAATGGCAGTTTTCGTTTCAGGGCACCATAATCAAATTAATCTGTACCATTAGCTTTAGAATGGTGTTAGCAATGCAAAGCAATGATTATATCATGTTAATGATGCATAAAAAAAGGAGTTTCGATTATGAAAAAGAATGGGCAAACCGTGATTCTTTTTGGACGTTTCCTTGAGGTTAAACGCTTGGTTTCGATTGCAATTTGTTTCTGAGTATGCTAGCAACGTATTGGAATCAAGAAAAGGCTTTGAATTGGCCTGGGAGGTTGAATTCAGTTTTGACTTTTTTCTTGAATTTTTGGAATTTGCTTATGGTGTTTTGTAGCAGCTTGCACGTTCCCAGCATTAGGGTTTGGTTATTCTCTTATAGTATGATGGATTTAGGTTACAATCTTGGCCAAGAATCCATTGTATTCATGTTTTCAATATTTGATTTCAATAAAATCTTTTTCAACTTTTTTGATTGATAAAACTTGCCAAAATTGGATGATTTTGTCCCCTTGATTGATACATGAAATCTTCAGCATGTGTTGAGTTTATTTGCACCACAAAAAGATTTGAAAACAATATCTTTTGAATTTTCCTACAATTAAATGAATTAATATTAATAAAAAATTCAATTAATTAATTAAAAATAAGAAAATAAATCAATTTAAGCTCAATGGGTCGTGCATAGGCCTTGGACAATGTTTTAAGAAAGAATTTGAGGCCCATTAGCAAAAATGAGGTGTTTTGGGCAAAGTTGACTTTTGCAAATTCCCAAAAATTTCCCAACTTCTCCAATGCATATCTTGCTCAATTTTGATCCTATGAACATGTTCTTGGACATTTTGGAAAGGTATTGAAGTCTTCTAACCAATGCCTTTGGTCCCATGTCATTTGGATTTACCAATCTCAAGTTATGGTCTTTGACTTAAAGTGCCTTTTTGTTGACTTTGGAAAATGACCTATAATGTAGAAATTGATAACTTTTTGTGAGAGCATTTCTTGGACTTGGAATGTGAATATGAGTTGTATGAAATGTCATCCCCTTAAAAATTAGCATTGGATGGGATTTTTCTAATGAACCATGAAAAAGTTATGCCTTGGTCAAGTTACAGTTGACTTTTCAGCTGTCCAAAAATAGAAACTTTTGCATCTTGATGATTTTTGAGCCATGCTTGTGGAATCATGATCAAGAATTGATCAAATGAGGATTGTGGCTTCAAAATAAGATGTTGACCAAAAATTTGACTTTTGACTGTAAAATGACCATTTTGCCCCTACACTTGATTGTGAAGCAAATGGGCTTTTTGACTGTGCAATTTGATGTTGTGAGCCTTGAGACTTGGCATGTAGATGCTTGGAAATGTACATAGGCATATATGACTTGATTGAGTCATTAAAAACCTCAAATTCACTGAAGGAACCAAAACCCTAATTTTGACTAGCTTAGGAGGATGTTTGACTGTGCAATCCTTGAGCAAATCTTGAACCAACTGAAGATGATTCTTGATAAACTTTGAAGAATATAGGAGGGCAAATTTTGGGGTACAACAGTTGCCCCTGTTCAATATTCTTAAACCTGAG
Organism: Vicia faba; assembly: GCA_948472305.1. Taxonomy (NCBI): domain Eukaryota; kingdom Viridiplantae; phylum Streptophyta; class Magnoliopsida; order Fabales; family Fabaceae; genus Vicia; species Vicia faba. The sequence goes on from OX451736.1 coordinate 394,666,113, forward strand.
GATGTAGATTGGCTTGCGTGCCTTTCGTGATCCAAAGGTGGAAGATGATTGAACACTAGAGTGCCCATAAATTTGCCCTCGCATAGTGTAGTATCAGCAATGTGATGTCGGGAATGGGCTTACAGATGCCATTTGGAAAGATGGTGGATAGGAGAATGGGCTTATAGATGCCATCTGGAGATGTGACAGAACCTTGTCGAGAGTGGGCTTATAGATGCCATTTGGAAGTGTAATGGATAGTTGTGGAGACGGGCTTAAAGATGCCATCTGAAGGTGTCGATCGCGTAAGAGATTCCTTAGCGATAACTTGCCTACTTGAGAAAGAAAGATAATTTCCTGGCCTGTTACAGGGGTTGATCTTCAAACTCTTCTTGCAGATATGTCCTGGCTAGATGCAGGTATCGAATCTACAATCAATCGCTCACAGATATGCCCTGGCTAGATACAGGTATCGAATATGGAACTGGTCGTCTACAGATATGCCCTGGCTAGATACATGTATCGAATCTGGAACTGGTCTACAGATATGCCCTGGCTGGATACAGGAATCGAATCTCTAAACTCTTCATGCAGACATGCCCTGGCTGGATACAGGTGTCGAATCTACAATCAAATACTCACAAATATGCCCTGGCTGGATACAGGAATCGAATATGGAATTAGTCGTCTACAGATATGCCCTGGCTGGATACAAGTATCAAATCACTAAACTCTTCATGCAGATATGCCCTGGCTGGATACAGGTATCGAATCTACAATCAGTCACTCACAGATATGCCCTGGCTAGATACAGGAATCGAATCTGGAATTAATCGTCTATAGATATGCCCTGGATGGATACAGGTATCGAATCTCTAAACTCTTCATGCAGACATGCCCTGGCTAGATACAGGTGTCGAATCTACAATCAAATACTCACAGATATGCCCTGGCTGGATACAGGAATCGAATCTGGAATTGGTTGTCTACAGATATGCCCTGGCTGGATACAGGAATCGAATCTCTAAACTCTTCATGCAGACATGCCCTGGCTAGATACAGGTATCGAATCTACAATCAGTCACTCACAGATATGCCCTGGCTAGATACAGGAATCGAATATGGAATTGTGACAGTTGATAGTAATCATCTTTGGATTCACCTTTTCCTGAAAAGGCAAAACATTAGTTGTGTGCAATGTCATGATGTATGAAATGCATGATGTCATGATGTTCTCAAGAATAAATGAGATTGTGTGCTTATGATGCGTGTATGCATGCGTCATGGTGTATGATAATGTGATGTTTATGAATATATTTTCGTCTAGGAAAATAAATCCTTGACGAATGCCGGGAGCTTGTTGAATCCTGGGCTGATGTTTGAAGAGTAGGGTTCTTCGTTTCCGCTGGGGATGATGGTTGTAAGAATAAACCGGTAGGAGAAGATGACTCCGTTGGGGAATAAACTTGATGAAACGATTACTCTGCGGGGAATTACTCTGTGCGGAGAGATACTTCGCTGAGGTTTGATGATAACTCCGCTGGGGATACCGTTGATAAGTTATGTTGGGGTAATTTGATACACTCCGCTGGGGATAGGAAGAACTTTGCCGAGGACGGTCTTTCCGTGGTAATTAGTTGAGGATAACCCAGTTATTAGTTCTGGTGGGGAATAACCTTTGACTAAAGCCGGGGAGAAGCTTTCGTACTCTGCAGAGGATAAGCTTCCAAAATCTACTGGGGAGATTGATTCAACTTTCCTGGGGAAACTTTGAACTGTAATGGGGAAATGGCTCCACTTGGGTGTCTGATATTCCGCCGGGGAACAATCTTATATTAAGACTGCCGGGGATGCTTGCTTAGGAACATCTGTATACTCCGCTGGGGAAGATTGAGCTCTTCTGGGGATGTCCAATTTTCTTAAGGCTGACAGTAGACTAACTCTGCTTGGGGAGAGTATCGCTGACTTGCTGGAGATACTATGCCTTTTCAGGGCTGATGGGAGACCCACTCTGCTCGGGGAGAGTATTGCTGATTCTGGTCTTACTCTACGGGGAGTGAAGGTATCCTGGTTATGTTCTTCAGCCGAATACATGCCTTGGTACCTGGAGGACAAAACAGCTTGTACAATTTGGACCATTTCTATTGCCCCAGCTTCTGTGGGAGAAGGTACCTGTGGAGGTGCTTGATGATTGCCGATTTGACAAATCTTCTTCTAGTAGGCAAGTGACGAGGTGACGGGACATAGTCGTACGCTTTGATCCCTAATTTTTGCCTGGACCGCCCTTTCGGGTTTTCAATCCACCAGGATACCCATTTTTTCCCAAGCCGCCTTTTTAGGTTTTCGACTTGCCGGGTGTACATATTTTTTTCATTTTCATCCCTTATTTTTGCCCGAACCCTTTTGGTTCGCCGGGAAGCCCTTATTTTTGCCTAGGTGTGTCAACCTAGCGGGTCTTTGATTTTGCGTAGTATTTTTTGACTATGTCCGTGCTCTCAGGATGCAGGAAGTTGTCACTGTCAGTAGTGCAGTGTTACCATACCACCAGAAGATCTTTGTTTGATCGTCCAATGCCCCAAGTGATCCAGATGGAGATTTGCCCCAAGCTGGCTGGCCTTTTGAGAGATTTTACGAATCTTGACTTAACTGCCCCAGATGATGGACCATGATCACGTCTGCCCCTTGATTGGAGGTGCTCTTTTTAATTAGACATTCGTCGTGCAAACTTCTATGCTGTTCAAACAAATAGTCATATGCAAGCAATGTTATATTAAAAATGCAAAGCTTATGTCTGTCTTGAAGTTTTTGAAAATGCATTTTTTCATAAAAACAAGTGAATTTTTTTTGAACTGTGATGTCAACTCGTTATCTTACCGTAAGCCTTAAGGAGTCAGGATACCTTTCGTAACAGTATGCTTTCAAACTAACCCATGCTTCAGCTAGGACTTTTGAGGGTTGTAGCGTGGCCTGGTTCACGGTTTAAGAAACAAAGGATAAAGGCTCAAAATTTATTTGTACCCACCCGCTCTTCGTGATGTTCTTCAATCCTAAACTCAACTAATCATGCGTTAGACCTTGTTTGAGTCTTTGCTCTGATATTCCGGTGATGGTTCGGATATTGACGATTTATTTTGAATAGGCAGTCATTTCCTTTTTGTTTTTTTGTCGAGGGTTTGTATGACCTCTTTCTTTTTGATTTCGTTATCCCTGTTTTTTTTTCCTGAACTATTTCTTTTGTGTTTACAGTCAGCGGGATGCCCCAGTTTTGTAAGTCTCCTTCATAGGTTTTGACTTATTGGGCTTTTGTTTTGATAGATATCGACTGCCTGTCTTTATGATTATTCGGAACGATCATTGTCTTTTGTTTTGGAAAGACTTTTTTGGTGCCATTCGTTGTGCACTTGGATCAACTGAGAGAACTACCCTGCCCCAGGTTATGATTAATGGTTTTAATTTTCGAAAAAGAAAAACTCCTACTTCTTTGACTCGAAGGGGTTGACGAGGGATTATCTTCCTTATAACTCCAGTGTTTAGGAATTGAAACAATGCATGTACCTCATCAGTGGGGTCTGTTCAAAAGTATACTGTAGATTATGGTATCGTTTTCGTCATCCTCCCTCAAGAGGCTTAGAATTTTAGATCAAGAGTTGACATCGAAAAATGAAAGCAGTTTGAATATAGCGAATGCGAATATATTGATTCAAAACAGAAATATGCGATGCATTGATAAAGTAAAAGAGTTTGACATGAACAAATGTTTGAACAAGCAAAGAAGAATACAACTTGAAACTTCCAATGAAAAAAAGGTCTTCTCGTCTAGGGGTAGTAGAAGAACTCGACCTAACCATCTAGGGTGAATTCCACTGCTCCTTCATCAATCAGGTCCTGGATTTTGTTCTTCAGAGACCAGCAGTCGTTTGTAGCATGCCCTGGGCTGTCAGAGTGATAGGCGCAACGAGCGTTGGGGTTATACCTTGAAGGTGTCCTGTTGGGATTCTTAGGAGGGTCCTTTAGAGTGACCAACTTGGTCTCCAGCAGCTGTGGCAATATCTGGGACAAAGTCATGCTGAGCCGAGTGAACTGCCTCTTAGGTCTCTCTTCCCTTTGTTGATTGTGACGCTAAGGAGCACCAGCCGGTTTTGAAATAACTACCGCGTTGACAGCTTGGCGGTGTTCGGACCTATTCTGCCCTTTTGAACCATAGACAACACTAGATGGCTTCTTTTCAGTACTCGAGGAGTCACCTTTTTGTATCTTCCCAGACTTGATACCAGCTTCTATCCTCTCACCAGTTAAGATCAAATCTGTAAACCCATCAGAAGAATTACCAATCAGATGGTTGAAGAATGGAACAGACAGGGTCCCCAGGAACATATCAATGAGCTCACGGTCAGTCAGAGGTGGATGCACCCTTCCAGCAAGATCTCTCCACTTTTGAGCATATTCTTTGAATCCTTCACCCGTCCCTAGTGACATACCCTGGAGTTGGGTACGCGTAGGAGCGAGGTCGGAATTGTACTGATACTGCTTGTAAAATGCCGTAGCCAAGTCCTCCCAGTTACGAATACTGGTTCCATCCAGCTGATAGAACCATTCGAGTTGAGTCCCTGAAAGACTATCCTGGAAGAAATGGATCCATAGATTCTTGTCTGCAGTGTAAGGTTGGATCTTCCTTACATACGATCGGAGGTGCAGCTTAGGACAGGAAGCTCCGTCGTACTTTGCAAAAGCAGGTGCCTTGAACTTATATGGGATCACCACCCCAGAGGACAGACCTAGATCTTCGAAGTCCAGACCGGGCACCTGTTGAATCTCCATAGCACTTAGACGGTCCTCTAGCTGTTTATACCTATCCTCAGCAGGAGGGTACTGTTCATCATTATAATCCGTCTCGTTGTTGGAGACCACGGGACTAGGGACCCTTTCCTCTTGTGGATTGCCTTTCCCTACAGATGGGGTAGTCAGCTCAGCCTCATTTTGTGATCCATTCCCAGATCTGCCTCTAGGGTTGAACAAAACAATCCTCTTCTTCTTCTTCTTCATAAGCAGGGTCTTCAAATCCTGTTGACCCTGGGCTAGGCTCATAACCAACTCCTGGAACTGGGCATTTTGGGCCTGGAGGGCCTTGATAGCTTGTTCATTGGATGATTCAGGATTCATGATGATTGCTGAAATAAACAGCGAAGAAGATAAGTGGCCTGTAAAAGGTGTACCTGTAATGCAATGATATGTATGAGATATGTATGCATGTAATGTTTTCAAGGATCTCGCGGGGTAGACAAGAAAAAATTGTTAGAATTTGAATCCGGTAGCTTGATTGAAGGCACTTCATATGGTTGAGAGTCCTTCTTCAAGAGTCAAGGCTCACCATATCGAGTGGGTCATAGCCCCTGACAACCTGGGCTAGAGGAAAATAAATCCTCTTTGCCCCTTGCTAGATAGTTGGTTCGTCATGACCTGCATCATAAACCTTTGAGATCCTTGAAATGGATTAGTCCTTATGCAGGATGTATGCAATGGTATGATGGTATGATGTTATGCTATGCGTGGAGTGATGTAAGTGAACCCTGTTATGAGTCCAGATTAAGGACTGTAAACAAAACCTGCAAGAATCTCATGTGTCAGATAACAAGCATGCAAGTAGTCAAGTACGAAGGCACACAAGTCACACAGGAGAGCCCTTAGATTTTAGGCCAGCATGAAGTTTAGGTACTACCCTCTTTCAGTTTCGTTGGTTAAGACCTGTCCTATCAAAAGTAACCGGGTTCTAGAGGATCTCAATATCATCGACTACCCTCGATCGGTCATAACTCCAGCATCGCAATATTTTCTTGCGGCCAGAACCATCGCGAGAGTTTAGCCTCAATGAGTGTAGCATACTGCTACTGTTCTATGGCCAAGTTGGGTCAATTTAGGGTTCTAAGGTCGGTTGGTGCTTGATGACTCCTCAGAAGACCCATATTCTCCTCGTTGCAACACAAGGGTTATCGGTACAGACCAAGGTGTCACACCAACGTAGCCACTGCTTCACCCGTGTCGGTCTACGCCGGACAGGTCCCTCACAGCTTATGCTACCTAAAAGGGTATTCCCCAGATCCGGGTTAGGATCTATGAAACTCCGATGCAACCCACAATAATAAAGCAATCAAGACATACAATTGAAAACATAAGAGTGGTCTAATCCTAAGGTACACCTCACTTTATAATGTCCCCAGCAGAGTCGCCAGTTCTGTGATCGGTGGAAATAGAACTGACTGTTTAAAGCTGGTTCACAAAATGTCGCGGTAAGCAAGAGTCGCCACCGTCTTTTATGTTCTCCAACATGGAAAGGACAAAAGCACAGCAAAATTCCTTATCGAGAATGTTTCTCGGTTCGGGAGGTAGATTTATAGAAAGGGAAGGTGTTAGCACCCTTTCTATCCGTGGTTATCCACGGGCTCTTAGGTACTTGCTCTTATGTTTTCAAAAGATGTTTGCTTTTCAAGTGTGTGTGGGTTTTGAAAAAGTTTCGTTTGAAAAATTTCTAAGTAACTCTTGTATCTGTCCTCAAGAGTGTATGAAAAATTTGTTTGAAAACTTTTTGAAAGTGTCAGTGTGAAAAGATGTTTTTGTTTGTTTGGAAGAGAAAGTACCCATGAGATCTACCTACCCTAAGGAATTAGGCTGTGTAAGAGTCCTTTAAACAATGCTATCCCACTATTGAGAAGTAGGTAGCACCGTCGTTGGAGGTATTCGGGTCAATTCGATTAAGGGACATGTGTGGTCACCGAAGCAATAGTAGGACACCTTAGAAGTAACCCTAATGTCCTAGATCCTTTTTATCCGAGGCAACCGTTTCGAGGCAACTGGATCTTAGACATGAGGGCGACCTCTAAAACACCCTATACTTGACGACCACGTACCGAAGGCAACCGAGTGAGGCGTACCCTAAGAGTGGCATGTGCTTGTGTGTTGTTTCAGTTTATATTTATCTTTGAACATGCATTTTGGTGATCTATGAGTTGTTTTTATTTGTCATACAAGTCTTTCATGCATTTTTAACAGTTAGGAGTGCGGAAAATAAAGTGCGGAAATATGAATCTACGCTATTACAAGGCGCGAGTCTATACATCGCCAAAAACAAAAACCCGTTTTGGAAATAAATGCGGAAAGTAAAAGAAAGCAGTAAAACCTAATTAACTATTACATCCTTTGACAGATACATAAATAATCAAAATAAGAATAATGCGCGAAAGAAATTAAATCGGGACGTCCTTAGGGTTTTGACCCTTTTTGAGAAAAGAAGTAAACTTTGTCCTTTTTTGAAATTAATTAATTATTAAACCTAAACCTAATTAATTCAATAAATTAAAAGAAAAAAAATGTTTTTTGTGTTTTTTATGTTTTTTTAATGAAAATAGAAAGAAAAGAAATTAAAAGTCAAGAAACAAAACCCTAATTCTAACCTATTTTATTTATTGTGAAAAAAGATTAAAATTACCTAATTAAACTAATTAATTTGTTAGTATTTTATTTACAAAAATAATAATATTTAATAAATAATAATAATAATAATAAGAAAATATGATTGAAAATTGCCAACCCTAATTCTACATGATTTTTATTTATTTATAAAAAAAGATTAAAATTGCCCTAATTAAACAACTAAATTAATTAATTATAATTTATGCACAAAAATAATTATTAATAGTGAAAAGAATAAATAATAAAAATAAACAATGTTTTAAGTTTCTGATTTTTATATGAAAAATAATTAATTTATGAATTAATAATAATAATTAATAATGATTAATGAAAATTAGTAAAAAGAAAATAAAAGGAAAATTGAAAGAACCAGGGGGGTTGATGGACCCAATTGGAGGTTTTGCTGGAAATTTCAGGCCCAATAGCACAAAGCCCTTGTTGACTTCTGGAATCAGGTGCGTGCTCATTGACTGGAACGTACCATGGTCTTCATCTTTTGACAATTAGATTGGTATTGTGAGACACTTGGCAAGCTGAGTGCTGGAGTCCATGGTGGAATATTGTTGTGAATCTGCATAGGATTATATTAGGAAAAATATGAACAAGGAATTTGGGGGACCTGGGAATCGAACCCAGGTCCCAACGATTGCCAGACACGTCCCTTTCCACTGAGCCAAGCGCTTGTCTTTGTTAGTATAATGGATCATAAAAATAATATATAAAAAAAACAATTATGCTGGAAACCAAGAAAAAGCGCGCATTATATTTGAGTCATCCAATAGCCTGCTTCCACGTCCTTCGTCTCCTACCTTTTTCCTGTAAAAACAAAAGCAATTAGCGGGGGTTTTTAACCCCCACAACCTGCAATGAGAGAAAATAGCGAATAGAACTATGCTTTATATAAATAGGGCGCGACATGTCCAATGAATTCGTCTTGATCTTCTGAGTCCAACCATGGGCATCATTAGTCCTAATTTTGCTTGGTCAAGAAAGCCCTAAAATCAAAGCTTCGAAACCCTAGATTTCTTTAATGGCAGTTTTCGTTTCAGGGCACCATAATCAAATTAATCTGTACCATTAGCTTCAGAATGGTGTTAGCAATGCAAAGCAATGATTATATCATGTTAATGATGCATAAAAAAAGGAGTTTCGATTATGAAAAAGAATGGGCAAACCGTGATTCTTTTTGGACGTTTCCTTGAGGTTAAACGCTTGGTTTCGATTGCAATTTGTTTCTGAGTATGCTAGCAACGTATTGGAATCAAGAAAAGGCTTTGAATTGGCCTGGAAGGTTGAATTCAGTTTTGACTTTTTTCTTGAATTTTTGGAATTTGCTTATGGTGTTTTGCAGTAGCTTGCACGTTCCCAGCATTAGGGTTTGGTTATGCTCTTATAGTATGATGGATTTAGGTTACAATCTTGGCCAAGAATCCATTGTATTCATGTTTTCAATATTTGATTTCAATCAAATCTTTTTCAACTTTTTTGATTGATAAAACTTGCCAAAATTGGATGATTTTGTCCCCTTGATTGATACATGAAATCTTCAGCATGTGTTGAGTTTATTTGCACCACAAAAAGATTTGAAAACAATATCTTTTGAATTTTCCTACAATTAAATGAATTAAATGAATTAATATTAATCAAAAATTCAATTAATTAATTAAAAATAAGAAAATAAATTAATTTAAGCTCAATGGGTCGTGCATAGGCCTTGGACAATGTTTTAAGAAATAATTTGAGGCCCATTAGCAAAAATGAGGTGTTTTGGGCAAAGTTAACTTTTGCAAATTCCCAAAAATTTCCCAACTTCTCCAATGCATATCTTGCTCAATTTTGATCCTATGAACATGTTCTTGGACATTTTGGAAAGGTCTTGAAGTCCTCTAACCAATGCCTTTGGTCCCATGTCATTTGGATTTACCAATCTCAAGTTATGGTCTTTGACTTAAAGTGCCTTTTTGTTGACTTTTGAAAATGACCTATAATGTAGAAATTGATAACTTTTTGTGAGAGCATTTCTTGGACTTGGAATGTGAATATGAGTTGTAGGAAATGTCATCCCCTTCAAAATGAGCATTGGATGGGATTTTTCTAATGAACCATGAAAAAGTTTTATGCCTTGGTCAAGTTACAGTTGACTTTTCAACTGTCCAAAAATAGAAACTTTTGCATCTTGATGATTTTTGAGCCATGCTTGTGGAATCATGATCAAGAATTGATCAAATTATGATTGTGGCTTCAAAATAAGATGTTGACCAAAAATTTGACTTTTGACTGTAAAATGACCATTTTGCCTCTACAGTTGATTGTGAAGCAAATGGGCTTTTTGACTGTGCAATTTAATGTTGTGAGCCTTGAGACTTGGCATGTAGATGCTTGGAAATGTACATAGGCATATATGACTTGATTGAGTCATTAAAAACCTCAAATTCACTGAAGGAACCAAAACCCTAATTTTGACTGGCTTAGGAGGATGTTTGACTGTGCAATCCTTGAGCAAATCTTGAACCAACTGAAGATGATTCTTGATAAACTTTAACGAATATGGGAGGGCAAATTTTGGGGTACAACATAAGGTGAGGATTGGAGATAACTCATGGGAACCTTAGAAGTGTAAAGATGGCATAAGTTTGGATGGATGAGGGCTAGAACCTTGGTTTCGAATTTTGACAATTTTGATATATTTTTTGAAATTTTGGAAAGCTCTCTCTAGGCTGCTTAAGGGTGTCTTGCTTGTAGTTAGCTTGCATATTTATAGAGGGAGGATGTAGAGGTACAAAACACGGCAAGAATTATAGCATTAAGGCCCCCTTACAAAGCAATATCAAACATATTAAAATGTTTCCAATAATTGTGAAAAACTTGCCCTTCTTGAAATGAAATGTACCTGGCCTCTTTTGCATGAAATATTAGGCCTAATGTTGATTCATAACATCAACCCATGTGTCCAAATCATTTATCTATTATATTATGCATTTTATTTTGTATTTATTTGAATAAAAACAAAAATAAATATGAATAAAATATAGGAAATGTAAACAATGTGAGAGTTAATTTAGGATTCGTTGAGTAAGTCATAAACATATTTGAATCCCAAAAAATAGGTATATGAACTTAAAAATGCATTTTTGCTCAAAGTTGACTTTTTCCATTTTCACCAATTTTCCCAACTTGCACTGGTAATAACTTACTCAATTTTCATCTTTTGAATATGATATTTGAATTTTTAGAAAGCTCAAGATGTCCCCTACAATCTCTATGTTGACCGTTTTTGAATTTGGAGAATTTATCTTGATGTAACTTGCCTTGACAAAAAAATGCCTTTTTGTTGACTTTGAAAAAGACCTGTAATGTATTGGCGCATATCTTTCCAATGATGCATTTTTGAACTTGGGGACAAAATAGAAGTTGTTGGGAATTGAATTTTATTCACAATGAGATTTTTTTGGGGCTAAAACAGATGAAGCATGTGGAAGTTATGCCTGGTCAAAGTTCAGTTGACTTTCTCTAGGAAACCCTAATTTAGCAAGTTTTGATTCTTGATGATTTAAGAGCATTCCTTGAGGAATCATGATCAACCCTTGATAAAATGATGTATATCACTTAAAAATATTAATGTTGACCAAAAATCATGAAGTTTGACTATATATTGACCACATATGACTTTTGACCTAATATAGTTGATTTCCAGTCGTCTGAGTAATTGACTGAGCAAACTTGTAATGCAAGGCATGAAAATTGGCATGAGCATTCTTGAGGACATATTAGGAACCATGGAAATCACTTGATGCCTTTGAAACCCAAACTTCTTTGTGAAAAATGAAACCCTAGGTTAAAATCCTTTGCTTAGGAGGAGAATTTGTCTGGTCAATTGTTGGTCAACCTTGAGCACTTGGGGACCTCTAGAAGTATGTTTTGAATAAAAATGAGAGGGAAAATTTTGGGGTACAACATGGTCCCAATTATGCGCTCATCCAAGGTTTGGTATTCGACTATGAAGGTGACATGCAAGGCTATCGTCAAAGGTTCATACGAGCTTGGAGAATGGTAAACAAGGTGGATAGCAAGACCCTGGGGCATAAAAATTCCATCCCTCTTGAGCCTTACCTCAAGTGGGTACAAACTCGTGCTCAAAATCTCATGATGCCTTACCCAGCCATCCTATATATGATTATGGAGCTCGTTGCTGAGGGAGAAACCCCTTACACTCTTCTTTATCCTTGAAAACATTGCATTAGCATAACATGCATCATATCATAAGCAGGTTTTCTGACACATGTTTCGTCATCTTTTTACTGTTTATTTCAGTATAAGATGGACCTCGAGAAAACTGTCAAGGACTTGCAGACTCAACACTCTCAATTCCAAGAGACTCTACTCAACTTAGCAAAGGGGCAACAAGAAATGATGGCTCTTCTTGTTACGAAGAAGAAGATAAAGAAGAAAGTTGTAATCGACATGGGGAAGAGGTTTAAAGGGCCCACCAGACAAGTCCAAGTTGAAGAGGTTTCCTTCGAAGAGGATGAGAATCAAGATGAAGATGCTAGGAGCACTCGTGCTGGGGGTGGAAACAATCAAACCTCTAAGACGAGGATTATTTTGACGAGCAATACCCACCGGCTGACGATATGTATAAGCAACTAGAAGACAGATTGAAGGCTGTAGAAATCTAAGTTGTGCCTGGCTTGAACTTTGGAGACTTTGGTTTGGTACATGGGGTAGTCATTCCCCACAAATTCAAGATCCCCGTTTTCACCAAGTATAATGGTGTCTCATGTCCGAAGCTTCACCTAAGATCTTACATCCGCAAAATTCATCCGCATACCGCTGATAAGAAACTGTGGGTACACTTTTTTCAAGAAATTCTATCTGGGACACAGGTGGAGTGGTTTTACCAATTGGAAGGGATTAACATCCATACTTGGGAGGATTTGGCCACCTCTTTTTACCGCCAATATCAATATAACGCTGATCTTGTGCCAACTAGGGTGCAGTTGCAAGGAATGACCATGGGTTCAAATGAGGGCTTCAAAGAATATGCTCCAAAATGGAGAGATTTGGCTGGCAGGGTGAAACCACTATTGACTGATAAGGAATTAATAGATATGTTTATGGGAACTTTAACTAAACCATTTTTCAACTTACTGATTGGAAGTTCATCATTTGGATTCACTGAATTAATCTTAACTGGTGAGAGGATTGAAAGTGGGATTAAAAGCGGGAAGATACCTATGGCCTCTACCTCAAATGGTGTGAAAAACCCATTTACTGGAAAAAAGGAAACTAATGTCGTATACGGGTCAAGGGGCCATGTCAAGAAGGACCATTGTCAGTCAGTAAATGAAATTCTAATCTCCAACCCAACTTCTACTCAAAAACCACAACAACAAGCTAATCACCAAAGGCCTGGAATCCCGAGAAGACAATTTACCAGAATCAACATGTCTCCATCTCAAGCTCTGCAACTCCTATTCAAAGATGATTTGGTGACCTTTAGAAATCCCCCTTCCAATCTTAATACCTCCTCTCCTAAATACAATCCCAACGCCAAATGTGCCTACCACTCAAACATCCCCATACATGATACAAATGATTGTTGGGCGCTAAAGAACAAATTCCAAGACCTGTTTGATAACAAGACAATTGAATTCGACCATCCGTCAACTCCCAATGTTATCACCGCACCTATGCCAAATCATGGTAGGGGTGTTAATGCTATTGAAGATATTGCTTTCATTTCCTTCGTCAAAGACTTGACCACTCCTCTGAAGACTGTTAAAGAGAATTTGTTGAAAGCTGGGGTATCCCTGGTTGCCTTGAATACTTTTGTTGCTATGCTGTACAAATTAATGGTTATGAATGGATGAAGAAAGGTGTTCAACACCTGATGGATCACCATGAGATTCTATTTGAAAGAACTCCATCTGTGAAAAGTTTAACCGAAGTTGTATCTCAAGAGTTTGAAGACGTGTCCATCATTACTATCTCAAACAAACCTATTAGGATCACCTCAAAAGGTCCTATTAGGATTCCCATTGTACCAAGGATAGATCCACTAATAATCACCACATCGTGGCAAGTCCCCTACTCTTTTGATAAGGTTGTACCCTGGATTTATGGGGCAGAAGTGTACTACCATGGTATCAAACAAGATTTGTAGATTGATGAAGATGAAACTGCTGAAATTACAAACATGGCTGGATCAAGTAAAGTTACTAGGACAGGAAGGATCTTCTCTCCAGAAATTTCACCTCTGACAAACACTACTACACTCATTCGTATTACTGATGTTAAACCTGTTGTTGATACTCGAGGAAAGGGAAAAAATGTGAGCCTGCCCTGACAGAGGCGCCCGTAAAAGATATTATCATTGAGGACCCATCTACCCAAGAGATGGAGGAGATTCTAAAAATCATTAGAAAAAGTGATTACAAGATAGTGGAACAGTTGGGGAAAACACCCTCGAAGATATTTATGCTATCTTTGTTGCTATGTTCTGAAGTGCATGCCCAAGCACTGATAAAGTTCCTGAAAATGCATATGTCCCACAAGAAACTACAGCCGACCAATTTGAAAATTGTGTAGCAAGCTTGACCGCCGAAAATGGTTTAGGTTTCTCTGATGTAGATTTGACCCCGATGGGGAAGAATCACAATAAAGCTCTCCACTTCTCCATATAATGCAAGGGCACTACCATGGCATATGTATTAGTAGATACTGGATCTTCTCTCAATGTCTTACCTAAAGGAGCTTTGGATAGACTAGACTATGACGGACTGGTACTGAAACCTAGCGACATTGGAGTAAGGGATTTCGATGGATCAAAGAGGATGGTCCATGGAGAGGTTGATCTCCCTATCAAAGTTGGGTCTTAAGTATTCAACTCAACATTCTATGTGATGGATATCCTTCCTGCTTATTCTTGTCTGCTTGGATGCCCATGGATACATGGGGCAGGTGTAGTGACTTCCACACTACATCAAAAGTTGAAATATCCGGTCAAGGGGAAAATTGTTACCGTCTGTGGTAAAGAAGAGTTTATGATTAGTCATCTAAATTCATTCAAATATGTTGAAATGGATGGAGAATTCATTGAAACTCCTTGTCAAGCCTTTGAAGTGGTTTCTCCCATTGTTGTTGTTGCCAAGACCATTCCTAACACTCCCGAAGATGCTAAGGATACACCAATGATGGCCTCTCTCAAAGATCCCCGTGCTGTTATTGAAGAAGGAGGTTACACCATTTAGGGACAACTTCCGGATTTCCCTTTCAAGTCACACAGATTTGGATTGGGCTTCACTGCCAAAGCTCAAAAGGAGGTTCGACGTGCTCGCGTAAGGAAACCAACTCTCCGCATTAGTAACCATGAGATTAATGCCCTTGAAGACTATGATACTGATTAAGACTTTGATGACTGGATCTACCTAACTGCTGATGGAGGGCTCAACAACTGGCAGACCAAGAACATCGTTCTAATCTCCTGCATCCAGGTGTTCAGGTGTTCTTGTATCCCCGACAGAACAGGAATTTCCAACTAATGCTCTGACATTAGGTTTTCCCCAGTAAAGTTGTAAAACTTCTCAAGATTCCCCAATAGGATTTCACAAAATCCTCTGGTAGTGCATACAACTTTTCTTCCCCGACAGAGTTTATTTCTCTAACAACGGAAGATCGTCTCCCAGCAGTTCAGCTTCAACAAAATCTGAAGACCTACATTCTTCATCGCCAGCTGCAATCAGGTATTTATTTTCCCTAATTCAACAACACTGCAATAGAACAACTTATACATTCACATACTGCATTCATACATCACTCTATAAACGTCATAGCATCTGCAGTACAAATGCATACATCCCAATCTCATTTATTTTGAGAACACCATTACACAATGCATTTCATACATCATGACATTGCATACAACTAACGCTTTACCTTTTCAGGAAAGATCAATCAATAGATATTTATCACCAACAATTTTCAACAGGTCCAGGATTAGCTCCTGAAACAAAACAGAGAAATTATCTGTGCAACCAAATATAACATTACACAGGCTCATCATGAAGCAATCTTAAACAGGTTTCTTCTGACTTTCAACAACTTTACACGGGCTCAACAAGAAGCAATCTTACACGAGTTTCTTCTGGCTTCCAAATACAGCTTTACACGGGCTCATCATGAAGCAATCTTACACGAGTTTCTTCTGACTTTCAAATACAGCTTTACACGGGCTCAACATGAAGCAATCTTACACAAGTTTGTTCTGACAACCCAATACATCTTTACACGGGCTCACCATGAAGTAATCTTACACGAGTTACTTCTGACTTCCAAATACAGCTTTACACTGGCTCAACATGAAGCAATCTTACACGGGTTTCTTCTGGCTTCCAAATACAGCTTTATACGGGCTCTTCATGAAGCAAACTTTCACTGGTTCTTTCTCCTTCTAAAATTCAGATTTACACGGGCTCTTCATGAAGCAATCTTACACGGGTTCCTTCTCCTTCTGAAATGAAGCTTTACACGGGCTCTAAATGAAGAAATATTACACGGGTTCCTTCTCCTTCTGAAATGCAGCTTTACACGGGCTCTTCATGAAGCAATCTTACACAGGTTCCTTCTCCTTCTAAAATGCAGCTTTACACGGGCTCTTCATGAAGCAATCTTACACGGGTTCCTTCTCCGTCTTAAATACAGCTTTACATGGGCTCTTCATGAAACAATCTTACACGGGTTCCTTCTCCTTCTGAAATATAGCTTTACACGGGCTCTTCATGAAGCAATCTTGCACGGGTTCCTTCTCCTTGTGAAATGCAGCTTTTACACGAGCTCTTCATGAATCAATCTTACATGGGTTCCTTATCCTTCTAAAATACAACTTTTACACGAGCTCTTCATGAAGCAATCTTACACGGGTTCCTTCTCCTTCTAAAATACAACTTTTACACAAGCTTTTCATGAAGAAATATTACATGGGTTCCTTCTCCCTCCTTCTGAAGTTTTACACGGACTTATCCCGAAGCAGCCCTACCCAGGCTCCTTCTGAAGTTTTACACACACTTATCCCGAAGCATCCCTACCTAGGCTCCTTCTGAAGTTTTACACGGACTTATCCCAAAGCATCCCTACCCAGGTTCCTTCTGAAGTTTTACACGGACTTATCCCGAAGCAGCCCTACCCATGCTCTTTCTGAAGTTTTACACAGACTTATCCTAAAGCAGCCCTACCCAGGCTCCTTCTGATTTTTTACATAGACTTATCCTGAAGCATCCCTACCCAGGCTCCTTCTCAGATATCTCATACAAATGTAGTCTTACCCGGACTTATCCTGAAGTAGCTCTACCCAGGCTCCTTATTAAGTTTTACACGGACTCATCCTGAAGCAGCCCTACACAGGTTCCTTCTCTTATACATCCGGATAGCAGTTTATAACACTGTAAAACCTGGACCCGACCAAATGACGATCAATATTCACCAGTAAGTCATTGTGAAGCCTGGACCCGACCAGATAACAACTAACTTTCACTTCTCCAGTCAAGAGACAACTCCTTAGCAGAGTAACAGATAACTGAAACTCCTAGACTCTACTTCACAAAACAGAGAACAACATTCCCCAATGGAGCCCTCCTCAAACGACAGGAACACGAATCCCCATAAAGGAATCTCTTGTAAAATCAACATCTACTCTAGATGGCATCTTTAAGCCCATCTCTGACGACTCTTCGTCATTTTATTTGGATGGCATCTTTAAACCCATCTCTGACAACCCTCTGTCATCTATTCCAAATGGCATATGTAAGCCTATTCCAGATATTATATATCAACAATGTTACTTCAAGCGACTGCAAATTTCTGGGCACTCTAGTGTTCAATCATCTTCCACCTTCAGATCACGAAAGGCAGACAAGCCAATCTAAATCTTCAGGTATAAGAAGATTGAACATGGGAAGTTGTTGTACCCTTGAAGTTTTAAGGCAAGGGCTCAATTTATTGGACTTCAAGCATCTTCCTAAGTTTCTAGAGAACATCTAAAATTATTCTTGACATGCCTTGCATTTGCTAACTATTTTATTCTGATTTATTTTAATTTATATCAAATAAATATAAAATAAAATGTATAAAATAATTGGAAATGGACTTTGAGCTTCGGGTTGATGTTTTGGACAGCCTAGGCCCATAAAATTTTGTGCAAAGGTGTCCACATTAATTCAAATTCAAAAAAGGACAAGTTTCCTTGATTTTGGCCAAAGTTACAAATTTCATTCATGGCTTTGAAACATTTTCTTTAAGGTTGTTCAAACCTTTATTTTCTTGTCTCCTCATTCATCTCTATATAAACAAGCATCTAGCAAGCATTTCAACACGCCTACACAGCCTAGAGAGACTTCTACAATTTTTGCAAAATTATCAAAAACGGTAAAAATTTGAAACCCACTTTGCAGGTAATTTTGGTCCAAAATAGTTATCATACATTGCTCTTGAGGTTCCCAGGGATTTGTTCCAACCATCCTTGAAGCTTGCAAGGTCCCAGATCACCGGATCCAAGCTATCACCATTTTGGTATAATCTCATATTTGAATCTCTATTTTTAATAATTGTTGAATGTTCTAATATGTGTATATGAGTTCCTGGATATCCTTAGAGCAGGTTAGGTGAATTACATGGAATGCATGACATCTAGAACATGAGATATCATGTACCATCAAATACTGCCACATTGGATCCAGGGATGGACCTGAGCTTCACAATCAGGCTTAGCGAAATTTCAATTGCATCCCCCATTCTACTTCAGTCGTCAAGCCCAATTCCTTTTCTTTTTGCTTTATTTAATTATTTCATCTCTTAATCATTTTAATTATAATAATAATAATAATAATAATAATAAATCACAAAAACTATTAGGCTTAGATTTTTTTAAACAATTAATTTCTTTAATTAATTAGTTAATTAAATTTTAACTATTTTCTTAATTTAAAATGAACTAGAATTTAGGACTTAATTTAGATTTAATTAATCTTTTCGTAAATATAAAAATCCATAAAAAGAGTTTAGTTTATTTTTCTTAAGTTAATTTTCTAAATAGACTTTAGAATAATTAATTTAGTTATTTTCTTAAATTAAAATCAACACAAAAAATATTTTTTTCACTAGGTTTTAGAACGTATTTTCATTCTTTCGGGCATTATTCATTTTTTGCATTTTATATATATATATATATATATATATATATATATATATATATATATATATATATATATATATATATATATATATATATATATATATATATATATATATATATATTCATGTAACTGTTATTTGGGATGTAATAGTTTTAAATAGGACTTTTCATTACTTTCTTTATTTATTTTCCAATTGTTTGTACATTGTAAATAACCCATTCCCGAAGCCATGTAATAGTGTAGGTTTATATTTTCTCACTTTTTTTTTCTGTACAATATTACTGCTAGTAATTAGGCATGTATGATAAGATTGAATCAAACGTTAGCAAACTTAGCAAGACAAAAATAACTGAACATAACACACTTTCACATATACACCTCTAGGGTAACCCACTATAGTTTCCTTCAGAAATAAAACAGTCATGAGGCAGGGATGCTTTAGCAAAGACCCATAAATCAAAAGATCATAGTCCCTTGATGACCCTACAGTTGTCTTCTCCGTAAATGGTCTAGTCCCTAAACAAAATTGCTAAAGCGTCTCCACAAGTTGCCTTCGTGACTGTAACGTCCCTTTCGATTGTCCCTCATACATCCAACAATAGGGCTACCTACTCACTAATAGTAGGATAGCACTGTCTAAAGGATAGGAGGAAAAGAACGACCCTTTTCGTGTATAAAAGTAGATAGCTATTAGAAGTTTTCTCAAAAAAACATTCTGCACTTACACAAATACTACTTTTCAAAAGCAATTTTCAAAACATCTGCTTTGTTAACACTCTTGAGGACTAATATAAGAGTTAAGCGCAAAGAAAATCACCGTACTAAGGCATTTTCCAAACATTTTCAAACGCACAAAGCACAAAAGTATTTTAAAATAAGCAAACCTCTAAGAGCCCGTATATAACTACAGATGGAAAGGATGCTAACACCTTCCCTTCCCATAATATACCGCTTTACTCAAAATCTCGAAAAGGTCTTTTTCTGTTCTTTTCACCTTTTACTTAATTAGGATAAAAGAAAAGTCGGTGGTGACTCTTGCTTACGGCAACATTTGCAAACACAAACGCAAAACCAGTATAGTATAACAGTCGGTTCTGCCACTGTATCACAACTATCAATCCATGAACTTTGAGTTCCAGGATGAGAATATCATGTTGATAACTGACTGTTAAAATCCTGTATCGTATGAAGGACCTGAACATGGATCACGATGGACTATGGTTTTTCACGGAGCTTCTAATGCTTTGGGTAACGGAATTGGTGCAGTAATCATCTCTCCTAAAGGTTTCCATACAACTCCCACTTCCAGGCTTTTTTTCGACTGTACAAACGACATGGTCGAGTATGAAGCATGCATCTTGGGTCTTAAAGCTACCATTGACCTAAGAATCAAATTCTTAAGCGTATACAGAGATTAAGCCCTAGTAATCAGTCAAGTAAAAGGAGAATGGGACACTAAACACCCTAATGTGATTCCTTACAAAGAGTTTATGATGACATTGATCCCATACTTAGAGGATGTTACCTTTGAATGCTTCCCAAGAGAAGAAAATCAGTTGGCAGATGCCTTAGCAACAATGTCGTCCATGGTCAAGGTCAATTGGACAATGAGGCTTCTAGGATTAAAATCGAAAGATTTGACTAACCGACACACTATTATGAGATTGACACTGATGAGGAGAAGCCTTGGTATCACGAAGTGAAAAGGTACCTTGAAGCACAAGAATACACTGAGGAAGCTTCAATCAATGACAAGAAATTCTTGTGATGGTTCTCAGCCAAATTCTTCCTAAGCAATGGGATCCCGTACAAATGCAACCATGATTCTACTCTGCTCTATTGTGTTGACAAGAAAGAAGCAGAAAAGATCATGGAAGACATGCATGAAGGTAACTTCGGAACTCACTCTAGCAGGCACATTATGGCCAAGAATATTCTGAGGGCTGGTTACTATTGGTCGACTATGGAAACTGATTGTCACCATCACTCAAGGACTTGCCATAAGTGTCAAATCTATGCTAACAAGGTTCATATTCCTCCAATTCCTTTGAATGCCATGACTGCTCCGTGGCTGTTCTCAATGTGGGGCATTGACATGATTGGAGAGATCAAGCCCACTGCCTCTAATAGACATCGTTTCATCCTTGTTGCCATTGACTACTTCACTAAATGGGTCGAAGCGGCTTCATTTTCCTTAGTTATCAAGAATGTTGTAGCCCAATTTATCAAGCATAACCTCATATGTCAGTATGACATCCCCAAAAGGATCATCACGAACAATGGAACCAACCTCAATAATGTTATGATCACTGAACTCTGCATGCAGTTCAAAATCAAGCATCACAATTCTTCTCAATACAGACCTAAGATGAATGGCGCAGTGGAATTATCTAAAAAGAATATAAAGAAGATTGTGCAAAAGATGGTGGTAACCTATAAATATTGGCATGAGATGCTTCCATTTTCTCTTCATGGCTACCGTACTTAGGCCCGAACATCAACTGGGGAAACCCCTTTCTCTTTAGTCTATGGCATGGAAGCTTTCCTTCCTGTTGAAGTTCAGATTCCTTCTCTAAGGATTATGGAAGATGCAAACTTAGGCGAAGACGAATGGATTCAGACTAGATTGGATCAATTGTATTTGATTGATGAGAAGAGACTGGCTGTTGTCTGTCATGGTCAGTTGTATCAAAAGCGTATGATCAAGGCATTCAACAAGAAGATCAAACATCGAGTAAATCAGACTGGAGACTTGGTAATAAAGCACATCATTCTACCACAAGGCGATCCCAGGGGCAAATGGACTCCCACATACGAAGGGCCATTTATGGTCAATAAAGTATTCTCTGGCGGTGCTATAATGCTAACCACTATGGACGGTGAAGACTTCCCACATCCCGTGAACTCGGACATAGTAAAAATACTATGCATAAAGAATGACCCGCTAGGTTGATACACCTAGGCAAAAATAAGGGCATCCTGGCGAACCAAAAGGTTCAGGAAAAAGTTAGAGATATATACAAAAGATTGCACACCCGGCAAGTCAAAAACCCGAAAGGGAAGCTTAGGCAAAAAAGGTTATCCTGGTGGACTAAAAACCTGAAAGGGAGGTCTAGGTAAAAGTTAAGTGTATGACTATGTCCCGTCGGATCACTAACAATCAGCTTTATTACCAAGGTTAGAAGTTCAAATGGTACAAGATCAGTTCAATCAATTTTTCCGACAGCAAGAGAGGATGTTCGAAGACATAGGGGCAATAACATAGTTGGAACCCAATGAGATCACTTCCACATGGCTATACATATTTGTTCTCAATTTTTATTATTTTTCATTTTTCGACGACTTCCTCTTACTACGATTTTTGTCTCTCTGTACAAAAACACATGTTTATAGGAAAATTATCAATACAAATATACTTTGAAGTGCAAACTTTTTGTTTTTCTGTTTTGATTGCAAAAACGTCCAATGACTAAAATTGAATGAACATATGCATATGAACATGATTAAATGTTAATAAATATACGAATAAGAATAATGAAATACATTTACTTAAGGTTCTTGGAATTGGGATATCCCCATAGAGTCACTTCTAAAAGATTATCCCCACAGAGTAAATTCATACATTCTCCATAAATCCCAATTAGCATATCTTCTATAAATTCTCTTCCCCATCCGAGCTTGGCCTTCCGAAACTGAAAGAGAAACCTTGCATAGTTCTTCCAGAAGAATTTATTTCCCCAATGAAGTCACCAGAGCCACCTCTATAAGGTTATCTCCACAAGATAATCTTCACATATAAGGGTGAAGTCCTCACAATCTCCCCGACAGATTATTTTTACAAACAAAAGAGCATAACCTCTTCCTCGTTAAGTCCCCCCACGGAGTCTCAATCAGTATAATTTATGGAAGTTCTCTTCCTCATCCGAGTTTGGACTTTCAAAACTGGATAAGAAACTTCGTAAAGTTCTTTCCCAGACAAATTCATTTCCCCAGTAAGGACACCAGAATACTTTCCTCAATAGGTTTTACTTCCCTAACATACTACATTCTCCCCAGCTTGAGTCTATTACTACAAATCACTGACAGAACTCCTCTTCCCCAGTAGAGTTGATACTACCCCCAGAAAGGTGCTATAAAGGTTGAAGTTTGAATCGATACCAGTTAACTTCATCCTCCATAGACAATCAAAAGTTTTAACATCTCTTTTATCCCCAGTCATTGTATATGAGAATTAAATTCCCCAATAGAGTAATGGCTAACTAAAGCTCTTGAATTCTACTCCCCAAGTAGAAGCCAATATTCCCTGCATAGTTTCATCAAACAACAAATAGGAATTCCCAGCGGAAGCATTCTAAACAAAGTTGAAGATACATAGACTCTTCATCTCCAGTAATAGTCCAGGATTTAGCTTCCCAAAACTTCCGAGCAGTAGTCAGGTATTTATTTTCCCAGACAAAGATACATTTCAACAACATCATAACATATGCATACGAAAAACGTATAGCATAATCTCATTTCAATAACATCATGGCATTGCATACAACTAACTCTTTAACTTTTTAGATAAATATCATCAAAAACTCCAGATTAATTTCTAAAACAAGATAGGGTAACTATCTACGTGAACAAATTGGAGATTAACTCTCGAAACATGACGGGGAAACTACCTTTCTTTCTCTTTGGTCAGATTAAAGATCAACTCCTGAAACAGGATAGGGCGACTATCTTTATTACCAATGGTATGAACTCCCGAAGAAAGACAGGTTTACCAACAAACTGATTGTATATCAATTCCCGAAATAGGAGGGGGCGACTATCTAATTGAACATATTAAAGATTAACTCCTGAAACAGGATGGGGAAACTATCTTTCTTTCTCTTTGGTCGGATAAAGATCAATTCCTGAAACAGGACAGGGAAACTATCTTTCTTTCTCTTTGGTCAGATAAAGATCAATTCCTGAAACAGGATGGGGCGACTATCTTTATCACCAATGGTATGAACTCCCGAAACAGGTTGGGTTTACCAGCAAACTGATTGTAGATCAATTCCCGAAGTAGGACATGGCAACTATCTACATGAACATATTGAAGATTAACTCCCAAAACAGGACGAGGAAACTATATTTATTTCTCTTTGGTCAGATAAAGAGCAATTCCTGAAATAGGACGAGGCGACTATCTTTATCACCAATGGTATGAACTCCCGAAACAGGTTGGGTTTACTAGCAAACTGATTGTAGATCAATTTCCGAAGTAGGACAGGAAGACTATCTACATGACAAGCAATTGTTCAAACAACTTTCCCAGAGGTTCATTCTGGAAATCACTTTTCAGATACAGTCGAGTGTAGACTCATTCTGATACTTCTATCAACAATTACCTCTGCATGGCATCTATAAGCCCATCTCCGATAAACTCTCCATCATCTATCCAAATGACATCTTTAAGCCCATTCCTGATATAATCAATAAACAGTTCTACTTCGTGCACAAATGAGTGCAAATTTATGGGCACTCAAGTGTTCAATCATCTTCCACCTTCAAGTCATGAATGGCGGACCCGCCAATCTAACTCTTCAGGTTTAAGAAGATTGAACAAGGGAAACTGTTGTACCCCAAATTTTACTCTCTCTTTTTTCAAGATAATTCCTCACAAAGGATCTCTAATGCTTAAGGATTCTATAGAATTAATCAGACAAAATCACCTCCGAAACACTGAGACCACACATTAGGGTTTTGACTGAAGTTGACTGATCATTAACTTTTGACCTAATACATGACCTAATGGCTTAAAGCATAATATTAAGGACTCAAATGCAACATGGCGACTTAATTTCATGGCTCGAATCATTTCTCAGGATCAAAGGTTTTATAGTTGAAATTTGGATCAACTGACGAAAAGTAAACCGATACATAAAAGTCAAACTTTGACTTTTTGGTCAACATTGAATTTAAAAAAATAAAAATTCATCAAGACATTCAAAAATATGTATCTTGATCCTCAAGAAATCAAGAAAGTCAAAAGTCAATGAAAAAAGTCAAACTTTTCAAGACTTAGAAATTTTTCTAAGTGTTTTGTACATGATAAATTCATTACTTCATGGCATTTTTTCACCAAGGTGCAAGATGATTCATAGGAAACTTTCAACATGAAAGTTGTAGATCTTTATTAATTCTAAAAAATTGTTTTAGAGGGTTGATATCCAAAAAATTCTTAGATTTGAAGATATGAGTCCATGAAGTCATGACATTTTTATCTAACACTTAGAGAAATTTTCAACAGGTTTTGGTCAATTTTTATCTCAACTTCTTGGCCAATTATCATCAAGTTCCAATTTGATTTAGCCAAAGTGGAAAACATAAAGGTTGTAGATGATGTTCCAAGCTTTCCAAAACCTCAAAGATCATTAATTTATCATACTTGAGCTAGGAGATTCAAAGGCATGAAGTTATGCATCCATTCTTGAAACACAAGTCATTTTGTGATGAACATGAGATCAAATCTTCATGCCATGCTGCATAATCCCATGTTGCAGGACTTCTAACTTACAAATTTCACCATAATTTAATGCTTACACCTACTCTTGAGCTATTACCCAAAGTGTTTGAGCCATTGTACAAAAGATCTTTCAATTTATGGCATAAAGGCACCATTGCCATTCTTGAAAAGCCTGGGTTTAACCACAACGTTAACTACTTGAGCCTCTCAATGGTTTCTTCTACACATATACAATATCAAAGCAAAAAGAAACCATCTACAACCTGCAAAGCACTCCTAAAAAATAGCCCATGCCACATTGGAGCTTTGAAAAGACATGAACTCTCATGTACAATCCAACCAAACCATAACATACTGTTTTGAAAATATGATTACTTCAATTTCCCAAACCTTTTTCCTATAAATAGACAGATCAATTGTAAGATAAGGAGGTATAAAAAAAAATAAAAAAAGTAGAAAGAGAAACAAGCACTCAAAATCCCTTCACTCTCAAAAAACCAGAATTGTTCATAAAACCTCCATCTTTGAGCTTTGAAGTCCAAATCTTTGAATCTCAAAAACCTTGCAAGTTTTCCCTAAACAAACCACCTGTGATATGGTGGAAGAATTGACTTGTTTATTTTGCATTTTATCACAAATGTTGTGGTTAGCAAGAGTTGCCACCGACTTTTATTTTATCCAAAAGGAAAGGCTGACAAGAACATGAAATACCTTTGAGATTATTTCTTGAGTTCGGGGGGTAGATGAAAAGGGAAGGTGTTAGCACCCTTTTCATCCATAGTTATCTATGGGATCTTAGTTTCTTACTAGATCACTTGCTCTTGTTTGAAAATGTGCTTTGTGTGGTTTTTGAAAGTATTTTTAAAAGGCGCCATCGTTTAGGCAAACTTTGGAATAGTTCTCGTTCGTAAGAACGTATACAAAGTGTTGATCTTTTGAAAATGTTTCAAGTTTGGAAAGTGTTTTGAAAGTGTTTTTGATAATGTTGGTGTTTGTTTGGAAAATAAGCAAGAGTGTTTGATTTAGAATTGAGCAAGAAACTAAGAACAATCTACCTACTCAAAAGTCTTAGTTCATTTCTTCCTTTCCTTTGATATTGCTATCTTACCATTGATTTGGTAAGAAGTTTTATTTTTGGATGTAAAGGGACGGGCGTGAGTCATCGTATGGTCATGATAGCAATGTTGTAAGATATCTTAGCATTACCGAAGGTCTTCATAGAGGATTTTGTTCAAACCCACGATTAACGTAATATTCCCCCTCAAGTGATTCAGATGGAGATCTACTTCTGGTTATTCAACATTTCTTTGAGAGATTTTTTGGATCTCGACTTGAGTGCCCCAGATGTGTTGGACAATGTTCATGTCGTGCCCCTTGATTCTGAGAGATTTGTCATTAGAGGCGTCTTTTCATTTGAAGGGACTCTATTTATTGAGAGAGTTATCATTCACTGGATATCCATCACGCGACTTTCTCTGTTTGCCAAACAGTTAGCCATATGTAAACAATGGTATTCAAATAATGCAAAGTTTATGTTTGTCTTGAGAAAAAATTTGAACAATGCATTTTTAAAGAGCAACAAAAATTTGTAACAATATGAGTTCAACTCATGGTTTACAATAAGCCTTACAGGAGTCAGGATACCTTTTGCAACAATATGTTTTTGAACTAACCTATGCTTCAATTAGGACTTTTAAAGGGTTGTAATGCAGTCTGGTTCATGGTTTAAGAAACAAAGGACAAGGCTCAAAGTTTATTTGTACCCAACCCGTTCCCTTATCTCTTACTAGAATCTGGAATGATATTTTGGTGATGATTCAGATACTGAAAATTTATTTGGGAAGGCAGTAATTTTTGTAACATTTTTCATGTTGTCGAGGATTTGTAGTGACCTCTTTTTTGATCTATTATCCCTAACTTTTGCTTGACTGTTTTTATTTTGAGATTACCGTCAGCGGGATGCCCCCTTTTTTTTTAAGTCTCCTTCATAGGTTTTGACCTAGAAGTGTTTTCTTTTGAGAGATAATGAATCCCTATCCTATTGGGATCCATCACCATATTTTGACTCGGTAGGATATTTTCATTGTGAAGTGACAGCTTGTGACTGAATGCGCACTTGGATCAACTGAGAAACTACCCTGCCCCAGGTTATGATTAAAGATTTTAGTTTGAGTGGAAAAGAAAACTCCTACTTCTTTGGATCAAAGGGGTTGAGTATGGATTACCTTCCTTATAAATCCACTGTTTTGGGATTTGAAACAACACATGTACATCATCAGCAAAGTCTGTCCAAAAGCATATTGTATAAGATTATGGTATTATTTTCGCCATCCTCCCTCTAAAGTCTTATGGCTTGTAGTCTAGAGTTGAATATCATACAAAAAGAGGTAAAAGCATAATTTCAATACAGTGAAAACAAATGGATTAACTCAAGACAAACATATGCAATGCCTAAATGAAAACAACCAAAGTTTAACATAAGGGTAAATGTTTAAACAAACAAAGAAATTACAACTGGAAAATCGAATGAACAAAAAATTTTCCGCCTAAACTTTGTTACTTCAGATGATGTGTCTTCGAGGGGTGACAAAAAAGCTCCAGTTGACCATCTTGTGTAAATTCTAAGACTCCCTCGTCGATCAGGTCTTGAATTTTATTCTTCAATGCCCAACCGTGGTCGGTGTCGTGCCCACGACTGTTGGAATGGTACATGCATCTTTCATCATGTTTGTAGTGGTGAGAAGATGTATAGGTTTTTGAGGAGGCTCCCTCAATACAACCAACTTGGCTTCCAATACATAATGCAATGCTTGAGTTAAGGACATGTTGATCTCGGTAAATTGTCTTTTGTGTGTATCTTGCTTATGCGGGCCACCCTGGCGTGGTTAGCAAGGTGGTTGTTGGATTCTTGGTGTAGTAGCCATTTTGAAAGGCATTCTCTCGACCAAACCAACTTCTTATTTTATCAGAGGTTGATTAGTGACTCAATCTCCTATCTTGACGGTTTGTTTCATTTCATCTTGATGAAGCTTGTTGACGAGGGCTCTTAGATCTTCTTGTCCCTGAGCTAAATTTTGGATAAGAGCCGTTTTCCCCAACATCTGGATTCTCATTGTTTCTATCTCAGCTTGTAATTGCCTCAACTAGCCATCCTTGTTGTTTCCAGGATTTTTCTCAGTCATGCTCTCAATGAGGAGTGCTTTCACTTCTTCTTGCCCCTTGGATATATTTAGGAACAAATCTTGAAGCTGATCATTTTGGGTCTGAAGATCTTGGACAGTTTGTTCGAGAGCCATTTTTACTGAAATGAACAGCAAGCGGATGAGAAAACCTGTATGGGGAAAACCTATCATGATATGATGCATGATGTGTGGATGTAATGTTTCCAAGGATCTCATGGGGTAAACACAAGAAAATGTTAGATGTTGGATTTTGATCATAGCTTTGATTAAAGAACTTCGTATCGTTGAATGTCCTTCTACGAGAATCAAGCTCTCCATATCGAGTGGGTCGTAGCCCTTGACTCAAGTTATCGTTCTTTGGTCTTTGAAGATGTTTGGTTAGAGGAAAATAAATCCTCTCGCCCCTTGATAGATATTTGGTTTAACATAACCCTGCATCATAAACCCTTGAGATCCTTGAAATAGTTATTGAAGTAAGAAAGTTGTTATAACCATATACACATAAAGAAGACAAGTCCTTAGGTTTAGGCTTGCATGAGGTTTATAGGTAAGTACCCTCTTGAAGTTTAGTTAGCTCAACCTATCCTAGTTAATAGTAACCGGGTTCTAAGGGATCTCAATATCACTGACCTTTCTTTTAGACATTGTCTCAGCACAATCAATCTTTTCTTGCGGTCGAGATATTCCAAAAGTCTGGTCTCAATGAATGTAGTATTGAGTATCAACTAATTTTCAGCTTTTCACCGAAACTGGTTATCTCACTACGTTCTAATGGCCAAGTTTGTTCAATTAAGGTTCTAAAGTCATTTAGTGTTTCATGACGCCACTCAACGGCCCCGTATTTTCCTCGATTCAACACAAGGGATACCGGTACAAACAAATGCGTCACATTGACGTAGCCATTTCTTCAACCGTATCGGTCTACGCCGTATATTTTCCACAATGTATTGCTACTTACCTAAAAGGAGCCCCAGATTCGGGTGGAGGATCAATACAAAACCCAAATAAGGAACCATAATGTAAAGCAAACAAATCAAACAAGGAAAGCAAGTAAAGGTGATATAGCCCTAAGGTAACCCCACTTTTAAGTTTTTCTTCCCCAACAGAGTCACCAGTTCTATGATATGGTGGGATAAGTGACTTGGTTTTTTTGCATTTTATCACAAATGTTGCGGTTAGTAAGAGTCGCCACCGACTTTTCTTTTATCCAAAAAGAAAGGCTGAAAAGAACAGGAAATACCTTTGAAATTATTTCTTGAGTTCGGGGGGTAGATTATGAAAAGGGAAGGTGTTAGCACCCTTTTCATCCATATTTATCTTTGGGCTCTTATTTTCTTCTTAGATCACTTGCTTTTGTTTGAAAATTTGCTTTGTGTGGTTTTTGAAAGTATTTTTAAAAGGCTCCATCGTTTAGGCAAATTTTGTAATAGTTCTCGTTCGTAAAACGTATACAAAGTGTTGATCTTTTGAAAATGTTTCAAGTTTGGAAAATTGTTTTAAAAGTGTTTTTGAAAATGTTGGTGTTTCATTGGAAAATAAGCAAGAGTGTTTGATTTGGAATTGAGCAAGTAACTAGGAAAAATCTACCTACTCAAAAGTCTTAGTTCATTTCTTGCTTTCCATTGATATTGTTATCTTACCATTGATTTGGTAAGAAGTTTTATCTTGGGATGTAAAGGGACGGGCGTGGGTCATCGTATGGTCATGATAGAAATATTATAAGATATCTTAGCATTTCTCTTTGAGGGACTAAGATCATTTGTAAGGTAACATTCGTAGCATCATCTAGGGACTATGATCTTGTATTTTTGTTTGTTTTTGCTAAGATATCCCACATGCATAACATGGCCATTTTTTGTAAGGAAACAAGTGGAACTACCCTAAGGGTGCAAGTGTGCAAATGTGTTTGATTTTCATGTATTGTTCATCTTGAATTAGGGTTTTCTAACTTGTTGATTTTAATCTTTCCATATAAACCCTAATTTACTAGGATTTATATAAAGCGATAAATTGCGGAAAGTAAATATACTAAGCTACTACATCATTAGGGGAGGGGATGTACAAATTTACAAATGAGGATTGCAAGAAAATTAAACTTAATTATCTATTACAACCTTATTGAATATTGTACAAGAATTGAATAAATGATGTAAGAAGATAAATGGAAAAGAAATGATTTTTTTGTTTTGGATTTTTATGTTAAGGAAAAGGTTTTGATTAATTAAATTAATTATGAAAATAAAATATTTTTGAAGATATTTTTATATGTCCATAAAATAAATATTATAAATAAATAGTGTGCAAAAAAATCAACTCAAAAGGAGTTGTTTTGATGGGTTAAACAAAATATTGGAGGTTTATTAAAAGGAAAAGGAAACAAACAAATAATAAAAACAATTCTGGTCCGGCCAATGTTTGAACCCAGGAACCTATACATAGATACCTTTCGCGCGTGTTGTTTACACCACTGGGGTGGTCTGTTTCATTCGTTCACAAAATGACTGTGATTAGATACAAGATG
Organism: Vicia faba; assembly: GCA_948472305.1. Classification (NCBI taxonomy): domain Eukaryota; kingdom Viridiplantae; phylum Streptophyta; class Magnoliopsida; order Fabales; family Fabaceae; genus Vicia; species Vicia faba. The sequence continues at coordinate 394,696,944 of OX451736.1, forward strand.
AACCTGCTTCTGAAGATTTAGAATAACCCGGTTTTCCTTCAAATACAAGGGTGCTAAGACTCCCATATTGAGATTCGAAGGACCTCAATATTCATCCAATCGAAGGACATGGAAAACCCCCACCTAAAGTTTGAAATGAATCTAACAATGAAATTTTCAAAAGCTAACAGGACAGGGATTAGTATAAATTTATTGGCACCAACCCAAAGGCTAAGAAATCTGAGTTAAGATTCTCATCAAACAAGCAATAGTAATCGAAGGTTAAGGCATGGTCCTACCTATGATATCTACATTTTTCCTTTTACAATGTATGTACAAATGAAGCTAGAACGAAAAAGTTTCAAGTTAAGAAAAGACTTACCTCTTGAAGTTCCAGTCGAAGGAGCTGTGTATGGCTTGATGATTGATTAGGCTTGGCTGGGATCTCCCTGGAACTATTTCAGGTACTTCTTTTCTTTGAAAAAGGTCACTGAATCGAAGGATGGTATATGGAGGTTAGGAGTGAATCGAAGGATTCACTGACTTCCTTGAGTGGTTTTTTGAGGGCTTTGGGAATATTCTAAAGCTTGTGTATGGAAGCTAGGGGGTGAGTCGAAAGGCTGATATAGGTGACTTGGGAAGGTGAATCGAAGGGATGTTATATGTGGATTTGGGAGGTGAATCGAAATTCTCACTAATGCAATAAAGGGGTTTAATATTTTTGAGAGTTTGAGAGTTTTCTTTTGAGTTAGAGAATTTGAGATTTTTAGAGTTTGAGAGTTTGAGAGTATTTTTCTCATACAGCCAAAATCTGGGGGTCCTTGTCTTTGTTGATGGTTTCTCTATTTATCGAGAAAATATGTGGGAGTTTGAACAAAAGCATGGCTTGGTTAAAAACGTGAAATTTGAGTTATGTCAGATTTTCCATGATCCCAAGGTGAAGTACTAAAGTGGTTGGTTAAAAGAGGCCGACTTCCATGACTTGATGGTGAAGTAAAATCAGTATTTTAGCAAAGTATGGGTTTAAGATAACTTTTGTACTAGCAAGCTCATTTCATGAAAAAAAATCTTTTGGAAAAAAGCTTAATTATCTGGATAATAGCTTAATTCATGGTGTAGACAATTAATCATGTAGTGAAGCACAAGCATTGAGGTCTGCAAAGAAAGACCATGTAGCATGATTTGTGGATTTGATCAGTGATCTTTCAAAAAATTTACTTTCTACTTGTGTGTCGAAGGTTTTCTTGAAATGGATCAAGCAGGTAGCTTCGAAGGAGGTTTCAAATCCAAACAAAGGATGTACCTAAACTTGCAATCAAAGGAGGCTTTAAGTTCAAAATGAAGGACATACCCAAGTTGCATCCGAAGGAGGCTCTTGCTCAAAATGAAGGATGTAATCCAAGTGGCATGAGGCTCTTGCTCAACTGAAGTTTGCAAGCAGGCACGCAGAAGGTGAGTGCCCAAACAAAGATTTGCATGCAAGCAATGAAGAGGTGAGTGCCCAAACAAATACTTGCATGCATGCACTTGTGTCTAAACAAAGACTTTGCCTTGCAGGGGGTACATGTGGCCAGTAGGTTATGGCCTTCGATTGCAAGCATGCAGGCAGCATACTTGTCCAATCGAAAGGCTTTCCCTGCATGGGGCACTTGTGGCAGCAAAAATTGGTTTTCAAAGAAAGCATGCAGGCAGCATGCTCTGTGAATCTAAGGGTTTGCCTTGCAGGGGGCACTTGTGGCCATCTTTAACGCGGTGGAAAACTGACTTGGTCATTTTTTGTTTTATCGCAAATGTTGCGGTTTAGCAAGAGTCGCCACTGACTTTTCTTTTATTCAAAAGGAAAGGCTGAAAAGAACAGGAAAGACCTTTGAGATGTTTTCTTGAGTTCGGGAGGTAGATTATGAAAAGGGAATGTATTAGCACCCTTATCATCCATGGTTTTCCATGGGCTCTTAGTTGCTTGCTAGATCACTTGATTTTTTTTTTAATGTGCTTTATGTGGTTTTTTGAAAGTATTTTGAAAAGGCACCATCGTTTAGACAAACTTTGTAATGATTCTCGTTCGTAAGAATGTATACAAAGTGTTGATCTTTTGAAAATGTTTTAAATTTGGAAAGGTGTTTTAAAAGTGTTGGTGTTTGTTTTGAAAATAACAAGGATGTTTTTGGTTTGATATTGACCAAGCAACTAGAAACATTCTACCTACTCAAAGTCTTTCATGTGTATTTCCTCTTTCCTTTGACATTGTTATCTTACCATTGATTTGATAAGTAACCCTATCTTTGGATGTAAAGAGATGGGTGTGGGTCATCGTATAGCCATGATTAGCAATGTTGTAAGATATATTAGCATTTTCTTAAATGGATTAAGATCATTTTTGAAAGGCAACATTGATAGCGTCATCGAGGGACTATGATCTTGTATTTTTTTTATTGTTTTTGCTAAGATACCTCACATGTATAATATGGCCATTTTATAAGGCAACAAAGTGGATTTACCCTAAGGGTGCAAGGGTGCAAGTGTGTCTTTTTCATGCTTGATTTGTCTTGATTAGGGTTTGCTATTTGTTGGTTTTAATCTTTTCATACAAACCCTAATTACTATAATTTGTATATAAAGCATTAAATTGAGGAATTTAAATTTCCTACGCTATTACAACGCTTTAGGGGATGGGGTATACAAATTTACAAATGGGGAATAGCAATAAATTAAAACCCTAATTATCTATTATAAACATATTAAATATTATACAAATAATGAATAAATAGAAATGCAAGAATGTAAATGCAAAAAGAAATGATTTTTATTTGTTTTTTATGAAAAGGTTTTTTTTTACCTAGTTAACTAAAATAAAATAATTAACTAAAAATAAGAAAATTAAGATTAAGTTAGTAAAAGAAATTAATTTAAAGAGAACAAAATTTTTAGGGTTTTTTTGTGAAATTTGATTAATTTAGTAAATAAAATTAATTAAATAAAAATCCTAAGTTCTAAATTGATTTTAATTTACAAGAAAATAATATAATAATAATTAAGACTAATTATCTAAGTATTTTAAAAAAAAGAAATTAATTTATTAAAGGAAATGTTTTTTTGTTCTTTTACTTTTTATGAAGAAAAATAAACTAAATAAAGATATATAATGAAACATAAATATTTTTGGATTTTTTATTAATGAAAATAATAATAATAATAATAATAGTAATAAAAATATTAATAATAAAGAAAATAAAAATAAAAAATAAAATTAAAGTCAAGGGGGTTAGAAATTGAAACAGGGAGTATGAAAAAAGTAAAAATGTTAGGCCCAACAAAGGGGAGCCCAATGCTTCAATAATCAGAAAAAATAGTGTAAAATGTGGAGAAAAAAAACAAAAGGCAGTGCGCTGGATGTTGAACCCACGTCCTCTTGGTTACCAGCGCGCTGCTTTACCACTAGGGTGGCTATACATCCGTTAACTTAAATGAAAGAATAAATATATAATGTAAAATGTCTCCATGACCTGTACTTCGTCTTCAACCTTCGGCTAACCAGACCACCTGTATCTCATTCATTTCTCAACAAAAATGGAAAATGCAAACATGAAAGTTGTATTATTTTTCTTCACGAATCTAACCATGTAGACAACTAAAGCTATATATCAAAGATGAATGAGAATTTCTCTGGCCCTAATTTGAACCCTAATTTTTTCAGAAACTTCAAACTTAAAATTCTCTAAGCTCAAGCCATGTAAATGAAAACTATGGATATGTACAGTTTTAGGACAATGATGTCTATATTTTATCTTCACAAATACATGCCTAACAATGCCTAAGTAATGAGATAAAAGTTCAAGAAAAATACCTCAAAACTGGAAATCGTGAACTGCAAATGAGCTTGATTCAAGGTGTTGCAATGATAAAGTTAGCTTCCTCAAGTTCCCAGGAAGCTAATGTAATGGTTAACTTGAGTTTGAGTTGAGAGTGGCTGAAATGGCTTGGAGAAGTCAATGTGCAGTGCTCTGTTTTTGGTTATGGAGGATGATAGAAATGGAGTTACAGTCGTGTAACAGGGACATGGATGAGTTTTATTTGTTGTAAGGAAGCTTTAGGAACTAAAAGGCCAAAGAACGCACGAGGGAAATATGAGTTACAAGTCCAAGGTCAGAAACTGTGCAACCATGGAGTTTTTTGGGAAATTTCTGATTTGAGAGATTTTGGGAGTGTTTCAGGGTGTCTTTTCTCGTGTTCTAGGCTGCATAAGAGTGTCCTGAAATATAGGAAAAGGTTTGGATACTTGAGGTGGTAAGAATCACAAGATCACAAGTTATGGGATTTTGACTTGTTTTTTAAGCAATCTTGACAATTATGGTTTCAAGGCAAGGTACAAAGCTATCTAGAGTGGTTACCAACTTTAAACATGATTATATAACTTTGTAGAGGAAGCTTGTGTAGAAGGAATAAGTGCAAAGCTCAATGCAAGTTGACTTTGCATAAATCTTGCTTTATGTAAATGGCAATGATGCCTTTGTGCCATTAATGGAAAATTATCTTGGATAAAGCTTGAATCAAATGGATAATAGCTCAAAAGAAAGTGTAATCTTCTCATTAGGGAGATATTTTGAGGTTTAGAGGCCTGCAAAGCAATACTGTGCAGCATGGCTATGGATTTGGTTCATGTTACATCACAAATTTTGCCTTGCAAAGCAACTTGAAACCCCAACTTCTGGCCTTCGATTCTCCTTCCTCACAAATGATATCAAGGAGTTCTTGGACATTTTGGAAAGCTTGTAATGTAATCTACAACCCCTCTTTGAATCACTTTTGCAAAATCCAAACGGAACTATGTGAAACTTGGGTCACAAGTTAGGTCAAAATCCTAACCAAAAATGCTCAAAATTTCACTAAGTGTTTTAGTTTCATGACCATGACTTCATGGATTAATAACTTGAGATCCAAGAATTTCTAGGAGAAGTTATGTAAAGAAATGTTTTAGATCTCATGTATATCTACAACTTTCATGTTGAAAGTTTCTTTCGAATTATCTTGCATCATGGTGAAAAATTGGCTTAAAGTTGTGAAAAAAATATGAAGTTTTCAACACTTAGAAAAATTTCTAAGTTTGGAAACTTTGACTTTTCAAAATGAAATCTTGACTTTTTGATTTCTTGATGAACAAGTTCCATATTTTGACATGTTTTGAAGAATTGTGATCTTTGACACTTGATTTTGACCAAAAAGTCATAGTTTGACTTTTCAGTATACAGTTGACTTTTGATCAATTGACTGGAAATCAACTATCAATCAAATGATCTTGAGCAATGTTTTGAGTCATTCCATTAGGTTAAAATGATGCAATTGAACTCTTGAGATCATGCCTCAAACCAATTAACCATTTTTCTAGGTCAAAAATCAGTAATTGCCCTTTTTCAATCAAAACCCTAATTTTGACCATTTTGCCCTTTTAATGATCTGATCAAATTTCTTGAGGAATTATGGTCCAAACTTGATAAAATGATATATATGAGTTTCCAATGTTGATATGGATAAAAAATTATCAAGTTTGACTTTAAATTGGCCACAATTGACTTTTTCCCCAATACAGTTGACTATTAGGTCAACTACTTAATTAACTGGGCAAAAATGTGATCCATGACTTGAAACTTGACATGAGTAATCTTGAGGGTCCATAATGATACATGAAATTTGTATGAGTCATTAAAAACTCAATTATCCTTGTGCAACCTCAAACCCTAATTTCAGTCATCAGTGTTTAAGGAGGTGTCTTGAGCTAATCAATCCTTGTACAGTCTTGAACAAAAGGAGATCTTGTGAGAAAATAATTGATAAATGAGAGGGAAAATTTTGGGGTACAACATATGCCCATGTTCAATCTTCTTAAACCCGAATAGTTATATTGGTGGATCCTCCATTCGTGACTTGAAGGTGGAAGATGATTGGACACTAGAGTGCCCAGAAATTTGCACTCGAAGATGAAATGGGAATGGGCTTATAGATGCCATTTGGAGGAATGATGGAGATTTTCCAGAGATGGGCTTGTATATGCCATCCAAGGGTGACTGTTGACAGAGAATGGACTAAGTCTGAACTTGATTTCAATTGGAAAAGAATCAGAATAAATCTTTGGAGCGACTTATCTGAACCAGAAGAAGTCTTGTATGTTGTTTGACTGGGAAGAATCAGAATAAATTGTTGAGAGATTTATCTGAAACCAAATTGTTCCTTTGGAAAGTATCAGGATAAATTGTTGAGGGGTTTAAACTGAACCAAAAGATATTTGGAGAAGAATTAGAATAAATTATTGAGAGATTTTTATGAACCAGAGAAGGCTTATATGGGAAAGAATCAGAATAAAATGTTGAGAGATTTAAACTGAACCAAAAGTGTTCCTTTGGAAAGTATCAGGACAAACTGTTGAGGGGTTTAAACTGAACCAAAAGAGATCTTGAATATTCTTTAACAGGAAAGAATCAGAATAAATCTTTGTGCGATTTATCTGAACCAGAGAAAGACGTCTGCTGGAAAGAATCAGAATAAACCATTGAGAGATTTATCTGAACCCGAATTGTTCCTTTGGAAAGTATCAGGATAAACCGTTGAGGGATTTAAACTAAACCAAAAGAGATCTTGAATATTCTTTAACTGGAAAGAATCAGAGTAAATCTTTGTGTGATTTATCTGAACCAGAGAAAGTCATCTGCGGGAAAGAATCATAATAAAACATTGAGAGATTTAAACTGAACCGGTAGGGATCTGGAGAAGAATCACAACAAATCATTGAGAGATTTATCTGAACCAGAGAAGGAGTCTGCAGGAAAGAATCAGAATAAACTGTTTATATTTTTAAACTGAACCGACAAGGGTCTGGAGAAGAATCAGAATAAATCAGTGAGAGATTTATCTGAACCAGAGAAGGTGTCTGCAGGAAAGAATCAGAATAAACCAATGAGAGATTTAAACTGAACTAGCAAGGGTCTGAAAGAAATATCGGTTATGTAGATGGTTGACCAATCCTTTCTTAGGAATTGATCTGTGTTTGACTTTGATGAAAATTTGACGATAATTTTCTATTGATTTATCTTTACTGAAAAGATGAAAGGTTAGTTGTATGCAATGTCATGATGTATGAAATGCATGGTGTAATGGTGTTCTCAAAATAAATGAGATTGTGTCGTAAGTATTTGTGCTGTCAATGCTATGATGTATGGATGCAATGTATGGACACATTAATTGTTATGCCGCAGTGTTACTGGAGTCGGGGAAAATAAATTCTCGAGTACTGCTGGGTATAAGGAGTGTAAGTCTTCATGTTTTAAAGTTGAAGTGTTGATGAGCTTCCATTTAGAGAAATAAACTTTATTGTGTAAGGGGAAACGCCGTGCATTTCCTGTGGACCTTGTGAACTCCTGTTGGGGAATCTTGAGAAAATGGGCGACTTTCACTGAGGAATCTTAGGAGCGGTAACCAGAAGTTTTGTTCTGCCGGGGATGTGAGAGAGCTTGATATCATTAAGCTGCATACTGGAGATATGTTAGTGATCCTGTAGTGGGATATCTCGTATTTCTGTTCTTGTTGGAAAAGGTACCTGCGGGGGATTTTATGGAATAACCTAATGATATTATCCTATTTCTTAAAGCCATTAGTGATTGTCTTTCTATTTTCTGTTCCCCTTTTTGCTCATTTGTAAACAGTAGTTACGTTCAAATGCATATGTTCAAAAATAATCATTCAACATTTTTGCAAACAAAACACGAAAATAAAATAAAAACAGATAGTTTTGCACTTTCAAATGGATATATTTGTATTAACTTGAATAAGTATTTTTGTACAATGAGACGAACATTCTAGTAAGAGAATATCGTCGTAGAAAATGAAAATTTGATACAAAGAAAAGATAGTTATGTGAAATAATCCCACACGGTTCCTATTCTACAATAGCCTTCGTGTCTCTGAGCATCTTGTCCACTTGCTGCCTTGTCTGAAGATGATTGGATTGATTAGGCCCGTTTGAGCTTGTTAGTCGATGCTAGAGGTCGTCTATAAGGTGATCCAATGGGACATAGTCATACGCTTTAATTTCCTAACTTTTTCTTGGACCGCCCTTTCGGGTTTTCAGTCCACCGGGATACCTTTTTTGCCCAAGCCGCCCTTTTGGGTTTTCAGCTTGCCGGGTGTAAATATTTTTTTGTATTTTATCCCTAATTTTTTCCCGAACCTTTTTGGTTTATCGGGATGCCCTTGTTTTTCCTAGGAGTGTCAACCTAGCGGGTCTCTTATGCGTAGTATCTTTTGACTATGTCCATGTTCACAGGGTGCGGAAGGTCGTCGCCATCCATAGTGGTTAAGATAATTGCTCCACCAGAGAATATACTTTTGATCACAAATGGTCTCTCGTATGTAGAGGTACATTTTCCCCTGGGATCACCTTGTGGTAATATGATACGCTTGATTACTAAGTCACCAACCTGATATACCTGACGCCTGACCTTTTTTTTTAAAAGCCTTGATCATACATTTTTGGTACATCTGGCCGTGACAAAAAGCCGTAAGCCTCTTCTCATCAATCAAGTTCAACTGGTCAAGCCTAGTTTGGATCCAATCATCTTCATTCAGCCCTGCATCCTTTATGATTCTCAGAGAAGGTATTTGGACTTCAATTGGTAGAACAACTTCCATGTTGTATACCAAGGAAAAGGGAGTTGCCCATGTTGATGTTTGCGTCGTAGTACGGTAATCATGGAGAGAAAATGGTAGTATCTCATGTTAGTCCTTGTAGGTTACTGTCATTTTTGTATGATCTTCTTGATGTTCTTATTTGCGGCTTCGACAACACCAATCATCTTTGGCCGGTAAGGAGAAGAATTATGATGCTGGATCTTGAATTACGCGCATAGTGCAGTGATCATAGTATTGTTGAGATTTGTACCATTGTCTATGATGATTCTCTTCGGGATATCGTATTGACATATGAGATTCTGTTTGATGAATTGGGCCACAACATTCTTGGTAACGGAAGTGAAAAAAGCTGTCTTAACCCATTTCGTCAAGTAGTCAATAGACACCAAGATGAAGCGGTGCTCATTAGAAGCTGTAGATTTGATTTCTCCAATCATATCGATGCCCCACATCGCGAATGGCCAGGTAGTAGTCAGGACGTTTAAAGGAACTTGAGGCACATGCACTTTATCAGCATATATCTGACACTTGTGACAGGTTCGTGAATGTTGATAGACCAGTAATACCCCGCCCGTAGGATCTTTTTAGCCATAGTATGCCCACTAGAATGGGTTCCAAAAGTGCCCTCATGTAGATCAACCATAATCTTGTCTGCTCAACCTAGTCTTTGCAACGAAGCAAAACAAAATTGTGGTTGCGTTTGTAGAGAATAACATTATTGAGGAAGAACTTAGCAGAAAATCTTCTCAAGAACTTCTTATCATTGACTGAAGCTCCCTCCGGATACTCTTGAGCCTCGAGATACTTCTTAACTTCATGGAACCAAGGCTTGTTCACTACTTCGTCAGCATCGATCTCATGACAGTAAGCTGGTTCATCCATCCGCTCAATGGTGATCTAGGGAGCCTCGTTACCCCACTTGAGTTTAAACATGGATGGCATAGTGGCTAGCGTGTCTGCTAGCTGATTTTCCTCTCGTAGAAAATGCTCAAAGGTAATTTCCTCAAAATGTGGGATTAATGTCAACACATGTTCTTTGTAGGGGATGAGGTTAGGGTGCTTCGTGTCCCATTCTCCTTTGATCTGACTGATGACTAAGGCTGAATCTCCAAATACACTTAAGGACTTGATTCCCAAATCTATGGCAACTTTGAGACCAAAAATACATGCTTCGTATTCTTCCATGTTATTGGTACAGTTGAAACAAAGTCTTGCAGTGAAGGGAGTATGACATCCTTCAGGGGATATGATTACAACACCTATGCCATTGTCGAGTGCGTTGGAGGCTCCATCAAAAACCAAGGTACATCAAGATCCTTGTTCAGGTCTGTCATTTAGTCTGAGTTCTTCACAATTGTTCACCATCATGATGTCTTTATCTGGGAATTCGAATTTCATGGAATTATAGTCATCCACAACCTGATGAGCAAGGTGATCGGCTAGCACACTGCCCTTTATTGCTTTTTGGGCAGTGTATTGAATGTTGTATTCAGTCAGAATCATCTACCATCTTGCTATTCTCCCAGAGAGGGCAGGCTTCTCAAATATGTGTTTAATTGGATCCATCTTGGATATCAATAAGATAGTATGGGTCAGCATATATTGTCTTAGCCGACGAGCAGCCCATGCCAAAGCGAAACAAGTTTTCTCGAGCAGTGAATATCTTATTTTACAGTTGGTAAACTTTTTGCTCAGGTAATAAATAGCATGCTCTTTTCGGCCAGCCTCGTCATGCTGCCCCAACACACATCCCATTGTATTTTATAAGATAGTTAGATACATGATCAAAGGTCTTCCCTCGATTGGCGGCATCAAAACAGGAGGCTCTTGTAGGTAATATTTGATCTTGTCGAAGGAAGCTTGGCACTCATCATTCCATTTGACTACTTGATCTTTCTTCAGTAATTTGAATATTGGTTCACAAGTAGCGGTTAGGTGAGAAATGAATTTGGCGAAGTAGTTTAGCCGTCCTAAGAATCTTCTAACTTCCTTCTCGGTGCAAGGAGCCGGCATTTCTTATATTTCTTTCACCTTGGAAGGGTCCACTTCAATACCTTTATCGCTGACGACGAAGCCTAGGATTTTACCGGAACTCACCCTAAATGTGCATTTATTCGGGTTCAACCTCAGCTTATATTTCTTTAGTCTCTCAAACAGTTTCTACAAATGGTCAAGATGTTCCTCTTCAGTTTGAGATCTGGATATCATGTAGTCCATATAGACCTCTATTTCGTGATGGATCATGTCGTGAAATAAAGCTACCATGGCGCGCTGATAAGTTTCCCCAGCATTTTTCAACCCGAATGGCATAACCTTGTAATAGAAAGTGCCCCACTGTGTGGTGAAGGTCATTTTCTCCATGTCCTCAGGCTCCATTTTGATTTGATAGTAGCTTGAGAAACCATCCATAAATGAGAACAATTTATGTTGTACGGTATTGTCAACCAAAATATCGACATGGGGAAGTGGGAAATCATCCTTAGGGCTTGCCCTATTCAAATCTCTGTAGTCCACACACATGCGTACTTTGCCGTCCTTTTTAGGCATGGGAAGAACATTGGTGACCCATTGTGGATAAGAGGTGACGGCTAAGAATCCGGTGTTGAATTATTTCATGACTTTAGTCTTGATCTTCTCTGACATGTCTGGCCGCATGCGACAGACTTTCTATTTTATAGAAGGGCAGTCTTCTTTTGTTGGTAGACGATGGACCACGATATCAGCTTCAAGCCCTAGCATGTATTTGTATGACCAGGAAAATACCTTAACATAGTCATGTAGCAACTGAGTTAAACGCTTCTTGACACTGGATTCCAGATTGGATCCTACCTTGACTTCTTTCTTGTCCTCTTCGGTACCTAAGTTAATTGTGTCCACTGGTTCTTCGTGGGGTTGTATGGTCCTTTCTTCCTGTTGCAGTAACCTGGCCAGTTCCCCTGGCACTTCAAAATCTTCCTCACCTTCGTCTTCGGCTTGGTAGATTAGATTTTCAAAGTCAGAATAGGCCATAGCAGAATCGTTACCCATGGGATCCTGAGTGGATGTAGATCTGCATTTTGTATGTGAGTGTGTGTAAGAGCATAGCTATTTTTGAAAGAAATAAAAATGTAGAAAAAGAAGGACAAAGAGCACAAAGTTTGCATGCAAAAATGTCCATGATTCGTTGATGACATATGAAAATGAAGTAACAACCCTTACAAATGGACCGTTGTGCCTCGGGTAAGACACAAGGTTTTACAAGTCTGAATTGTTTAATTATTACAAGTCCGACAAAAATTTAAAGACAATTACTGCTGGATAAAAGTAATTGGGACAAAATCTTTGGCTTCCCAGTTGGTGAGTCCTCCGTTGATAGTTGGGAAAATCCAATCTTCTAGGTCATAACTGTCATCACTATCCTCCACTGTGTTAACTCCTTGGTTGCTAATCCGCAAAGATGGTCCCCCGGCACGAGCATGACGAACAACTTTCTGGGCTCCTGAAGTGAAACCCAAACCAAAATTTTCAGATTTCTAAGGGATATCCGGGAGTTGGCCCCAAATAGTACGCCCACCTTCTTCGACCACTTCCTTGGCATCTTTCGGTGAATACATCTTTAGCGAAGGTCTTGTAATCTTCGGGACATGGGAAACAGTCTTGGTTGCTGCCACTATTTGTGGGACTTCCTCGAAATGCTGACACGAAGTTTCAATGAATTCACCATCAAATTCCACGTATCTGAAGTAGTTCATGTGACTGACCATATATTCCTCTTCTTCATGGACAGTAATGATTTTCCCTTTGGTTGGGTATTTCAGCATCTGATATAATGCAGAGGTAACGGCACCAGCGTCATGAATCAATGGTCGGCCTAATAAACAGGAATTGGAAGGGTGAATATCCATTACATAGAAATTTGAATCAAAAGGTTTGAGTTCCAACTTTAATGGGGAAATTAGAGAATTCTCCATAACAGTCAACGATAGTAACATTCTCCACATATCGGGAACACCAATGAATGTCTGAGCGTCATCAACCTATGTGACCACCTTGAACCTTGCTCGTTTTTCAATACAGATTGGGGAAGATGCGAAATAAACCATCTTGCCAAGAGAGGAGTACATACTTAAGAATACCTCTTTTCCTCATAGTGCGAGTGTGAAAATAATGTAGAATGTCTCCTAACATTGTAGGCACCGGGTTACGAGACATGAATATTTTGATGGTGTATAAATCTATGAATTGGTCAGGATTTGGAAACAAAACCATCCCATATAGGAGGAGAGCCAAAATTTCCTCAAAAGCTTGCAATTCCAAGGAGTTACAACAGTTTTGAGCTTTCTTAAGCAAGAACTTGGCTAAGAAACCTTTGACACCACTCCTAGTTTCCCAATTAGTTGTGACATCAGATGGTTGCAAGTGTAGGGCTTGATCAATCTCTTCTGGTTTTGGATCTCTTTCCGTACCGTTAAAGGGTAGTTGATTGAGAATGGGAATCCTCTAGAGTTGGGAAAATTCTTCCAAAGTTGGCACAAGTTGATAATCAGGAAATGTGAAGCAATGATATAGAGGATCAAAGAATTGGAAGAGCACCTTCATCATATCCTCATCAGTGTTGGAGGTAACCAAGTTTAGGAGGCGACCATGTCTTTCGGTAAATGGAGAATTTTCGGGAACCCTTGATGCTAACTCTATAAGTTGAGAAGGGGTCCTTACAAGATTGACTTGAATGGTTTTCCTACGAATAGAATCCATGTCCTACAAAACAGAACAAAAATAAATCCCAAAATCCTTGAAATGGTTAGTGAGTATGAGTATGATGTTATGATGTTTATGATGTTATATACAAGTAGATATATACAAACAAAACAAACAAGTCCTTAGATTTAGGCTTGCATGTAGTCTCATAGGTAAGTACCCTCTTGAAGTTTAGTTGGCTCAAACCTGTCCTAGCAATAGTAACTGAGTTCTAAGGGAGCTCAATATCACTGTTTTATTTCCTCGGGCATTGTTTCAGCACAAGCCTCTTTAATGGCGACCAAAATATCCCAAAAAACCAAATTTCAATGAGTGTAGTATCGAGTATCTACCAACTTCTGACTGCACCAAAGCCAGTCATCTCACTATGTCAAGTTGGTCAAGTAAAGGTTCTAGAAGTTAGTTATTGCTTCATGACATCACTCAACGGCCCCGTATTCTCCTTGACTACTCAAGGGCTACTGGTACCCACAAATATGTCACACTAACGTAACTATTGCTTAGACCATGTTGGTATACCCCACACAGTTTCCACAACGTATTGCTACTTACCTATAAGGTATCCCAAATCCGGGTAGAGGATTCAAACCCAAACAAAGAACCAAAATGTAAAGCATACAAGACAAACAATGAAAGCAAGTAGATATGATCTAACCCTAAGGTAACCCCACTTTAAAAATTATCCCCAACAGAGTCGCCAGTTCTATAACGCGGTGGGAGAACTGACTTGGTCGTTTTGCGTTTTATCGTAAATGTTACGGTTTAGCAAGAGTCACCATCGACTTTACTTTTATCCAAAAGGAAAGGCTGAAAAGAACAGGAAAGACCTTTGAGATTTTTTCTTGAGTTCGGGGGGTAGATTATGAAAAGGGAAGGCATTAACACCCTTTTCATCCATGGTTTTCCATAGGATCTTAGTTGCTTGCTAGATCAATTATTTTTGTTTGAAAATATGCTTTGTGTGGTTTTTTGAAAGTATTTTGAAAATGCATCATCGTTTAGGAAAACTTTGTAATGATTCTCGTTCGTATGAATGTATGCAAAGTGTTGATCTTTTGAAAATATTTTCAATTTTGAAAGGTGTTTTGAAAGTGTTGGTGTTTGTTTTGAAAATAGCAAGGATGTTTTTGGTTTGAAATTGAGCAAGCAACTAGGAACATTCTACCTACTCAAAATTCTTGCATGTTTATTTCCTCTTTCCTTTGACATTGTTAACTTACCATTGATTTGGTAAGTAATCCTATATTTGGATGTAAAGGGACGAGTGTGGGTCATCGTATAGCCATGATTAGCAATGTTGTAAGATATCTTAGCATTTTCTTTAAGGGACTAAGATCATTTTTGAAAGGCAACTTTGATAGCGTCATCGAGGGACTATGATATTGTATTTTTTATTATTTTTGCTAAGATACCTCACATGCATAATATGGCCATTTTATAAGGCAACAAAGTTGATTTACCCTAAGGGTGCAAGTGTGTATTTTTCATGCTTGATTTGTCTTGATTAGGGTTTGCTATTTGTTGATTTTAATCTTTCCATACAAACCCTAATTACTAGCATTTGTATATAAAGCATTAAATTACGGAATTTAAATGTCCTACGCTATTACAACGCTTTAGGGGATGGGGTATACAAATTTACAAATGGGGAATTGCAAGAAATTAAAACCCTAATTATCTATTACAAACATATTGAATATTATACAAATAATGAATAAATAGAAATGCAAGAATGTAAATGCAAAAAGAAATGATTTTTGTTTGTTTTTATGAAAAGGTTTTTTTTTACCTAGTTAACTAAAATAAAATAATTAACTAAAAATAAGAAAATTAAGATTAAGTTAGTAAAAGAAATTAATTTTGATTAATTTAGTAAATAAAATTAATTAAATAAAAATCCTAAGTTCTAAATTGATTTTAATTTACAAGAAAATAATATAATAATAATTAAGACTAATTATCTAAGTATTTTAAAAAAAGAAATTAATTTATTAAAGGAAATGTTTTTTTTGTTCTTTTAGTTTTTATGAAGAAAAATAAACTAAATAAAGATAAATAATGAAATATAAATATTTTTGGATTTTTTATTAATGAAAATAATAATAATAATAATTATAATAATTATAATAATAATAATAATAATAATAATAATAATAATAATAATAATAATAATAATAATAATAAAAATTATAATAAGGAAAATAAAAATAAAATAAAAATATAAAATTAAAGTCAGGGGGGGTTAGAAAGTGAAACACGGAGTATGAAATAAATCAAAATGTTAGGCCCAACAAAGGGGAGCCCAGCGATGCAAAAATCAGAAAAAAGAGTGTAAAATGTAAAAAAAAATAAAAGGCAGTGCGCTGGATGTTGAACCCACGTCTGCTTGGTTACCAGCATGCTGCCTTTCCACTGGGGTGGCTATACATCTGTTAACTTAAATGAAAGAATAAATACATAATGTAAAATATTTCCATGATCTGTACTTCGTCTTCAACCTTCAGCCAGCCAGACCACCTGTATCTCATTCATTTCTCAACAAAAATGGAAAATGCAATCATGAAAGTTATGTTATTTTTCCTCACGAATCTAACCATGTAAACAACTAAAGCTATAGATCAAAGATCAATGAGAATTTATTTGGCCCTAATTTGAAACCTAATTTTTTCAGAAACTTCAAACTTAAAATTCTCTAAGCTCAAGCCATGTAAATGAAAACTATGGATATGTACAGTTTTAGGACAATGATGTCTACATTTTATCTTCACAAATGCAAGCCTAACAATGCCTAAGTAATGAGATATAAGTTCAAGAAAAATACCTCAAAACTGGAAATCATGAACTGCAAATTAGCTTGATTCAAGGTGTTGCGATGATCAAGTTAGTTTCCTCAAGTTCCCAGGAAGCTAATGCAATTGCTAGCTTGAGTTGAGAGTGGCTGAAATGGCTTGGAGAAGTCAATGTGCAGTGCTCTGTTTTTGGTTATGAAGGATGATGAAAATGGAGTTATAATCGTGTAACAGGGATAGGGATGAGTTGTATTTGATGTAAGGAAGATTTAGGAATTAAAAGGCCAAAGAACGCACGAGGGAAATATGAGTTACAAGTCCAAGGTCAGAAACCGTGCAACCATGGAGTTTTTTGGGAAATTTCTAATTTGAGAGAGTTTGTGAGTGTTTCAGGGTGTCTTTTCTCGTGTTCTAGGTTGCATAAGAGTGTCCTGAAATATAGGAAAAGGTTTGGATACTTGAGGTGGTCAGAATCACAAGATTATAAGTTATGGGATTTTGACTTGTTTTTGAAGCAAGCTTGACAAGTATGGTTTCAAGGCAAGGTACAAAGCTATCTAGAGTGGTTACCAACTATAAATATAATTATCTGACTTTGTAGAGGAATCTTGTGCAGAAGGAACAAGTGCAAAGCTCAATGCAAGTTGACTTTGCATAAAGCTTGCTTTATGTAAATGGGAATGATGCCTTTGTGCCATTAGAAAATTATCTTGGATAAAGCTTGAAGCAAATGGATAATAGATCAAAAGCAAGTGTAATATTCTTATTAGGGAGATACTTTAAGGTATAGAGGCCTGCAAAGCAAGATTGTTCTGCATGGCTATGGATTTGGTTCATGTTGCATCACAAATTTTTCCTTGCAAAACAACTTGAAACCCCAACTTCTGGCCTTCGATTCTCCTTGCTCACAAATGATCTCAAGGAGTTCTTGGATATTTTGGAAAGCTTGTAATGTGCTATACATCCCCTCTTTGAATCACTTTTGCAAAATCCAAACGGAACTATGTGAAACTTGGGTCAAAAGTTAGGTCAAAATCCTGACCAAAAATGCTCAAAATTTCACTAAGTGTTTTAGTTTCATGACCATGACTTCATGGATTAATAACTTGAGATCTAAGAATTTCTAGGAGAAGTTGTGTAAAGAAATGTTTTATATCTCATGGATATATACAACTTTCATATTGAAAGTTTCTTTTGAATCATCTGGCATCATGATGAAAAATTGGTTTAAAGTTGTGAAAAAAATATGAAGTTTTCAACACTTAGAAAAATTTCTAGGTTTGGAAACTTTGACTTTTCAAAATGAAATCTTCACTTTTTGATTTCTTTATGAACAAGTTTCATATTTTGACATGTTTTGATGAATTATGATCTTTGACACTTGATTTTGACCAAAAAGTCAAAGTTTGACTTTTCAGTGTACAATTGACTTTTGATAAGTTGACTGAAAATCAACTATCAATCAAATGACCTTGAACAATATTTTGAGTCATGCCATTAGGTAAAAATGATGAAATTGAACTCTTGAGATCATTCCTCAAACCAATTAAACATTTGCTAGGTCAAAAATCAGTAATAGCCCTTTCTCAGTCAAATTCCTAATTTTGACCATTTTGCCCTTTTGATGATCTGATCAAATTTCTTAAGGAAATGTGGTCCAAACTTGACCAAATTATATATATATGAGTTCACAATGTTGATATGCATAAAAATTATGAAGTTTGACTGTAAACTGGCCACAGTTGACTTTTTCCCTAATACAATTGACTTTTAGGTCAACTGCTTAATTGACTGGGGAAAAATGTGATCCATGACTTGAAACTTGACATGAGTAATCTTGAGGGTCCGTAATGATCCATGAAAGTTGCATGAGGCATTAAATGTTCAATTATCCTTGTGCAACCTCAAACCATAATTTCAGTCATCAGTGCTTAAGGAGGTGTCTTGAGCTGATCAATCCTTGTACAGTCTTGAACAAAAGGAGATCTTGTGAGAAAATAATTTATAAATGAGAGGGAAAATTTTGTGGTATAACACCAGAAAACCTGTGTATTCAAAGCAAGCAATGTAGCCATAAAAAGGCACATACGAAGCCTGCAACAAGAAGTCACATGCCCAGGCGAAAGAGGCACGCTAGAAACCATTTTGAGCAATCGAAGGAGGCCAAGAGTCAATAAAGGGTGCTGAATTAAAGGAGACCTATTTTCCTCCAAATTTTTCAAAATTTTATTATTATCTGTTTTCTCCCTTTTTGACAGTTTCCTTTTAATTTTGGCACTGGAAAAATCCCAATGCACTTGTGCAAGCTTAAATCCTGAGAATCTTTGTGAGAAAAACCCTTCAAAATTGAGAGGGAAAATTTTGGGGTACAACAGCTGCCCCTGTTCAATCTTCTTATACCTGAAGAGTTAGATTGGAAAATCTTCCATTCGTGACTTGAAGGTGGAAGATGATTGAACACTATAATGGCTAGAAATTTCCACTTGAAGATGGATTGGGAATGGGCTTATAGATACCATTTGGAGAAATGATGGTAAATACTGAAAGAAGCATCATCACAAATCTTTGGTCGATTTATACTAAAACTTGATGTATTACCTGTTGGAAAAAAGAGTTAGCAAAATGAAGATGTATGCATGATGTTCACAAGGTAAATGAGATTATGTTAAATGCATTTCGTATGTATATGTTATGATGTATGAATGTGGGATGCATATTTGTCTATGAAAATGAATCCCCGACTACTGCTGAGGAGTTCTGGGAAGTTGAATTCTGGATTACTGTTGAGGATAAAGAAAATACATATCTTCAAGTTTTGTTGAAAGAATGCTTCCACCGGGGAATATGTCTTGAATGTTAGTTGTTATCTGGTCGGCTTCCATGTTTCACACCAACTTGTTGGGGATTAGGAAGTTAACTATTATCTGGTCGGATTCCAAGCTTTACAGCAACTCACCGGGGATAGTGGCAAACTCTAATATGGAAGAGGAGTTTTGCTAGTGATTTTGTAGGAATTAAATTGTTATCTGGTCGGGTTCAGGCTTCAGTAATTTTAAACTTGAGGTTAATTGGTCTCTGATCGGGTCCAGATTTCAGAAACTCAAACTTCTATCTAGTCGGGTCCAGGTTTCAGTAATTGAAGAAGTCAAACTATTATCTGGTCAATGCCAGGCTTCAGTAACTTAAAATTGAGTTTAACTATTATCTGGTCTGGTCCAGGTTTCAGAAACTCAAACGGTTATATGGTTGGATCTAGGTTTTAGCAATTGATAAAGTCAAACTATTATCTGGTCGGGTCCAGGCTTTAGTAACTTAAAATTGAGATTAATTGTTATCTTGTCGGGTCCAGGTTTCAGAAACTTAAATTGTTATATGGTCGGGTCTTAGTTTCAACAATTGATAAAGTCAAACTATTATCTGGTTGGGTCTAGACTTTAGTAACTTAAAATTGAGATTAATTGTTATTTGGTCGGGTCCAAGTTTCAGTAACTCAAACTGTTATCTGGTCGGGTCCAGGTTCTAGTAAATAATAAATTCTAACTATTATCTGGTCGGGTCTAGGCTTTAGTAACTTAAAATTGAGATTAAATGTTATCTGGTTGGGTCCAGGTTTCAGTAACTCAAACTGTTATCTGGTCGGGTCCAGGTTTCAGCAACTGAAAATTGTATTGTTATCTGGTCGGGGGCCAGGCTTCATAGTATCTGAAAATCTACATTATTATCTGGTCGGGTCCAGGATTCCTAGTGACTGAAAGTTGTACTATTATCTGGTCAGGTCCAGGCTTCACAGTAATTTTCTTGAAAAATGAAGTTGAACTGATATCTAGTCGGATCCAAGCTTAACAGTAACCTGTTTGAAGTGATAAAGTTGAACTAATACCTGGTCGGATCCAGACTTCACAACAACTTTTGGAGATAGCAAATACTTTGTTGAGGATTGTAACGACTTAACCGGAGGTTAAGGGGTATTGTCTGTTGGTTTGTAGTAGTTTGGAGGCAAACTCAAACTCGAGAGTTTGTAGTTTTGTTGGGGAAATAAACCCTGTTGAAGATAATATTCAACAATCTGCAAAGGAGGTATTCTCTAGAAGGGAACTCTATAAGACTTCTCTTTTTTCTTTTTGACCAACTCAGCTGGAGAGAGGGTTTTCAAGAGATTAGAACTTTGGCTGAGGATCTCATGAATCCAAATTTGTGGGGATAATGTGATTAATGTAATTCTATGGAGACATCCATGAAATTGGCATTGTGGGGATTTGCAGACAGTTTGAATTCTGTCAGAGTGACAAATCGTTTACTGATAGATAAACTAATGAGATAACGGGACATAGTCATACAATTTAATCTCTAACTTTTTCCTGGGCCATCTTTTCAGATTTTCAGTCCAACGAGATATCCATTTTTTCCCAAGCCACCCTTTCAGGTTTTCGACTTGCCGGGTGTACAATCTTTTGCGTATATCTCTAATTTTTTCCCCAACCTTTTGGTTCATCGGGATGCCCTTATTTTTTCCTAGGTATGTCAACCTAGAGGGTCTCTTTTCATGCGTAGTATTTTATGACTATGTCCATGTTCATAGAGTGTGTAGAATTGTCATTGTCTGTGGTAGCACGTGTTGTAGAAATGCCAGAAATTAATTGTTTGATCGCATGTGAACTTTCATATGTGGAAGCCTGTTTGCCCCTAGAGTCAGTCTGGTGCACTTGATGTTTGAAGTTTGTATTTTTTCAAAGAACTGTCGTGGAAGAATCTGAAGACATGATACTGACACCATCTGATATTACTGACACAGACAAACAAATTGGTGGTACCGAAGATCTTTTGACCAAATACCTAAGAACTACTATGGAAGGATCAGAAGACATGATACTAACACCATCTGATACTACTGGAACAGACAAGCAATTTGGTATTACCGAAGATCTTTTGGTCGAGTCTTAGAATTTTCTAAGAACTGTCATGGAAGAATCCGAAGACATGATACTCACACCATCTAATATTACAAGAAATTTGGTGGCACCGAAGATCTTTTGGTTGAGTCTCATAAATTTTCAAGAATTATCGTGGAAGGATCCGAAGACATGATACTGACACCATCTGATACTACTGGCACAGACAAGAAATTTGGTGGTACCCGAGATCTTTTGATCAAGTCTCTAAGAGTTTTCATGTAAATATCAAGAGACATGATACTGACACCATATGATACTACAAGAAATTTGGTGGTACCAAAGATCTTTTGGTCGAGTCTCAGAGTCTTCTAAGAACTGTCATGGAAGGATGATACTGACACCATCTGATTCTACTGGCACAGATATGCAATTTAGCATTACCGAAGGTCTTCATAGTGGATTTTTTCAAACCCATGATTAACGTAATATTTCCCCTCAAGTGATTCATATAGAGATCTTCCCCTGGTTATTTAACATTTCTTTGAGAGATTCTTTGTATCTCGACTTTATTGCCCCAGATGTGTTGGATAATGATCATGCTGTTCCCCTTGATTGTGAGAGATTTGTCATTGGAGGCGTCTTTTCATAAGGGACTCTGTTTATTGAGAGAGTTATTATTCACTAGATATCCATCGTGCGACTTTCTCAGTTTGTCAAACAATTTGCCATATGTAAACAGTGGTATTCAAACAATGCAAAGTTTATGTTTGTCTTGAGAAAAAATTTGAACAATTCATTTATAAAGAGCAACAAAAATTTGTAACAATATGAGTTCAACTCATGGTTTACAATAAGCCTTACAGGAGTCAGGATAACTTTTGTAACAATATCTTTTTGAACTAATCTATGCTTCAATTAGGACTTTTAAAGGGTTGTAACGCGACCTTGTTCATGGTTTAAGAAACAAAGGACAAGGCTCAAATTTTATTTGTACCCAACCCGTTCCCTATAATATTCTCCAATCCTAAACTCAGTCGGTCGCACGCTTATCTCTTACTAGAATTCAAAATGATATTTTGGTGATGATTGAGATACTGGAAATTTATTTGGGAAGGCAGTCATTTTCGTAACATTTTTCATGTTGTCGAGGATTTATAGTGACCTCTTCTTTATCTATTATCCATAACTTTTTCCTAACTGTTTTTATTTTGAGATTACAGTCTGCGGGATGCCCCAGTTTTTTTTAGTCTCCTTCATAGGTTAGCGGGCTTTTCTTTTGAGATATAATGACTGCCTATCCTATTGGGACCCATCACCATCTTTTTACTTGGAAGGATATTTTCTTTGTGAAGTGACAGCTTGCGATTGAATGCACACTTGGATCAACTGAGAAACTACCTTTCCCCAGGTTATGATTAAAGGTTTTAGTTTGTGCGGAAAATAAAACTCCTTCTTCTTTGGCTCAAAGGGGTTGACTAGGGATTATCTTCCCTATAACTCCACTGTTTTGGGATTCGAAACAATGCTTGTACATCGTCAGCAAAGTCTGTCCAAAAGCATAATGTATAAGATTATGGTATTATTTTCGTCATCCTCCCTCTAAAGGCTTATGGCTTATAGTCGAGAGTTGAATATCATACAAAAAGAGGTAAGAGCATTATTTCAATATAGTGAAAACGAATGGATTAACTCAAGACAAACATATGCAATGCATTAATGAGAACAACCAAAGTTTAACATAAGGGTAAATGTTTAAATGAACAAAGAAATTACAACTGGAAATTCGAATGAACAAAAAATTTTCAACCTAAACTTTGTTACTTCAGATGATGTTTCTTCGAGGGGTGACAAAAAAGCTCCATTTGACTGTCTTGTGTAAATTCCAAGACTCCCCCGTCGATCAGGTCTTGAATTTTGTTTTTCAATGCCCAATAGTGGCTGGTGTCGGGCCCACGACTGTTGGAATGGTACATGCATCTTTCATCATGTTTGTAGTGGTGAGAAGAACTATTAGGTTTTTGAGGAGGCTCCCTCAATACAACCAGATTTGCTTCCAATGCATAATGCAATGCTTGAATCAAGTACATGTTGATCTCGGTAAATTTTATTTTATACGTATCTTGGTTATGCGGGCCACCCTGACTTGGTTGGCGAGGTCTTTGTTAGATTCTTGGTGTAGTAGCCATTTTGAAAGGAGTTCTCTCGACCAAACCAACTTCTTGTTTCATCAGAGGCTGATTAGTGACTCGATCCCCAATCTTAACATTCATTTCATTTCATCTTGATTAAGCTTGTTGACGAGGGCTCTTAGCTCTTCTTGTCCCCGAGCTAACTTTTGGATAAGAGTCATCTGCCCCAACATCTGGATTCTCATTGTTTCCATCTCAGCTTGTAATTGCCTCAACTGGCCATCTTTGTCGCTTCCAGGATTCTTCTCAGTCATGCTCTCAATGAGGAGTGATTTCACTTAGTCTTTCCCCTTGGATAGATTCAGGAACAAATCTTGAAGCTGATTATTTTGGGTCTGAAGATCTTGGACAGTTTGTTCGAGATCCATTTTTACTGAAATAAACAGCAAGCGGATCAGAAAACCTATATGGGGAAAACCTGTCATGATATGATGCGTGATGTGTGGATGCAATGTTTTCAAGGATCCCGCGGGGTAAACACAAGAAAATGTTAGAAGTTGGATTTTGATAATAGCTTTGATTGAAGAACTTCATATCATTGAATGTCCTTCTACGAGAATCAAGCTCACCATATCGAGTGGTTCGTAGCCCTTGACTCAAGTTATCGTACTTTGGTTTTTAACGGTGTTTGGTTAGAGGAAAATAAATCCTCTCGCCCCTTGATAGACGTATGGTTCAACATAGCCCTGCATCACAAACCCTTGAGATCCTTGAAATAGTTATTAAAAATGCTATGGTGTGATGTTATGATGTTATGTACAAGTATGCAAAGTAATCAAGTTGTTATAATCATATACACACAAAGCAGACAAGTCTTTAGGTTTAGGCTTGTGTGAGGTTTGTAGGTAAGTACCCTCTTGAAGTTTAGTTGGCTCAACCTGTCCTAGTTAATAGTAACCGGGTTCTAAGGGATCTCAATATCAATGACCTTTCTTTTAGGCATTGTGTCAGCATAATCAATCTTTTTTGCGGCCGAGATATCCCAAAAGTACGGTCTCAATGAGTGTAGTATTGAGTATCAACCAATTTTCAGCTTTCCACCAAAACCGGGTATCTCACTACGTCCTAATGGCCAAGTTTGTTCAATTAAGGTTCTAAAGTCAGACAGTGCTTCATGGCGCCACTCAACGGCCCCGTCTTCTCCTCGATTCAACACAAGGGATACCGGTACCAAAAAATGCGTCACACTAACGTAGCCATTTCTTCAACCATATTGGTCTATGCCGTACATTTTCCATAATCTATTGCTACTTACCAAAAAGGATCCCCAGATCAGGGTAGAGGATCAATACAAAACCCAAACAAGGAACCATAATGTAAAGCAAACAAATCAAACAAGGAAAGCAAGTAAAGGTTATCTAGCCCTAAGGTAACCCCACTTTTAAGTTTTTCTTCCCTAGCAGAGTCACCAGTTCTGTGATATAGTGGGAGAACTGACTTTGTTGTTTTGTGTTTTATCGCAAATGTTGCGGTTAGCAAGAGTCACCATCGAATTTTCTTTTAACCAAAAGGAAAGGTTGAAAAGAACAGGAAAGACCTTTGAGATTATTTCTTGAGTTAGGGGAGTAGATTATAAAATGGGAAGGTGTTAGCACCCTTTTCATCCATAGTTATCTATGGGCTCTTAGTTGCTTGCTAGCTCACTTACTTTTGTTTAAAAATGTGCTTTGTGTGGTTTTTGAAAGTATTTTTAAAAGGCGCCATCGTTTAGGAAAACTGTGTAATAGTTCTCGTTCGTAAGAACGTATACAAAGTGTTGATCTTTTGAAAATGTTTCAAGTTTGGAAAGTGTTTTGAAAGTGTTTTTGAAAATGTTGGTGTTTGTTTGGAAAATAATTAAGAGTGTTTTATTTGGAATTGAGCAAGCAACTAAGAACAATCTACCTACTTAAAAGTCTTAGTTCATTTCTGCCTTTCCTTTGATATTGCTATCTTACCATTTATTTGGTAAGAAGTTTTATCTTTGGATGTAAAGGGACGAGTGTGGGTCATTGTATGGTCATGATAGCAATGTTGTAAGATATCTTAGAATTTCTCTTTGAGGGACTAAGATCATTTGTAAGGAAACATTCCTAGTGTCATCGAGGGACTATGATCTTGTATTTTTGTTTGTTTTTGCTAAGATATTCCACATGCATAGCATGGTCATTTTTTGTAAGGCAACAAGTGGAATTACCCTAAGGGTGCAAGTGTGAAAATGTGTTTGATTTACATGCATTGTTCATCTTGAATTAGGGTTTGCTAACTTGTTGATTTTAATCTTTCCATACAAACCCTAATTTACTAGCATTTATATAAAGCGATAAATTGCAGAAAGTAAATATACTAAGCTATTACATCATTAGGGGAGGGGGTGTACAAATTTATAAATGGGGATTGCAAGCAAATTAAACTTAATTATCTATTACAACCATATTGAATATTGTACAAGAGTTGAATAAATGATGTAAGAAGATAAATGGAAAAGAAATGATTTTTGTGTTTTGGATTTTTATGTTAAGGAAAAGGTTTTGATTAATTAAAGTAATTATGAAAATAAAATATTTTTGATGATATTTTTATATGTCCATAAAATAAATATTATAAATAAATAGTGTGAAAAAAAAATCAACTTAAAAGGATTTATTTTGATGGGTTAAAAAATATTGGAGGTTTATTAAAAAGGAAAAGGAAATAAACAAATAATAAAAACAATTATGGTCCTGCCAATGTTTGAACCCAGGACCCTATACATAGATACCTTTCACGCGCGCTATTTGCACCACTGGGGTGGTCTGTTTCATCCATTCACAAAATGACTGTGATTATATACAAGATGAACCTACTTCTGAAGATTTAGAATAACCAGATTTTCCTTCGAATAGAAGGGTGCCAAGACTCCCATATTGAGATTTGAAGGACCTCAATATTCATCCAATCGAAGGACATGGAAAACCCCCGCCTAAAGTTTGAAATGAATCTAACAATGAAATTTTCAAAAGCTAACAGGCCAGGGATTAGTATAAATTTGTTTGGCACCAACCTAAAGGC
This sequence comes from Vicia faba, assembly GCA_948472305.1. Lineage (NCBI taxonomy): Eukaryota > Viridiplantae > Streptophyta > Magnoliopsida > Fabales > Fabaceae > Vicia > Vicia faba. The sequence goes on from OX451736.1 coordinate 394,723,236, forward strand.
TAACAAATCAGAGTTATGATTCTCATTAAACAAGCAGTAGTAATCGAAGGTTAAGGCATGGTCCTACCTATGATATCTACATTTTTCCTTTTACAATGTATGTACAAATGAAGCTAGAATGAAAAAGTTTCAAGTTAAGAAAAGAATTACCTCTTGAAGTTCCAGTCGAAGGAACTGTGTATGGCTTGACGATGGATTAGGCTTGGCTGGGATCTCCCTGGAACTATTTTAGTTACTGCTTTGCTTTGAAAAAGTTCACTGAATCGAAGGTTGGTATATGGAGGTTAGGAGTGAATCGAAGGATTCACTGACTTTCTTGAGTGGTTTTTTGAGGGCTTTGGGAATATTCCAAAGCAAGTGTATCGAAGCTGGGGGGTGAATTGAAAGGATGATACATGTGAGTTGGGAAGGTGAATCGAAGGGTTGATATATATGGATTAGGGAGGTGAATCGAAAGGCTCACTAATGTAATAAAGGGGTTTGATATTTTTGAGAGTTTGAGTTTTTTTTGAGTTGGAGAATTTGTGATTTTTTAGAGTTTGAGAGTTTGAGAGTTTAAGAGTTTGAGAGTATTTTTCTCATACAGCCAAAATCTGGGGGTCCTTGTCTTTGTTGATGGTTTCTATATTTATAGAGAAAATATGTGGGAGTTTGAACAAAAGCATGGCTTGGTTAAAAATGTGCAATTTGAGTTATGTCAGATTTTCCATGATCCCAAGGTGAAGTACTAAAGTGGTTGGTTAAAAGGGGCTGACTTATATGACTTTATGGTGAAGTAAAATCAATATTTTAGCAAAGTATGGGTTTAAGATAACTTTTGTACCACCAAGCTCATTTCATGAAAAAAATCTTTTGGACAAAAGCTTAATTATCTGGATAATAGATTAATTCATGGTGTAGACAATTATTTATGGAGTGAAGCACAAGAATTGAGGCCTGCAAAGTAAGATCATGTAGCATGATTTGTGGATTTGATCAGTGGTCTTTCAAAAAATTTACTTTCTACTTGTGTGTAGAAGGTTTTCTTGAAATGGATCAAGCAGGTAGCTTTGAAGGAGGTTTCAAATCCAAACGAAGGATGTACCTAAACTTGCATTTGAAGGAGGCTTTAAGTTCAAACTGAAGGGCATACCCAAGTCGCATTCGAAGGATGCTCTTGCTCAAAACGAACAATGTAATCCAAGTGGCATGAGGCCCTTGCTCAACTGAAGTTTGCAAACAGGCACGTAGAAGGTGAGTGCCCAAACGAAGATTTGCATGCAGGCATGCAAGAGGTGAGTGCCCAAACGAAGACTTGCATGCAGGCACTTGTGTCTAAACGAAGACTTTGTCTTATAGGGGTACATGTGGCCAGCAGGTCATAGCCTTCGATTGCAAGCATGCAGGCAACATACTTGTCCGATCGAAAGGCTTACCCTGAATGGGGCACTTGTGACAACAAAAATTGGTTTTCAAAGCAAGCATGCAGGCAGCATGCTTGGTGAATCGAAGGGTTTTCCTTGCAGGTGACACTTGTGGCCAGCAAACTTGGTATTCAAAGCAAGCAATGTAGGCAGCAAAAGACACAAATGAAGCCTGCAACAATAAGTTACATGCCCAGAAGAAAGAGGCACGATAGCAGCCATTTTGAGCAATCGAAGGAGGCCAAGAGGCAATCGAAGGAGGCTGAATCGAAGAAGACCTATTTTCATCCAAATTTGCCAAAATGTTATTTTTATCTGTTTTCTCCCTTTTTGACAGTTTCCTTTTAATTTTGGTACTGGAAGAATCTCAATGCACTTGTGCAAGCTTAAATCCTGAGAATCTTTGTGAGAAAAGCCCTTGAGAATTGAGAGGGAAAATTTTGGAGTACAACACCACCCAAATACTTCATATACATTATATAGAAGTTTTTCAAACACAAGAACAACTTCTATAATATCACTATCACCATCTTCCAAACTAAAAAACAGTACCTTGCAACTTTACTTGGTTGGAGTGGTTCAGTCATTTTCAGCATAGAAGGAGGGTTGGAGCAACTTCAAGAAGGATCAAAGGAGCTCGATCAATAACCACTTTGTACCCGGAAACATTTGTACATGTTCTAAAGTTTTCGCTTAGAGAGGTAAACTTTGTCAAATTGTGATATCTTTATCCATACATCATTTGCTTTTTCACACGACACGGCCCGTGTCATCTCAGCTGGGTTGAAAACCTAACAAAAATGCAGGGCAGGGGCTGACATGGGTACCCGTATCACACGACACTGCCCGTGTCAAATAAACTGGAATTGGAAATATGCAAAAATAGGAGGACAGGGGCTGACACGGGTGCCCGTGTCGTGTGTCATACGACCCGGCCTATGTGAATTTGGCTGCAATAAAAACATTGTGCAGAGGGATGGGCACATCCTGACACGGGTGCCCGTGTCCGGTGACACGGCCCGTGTCCGGTGACACGGCCCGTGTCAGCCTAGGCATGTGAAATCTTGATTTTTGACGCTTTTTGCTATAATTTTGGATCATTAAAGGTGCACTAGACATATTTCATTGCTTGGATATGACCTAACACCATAAAACCTTTTTCCAAAAGAAACATCAAAAATATTTTTCTAAACAAATAGTGTTCTTTTTAAGTTAACTTAGACCTAGGTTTTTCTTCAATTAAATGAACTACAAAACATTTTCTATCAAAAAACTCTAAAAAACAATTTCTTTTACTTTACATTTTTTTGCACATTTTACTATTTTGCATTATAAATTATGTTATTTTCAAAGCCTTGTAATAGTAATTAGGGTTTACTTTACTTGTCATCCCCATTCGTAAATTTGTATCCCCATCCCCTCAAGTATTTTAATAGCATATGACATTTAATTTCCACAATTTATCGCTTTCCATATTATTGCTAGTAATTAGGGTTTGTATGGCAAGACTTAAAATCAACAAGTAGACAACCCTAAATTCAAGACAAATGCATGAAAACAAAAAAAAAACACTTTGCACACTTGCACCTCTAGGGTAACCTACACTTGTTGCCTCAGATAAAAATAGTCATGCCCCTCAAACGTGGATTGTTTTAGCAAAAGACCCTCGATTATAAGATCATAGTCCCTCAAATGACCCTTCAAAGTTGCCTTCGATAAATGATCTTAGTCCCTTATGAAAATTTCTAAAAATTCTACAAGTTTACTTCTATGACTATATGATGACCCACGTCTGTCCCTTCACATCCAATGATAAGGTTGCTTACCAACTAATGGTAAGACAAAACTATCTAAAGGAAGAGGAAAAGAACAAATACTTTTTGAGTAGGTAGAACGTTCATAGTTGCTTACTCACAACATTTCAAAAACACCAACTTTTTCCATGAAATATTTTCAAAAGTCAAGACTTTGTATACATTCTTATAGAGACGATAATCATTACAAAGTTCGCCTAAACAAAGGTGTTTTAGAAATACTATCAAACCATCACAAACACATTTCAAACAAAGCATTTCAAAGTGAGCTAGCAACTAAGAGCCCGTAGATAACTATAGATGAAAAAGGTGCTAACGCCTTCCCTTTTCATAACCTACCCCCCGAACTCAAGAAAAATTCTCAAAAGGTCTTTCCTGTTCTTTTCACCCTTTCCTTTATTGGATAAAAGAAAAGTCAGTGGTGAATCTTGCTATCCACAACAATTGCGATAAATTGCAAAACACCCAAGCCATTTCTCCCACCGTATTACAGTATGCATATTCTATAATACTTGTAAATGATGTATGGATGTGAGATGTCGTTGAGGCGGTTGCTTCGTATAACATCTTTGTCTGGAAAAAATAAATCCATGATTATTGCTAGGGGTGAAGAATATGAATCTTTAATTTTTTTAGAACGTCTTCGTCGGGGATTCCTGCTTTCTGTTTAAGGATACTCCGCTGGGAACATTTGACTTTTACTTGGGGAGAGAAGAGTTCAAAAACCTTGGTCGTTCATTGCTCTACTGGGGATTTTAGTAATTATATACCCTGACTGGCGATAAAAGAGATGAATAAACTTCATAGGTGTTGTATGACCGATTTTCTGATATGGACGTCAACTATTTTGGGGGAGGACAAAGTTAAATGATGTCTGGCTCGGTTTCAGATTCTGTAGAAACTTTATGGGGATAGCAACCTGGACTACACTTTGCTGGAGAAGAGAATCTTACCGGGGATTTGTAGTAATCGGAGTAACGAACTCTGCTTGGGAAGTTAAATTTTGTTGGGGAAATAAACCCTACTGGGGAAATAAACTCTGCCGGAGAAGTAAACCATGTTGGAGAAGAGAATTCTACAGGGGATTTTGCAGTGTTGGAGAGATAACTCAGATGGGGAAGAGAAATATGCAGGAGATTTTACTGAAGGAATAATTTTTGACGGGAACTAGAGTTTCGTAGGTTGTGTGGAGCAAGTTTTCACTATATGCTAGAGAAATGACCAGACACCTTTATCCATTAGGGGAATTTGCTGGAAGTATGGTTATATTAATAGTTCGAAGATGCCCCAATTCCTGTCTGAAGGTATATTAGACCTGTGGGAGAATGTATCTCCTTCGGGGATGAGCTTGTGAAGATACCTCTGTGGGGATAATCCCATGGAGGTCGCTCTGTGGGGATTTATGGACAACTTGAATGTTATCCTAATTCCTAGAGTCTTTAGCAAATGTCGATTCCTGTTTTTATGCATATATTTGTTAATAGTAATCATATTCATATGCATATGTTCATTCAATTTAGTCATTGGACATTTTTGCAAACAAAACAGAAAAGATAAAATAAATTTTGAATTTTGAAATTGTATTTGTATTGATAATTTGCCTATAAACAGACGTTTTTGTACATAGAGACAGAAATCCTAGTAAGAGGAAATCGTCATGAAATGAAAAGAGTAAAAATAAAACATATAGCTATGTTTAAAGGACCCCATTGAGTTTCAACTCTGCTATTTCCCCTATGTCTTCGAGCATCTCATCCCTTGTTTTCGAAAGAAGTTGACTGAAATGATTTGTACGATTTGAATTTGATGTTAGTAATAAAGCTTGATGTATATAGATGATCCAACGGGACATAGTCGTACGCTTTTAATACCTAACTTTTTCCTGGACCGCCCTTTCGGGTTTTCAGTCCACCGGGATACCCTTTTTTGCCCAAGCCGCCTTTTCAGGTTTTCGACTTGATGGGTGTAAAATCTTTATATATCCATGATTTTTTCCCGAACCCTTTTGGTTCGCCGGGATGCCCTTAATTTTTCCTAGGCCAGTCAACCTAGCGGGTTTCTTTCATGTGTAGTATCTTTTGACTATGTCTGTGTTCACAGGGTATGGAAAGTATTCACCGTCCATGGTGGTAAGTATCATAGCACCACCAGAAAATATCTTATTGACTACAAATGGCCCTTCTCAGGTGGGAGGCCATTTTCCCCTAGGATCACCTTGCGGTAGGATGATGCGCTCTATTACCAAGTCACCGGCCTGATATACTTGATGCTTGACCTTTTTGTTGAAGGCTTTGATGATGCGCTCTTGGTACATCTAACCATGGCAAATAGACACAAGCATTTTCTCGTCAATCAAACTTATCTGGTCTAGCCTAGTCTGAACCTATTCATCTTCGTCTAAATTCGCGTCTTTCATAATCCTTATACCTGAAGAGTTAGAATGGAAAAGTTGTCATTCGTGACTTGAAGGTGGAAGATGATTGAACACTAGAGTGGCTAGAAATTTCCACTTGAAGATGGATTGGGAATGGGCTTATAGATACCATTTGGAGAAATGATGGTAAATACTGAAAGAAGCATCAGCAAAAATCTTTGGTGGATTTATACTAAAACTTGATGTATTACCTGTTGGAAAAAAGAGTTAGCAAAATGAAGATGTATGCATGATGTTCACAAGGTAAATGAGATTGCGTTAAATGCGTTTTGTATGTATATGCTATGATGTATGAATGTGGGATGCATATTTGTATGGGAAAATGAATCCCCTACTACTGCTGAGGAGTTCTGGGAAATTGAATTCTGGATTACTGTTGGGGATGAAGAAAATACATATCTTCAAGTTTTGTTGAAAGAATGCTTCCACCGGGGAATATGTCTTGAATGTTAGTTGTTATCTGGTCGACTTTCATGTTTCACACCAACTTGTTGGGGATTAGGAAGTTAACTATTATCTGGTCAGATTCCAAGCTTTACAGCAACTCACTGGGGATAGTGGCAAACTCTAATGGGGAAGAGGAGTTTTGCTAGTGATTTTGTAGGAATTAAATTTTTATCTGGTCAGGTTCAGGCTTCATTAATTTTAAACTTGAGGTTAACTATACTCTAATCGGGTCCAGGTGTCATAAACTCAAACTTTTATCTAGTCGGGTTCAGGTTTCAGTAATTGAAGAAGTCAAACTATTATTTGGTCGGGTCCAGGCTTCAGTAACTTAAAATTGAGATTAACTATTATTTGGTCGGGTCCAGGTTTCAGAAACTCAAACTGTTATCTGGTCGGATCCAGGTTTCAGCAATTGATAAAGTTAAACTATTATCTGGTCGGGTCCAGGCTTTAGTAACTTAAAATTGAGATTAACTGTTATCTGGTCGGGTCCAGGTTTCAGAAACTTAAACTGTTATCTGGCCGGGTCTAGGTTTCAGCAATTGATAAAGGCAAACTATTATCTGGTTGGGTCCAGACTTTAGTAACTTAAAATTGAGATTAACTGTTATTTGGTCGGGTTCAGGTTTCAGTAACTCAAATTGTTATCTGGTCGGGTCCAGGTTCTAGTAATTGATAAATTCAATCTATTATCTGGTCGGGTCCAGGCTTTAGTAACTTAAAATTGAGATTAACTATTATCTGGTCGGGTCCAGGTTTCAGTAACTCAAATTGTTATCTGGTCGGGTCCAGGTTTTAGCAACTGAAAATTGTACTGTTATCTGATCAGGGGCCAGGCTTCATAGTATCTGAAAATCTACACTATTATCTGGTCGGGTCCAGGATTCCTAGTGACTGAAAGTTGTACTATTATCTGGTCAGGTCCAGGCTTCACAGTAATTTGCTTGAAAAATGAAGTTGAACTGATATCTGATCGGATCCAAGCTTAACAGTAACTTGTTTGAAGGGATAAAGTCGAACTGATATCTGGTCGGATCCAAGCTTCAGAACAACTTTTGGAGATACCAAATACTTTGTTGAGGATTGTAATGACTTAACCGGAGGTTAAGGGGTCTTGTTTGTTGGTTTCTAGTAGTCTGGAGGCAAACTCAAACTCGAGAGTTTGTAGTTTTGTTGGGGAAATAAACCTTGTTGAAGATAATATTCAACAATCTGCAAAGGAGGTATTCTCTAGAAAGGAACTCTATAAGACTTCTCTTTTTTCTTTTTGACCAACTCAGCTGGAGAGAGGGTTTTCAAGAGATTAGAACTTTGGCTGAGGATCTCATGAATCCAAGTTTGTGGGGATAATGTGATTGATGTAATTCTATGAGACATCCATGAAATTGGCCTTGTGGGGATTTGCAGACATTTTGAATTCTGTCAGAGTGACAAATCTTTTACTGATAGATAAACTGATGAGATTCGGGACATAGTCGTACGCTTTAATCTCTAACTTTTTCTTGGACCATCTTTTCAGATTTTCAGTCCAACGAGATACCCATTTTTGGCCAAGCTGCCCTTTCAGTTTTTCAACTTGTCGGGTGTACAATCTTTTGCGTATATCACTAATTTTTGCCCGAACCATTTGGTTCGTTGGGATGCCCTTATTTTTCCTAGGTATGTCAACCTAGAGGGTCTCTTTTCATGCGTAGCATTTTCTGACTATGTCTGTGTTCGTAGAGTGTGGAGAATTGTCACTGTTTGTGGTAGCACGTGTTGTAGAAATGCCAGAAATTAATTGTTCGATCGCATGTGATCTTTCATATGTGGAAGCCTGTTTTCCCCTAGAGTCAGTCTAGTGAACTTGATGTTTGAAGTTTGTATCTTTTCGAAGAACTGTCGTGGAAGAATCTGAAGACATGATACTGACACCATCTGATATTACTAACACAGACAAACAAATTGGAGGTACGGAAGATCTTTTAATCAAATCTCTAAGAACTACCATGGAAGGATCCGAAGACATGATACTAACACCAACTGATACTACTGGAACAGACAAGCAATTTGGTATTACCGAAGATCTTTTGGTCGAGTCTCAGAATTTTCTAAGAACTGTCATGGAAGGATCCGAAGACATGATACTGACACCATCTGATATTACAAGCAATTTAGTGGCACCAAAGCTCTTTTGGTTGAGTCTCAGAAATTTTCAAGAATTTTTGTGGAAGGATCCGAAGACATGATACTGACACCATATGATACTACTGGTACAGACAAGAAATTTGGTGGTACCCAAGATCTTTTGATCAAGTCTCTAAGAGTTGTCATGTAAATATCCAGAGACATGATACTGACACCATCTTATACTACAAGAAATTTGGTGGTACCGAAGATCTTTTGGTCGAGTCTCAGAGTCTTCTAAGAACTGTCATGGAAGGATGATACTGACACCATCTGATTTTACTGGCACAGATAAGCAATTTAGCATTATCGAAGGTCTTCATAGTGGATTTTGTTTAAACCCACGATTAACGTAATATTTCCCCTCAATTGATTCATATAGAGATCTGCCCCCTGGTTATTTAACATTTCTTTGAGAGATTCTTTGGATCTCGACTGTACTACCCCATATTTGTTGGATAATGATCATGTTGTGCCCCTTGATTGTGAGACATTTGTCATTGGAGGCGTCTTTTCATTTGAAGAGACTCTGTTTATTGAGAGAGTTATTGTTCACTGGATATCCATCATGCGACTTTCTCTGTTTGTCAAACAGTTAGCCATATGTAAACAGTGGTATTCAAACAATGCAAAGTTTATGTTTGTCTTGAGAAAAAATTTGAAAAATGCATTTATAAAGAGCAACAAAAATTTGTAACAATATGAGTTCAACTCATGGTTTACAATAAGCCTTACAGGAGTCAGGATACCTTTTACAACAATATCTTTTTGAACTAACCTATGATTCAATTAGGACTTTTAAAGGGTTGTAACGCGGCCTAGTTCATGGTTTAAGAAACAAAGGACAAGGCTCAAGTTTATTTGTACCCAGTCCGTTTCCCATAATGTTCTCCAATCGTAAACTCAGTCGGTCGCGCGCTTATCTCTTACTAGAATCCGTAATGATATTTTGGTGATGATTGAGATACTGTAAATTTATTTGGGAAGGCAGTCATTTTGGTAACATTTTTCATGTTGTCGAGGATTTATAGTGACCTCTTTTTTATCTATTATCCCTAACTTTTTCCTGACTGTTTTTATTTTGAGATTACAATCAGCGGGATGCCCCTGTTTTTTTTAAGTCTCCTTCATAGGTTTTGACCTAGCTGGCTTTTCTTTTGAGAGATAATGACTGCCTATCCTATTGGGACCCATCACCATCTTTTGACTTGGAAGGTTATTTTCGTTGTGAAGTGACATCTTGCGACTGAATGCGCACTTGGATTAGCTGAGAAACTACCCTGCCCCAGGTTATGATTAAAGGTTTTAGTTTGTGCGGAAAATAAAACTCCTTCTTCTTTGGCTCAAAGGGGTTGACTAGGGATTATCTTCCTTATAACTCCACTATTTTAGTATTTGAAACAACGCATGTACATCGTCAGCAAAGTCTGTCCAAAATCATAATGTATAAGATTATGGTATTATTTTCGTCATCCTCCCTCTAAAGGCTTATGGCTTGTAGTTGAGAGTTGAATATCATACAAAAAGAGGTAAGAGCATAATTTCAATATAGTGAAAACGAATGGATTAACTCAAGACAAACATATGCAATGCATTAATGAGAACAACCAAAGTTTAACATAAGGGTCAATGTTTAAACAAACAAAGAAATTACAACTGGAAATTCGACTGAACAAAAAATTTTCCGCCTAAACTTTGTTACTTCAGATGATGTTTCTTCGAGGGGTGACAAAAAAGCTCCATTTGACTGACTTGTGTAAATTCCAAGACTCCCCCGTCGATCAGGTGTTGAATTTTGTTTTTCAATGCCCAACAGTGGTCGGTGTCGTGCCCACGATTGTTGGAATGGTACATGCATCTTTCATCATGTTTGTAGTGGTGAGAAGAACTATTAGGTTTTTGAGAAGGCTCCCTCAATACAACCATATTTGCTTCCAATGCATAATGCAATGCTTGAGTCAAGGACATGTTGATCTCGGTAAATTTTATTTTATGCGTATCTTGCTTACGGGGGCCACCGTGGAGTGGTTGGCGAGGTCGTTGTTGGATTCTTGGTGTAGTAGCCATTTTGAAAGGCGTCCTCTCGACCAAACCAACTTCTTGTTTTATCAGAGGCTGATTAGTGACTCGATCCCTAATCTTGACAGTTTGTTTCATTTCATCTTGATGAAGCTTGTTGACAAGAGCTCTTAGCTCTTCTTGTCCCCGAGCTAACTTTTGGATAAGAGTCATCTGCCCCAACATCTGGATTCTCATTGTTTCCATCTCAGCTTGCAATTGCCTCAACTGGCCATCCTTGTCGCTTCCAGGATTCTTCTCGGTTATGCTCTCAATGAGGAGTGCTTTCACTTAGTCTTGCCCCTTGGATATATTCAGTAACAAATCTTGAAGCTGATTATTTTGGGTCTGAAGATTTTGGACAGTTTGTTCGAGAGCCATTTTTACTGAAATAAACAGCAAGCAGATGAGAAAACCTGTATGGGGAAAACCTGTCATGATATGATGCATGATGTGTGGATGCAATGTTTTCAAGGATCCCGCAGGGTAAACACAAGAAAATGTTAAAAGTTGGATTTTGATAATAACTTTGATTGAAGAACTTCGTATCGTTGATTGTCCTTCTACGAGAATCAAGCTCACCATATCGAGTGGTTTGTAGCCCTTGACTTAAGTTATCGTACTTTGGTTTTTGATGGTGTTTGGTCAGAGGAAAATAAATTCTCTCGCCCCTTGATTGACGAATGGTTCAACATAACCCTACATCACAAACCCTTGAGATCCTTGAAATAGTTATTAAAAATTTTATGGTATAATGTTATGTACAAGTATGCAAAGTAAGCAAGTTGTTATAATCATATACACACAAAGCAGACAAGTCCTTAGGTTTAGGCTTGTGTGAGGTTTGTTGGTAAGTACCCTCTTGAAGTTTAGTTGGCTCAACTTGTCCTAGTTAATAGTAATCGGGTTCTAAGGGATCTCAATATCAATGAATTTTCTTTTAGGCATTGTCTCAGCATAATCAATCTTTTCTTGCGGCCGAGATATCCCAAAAGTCCGATCTCAATGAGTGTAGTATTGAGTATCAACCAATTTTCAGCTTTCCACCGAAATCGGGTATCTCACTACGTCCTAATGGCCAAGTTTGTTCAATTAAGGTTCTAAAGTCAGATAGTGCTTATTTCGCAACAAATTGCTAGCTCATTTTGACTTGACGGGTGTAAAATCTTTATATATCCATGATTTTTTCCCGAACCCTTTTGGTTCATCGGGATGCCCTTATTTTTTCCTAGGCCAGTCAACCTAGCAGGTCTCTTTCATGTGTAGTATCTTTTGACTATGTCTGCGTTCACAGGGTGCGGAAAGTATTCACCGTCCATGGTGATAAGTATCATAGCACCGCCAGAAAATATCTTCTTGACTACAAATGGCCCTTCGTAGGTGGGAGTCCATTTTCCCCTAGGATCACCTTGCGCTAGGATGATGCGCTCTATTACCAAGTCACCGGCCTGATATACTCGATGCTTGACCTTTTTGTTGAAGGCTTTGATGATGCGCTTTTGGTACATCTGACCATGGCAAATAGCCACAAGCATTTTCTCGTCAATCAAACTTATCTGGTCTAGCCTAGTCTGAACCCATTCATCTTCGTCTAAACCCGCATCTTTCATAATCCTTATAGAAGGAATTTGGACTTTGACAGGTAGGACAACTTCCATATCGTAGACTAGAGAGAATGGGATTGCCCTAGTTGATGTACGGACTGAGATACGATAGACATGAAGAGCGAATGGTAACATCTCATGGTAGTCTTTATATGTCACAATCATTTTTTGTATAATCTTATTAATGTTCTTATTGGAGGCTTCTGCTGTGCCACTCATCTTCGGTCGATACAGAGAAGAGTTATGGTGCTTGATCTTGAACTACGTGGAAAGTTTCGTGATCATAGTATTGTTCAGATTAGTACCATTGTCTGTGATAATCCTTTCAGGGATGCCATATCAACAAATAAGGTTATGCTTAATGAACCGGGCTACAACATTCTTGGTGATGGAGGCAAATGAGGCTGCTTCAACCCACTTTGTAAAATAATCGATGGCGATGAGGATGAAACGATGTCCGTTAGAGGTAGTAGGTTTAATTTCTCCAATCATATCAATGCCCCACATTGCAAATGGCCAAGGAGAAGTCAAGACATTCAGAGGAAATGGAGGTACGTGTACTTTGTCAGCATAGATTTGGCATTTGTGACAAGTTCTGAAGTGATGATGGCATCAGTTTCCATAGTCGACTAATAATAACCCGCTCTCAAAATCTTCTTAGCCATCGTATGTACGCTGGAGTGAGTACCAAAGACACCTTCGTGTATGTCCTCCATAATTTTCTCAACTTCCTTCTTTCCCACACAATGAAGCAAAGTTGAATCATGGTTGCTCTTGTACAAAATTTCGTTGCTCAAGAAGAACTTAGCAGAGAACCTCCGTAGGAATTTCTCGTTATTGATAGATGCTCCCTCAGGGTACTCTTGAGCCTCGAGATATCTCTTCACTTTATAAAACTAAGGCTTCTCTTCTACTCTGTCAGTGTCAAACTTGTAGAAATGTGCAAGTTCATCTAGTATCTCAATAGTAATTTGAGGGGCCTCGTTGTTCCATCTGACTTTGAACATAGACGACATGGTCGCCAATGCGTTTGCTAACTGATTCTCTTGTCGTGGGATATGCTCAAAAGTGATTTCCTTGAAGTATGGAATTAATGTTAACACATGCTCCCGATAAGGAATGAGATTTAGGTGCTTCGTATCCCATTCTCCCTTAATCTGACTGATGACTAGGGCTAAATCCCCATACACATCTAAGAACCTGATCCTCATGTCAATAGCAGCTTTGATACCCATGTTGCATGCTTCGTATTCATCCATGTTGTTGGTACAATCAAAGTAAAGTCTGGAGCTGAAGGGCGTATGGAAACCCTTAGGGGAAATAATCACAACACCAATTCCATTACCAAGCGCGTTAGAAGCTCCATCAAAAACCATAGTCCATCAGGATCCTGGCTCAGGTCCTTCATGCGGTCCAAGTTCTTCACAATCTGTAACTAGCATAATATTCTCATTCTGGAAATCAAAATTCAAAGATTGGTAGTCGTCTACGACTTGATGCACCAAACGATCTTCCAGTACACTTCCTTTGATAGCCTTCTGAGTGGTGTACTGAATATCGTATTCATTTAAGACCATTTCCCATCGGGCTATCCTTCCAGAGAGAGCTTGTTTCTCGAATATGTATTTGATGGGATCCATTTTAGAGATCAACAAATTAGTATGGGTCAACATATTATATCTTAGTCGGAGAGCATCACATGCCAAAGCGCAACAAGTTTTCTCCAGCAGTCAGTATCTTGTTTCACAGTCGACAAACTTTTTGCTAAGGTAGTATGTTGCATGCTCTTTTCGACCAGACTCATCATGCTGGCCCAACACACACCCCATTGAGTTCTCTAACACTGTGAGGTACATGATCAGAGGTCTTTCTTCAACCAGTGGCATCAGAATTGGAGGTTCTTACAAGTACTCCTTGATTTTGTCAAAGGATATCTGGAAATCCCCCTTCCACTTCACTACCTGATCTTTCTTCAGTAACTTGAAGATTGGCTCACAAGTAGCGGTCAGATGGGAAATAAATCAGGCAATGTAATTCAGTCGTCCCAAGAAACCTCTGACTTCCTTTTCAGTACAGGGATCTGGAATTTATTTAATGGTTTTGACCTTGGAGGGATCAACTTTAATACCTTTACCACTGACGATGAAATCCTGGAGCTTACCAGATCATACCCCAAAGGTGAAATTTTTTGGATTCAACCTTAGCTTGTACTTTTTCTATCTCTCAAACAATTTGTGTAAATGGTCAAGATGTTCTTCTTCAGTCTAATATATGGCTATCATGTCGTCAACGTAGACCTATATCTCGTGGTGGATCATATCATGAAACAAATCTAACATGGCACGTTGATATGTTGCGCCAATGTTCTTCAAATCGAAAGGCATAACCTTGTAACAGAAAGTGCCCCCACTGTGTGATGAAGGTGGTCTTCTCCGTGTCTTCAGGTGCCATCTTGATCTGACTATAACCCGAGAAAACATCCATGAAGGAGAAAACTTTATGTTAAGTTGTGTTATCGACCAGAACATCAATATTTGGAAGCAGAAAGTCATCCTTAGGGCTTTCCCTATTCAGATCCCTGTAGTCTACACACATACGTACCTTACCTTCTTTCTTTGGTGCCAGAACCACATTTGTAACCCATTGAGGATATGATGTAACAACCAAGAAACCTGTGTTGAATTGCTTCATAATCTCAACCTTGATCTTCTCCGACATCTCGGGACACATGCGACGAACCTTCTTCTTTATCAGAGAACAACCCTCTTTCATCGGTAGGCGGTGAACTACAATATTGGTGTCGAGCCTTGGCATTTCTTCGTACGACCAAGGAAAGATTTCAACATAGTCATGCAACATCCGGATCAACCTGTTCTTGACAATGCCCTCTATGTTGGCGCCTATCTTCATTTCTTTCCTGTCTATTTCAATACCCAAGTTTATGACTTCAACTGGCTCTTCATGCGGTTTAATAGCCCTTTCCTCTTGCACTAACAGTCTGGAAAGTTCTCCAAGTATTTCACAATCTTCCTCACCTTCATCCTCGGCTTGGTAGATCGGATTTTCAAAGTCATAAGTGGCAATGGTAGAATTGTTATCAACGGGATCCATAATGGATGTGGATTTGCAATTTGTTATGTGGGTGTGTGTAAAAGAAAGACGACAAGCACAAAATTTGAATGCAAAGTGTCCAATGCTTTATTTAATGAAGATATGTTTATGAAATGACAACCCTTAACAAATGGGCCATTGTGCCCCGGGTAAGACACAAGGCTTAAAGTCATTGTTTAAAACAAATTACATAACCAAAACTTTGAAAGTAATAAAACAGAAAGTAACTATTACTCCTGGCTAAAGGAGATTGATTTAATGTCTTGAGTCTTCCAGTTGTTGAGCCCGTTGCTGATGGTCGAAAAGATCCAACTTTCAAGGTCATAGTGTGATACGGTGGGGAAATTGACTTGGTGTTTTTCGTTTTATCGTAATTGTTGCGGGTAGCAAGAGTCTTCACCGACTTTTATTTTATCCAATAAAGGAAAGGGTGAAAAGAACAGGAAAGACCTTTTGAGAATTTTCTTGAGTCCGGGAGGTAGGTTATGAATAGGGAAGGTGTTAGCACCCTTTTCATCTGTAGTTGTCTACGGGCTCTTAGTTGCTAGCTCATTTTGAAATGCTTTGAGAAATGTGTTTGTGTTTATTTTGAAAGTATTTTTGAAATGTTCCTTTATTTAGGTGAACTTTATAATGATTCTCGTCTTTATAAGAATGTATACAAAGTGTTGACTTTTGACAATATTTCATGAAAGTGTTGGTGTTTTTGAAAGATGTTTTGAAATGTTGTGAGAAAGAAACTATGAACGTTCTACCTACTCAAAAAGTCTTTGTTCATTTCCTCATCCTTTAGATATTTCTATCTTATCATTGATTTGTAAGAAGCTCTATCACTGGATGTGAAGGGACAGACGTGGGTCGTCGTACAGTCATAGAAAGCAACATTGTAGGATACCTTAGCAATTTGTTGTAAAGGTCTAAGATATTTTACCGAAGGCAATGATGAAGGGTCATCGAGGGACTACGATCTTGTATTCGAGAGTTTTTGCTAGAGTATCTCACGTTCAAGGGACATGACTGTTTATTCTAAGAAAACAAGTGTGGGTTAACCCTAGAGGTGTCAGTGTGCAAAGTGCTTTAATTTTATGCACTTGTCTTGAATTATAATTTTCTAGTTGTTGATTTTATGTCTTGTCATACAAACCCTAATTTCTAGCAATAATATTTGAAAGTGGTAAATTGCGGAAATTTAAAGTTCTACGCTATTACATCATTTGGGAGATGGGGATACAAATTAAAAATGGAGGATGAAAGAAATTAAAACATAATTACTATTACAACCATATTTAATATTACAAAATAAAATTAACAAGAATATAAAGGCCATGTTCAAGAAAAGAGAATTGTTTGTGTTTTTTTATGGATGAAAAAGGTTTAATATTAACCTAATTAACTAATTAATTTTAATCACAAAAATAGTTAATTAATTTCTTAATCAAAACCTAATTATAAGTTAAAAAATAAAATTAAATAAGACTAAGTCTAATTTAGTTTTAATTCTAAAAGAGATTAATTTAATTAAAAAAATGTCTTTGTTTTGGTGTTTTATTTATAAAAATAAATAAGATGAAAATAAAAATAGAAAATTATTTTTAAAAAAGTATTTTTTAATATTTTTGGGTTAAAATAAAATAATAAAATAAATAAATAATTAAAGGTGAATAAAATATATAAAGAATATAAAAATATTGGGCCTAGGTGTTAGAAAGTAAAAAGGGTGTATAAACTAGCAAACAGGGAGTCCACGGCCAATATGTGTTTTTTGTTTGAAATCAGAAAATAATAATAAAAAGAAAATGGGCAAGGTTATTAGAAAGTGAAATGGGGGGGGGGGGGGGTATGGGTGAGAAAAACAAATAATTCTAGGCCCAAAGTCAGGAGGCCCAGGCGCCTATGTTGATCAGGTGTGGTTGATTTCTTGAGGTGTACCATGCACTTGTTTATGTGGGGTGCTGGATTTGATTGTTCAATGATCAAATGGTATTGATATGAAGTCGATGGTATGCACGCCTTGCTTGTATGCAAAAAATATGAAATAAACAAATAAATGAAATACAAAAGGGTACCACTGGGGCTCGAACCTACGTCCTTATAGATCAAAGCCTTACACGCGCTCTCTCTGCCACTAAGGTGGTTGTTTCATCTGTGTATATAACAACTATTAATAAATTTAAAATAAACCAAGTTTCCAAAATTTGAACTTTATCTTCAACCATCACGCGCGTAGGGATGAACACCAACATTATCAAAACTGTAACTTCTTAATTTCTCAATCATTTTCAAAATTATAAACATGAAAGCTATTCCAAATTTCATCATGATTTCAGTCATATAAATAACTAAAGCTATAAATCAAAGATGAGCATGAATTTAAAATAGTACCAAATTCTGACCTAATTTTTCAGGAAGTTCAAGTTCAAAATTCTCACTACTCAGGCAACATAAATGAATTCTAAGGACATGGTTAGTTTCAGGGCTATGATGTCTACATTTTATCTTCACAAATGGAAACCAAATGATGCCTATATAAAGAGTTCAAAAGTCGGAAAACTCACCTTGAAAAATGGAATTCGTGTTTTGAGTTTAAGCTTGTTTCAAGATGTTGTAATGATTAGGTTAGCTTCCTTGAACCTCTAGTAAGCTAATGCAATGCTTAACTTGAGTTGAGAGTGGTTAAAATGGTCTGGAGAAATCCAACTGCAATGTTTTGTTTTTGAGTTTGGACAATGGTGAAAAGGGGGTTACAATTAGGAAACAAGGATTAGGATGAGTTGTATTTGATGTATGGAAGCTTTTAGAATGATTTTAAGGGAAAACACACTAGTAGATTTTGTGTTTGGATTTCAAAGTCAGAAATGACAAGTTTTTGTTCTTGTGTTGCAATTTCTTATTTGAGAGAGAATTGGGGTGTTTGAGGATAGTTCTTCTCATGAGTCCTTAACTGCCTTGACGCATAAGCAACTACCTTACCATTCTGCATAAGCACACCTCCTAAACCCATCTTAGAAGCATCACAATACACCACAAAAGGCTCTCCTGGATTAGGCAACGTCAAAATTGGAGCCGACGTCAACCTCTTCTTCAATCCCGTAAAACTTTCTTGGCACTGAACATCCCACACAAACGCTCTACCTTTACAAGTTAACTTAGTCAATGGAAGTGACAACTTAGAAAAACCTTCGATAAACCTTCTATAATAACCAGCTAATCCCAAGAAGCTTCTGATCTTAGTTGTTGACCTCGGAGTTTCCCATTGCAACACAACATCAACCTTCGATGGATCTACAACAATGTCACTACCTGAAATCACATGACCAAGAAAACTAACCTCTTTTAACCAAAATTCACACTTGGACAGCTTTGCATACAACTTCTTCTCTTTCAAAACTTGCAATACTACTCTTAAGTGTTCTGCATGCTCCTCTTCTGACTTAGAGTAAATCAAAATATCATCAATGAACACTACTACGAACCGATCCAAATAAGTATGAAATATACGATTCATATATTCCATGAATACTCCCGGCGCATTAGTAACACCGAAAGGCATCACCGAATACTCGTAATGTCTATAACGCATTCTGAAAGCCGTCTTCTGAATATCTTCATCCTTCACTTTAATTTGATGGTAACCCGACCTTAAATCAATCTTACTAAACACACAAGCATACACCAATTGGTCCATTAAGTCATCTATTATTGGAAGCGGATACTTGCTCTTAATCTTCACCTTATTCAACTGTCTATAATCAATACAAATCCTCATACTTCCATATTTCTTCTTCACTAACAGCATTGGAGCACCCCACGGTGATACACTTGGTCTTAAAAACTTCTTCTCAAGTAACTCTTCCAATTGCTTCTTTAACTCTGACAATTCAAATGCAGACATCTTGTATGGTGCCATAGACACAGGTCTGATACTAGGTACAAGATCAATTGCAAATTCAACTTCCCTCTCCGGCGGTACATCAGGAATTTCATCAGGGAAAACTTCAAGAAATTCACACACCACCTGCAATTCCTCAATTATAGCTTGAGTCTCTACAGATAGCAACACCATCAACGAGAACATTTGTGCTTCCTCTTGTATCAATTTCCTCAATTGTCTAGAAGACAACATACCATCTTCCTCTTCTTCAGGAGTAGAAAACTTCACCGACTTGTCATAACAGTTAATATGAACACATTTATGCTCAAACCAGTTCATACCCAGAATCACATCCAAACCTCTTAACGGTAAACAAACCAAATCAAATACAAATCCGATTACAAATCCGATTAAAATCATTATTCTCAGACTGGTCAATCCCAACTATCAAATCTACCAGTTTCACATCCAACTTCTGATCTTCTCTGATACTGTCTAGAAATTCATTATTAATCTTCAACATACCCAACATAACACTCTGTGGAGTAACCTCGCAAACTAATCTCATATCTCTTAACTCCTCAATTAATTCCAACTCTTTAATCATCATTGCTGACATATGTAAATTCTTTTGACTCAATGCATCAGCTACCACATTTGCTTTTCTTGGATGATAATTCAAATCGAAATCATAGTCCTTTAACAATTCCAACCATTTCGTCGCCTCATATTCAGCTCTTTCTGATCAAACAAATACTTCAAACTCTTATGGTCACTAAACACTTCAAATCTAGAACCATAAAGATAATACCTCCAAATCTTCAATGCAAAAACTACTGCAGCAAGCTCTAAATTATGCGTAGGATAGTTCTTCTCATGAGTCCTTAACTGCCTTGACGCATAAGCAACTACCTTACCATTATGCATAAGCACACCCCCTAAACCCATCTTAGAAGCATCACAATACACCACAAAAGGAACTCCTGGATTAGGAAATGTCAAAATCGGAGTCGACGTCAACCTCTTCTTCAATTCCGTAAAACTTTCTTGGCACTGAACATCCCACACAAACGCTCTACCTTTACAAGTCAACTTAGTAAATGGAAGTGACAACTTAGAAAACCCTTCGATAAACCTTCTATAATAACCAGCTAATCTGAAGAAGCTTCTGATCTCAATAGCTGACCTCAGAGTTTCCCATTACAACACAGCATCAACCTTCGATGGATCTATAACAATGCCACTACCTGAAATCACATGATTAAGAAAACTAACCTCTTTTAACCAGAATTCACACTTGGACAACTTTTCATACACCTTCTTCTCTTTCAAAACTTGAAATACTACTCTTAAGTGTTCTGCATGCTCCTCTTCTGACTTAGAGTAAATTAAAATATCATCAATGAACACTACTACAAACTGAAATAAGTATGAAAGATACGATTCATATATTCCATGAATACTCCCGGCGCATTAGTAACACCGAAAGGCATCACCGAATACTCGTAATGTCCATAACGCTTTCTGAAAGTCGTCTTCTGAATATCTTCATCCATCACATTAAATTGATGGTAACCCGACCTCAAATCAATCTTACTAAACACACGAGCATCCACCAATTAGTCCATTAAGTCATCTATTCTTGGAAGCAGATACTTGTTATTAATCGTCACCTTATTCAACTGTCTATAATCAACACAAAGCCTCATACTTCCATCTTTCTTCTTCACTAAAAACACTGGAGCACCCCACAGCGATACACTTGGTATGACAAACTTCTTCTTAAGTAACTCTTCCAATTGCTTCTTTAACTCTGACAATTCATATGTAGACATCCTATATGGTGACATAGACACAGGCCTGGTACCAGGTACAATATCAATTGCAAATTCAACTTCCCTCTCCGGCGGTACATTAGGAATTTCATAAGGGAAAACTTCAGGATATTCACACACCACTTGCAATTCCTCAATTATAGCTTGAGCCTCTACAGATAGAAACGCCATCAACGAGAACATTTGTGCTTCCTCTTGAATAAATTTCCTCAATTGTCTAGAAGACAACAAACCATCTTCCTCTTCTTCAGGAGTAGAAAACTTCACCGACTTGTCATTACAGTTAATATGAACACAGTTATGCTCAAACTAGTTGATACCCATAATCACATCCAAACCTCTTAACGGTAAACAAACCAAATCAAAAATAAAGTCTCTATCGAAGATCGACAAGGGACACTTCAAACACACAGAAGAAGTAGTCATTGACCCCTTGGTGGAGTATCAACGACCATTTATCCATTCAAAGAAGACAACATAAGACCTAATCTTTCAACATAATAAGCAAAAATAAAATAATGCGTAGCACCAGTATCAATAATAGTAATTAAAGGAGTACTATTAATGAAACATGTACCTCTAATAAGTCCATCCTCAACAGTTGTTTGATCCTCAACCAAAGCAAACACTTTACCACTTGACTGAGCCCTCTTCGGATTCGGACACTGAATACCAATGTGCCCTTCTTCTCTATAGTTGAAACAAATCACATTCTTGTGTTCACACTCAGATACAACATGTTCGTTCTTACCACAACGGTAACATCTCTTCACTTCAGCAGTGCACACACTACTCTTGTGCCCAGGTTTCCCACACTTAAAGCAAATCACACCAGCAGGAGCATCTCCCCCACTAGTCCTCTAACCATGAGCAACTTTCTATTTACCTTTACCAGCTGGGGCATCATAAGGATTACCACAATTATGTTGGTGCTTACCCCTCTTCTCACTGATAATCTTGTAATGAGCATTATTATCTTCCTCATAAATCCTGCAGCTATCAACCAAATCAGCAAAGACACGGATTTTATGATATCCAACTGCTTTCTTAATCTCCGGGTGCAACCCGTTCTCAAATTTAATACACTTTGAAAACTCAGCATTTTTCTCAGCGTAATGCAGATAAAACATAGCCAAATCAGCAAACTTGGCAGCATACTCAACAACTGACAGATTTCCTTGCTTCAACTCAAGGAACTCATTTTCCTTATTACCACGGACATCTTCAGGAAAATACTTTCTCAAAAACTCTCTACGGAACACAGCCCAAGTGACATTCTCACCTGCAGCTTCCAACTTCTGACAAGTCTCTAGCCACCAGTCATCAGCCTCGACTGTTAGCATATGAGTCCCATAGCGAACCTTCTGTGCTAGAATGCAGTTCATCACGCGAAAGATTCTCTCAATATCTTTCAACCATTCCAATGCTCCATCAGAATCATACTTTCCCATGAACGTAGGTGGATTCTCTCTCTAGAAAGTCCCCAAGCTACGAGATCCAGCATTCCCGTCAGCATTCGGCTGATTTTCCATTGCATGAGCCATTTCTTCTAAAGCAGTAGCAAGTGCAGCATCATTCCTTCCAGCCATCTCAACTTCTCACAACAACATAAACAATGATTAGAACTCAGATAACAATAATCGACTGTTATGAAGAAGTGAAAAACACAAGAAGGGGGGTTGAATTGTAAAACTTGAAATCAAATGCAGACAACACGTTATTTTTATCCTGGTTCGTTTGATCTCAAACTACTCCAGTCCACCCGTCAAGGTGATTTCGCCTCTCTCCAACGAGGTCTTAATCCACTATATTCAACTGAATATTACAACTGCTTTAACAACTACTAAAGCCTTCTTGAGTCTAAACCACAGACCAATTTCTCAAGGAAATTATTTCTTACAGATAAATGAATACTATGTGTGTTGAGTGTTTTCTACAAAAACTTTATATCACAACTGTGATAATACACAAATTTAGCTTATGTGAAACTAGGATGCTATAACTATAGAGTAAGCAATTTGAGAGATATAGCAAACTGTATGAGTGAGGATGATGATGATTTGCTTTAGGCGTGTAAAGAGTTGTAGAGCATTAGCCGATACATTTCTCACTGTCTTGTTTTTATAGCCTTGGAAAAGATACGTTGTAGTCAATTATTCCATTTCAATGCCCATTACGTTATTTCCATATTGAGAAGATCTTTGTCTTGGAATGCAGCCGTTGGTAATAAAGAGTCTTGAATGCACAGTACCGTTGTCAATTCAGCGTGTTATTGGCTTTGGCTTATTCTGACGCTTCTAAGTGCTGATGATATTGTTTTGGTCTTGATCATAGTTTAGAGTATATTAAGCGCAAATCTGATCATCAAGCTTCAGCGTAAGCACATGCTTTGATCTTCTAATGCTGGCATATGATATTTCATCTTCTGATGCTGATGTTGACATTCTTATGCTGATATTCATCAGAGTTTCTGCAAATGCACAATATAATTTTTAGGTAGCATATATGTCTCATATGAATTATACAATTTATTTAATCTTGCATTTTATTATCATCAAAACTCTAACTTAGGGTAGTAGATTCAAACTTTGTTCTAACAATCTCCCCCTTTTTGATGATGACAGAAACCGGATTTTTTTCAATTGAAATTTAAAGAAAAAAGAATCATAGATAACCAAATAATAAATTGTATCAGAGATAAATATAAAGTTATCAAGGATAAGAAGATAGGGAATAAAAAATATCAGAGTTATGATCAGAAAAACTCCCCCTGAGTTTATTACTTCCCTTTAGTTCCATGAGTCCTTTAGCATCAGATCTTTATTGAACTTTCTTTGAGCATCAGATCTTTCCTTTGCCAGAGCAGAGCTTCAGTGTATTGGAGTTCATCAGATTCTTGTACCTGTAAGCTTATGCAGAACAAAGAAACATTCAAGTATATCAGAGTGTTAGAATGTTTGAGACTTTTGTCTCAGTAATCCGTTATTGAAAAATATCATTCTTTCTCCCCCTTTTTGTCAGCAATCAAAAAGTGTAAATAATTTAAAGTTAAAAACGATCAGTTGCAGAAAAACAATTGCATTCAGTTCAGAGCTCAGAAAATATTACAGATAACATGTAAAGAAAACAATGAAAACATCAAGAAACACAATCTAAGGAGCGGGTGGAAGGCGTGTGAACAGAGCTTCTAGCATGTTCTTAATCTGATAAGTGGTTTCCTTCTGCTGATGCACCATGCTGGCTACTGAGTCAATCTTACTATCCTGAACATCCATCCTTTCCTTCATTCGTTGATCATTCTCAGCCATTCTTTCCCGCAGTCTAAGATCATTTTGCTTCAGCTCTTCAAGAGTTTGCCTATCCAATGCAACTTGAGAGGTGTCAGAATCAGGATGCTTCTGAGAGCTTTCTGTAAAAACTTCTTCTTGACTCAAATCTTCAGCTGGAATCGTATGTTCTTCTTCTGGTTGAACTGTTGAAGTTGGACGCTTTTCAGACCAAGGCTCACTGTCCAGATGAAGAACTTCATCCTTCAGCAGCTGACTCAAAACTGGACCTTCCATTTCTTTCAGCAGTTTGCTGAAGTTCTGCTGAGCCTGTCAATAGCTTTGGTCCTGCAGCTTAAAGGTTTCAGCGTATACCCATCTTCTGAAGAGTATTCAGAGGTGGTCTAAAACAGCGGGATCAATCACTTCTAGACTAGCCTGTTTTAGAGAAGAAATCCACTTCTGCAAATCTGTTTCAAAATTCAAGATGCTAGAACCAACATCTGGTTGTTTGGGTTTGGGAATGGCAGTTTTATTGATAATGGCAGCAAGGCGTTCAAGGACTGTTAGATCAATGAAGGTCTTGTTGTGGTCATCTGGATTTTGCTTGGGTGAGGGAGTAGGAGAATCATAAATAATTATTGGACTGTGTGGAGGGTTTGGAGGAGTTGTTTCTGGTGAGGATGGTAGTTGAGGTATGTTCACAGTTGTACCACAAGGCAGTTGAACTGCCAAGGGTTGTGGTTCAGGAGACTCAGAGGTTTGTGCCTCAGGGTTTTGTGTCTCAGGTTGAGGTTCAGGGGGTTAAGTCTCAGAGTGTTGAGACTCAGGCTGTGGATATGATCCGTGTTGAGGTGAAGATGGATTAAGTTCTGGTTGTGGAGATGGAGGTTGTGTAATTTCTGGTTCTGGTGAAAGTGGATCTTCTGGTATTGGTGAGAGTGTAGTTTTTGGTTGTGGTGAATGGGGAGTTTCTGGTTGAGGATTTGGATTTTCTGTATGGGGAGTGGAAGAGTGTTGATTTATTTCAGAAAGAACTTCTTCAAGTTCTGGTTCTGTTGAGGTTGTAGGTTTTGGATTATGAGGTTTGGCGCGGGATCTTCTGAGGGTTAATGACTCAGAAGGGTCAAACTCAGGTTCAGTATCATCAATGGTTGGAATGGGATTTGGGATTTCAAATGAAGTTGGGGTTGGAATAAATGTTGGAACAGCAGATGAATTTAAAACATTAACAGAAGACAGATTACCTCTCTTCTTTGGGGTCTACTGAGATGATCCTTCTGATACAGCCTTTCTCTTCTTAGTCTTCTTCAGAGTAACTTCTGGTGTTTGCTGGTGCAGATCTTTAATGTTCAGAGTGGGATCTGTGCCATAAGCCTTACAAGCATCCAAGTATCTGAGAATAATGACTGGTTTAGAGTCAATCTTAGAGAATATAGGAAAGTCGTCCAGAGGGACTCTTCTGCTGGTGATTTCAGCATGAGGAGTGACGCTGGGCTCCTTCCTTATGTTCTCTATCAGCTTCATCTTCTTCAGATTCTTGGCATTCAGCTACTTGCCAACAGAAGGTTCTATAGAGCTTATTTCCTGTGCCTCTGTCAGGTATTCGATCAGCCTATTCTCCGTTAGAATATTTGATATCAATCTGCCGAAGGGTATCCAATCCCTTTTAGTCCTTTCTTCTTCTCTAGTCTCCTTGACGATGGTCCTCATATGGTTGAACAGAAGATGAGCTAGATTAATCTTTACCTTCTGATTAATAAAATAGATCAGAAACTAATGATCTATGTTTATATAATCAGGAGAGCTTGTAGGCTTCCTGTGATTGAAACAACCCAGAATAATCTTTGCCCAAATTCTGTGCTGATCTTTCAAGTCTCTTATTTTGCTGGAGGGAACCCCATGAGTGAAAATCACTCTTGCAATAACAGCAGCATTTGAGCATCTTTCTGCCATGTCAATACAGCGGATACCACCACCAGTGTATCCAATCAGCCTTGCAATGTGATCTTCAGTAATCACAATCTTCTTTCCCATGATATACGAAGTAACATGATGAGTTGAGGAAGACGCATGTATCCAGAATTCTTTAACCAAAATGGGGAACGTTGGACCCACCAACCTATCAAAGTACCTTTCCCAACCTTGTGCCTTAATTTCTTCAGACAAATCAAAGCCATTTTCCTTCAAGCTGTTGAAATCCACTATCAATTCTGACAGAACTTCCAAGTTCTTGACCGGAGTGAGGAGCGTTCTGAAAGGAATCTGATACTGTTCAGAAGAAGCAACTTGCTGGGAACCTGCAGAAGGAGTGCTAGAGGATGCCATGTTCACACAAAGGGTTTTTTGAGAAAAAGCTTGAAAAGGGTTTCTTTGAGAAAGAAGATGAACACACAGTAAAACAAAGAAATGTTTTGAAGATTGTAAGTGACGGTAAAAAGTGAATAAATGATGTTTAAGGCGTTTAAATAGGTTTCAAAAAATTATTTTGAAAACATAAACATAAACGTTTCAAAAATAAATCATGATTACTTGCATTTAATGTTGGCTGATTTTAGGGGATTTAGAAAGATATTTGGAACGGTTACCCATGACACGTGTCTCAATGCATCCAATCAGCGCTTTGCCTTCTTAGAAGCGTGCACGCGTGTTCTGCCTCAGGAATTAGCTGATGACTGGATACACTTGTTTCATTTAGTGAACAACACATCTATCCTTGAAATGAGACGCTCAGATCTTTATGGATAGAGTCTGATACAATCTGCATGTCTATATTTCTGAAAGAAGATTGATCAGAAGTTCACAGTAAAATAAAACAAATTCCGAAGGTTAATATATAAAATTAAAACATTTTCACTCTGGGCAGAGCTTCATGCTGAGATGTTTCAGAATGAAGTTGAATCTATCTTCAGAAAGTGGTTTTGTGAAGATATCAGCCCATTGATGGTCTGTATCAATAAATTTTAAGTTTAAAATGCCTTTCTGAATATAGTCCCTAATGAAATGATGTTTTATTTCTATATGCTTAGCCCTAGAATGCAAAATTGGATTTTTACTTAAGCAAATGGCAGAAGTGTTGTCACAAAGTATATGAATGTTACTCTCAAATATCTGGAAGTCCTCAAGCTGACTTTTCATCCAGAGCATTTGTGTGCTGCATCCTGCTGCTATGTATTCAGCTTCTACTGTTGATAGCGCAATTGTGGATTGCCTTTTGCTGGACCAAGAGATTAGATTTTCTCCCAGAAACTGGCAGCTTCCAGAAGTACTTTTACGCTCTACTCTGTCTCCAGCAAAGTCAACATCACAGTAACCTACTAAGCTGTAATCACTATATTTTTTATAAAATAAACCCAGATTAGTAGTACCTTTCAGATACTTGAAAATTCGCTTAACAGCTGTTAAGTGAGATTCTCTAGGATCTGATTGGAATCTTGCACAAATGCATACACTGAATAAAATATTAGGCCTTGAAGCCGTCAGATAAAGAAGAGAACCAATCATACCTCTGTAGACCTTCTGTTCTACCTTTTTGCTTACCTCTTCTCTTTCCAGAATGCACGTGGGATGCATTGGAATCTTTGATGGCTTACATTCTGAGAGATCAAATTTCTTCAGAAGTTCTCTGACATATTTGCTCTGATGAATGTAAGTTCCCTCTCGAGTTTGATTGATCTGAATTCCTAGAAAGAACTTCAGTTCCCCCATGAGGCTCATCTCAAATTCTGCCTGCATACACTTAGCAAATTTTCTTCCAAGAGAAGGATTAGTAGATCCAAATATAATATCGTCAACATAAATCTGACACACTAAGATGTCATTCTTAACTGTCTTACAGAATAAGGTTGTGTCCACCTTCCCTCTAGTGAATTCCTTTTCTAACAGAAAGTTACTTAGTCTTTCATACTAAGCTCTGGGAGCTTGTTTCAGACCATACAGTGACTTCTTTAGTTTGAAAACATACTCTGGATTTTTGTACTTTCAAAGCCATGGGGTTGGTGCACATAAACCTCTTCTTCTATATAGCCATTTAAGAATGCACTTTTGACATCCATCTGATATAGAGTGATGCCTTTATTAACACAAAAGAAATTAAAATTCTGATAGATTCTAACCTGGCAACTGGAGCAAAGGTTTCTGTATAGTCTATCCCCTCTTGCTGACTATAACCTTGTGCTACCATTCGTGCTTTGTTTCTGATGACTTCACCTTGTTCGTTCAGTTTGTTTCTGAACACCCATTTTGTTCCAATGACGTTGAATCCTTTTGGTCTGGGAACTAGATCCCACATGTCATTTCTGGTGAATTGATTCAGCTCTTCTTGCATTGCCAGAATCCAGTCGTTGTCCAGAAGTGCTTCATCAATTGAAGAAGGTTCAATCAGAGAAACAAGTCCCATGAGGGATTCTTCAGAGTTTCTGAAGCTGGCTCTTGTTCTGATTGGATCTTCCTTTCTTCCTAAGATTGTTTCTTCTGGGTGATCCAAGCTGCTTCTGGGTAGTCTTTTCTGAGGTTGATCAACAGATGTTGCTGGATTGCTCGCAGTGCCTCTTTCTGATGTTGAAGGAGTGTCTTTGTTGAGAGCTTCTGATGACTTTTCTTCAGAACCTGTGAATTCAACTTCCATACCTGCAAAGACTTCATTCTGCTTTGACTTTTCAGAGTCAAGCTTATCATCAAAACGAACACTGATTGATTCTTCCACAATCTGTGTTTCTGTATTGTATACTCTGTACCCTCTTGAGCGTTCATAGTATCCTAACATAATACACTTATGTGCTTTAGAGTCAAACTTGTTCAAATAATTTTTTGTATTTAACATAAAACAAGTACATCCAAATGGATGAAAATATGAAATGTTGGGCTTTCTGTTCTTCCACAATTCATATGGAGTCTTTTCTAGAATAGGTCTTATGGAGATTCTATTCTGAATGTATCACGCTGTGTTTATTGCCTCTGCCCAGAAGATCTTAGCAACGTTTGTCTCATTGATCATGGTTCTGGCCATTTCTTGCAATGTTATGTTCTTTCGTTCTACAACTCCATTTTGCTGGGGAGTTCTAGGACAAGAGAAGTCATGCAGAATGCCTCTGTCATTAAAGAATGACTCAAAATCTTTGTTTTCAAATTCTCCACCATGATCACTTCTGACTTTAACGATTCTAAGATCCTTTTCATTCTAAACTTGGTTACAAAAGGTGACAAACACAGAGTGTGACTCGTCCTTGTGTCTTAAAAACTTTACCCATGTCCATCTGCTATAGTCATCTACAATTATTAACCCGTACTTCTTGTCACTGACTGAAGCAGTTTTAACTGGTCCAAATAAGTCAATGTGCAGAAGTTCTAATGGCTTAGAGGTGGAAACAACGTTTTTATATTTGAAAGTAGGTTTTGCAAACTTGCCTTTCTGACATGCTTCACACAGAGCATCTGAATTGAACTTCAAATTAGGAAGTCCTCTGACCAGATTGAGTTTGTTAATCTGAGATATTCTTCTCATACTAACATGCCCCAATTTTTTGTGCCAGATCCATTGCTCGTTGTTAACAGACAGAAGACATTTTAGATTCTGACTTTTCAGTTCAGAAAGTTTGATTTTATAAATGTTGTTTTTCCTCTTTCCATTGAATAGGATAGTCCCATCTTTCTGACTAACAACTTTACATGATTTTTGATTAAAGATTATATCATAACTGTTATCACTTAATTGACTTATGGATAATAGATTATGCATTAATCCATCTACTAATAGAACATTATTTATAGAGGGAAGATTTCCATTACCTATTGTTCCAGAGCCAATGATCTTTCCCCTCGGATTGCCTCCAAAGCCTACGTGGCCTCCAGGCTTAAGTTCCAGGCTTTGGAACATATGCCTTCTTCCCGTCATGTGTCGTGAGCAGCCAGAGTCCAGGTACCATGACTGGTGTTTCTGATTTGCTTCTAAAGATATCTGCAACATGTATTATTTTATCCTTAGGTACCCATATTTTCCTGGGTCCTGATTTGTTAGCTTTACCAAAACTCTGGTTGAAATTTGGTTTCACAGAATAATTATTACTAGTATATTTAATGTCATGTGTGTGACCATACACAAAGTGTGAATTCAGAGGAGTGCGTTTAATAATTAGATCCATGGCATTCTTTGGTGTAGGTACCTTACCTTGGTATCCTATTCCCTTTCTGCCGTTTCTGCTAACTCCATAGATCATTAAAGCCATTTTGCTTCTATCTATGCTTTTAGCAAGGAACTTCTGAAAGCTGTGATCATACTCCTTGATGATCTCATCAGCGCTGCTGAGAGTTTCAGAAATTATTTCCTTCTGAGTTTTTTGTAAAAGGTTTTCTAATTTTGAAATTTTATTTTTCAACTCAGAATTTTCCAATTTGAGACTCTCAGTTTTATCAGAGTCAGAATCAAGATTCCTTTTCAGGTTTCTGAATTTAAGTCTGATCTGCTGATATCTTTCCAGAATTTCGTTAAGGCTTTCAGCAAGTTCAGCCTTGGTAAAATTAATTGCAAAGTCAGGGAATACCTCTTCGGTGTCTGATTCAGAGTCTGATTCAGAAGCTTCACTGTCTTCTGATATGTTAGCCATGAGAGCTATGTTTGCTCTCTCATCATCTGATTCTGAGTCAGCTTCAGACGAGTCAGAGTCATCCCATGTAGCCATGAGACTTTTCTTCTTTTCCCTTCCAAACTTCTTTTTGGGCTTTTCCCTCTGAAGCTTTGGACAGTCACTCTTGTAGTGTCCTTGCTCGTTGCATTCATAGCAGATGATGTCCTTGGTGTTTGTCTTTCTGCTTCATGAAGAGCCTTCAGATCTTCTGTATCCATAGGAGGAGTCTGACCTTCTGTATCTGGAGGAGGCCTCATTCTGATCGGATCTTCTGGTATTCCTGAACTTTCTTTGCCTCTGCTTCCATAGTCGGTTCACTCTTCTGGAGAGGAGGGAAAGTTTGTCTTCTTCTGATGAGGACCCATCAGAGGTTTCTTCAACAGCCTGCAAAACTTTGGAGTTAGATTTTATGTTACATTTTAAGGCTAAAGGCTTACCTTGCTTCTAAGGTTCGTCAGCTTCTAGCTCTATCTCGTGACTTCTGAGGGAGCAGATAAGTTCCTCCAGAGATATTTTGTTGATATCTTTAGCTAGCTTCAGCGCTGTAACCATTGGCCTCCACTGTTTTGGCAAGCTTCTGATGATCTTTTTGACATGATCAGCAGTAGAATACCCTTTGTCCAGAACTTTGAGACCAGCCACCAGAATTTGAAATCTTGAGAACATCATTTCAATTGATTCACTTTCTTCCGTTTTGAACTGCTCATACTTCTGAATGAGCGCAAGAGCTTTAGTTTCTTTGACCTGAATGTTGCCTTCATGCGTCATTCTGAGGGAGTCAAACATGTTCTTTGCAGTGTCTATGTTAGATATCTTTTCATATTCAGCGTAAGAGATGGCGCTGAGAAGAATAGTTATGGCCTTGTGGTGATTTTTGAAGTCACGCTTTTGTTGATCAGACATTGCCTTCCTGTCAATCTTCTGACCACTTGCATTCACTGGGTGTGTGTATCCATCTGTCACCATGTCCCACAGATCAGCATCATGTGCCAGAAAGAAGCTTTCAATTATGTCTTTCCAATAATCAAAATTCTCTCCATCAAAAACTGGAGGTTTGTCGCTGAATCTATCTCTATCTTCATTGTTGTCATTGCTGGTGTGTTGATATGTTCCTGCCATTGTGTTTTTCTGACGCTGGATCTTGTACTGACACGGTTAAGTGTTTTAGCTCAGAACCAGGAGCTCTGATGCCAATTGAAGAAGTGAAAAACACAAGAAAGGGGGTTTAATTGTAAAACTTGAAATCAAATGCAGACAACACGTTATTTTTATCCTGGTTCGTTTGATCTCAAACTACTCCAGTCCACCCGTCAAGGTGATTTCGCCTCTCTCCAACGAGGTCTTAATCCACTATATTCAACTGAATATTACAACTGCTTTAACAACTGCTAAAGCCTTCTTGAGTCTAAACCACATACCGGTTTCTCAAGGAAATTCTTTCTTACAGATAAATGAATACTATATATGTTGAATGTTTTCTACAAAAACTTTATATCACAACTGTGATAATACACAAATTTAGCTTATGTGAAACTAGGATGCTATAACTATAGAGTAAGCAATTTGAGAGATATAGAAAACTGTATGAGTGAGGATGATGATGATTTGCTTTATGCGTGTAAAGAGTTGTAGAGCATTAGCCAATACATTTCTCACTGTCTTGTTTTTATAGCCTTGGAAAAGATACGTTGTAGTCAATTATTCCATTTCAATGCCCATTACGTTCTTTCCATATTGAGAAGATCTTTGTCTTGGAATGCAGCCGTTGGTAATAAAGAGTCTTGAATGTAATTGCAAGCTTCTCAAGTCATATTTAAAGCATGTGTTTTGATGAAGACAACATGGACATCAACATTCAAAGGATGTGCAAAAAGCTTATCAACATCAAATAAAAGTCTTGAAGATTATTGAAGAATTATTGAAGAATCATCAAATGTCAAATATGGTATAAATAATTCTTAAAATCTTGAATATAGATGTTCATAATATGCATTCATCAACATATACATATTCCATAACTTTAAGATCAAGAAAACTTTGTTTGAAATATCTTTCAAAAAGTATTTTTGAAAATAACCCTTTAGGAACCGGTTCCTCCCTAACAGGGAACCGGGTTCTAGAATTTCTCAAAAAACTTGTCCCTGGTTTTTGTACCAGGAACCGGGTTGTACCAATAGGGGAACCGGTTCCTGCGTGATAATTTTGAATTCCAACTTATAACGTTCACTAAGAA
Organism: Vicia faba; assembly: GCA_948472305.1. Classification (NCBI taxonomy): domain Eukaryota; kingdom Viridiplantae; phylum Streptophyta; class Magnoliopsida; order Fabales; family Fabaceae; genus Vicia; species Vicia faba. The sequence goes on from OX451736.1 coordinate 394,756,101, forward strand.
CCGGGTTCTGTCAGTGTCGGAACCGGTTCCTAGCGAACCAATGCAGCTTTTACTTTATTTTTTGAACATTTTTCAAGTGGTATCTTTTCATGAATGCATTGCAACTTTTCATATGAATTAGCATGAATGAAGAGGTTCTTATGACTTTATAAAATGCAGATTTTTTCAGTTTTTAAGAAGAACACATATAACATTTTCAAACAACAAAAACCTTCTTCATATTAACAATTTTCTCATTCATTCAAATTTGCACATAAACTTTCATGTGTTCATAATTTTGTGAAACTTGCCATATACACTTTCATTATCATTACAAGTTTCATACATACATTATGAACATTTATATACATTATTGAGAATTGTTTTTATCTTGAAGAAGAAGATCAATTGAAGATTGATAAAGCTCTCCATATACTTCAAACTAAATCATTGTATTACTTAAAGAAATTATTCCCTTACTATCCAGGATTGTTGGAAGTAAGTGTTGTGATTTGAAGAGGATTGTTCTTCATTCACATTAGTGTTTGTTTGGTCTTAAAGGTGTTAAGAACCTTTGATCACCCTATAGGTTAGATAGTAAGCATAGGTTGTACAATCATTCTAACTATAGTGAAATCTCTTTCGTGTTGGAAAGGGGACTGGAGTACTCTCGGATTGTAAGGGGAACCAGGATATATCACCGTGTTCTTTACTTTTCTGCATTTATCGCTTTCATCACCATAATCAGGAAAAGATAAAGATATAATCAAAACCTTCAAACACTTAACCAAAAATTACTACCAAGCGTTCTCATAAAACCGAATAAATTTTTATAAGACCTAATTCACCCCCCCCCCCCCCCCTCTTAGGCACTCTGAGACTTACAATTGGCATCAGAGCAAGTTATAGGTAACTTGTTCCTAAAGATCCAGAATGGCTTCCGTAAATCATCAACCAGTTTTCAGAGATGGTGGTAGTAACAACAAGCCTCCTCTATTCTGTGGTGAATATTTTGACTTCTGGAAAATACGCATGAAGGCGCATTTAGAAGCGCAAGGAGAGGAAGTATGGGATGCTGTTGAAAATGGTCCATTTATCCCAATATCAGTAATCAATGGCATTGGTTCTGTAAAACCCAAAACTGCATGGGACGACGTTGATAAAAAGAAAGTTCTCTATGACAAAAAGGCAATAAACCTTCTTCAAGGTGCACTCAGTATGGACGAATTTTTCCGTGTCTCGAACTGCAAGACATCAAAAGAAATATGGGATACCCTGGTTCAAACTCATGAAGGGACGGCTGAAGTAAAAAGATCAAGGCTAAATACCTTGAGTCAAGAATATGAACTATTTCAAATGCAGCCCGGAGAATCCATTCTTGACTTACAAAAGAGATTTGTGCATTTGACAAATCACTTAAATGCTCTTGGTAAAACCTTGACAAATGATGAACTCAACTTGAAAATCCTTAGATCATTGACTAGGGAATGGCAACCAAAGGTAACGACAATCTCGGAAAAGAAGAGTCTCTCCGCAATGACTTCCGCTACATTATTTGGCAAACTTCAAGAATATGAAACGGAACTCGGTAGACTTGAAAAACATGAAAATTTAGAGAAGAAATCCAAAGGCATTGCCTTGAAAGTTGATTCAAAGGAAAGTCAAGATAAAGATACATCGGAGGAAGATGAAAACTTCTTGCTTCTTGTAAAAAGGTTAAGAAAATATTTTGGTCATAAAAATTATCTTCATAATGCTAACTTTGTCAAGAGGAAGAAATTTTATAATCATAAAGATAAAGAAGCCTCCACATCAACACAAGATGTCACATGTTATGAATGTGGAAAGCAAGGTCACATAAAGCCGGATTGTCCAAAACTCTCCAAGAAAAATGGATTCAAAGGCAAAAAGGAGTTCAAGAACAAAAAGGCTTATGTTGCATGGGAAGATAATGAGATAAGTTCTTCATCCGATTCGGAAAGCGAGGAATGTGCAAATCTAGCATTAATGGCTTCACATCACTCCGACGATGAAGAAGAGGTTAGTAATGAATTTAATCTTTTTGATGATGATGTTCAAGATGCTATTGATGAACTCTTGAAAGAATGCAAAAGTTTATACAAAAAGGTGTCAAATCAAGAAAAAGAACTTCTAAGTTGTTTAGAAAAAATTGACACCATGACTAAAGATTTTGAACATCAAAAACAGAATTTTATTAAAGAAAAAGAAAACTTTGCATGCTCCAAGTGTGAATCAAATGTCTTTCAAATTGTTCAATTAAAAAGAGTCATTGAACGATATGAAAAAGGACAAATAGGATTAGAAGGATTACTAAGCCAACAACGTTATCCTAATGATAAAAGGGGTCTTGGTTATGTGAATTCTAAGAAACCAAGTAACAATCCCACTGCTTTTGTAAAGGCTAGTAATAGTTCCAAACCCATGAATGTAGAAAAGAAGCAAGTTGTTCATAATCATCAAAAGAAAAAGGCTAATGTATCGAAAAAGAAAACATTTCCTAAGAAGAAATCTTATCCTTCTAGATATAGAAGTAACTTTGAACCTACTTGTTTTTATTGTGGTATTAAAGGCCATACACCTAATGCTTGCTATGTTAGAAACTTTAGTATAGCAAGTGGGCATTATGTGTGGGTGAAAAAGGGAACTAACTATGAAGGACCCAAGGCAACTTGGGTACCTAACAAAGAATAATTTGTTTGTGTAGGTATGCTTGAAATCCACATCAAATGTTTGGTATCTTGATAGTGGATGTTCAAAGCATATGACAGGAGATGTACACCAATTTTCATATCTAGTACATAAAGCCAAAGGGCATGTCACCTATGGAGACAACACCAAAGGAAAGATTCTTGGCGTTGGAATAGTTGGCACACCTCCATCCATTCAAATTGAGGATGTTCTCTATGTTGAAGGATTAAAGCACAATCTTCTTAGCATAAGTCAACTTTGCGATAGAGGATTCAAGATCAAATTCAACAAAGATGAATGTCTCATTATGGATGAGGCAACCAATGAGGTAAAACTCAAAGGTATAAGAACTAACAATATTTTTATGATTACTTTAGACGATTTGTCTCTGAAGGTACAATGTCTTATGGTAAACAACAATGACTCTTGGTTATGGCACAAGAGGATCGCTCACATTCACATGGAGCACTTGAACAAATTGGTTAAGCATGACTTAGTTATTGGTCTACCAAAGATGAAGTTCATCAAAGACAAATTATGTAATGCATGCCAAAAGAGCAAACAGACCAAAACAACTTTCAAATCTAAGAATGTGGTGTCTACTACAAGGCCACTACAATTGTTACACATGGATCTCTTTGGTCCATCAAGAACAAAAAGCTTCGGAGGTAATGTATACACTTTAGTCATTATTGATGATTTTTCTAGATATTCTTGGACTTTGTTTCTTGTGCAGAAAAGTGATGCTTTTAAAGCCTTTAAGAAGTATGTTAAGCAAATCCAAAATGAAAAATCACTAAAAATTGTATCCATAAGAAGTGATCATGGTGGAGAATTCCAAAATGCTCAATTTGAAGAATTTTGTGAAGAACATGGTATCTCTCATAATTTTTCAGCACCTAGAACTCCACAACAAAATGGAGTAGTTGAAAGAAAGAATAGGTTTCTAGTGGAACTTGCAAGAACAATGCTTAGTGATGCAAATCTTCCTAAATATTTTTGGGCGGATGCGGTTAGTACGGCATGTTATGTTGGAAATCGAGTTATCATTAGACCTATAATAAAGAAGACTCCATATGAACTCTTCAAAGGAAGAAAGCCAAATATTGCTCACTTTCACATTTTTGGATGCAAGTGCTTTGTTCTTAATAATGACAAAGATAATCTTGGTAAGTTTGACGAGAAATCCGACGAAGGTATATTTCTTGGTTATTCGCTTTCTAGTAAAGCATATAGAATTTATAATAAAAGAACTTTAACTATTGAAGAATCTATGCATGTATCTTTTGATGAAACTAACCCCTCCAAGGAGGAAGTAGTTGTTTGTGATGATGATGATCCTATAGATTTACCCCCGGAAGATCTTTCAATTGATCAAATTAAGAAATCACCGGAAAATCAAGAAAACATTGTACAACAAGATTCAAACACCAATGATCTACCAAAAGAATGGAGAACTCATAGAGACCATCCTATTGACAAAATTATTGGTGACATTAGCCAAGGAGTATCAACAAGATTGAATCTAAAAGATGCTTGCTTAAACATGGCATTTGTTTCTCAAATTGAACCTACTAAAGTTAATGAAGCCTTAGGAGATGATCAATGGATTATTGCTATGCAAGAAGAATTAAATCAATTCGAGAGAAATCAAGTTTGGGAACTTGTTCCTAGACCAAGTGGTAAACACATCATAGGTACCCGATGGGTGTTTAAGAACAAACTTGATGAGAATGGTCTAATTGTTCGAAACAAAGCAAGGTTGGTTGCCCAAGGTTACAATCAAGAGGAAGGAATCGACTTTGAAGAAACATTTGCTCAGGTTGCAAGGTTAAAAGCTATACGTCTTTTACTTGCTTATGCTTGTTCATTAAATTTTCAGCTTTTTCAAATGGACGTCAAAAGCGCATTCTTGAATGGATACATCAATGAAGAAGTCTATGTCAAACAACCCCCAGGATTTGAAGACTTCAAACATCCTTCACATGTATTTAAGTTGAGAAAGGCTCTTTATGGCTTAAAGCAAGCACCAAGAGCATGGTATGATAGACTTAGCAATTTTTTGTGTGAAAAAGGTTTCGAAAAGGGTAAGGTTAATAAAACCTTGTTCATTAAGAAAATCCAAAGTAACACTCTATTGGTTCAAGTCTATGTTGATGATATCATTTTTGGATCGACTAACAAAGAAATGTGTGAGGAATTCTCATTGATGATGCAAGGAGAATTCGAGATGTCTATGATGGGAAAGATGAACTACTTTCTTGGACTACAAATCAAGCAACTAGAAGATGGAATCTTCATTAACCAATCTAAGTACTGCAAAGAATTATTGAAAAAGTTTGATATGGACAATTGTAAAGCAATGAATACTCCAATGGGCTCCGGTACATATGTTGATCAAGATTAATCCGGTACTCCAATTGATATTACAAAGTACAGAGGTATGATTTGTTCTTTATTGTAATTGACGGCAAGCCGTCCTGACATCATGTTTAATGTTTGTCTTTGCGCTCGCTTTCAAGCAAATCCAAAGGAATCACACCTCATGGCAGTTAAAAGGATCATGAAGTATCTTAAAGGGACAATCAATGTCGGCCAATGGTATCCAAAAGATAGTACTTGCACTTTAATTGGTTATTCTGACGCGGATTATGCAGGTTATAAAACTGATCGTAAAAGCACAAGTGGTACTTGTCACATTATTGGAAATGCATTAGTATCATGGGCTTGTAAAAAGCAAGCACGTGTTGCTCTTAGCACGGCCGAAGAAGAATACATAGCAGCGGGTAGTTGTTGTGCATAAATTCTTTGGATCAAGCAACAACTCCGTGATTACGAACTTGATCTCGGATGCATTCCTCTTCGATGCGACAATACAAGTGCTATCAATATTACAAAGAATCTGGTCATGCATTCAAGAACCAAACATATAGATATTCGACATCATTTTCTCCGTGATCATGTACTTAAAGGAGATGTCGAAGTCACTTTTGTGGATACTCATAACCAACTCGCAGATATCTTCACTAAACCGCTTGCTCGAGAACCTTTCTTCAAAATCCGAAGAGAACTTGGTATTTTGGATGAAGGTGATATCTAATGTTTCTCTTAAGATGCACGTCTTAATTCTTATACAAATTTATTTCACTCTTTTTCCCCATCCTTTTTTATGTTAACAAAGGGGGAGAAGAATATGCATGTGTGTTGTTTTGTTTCAAAGAAATTGCAGGCCCACATAAAATATCAAACTCACTCCAAAAATCAAAGAATCATGGACTTAGGGGGAGCATACAATTTAGGGGGAGCCTTGTATTTTCTCAACATGTTTGCTATACAAAACAACATAAACATTTCAAGAAATCATTTTCAAGACTTGGTTGTCATCATCAAAAAGGGGGAGAATGTAATTGCAAGCTTCTCAAGTCATATTTAAAGCATGTGTTTTGATGAAGACAACATGGACATCAACATTCAAAGGATGTGCAAAAATCTTATCAACATCAAATAAAAGTCTTGAAGATTATTGAAGAATTATTGAAGAATCATCAAATGTCAAATATGGTATAAATAATTCTTAAAATCTTGAATATAGATGTTCATAATATGCATTCATCAACATATACATATTCCATAACTTTAAGATCAAGAAAACTTTGTTTGAAATATATTTCAAAAAGTATTTTTGAAAATAACCCTTTAGGAACCGATTCCTCCCTAACAGGGAACCGGGTTCCAGAATTTCTAAAAAAACTTGTCCCTGGTTTTTGTACCAGGAACCGGGTTGTACCAATAGGGGAACCGGTTCCTGCGTGATAATTTTGAATTCCAACTTATAACGTTCACTAAGAACCGGGTTTTGTCAGTGTTGGAACCGGTTCCTAGCGAACCAATGCAGCTTTTACTTTGTTTTTTGAACATTTTTCAAGTGGTATCTTTTCATGAATGCATTGCAACTTTTCATATGAATTGGCATGAATGAAGAGGTTCTTATGACTTTATAAAATGCAGATTTTTTCAGTTTTTAAGAAGAACACATATAACATTTTCAAACAAAAAAAACCTTCTTCATATTAACAATTTTCTCATTCATTCAAATTTGCACATAAACTTTCATGTGTTCATAATTTTGTGAAACTTGCCATATACACTTTCATTATCATTACAAGTTTTATACATACATTGTGAACATTTATATACATTGTTGAGAATTGTTTTTATCTTGAAGAAGAAGATCACTTGAAGATTGATAAAGCTCTCCATATACTTCAAACTAAATCATTGTATTACTTAAAGAAATTATTCCCTTACTATCCAGGATTGTTGGAAGTAAGTGTTGTGATTTGAAGAGGATTGTTCTTCATTCAAATTAGTGTTTGTTTGGTCTTAAAGGTGTTAAGAACCTTTGATCATCCTATAGGTTAGATAGTAAGCATAGGCTGTACAATCATTCTAACTATAGTGAAATCTCTTTCGTGTTGGAAAGGGGACTGGAGTACTCTCGGATTATGAGGGGAACCAGGATATATCACCGTGTTCTTTACTTTTCCGCATTTATCGCTTTCATCACCATAATCAGGAAAAGATAAAGATATAATCAAAACCTTCAAACACTTAACCAAAAATTACTACCAAGCATTCTCATAAAACCGAATAAATTTTTATAAGACCTAATTCACCCCCCCCCCCCCCCCCCCTCTTAGGCACTCTGAGACTTACATTGAATGCACAGTACCGTTGTCAATTCAGCGTGTTATTGGCTTTGGCTTATTCTGACCCTTCTAAGTGCTGATGATATTGTTTTGGTCTTGATCATAGTTTAGAGTATATTAAGCGCAGATCTGATCATCAAGCTTCAGCATAAGCACATGCTTTGATCTTCTAATGCTGGCATATGATATTTCATCTTCTGGTGCTGATGTTGACATTCTTATGCTGATATTCATCATAGTTTCTGCAAATGCACAATATAATTTTTAGGTAGCATATATGTCTCATATGAATTATACAATTTATTTAATCTTGCATTTTGTTATCATCAAAACTCTAACTTAGGGTAGTAGATTCAAACTTTGTTCTAACATGTTAGACAACTACAACTCGACGACAAGGTCAGACCAACCTTTTGCTCTGATACCAACTTTATAACACCCTAATTCTACCCCGAAAAATTATAAAAATAAATCGGAGTTATAAAATTCAATCATGCAAACGAATTGAGACGTCAAAAATTCTTCTATAAAAAATTCATTGCATTCATCGTGGATATATAACACTTTCAAAACATCGTATGAACCATCATAACATCTTTAATTAAATAACTCAACATCTACGCAGCGGAATTCTCAATAACAATTTTATCATCAATACAGCAACTTCAAAACAACACAATTTAATAATAGTCAACAATCAAAAACAGCAAGCGTTCATCCCCCCGAGTGTTACATATCAGAGCAATTACACCGACTCGAACTACCGAAGGTATACAACCTTCACTCTCGATTACCTGCACGTTACCAACATAAGGTTAACATTCAAACAGAAGGGGTGAGATATCTAACAATATAATAAAGCACATGATAATTAACGTATTAAATTAGATCAATAACATCACCAATTCTCATCTCATAATCAACAATAATTATAACGTATATACACATTCATCAACATCAAAATACACTTCTTTATGCAATCATATAATGCGACTCAATACTATGCAAATGCATGTGGTACCATTGGAGCAGAACTCCCATCTCAAAAAATTTCCAATTAATAAAGGCATTAACAAGGCATAGCCTTCATCTCAAATTTCGCCAATACAGGCCATCTCAACGAGCATAAGCTTCATCTAAAAAATGAAATGTATACGACACAATCATGAATGTAATAACAACATCCAAGTTAACAACATCTCAAATCATCTCAAAAACATCTCAATTAACATCTCAAAAGCATCTTAAAATGACAACATCTCAAGTGCATCTCAACGTCTCGTCATCAACATCTCATATCATCAAAATAATTTATTAAACATCATTTATTTATTATAAATCATCTACAGAACATCATGAATAACTTCTCACTAACAACTCAGTTGTACATTAAGTCCACGGTAAGTCACTACTGCTATTCTGTAACTCTAACTTCATTACCGTCACTATCCTACTGTTATAATTCAAACAGCAGCTTCTAAGCATCTAACCTCCATATTCTGTATGAAAACAACGTAAAGGCCAGCACATCTTCTGACCAGAACAACTTCTGACCAACTCAACTTCTAACCAACACAACTTCTAATAACACAACTTCTGACCAATACAACTTCTGACTAACTCAACTTTTGACCAATACAACTTCTGGCCAACTCAACTTCTGACCAATACAAATTCTGACCAACTCAACTTCTGACCAACACAACTTCTAATAACGCAACTTCTGACTAACCCAACTTCTGACCAATAAAACTTCTGATGACACAATCTTCTGACAACATAACTTCTAACCAATACACCCTCTACCATCAAAACTTCTACTTTCTAATAATCCAACGCAACTTCTAACAACATGCTTCTAACGTCAGAACTATTACTTTCTATTAATCCTACTATTTTAATTCTTAGCCTGATATCAACCTAACTAAGAACAGTACAACTAACTCCATCTCCAAATTAATTCATTGTTCTAAAACGGTAGCGCCTGATATTAATTTGCCTAATTGTGCATTTTCTCTTCCCTGCAATATTCCGCGTTTTCTTCCCTGCATCTCACTACGGTTCCATAACTAAAGCCCTAAAACTTAATATAATCATGACAGTTCATCACCCACAATTACCTTATAATTCTACATCAAGCTAACAACATCATGACATTAATATTCATCTAAAATTCATCAATTATCATCATACAACAACCATGTATTTTCAATTCAAGAACAAGACAGAAATCACCTCTAACCCCACATACCAATCATCATAAACCCAATTATAGAGTCAGAACCCCACCCTTACCTTGGATTGAAGGTCGCTCTACAATTTCCGGTTAAATTCTCGTTCTTCCCGTTTTCCACTTTCTCTAGCAGCTTGCACGTTCTTTCTCAATCCTTATTCTTCTACTGCTTATTTCTTTTCTACTCTAATCCAACAACAATAAAATAACCCTATTATTCTTTATTCCTTATTGGGCTTAAAACTAATACACTCCCTTATTACCTCTATTCCTTCAAAATAAGCCCACACCAATAATATTATATTTCTAATATTATTTCACCACTTAATAAAATAATTAAATCCAATTAATTATAACACATCCTCTCAAATATTTCAAAAATAATTTAATTAATTAAAGTACGGGCGTTACAACTCTCCCCCACTTAGAATATTTTCATCCTCGAAAATTTACCTCAATCAACAAATTCAGGATAGGAGTATCGCATCTTGCTCTCCAACTCCCAAGTCATGCTTTCACCAGCAGCTCCTAGCCAAACCACTTTAACTAAGGCAATCTCTTTTCCCATCAGAGTCTTCATTTCATGATCCGCGATCCGTATAGGCATCGTCTCCACCGTAATATTATCCCGTACGTGCACATCATCCATATGAATCACATGTGATGGATCTGAAATATACTTCTGAAGTTGCAACACGTGAAACACATCCTGCAAATTCGAAAAATTAGGCAGTAAAGCCACACTATAACCAACATTCCCCACTCTCTCCAAAATCTAATACGATCCAATAAAATGAGAGGTGAGCTTCTTAGACTTCAATGCTCGCCCAACACCAGTCACAGGTGTAACTCTCAAAAACACATGATCACCAACTTGGAATTCTAAATCCTTCTTTCGCTTGTCATGATAACTCTTTTGTCTACTTTGGGCAGCTTTCATCGTATCTCGAATCAACTTCACCTTCTCAGTAGTTTCACGAACAAGTTCAGGTCCAAGTACTACACTCTCACCAGATTCATGCAAACAAAAAGGAGTTCTATATCTTCGACCATACAACGCCTCAAAAGGTGCCATCCTAATACTAGAATGGTAATTGTTATTATAATTGAACTCTACCAATGGAAGATAGGTATCCCACGAACCTCCCTGCTCAAGAACACATGCCCCCAACAAATCTTCCAACGATTGAATCGTCCATTCAGTATGACCATCTGTTTGAGGATGATACGCTAAACTCAATATCAACTTAGAACCCAACGCTTCTTGCAAACTCATCCAAAAATCAGAAGTAAATCATGGATCTCTATCTGACACAATGCACAAAGGAACACCATGCAGCTTCATAATCACACTAATATAAATCTCAGCCAACTTTGAAACTGGAAAATTGATGTTAATAGGAATAAAATGAGCTGACTTCGTAAGCCTATCAACAATCACCCAAATCGAATCATGTCCTCTTAAAGTATTAGGCAATCCTGTCACAAAGTCTATTAAAATGCTATCCCATTTCCATTCTGGAACTTCCAACGGTTGCATCAACCCTGCAGGCTTTTGATGTTCAACTTTCGACTTCTGACAAGTCAAACATGTATAAACAAATCGAGCAACATCACTCTTCATTCCAGGCCACCAAAACAAACCTTTCAAATCTTGATACATCTTTGTAGCTCCTGGATGAATACTCAACTTACTTCTATGGCTCTCTTCAAGTATCACTTTCTTCATCTCAACATCATCAGGAATACAAATTCGATTACGAAATCTCAACACACCTTGTGCATCTAGCTTAAAATCATTATTCTCAGACTGGTCAATCCCAACCATCAAATCTACCAGTTTCACATCCAACTTCTGAGCTTCTATGATATTGTCTAGAAATTCATTATTAATCTTCAACATACCCAACATAACACTCTGCGGAGTAACCTCGCAAACTAAGCTCATATCTCAGAACTGCTCAATCAATTCTAACTCTTTAATCATCATTGATGACATATGTAAAGTCTTTCGACTCAACGCATCAACTACCACATTTGCTTTTCCTGGATGATAATTCAAACCGAAATCATAGTCCTTTAACAACTCCAACCATCTTCGTTGCCTCATATTCAGCTCTTTCTGATCAAACAAATACTTCAAACTCTTATGGTCGCTAAACACTTCAAATCTAGAACCATAAAGATAATGCCTCCAAATCTCCAATGCAAAAACAACTGCAGCAAGCTCTAAATCATGCGTAGGATAGTTCTTCTCATGAGTCCTTAACTGCCTTGATGCATAAGCAACTACCTTACCATTCTGCATAAGCACACCTCCTAAACCCATCTTAGAAGCATCACAATACACCACAGAAGGCTCTCCTGGATTAGGAAACATCAAAATCGGAGCCGACGTCAACCTCTTCTTCAATTCCATAAAACTTTCTTGGCACTGAACATCCCACACAAACGCTCTACCTTTACAAGTCAACTTAGTCAACGAAAGTGACAACTCATAAAACCCTTTGATAAACCTTCTATAATAACCAGCTAATCCCAAGAAGCTTCTGATCTCATTAGCTGACCATGGAGTTTCCCATTGCAACACAGCATCAACCTTCGATGGATCTACAACAATGCCACTAGCTGAAATCACATGACCAAGAAAACTAACCTCTTTTAACCAGAATTCACACTTGGACAACTTTGCATACAACTTCTTCTCTTTTAAAACTTGCAATACAACTCTTAAGTGTTATGCATGCTCCTCTTATGACTTAGAGTGAATCAAAATTTCATCAATGAACACTACTACGAACCGATCCAAATAAGTATGAAAGATACGATTCATATATTCCATGAATACTCCCGCGCGCATTAGTAACACCGAAAGGCATCACCAAATACTTGTAATGTCCATAACGTATTCTGAAAGCCGTCTTCTGAATATCTGCATCCTTCACTTTAATTTGATGGTAACCCGAGCTCAAATCAATCGTACTAAACACACGAGCATCCACCAATTAGTCCATTAAGTCATCTATTATTGGAAGCAGATACTTGTTCTTAATCGTCACCTTATTAAACTGTCTATAATCAACACAAAGCCTCATACTTCCATCTTTCTTCTTCACTAACAACACTGGAGCACCCCATGGCGATACACTTGGTCTTACAAACTTCTTCTCAAGTAACTCTTCCAATTGCTTCTTTAACTCTGACAATTCAGATGCAGACATCCTATATGGTGCCATAGACACAGGTCTATCAATTGCAAATTCAACTCCCTCTTCGGCGGTACATCAGGAATTTCATCAGGGAAAACTTCAGGATATTCACACACCACCGACAATTCCTCAATTATAGCTTGAGTCTCTACAGATTGAAACGTCATCAACGAGAACATCTGTTCTTCCTCTTGCATAAATTTCCTCAATTTTCTAGCAGACAACATACCATCTTCCTCTTCTTCAGGAGTAGAAAACTTCACTGACTTGTCATAACAGTTAACATGAATACAATTATGCTCTAACTAGTTTATACCCAGAATCACATCCAAACCTATTAACGGTAAACAAACCAAATCAACAATAAAGTCTCTGTCGAAGATCGACAAGGGACACTTCAAACACACAGAAGAAGTAGTCACCGACCCCTTGGTTGGAGTATCGACGACCATTTCTCATTCAAAGAAGACAACATAAGACCCAATCTTTCAATACAATCAGTAGCAATAAAATAATGCGTAGCACCAGTATCAATAATAGTTATTAAAGGAGTACTATTAATGAAACATGTACCTCTAATAAGTCCGTCCTCAACAGTTGTTTGATCCTCAACTAAAGCAAACACTTTACCACTTGACTGAGCCCTCTTCGGTTTTGGACACTGACTACCAATGTGCCCTTCTTCTCTACAGTTGAAACAAATCACATTCTTGTGTTCACACTCAGATACAACATGTCCGTTCTTACCATAACGGTAACATCTCTTCACTTCAACAGTGCACACACTACTCTTGTACCCATGTATCCCACACTTAAAGCAAATCACACCAGCAGGAGCATCTCCCCCACTAGTCCTCTGACAATGAGAAACTTTCTATTTACCTTTACCAGCTGGGGCATCATAAGGCTTACCATGATTCTGTTGGTGCTTACCCCTCTTCTCACTGATAATCTTGTAATGAGCATTATTATCTTCCTCAAAAATCCTGCAGCTATCAACCAAATCAGCAAAGACACGAATTTTCTGATATCCAACTGCTTTTTTAATCTCTGGGCGCAACCTGTTCTCAAATTTAATACACTTTAAAAACTCAGCATTTTCCTCAGTGTAATGCGGATAAAACTTAGCCAACTCAGCAAACTTGGAAGCATACTCAACAACTGACAGATTTCCTTGCTTCAACTCAAGGAACTCAATTTCCTTCTTACCACAAACATCTTCAGGAAAATACTTTCTCAAAAACTCCCTACGGAACACACCCCGAGTGACATTCTCACCTGCAGCTTCCAACTTCTGACAAGTCTCTAGCCACCAGTCATCAGCCTCGACAGCTAGCATATGAGTCCCATAACGAACCTTCTGCGTTGGAGTGCAGTCCATCATGCGAAAGATTCTCTCAATCTCTTTCAACCATTCCAACGCTCCGTCAGGATCATACTTTCCCTTGAACGTAGGTGGATTCTCTCTCTGCAAAGTTGCCAAGCTACAAGATCCAGCATTCGGCTAATTTTCCATCGCATGAGCCATTGCTTCTAAAGTAGCAGCAAGTGCAACATCATTCCTTCCAGCCATCCCAACTTTTCACTACAACATAAACAACGATTAGAACTCAGATAACAATACTCTACTGTTAGGAAACTACGACTCGACGACAAGGTCGGACCAACCTTTTGCTCTGATACCAACTTTGTAACACCCCAATTCTACCCCAGCAAATTATATAAATAAATCAGAGTTATAAAATTCAATCATGCAAACGAATCGGGACGTCACAAATTCTTCTATCAAAAATTCATTGCATTCATCATGGATATATAACACTTTCAAAACATCGGATGAACCATCATAACATCTTTAATTAAATAGATCAACATCGATGCAGTGGAATTCTCAATAACAATTTTATCATCAATACAACAACTTCAAAACAACACAATTTATTAATAGTCAACAATCAAAAACAGCAAGCGTTCATCCCCCCGAGTGTTACATATCAGAGCAATGACACCGACTCGAACTACCGAAGGTATACAACCTTCACTCTCGATTACCTGCACGTTACCAACATAAGGTTAACATTCAAACAGAAGGGGTGAGATATCTAACAATATAATAAAGCACATGATAATTAACGTATTAAATTAGATCAATAACATCACCAATTCTCATCTCATAATCAACAATAATTATAACGTATATACACATTCATAAACATCAAAATACACTTCTTTATGCAATCATATAATGTGACTCAATCCTATGAAAATGCATGTGGTACCATTGGAGCAGAACTCCCATCTCAAAAATTTGCCAATTAATAGAGGCATTAACAAGGCATAGCCTTCATCTCAAATTTCGCCAATACAGGCCATCTCAACGAGCATAAGCTCCATCTCAAAAATGCAATGTATGTGACACAACCATGAATGTAATAACAACATCCAAGTTAACAACATCTCAAATCATCTCAAAAACATCTAAATTAACATCTCAAAAGCATCTTAAAATGACAACATCTCAAGTGCATCTCAACGTCTCGTCATCAACATCTCATATCATCAAAATAATTTATTAAACATCATTTATTTATTATAAATCATCTACAGAACATCATGAATAACTTCTCACTAACAACTCAGTTGTACATTAAGTCCACGGTAAGTCACTACTGCTATTCTGTAACTCTAACGTCATTACCGTCACTATCCTACTATTATAATTCAAACAGCAGCTTCTAAGCATCTAACCTCCACATTCTGTATGAAAACAACATAAAGGCCAACACATCTTCTGACCAGAACAACTTCTGACCAACTCAACTTCTAACCAACACAACTTCTAATAACACAACTTCTGACCAATACAACTTCTGACTAACTCAACTTTTGACCAATACAATTTCTGGCCAACTCAACTTCTGACCAATACAACTTCTGACCAACTCAACTTCTGACCAACACAACTTCTAATAATGCAACTGCTGACTAACCCAACTTCTGACAAATACAACTTCTGACGACACAATCTTCTGACAACATAACTTCTAACCAATACACCCTATACTATCATAACTTCTACTTTCTAATAATCCAGCTCAACTTCTAACAACATACTTCTAACGTCAGAACTATTACTTTCTATTAATCCTACTATTTTAATTCTAGCCTGATATCAACCTAACTAAGAACAGTACAACTAACTCCATCTCCAAATAAATTCATTGTTCTAAAATGGTAGCGCCTGATATCAATTTGCCTAATTCTGTGTTTTCTCTTCCCTGCAATATTCTGCGTTTTCTTCCCTGCATCTCACTACGGTTCCATAACTAAATCCCTAAAACTTAATATAATCATGACAGATCATCACCCACAATTACCTTATAATTCTACATCAATCGAACAACATCACGACATCAATATTCATCTAAAATTCATCAATTCTCATCATACAATAATCATGTATTTTCAATTCAAGAACAAGACATCAATCACCTCTAACCCCACATACCAATCATCATAAACCCAATTATAGAGTCAGAACCCCACTCTTACCTTGGATTGAAGGTCGCTCAACAATTTCCAGTTGAATTCTCGTTCTTGCCGTTTTCCACTTTCTCTAGCAGATTGCACGTTCTTTCTCAATCCTTATTCTTCTACTGCTTCTTTATTTTCTACTCTAATCCAACAACAATAAAATAACCCTATTATTCTTTATTCCCTATTGGGCTTAAAACTAATACACCCCCTTATTACCTCTATTCCTTCAAAATAAGCCCACACCAATAATATTATACTTCTAATATTATTTCACCACTTAGTAAAATAATTAAATCTAATTAATTATAACACATCCTCTCAAATATTCCAAAAATAATTTAATTAAATAATTAATTAAATTACGGGCGTTACAGAGCACGACAAACAACCCTCTGAGCCTCTGTAGTGAAACCCAAACCAAATTTGTCAGATTTATACATAATGTCAGGAAGCTGACCCCAAGTAGTACAACCACCTTCTTCTACGACAACTCTAGCATCCTTCAAAGAATCCATTTTGGGAGGAACCTTGATAACCTTTGGAATGGCAGAAACGTCTTCAGTAGCGGTTGGAGGGATAAATTCAAAAGTATGACAGGGAGTCTCGATGAATTCGTCGTCCATATCAACATATATGAATGTGTTCAGGTGACTAACCATATATTCTTCTTCACCACAAATAGTAACAACATTTCCTTTCACAGGATATTTCAGCTTCTGGTGTAAGGTTGAGGTAATAACGCCTGCCCCATGTTTCATAATGTCATGTTTGAACATATAACAAACACAAACAAAGCACACAAGAGCCTTAGGTTTAAGGCTTTCATGTAGTTCTTAGGTAAGTACCCTCTTGAAGTTTAGTTGGCTCAACCTGTCCTAAGAATAGTAACCGGGTTCTAGGAATCTCATATCACCTATCTTTCTCACAACCATTGTTTTAGCAGTGTAACTGACTTGCCACTGAAATATCCCGAGAGTCGAATCTCAATGAGTGTAGCATCGAGTATCAACCAACTTTGGACTTCACCAAACCGGCCATCTCACTACCTTCTAATGGCTAAGTTGGGTCAATTAAGGTTTTAAAAGTCAGTTAGTGCTTATGACACCACGTGACAGCCTAGTGTTATCCTCGACTGGCTTAAGGAACACTGATATAAACCAATGTGTCACACTAACATAGCCATCACTTCAACCATATCAATCTACAGCGTACATTTTCCATAATCTATAGCTACTTACCTAAGGTATCCCCTAAATTCGGGTATAGGATCTTTGTAAGAAAAGTAAACCCGAGAAACACGATAAAGATAAAGCAAGCAATTCAAACAAAGCAGATAAAGTGATCTAAACTCTAAAGGTAACCCCTCTTTTTAGTTGTCCCCAACAGAGTCTCCGGTTCTGTAATATGGTGGGGGAACTGACTTATTTTTATGTTTTATCACAAATGTTACAGATAGCAAGAGCCGCCACTGACTTTTCTTTTATCCAATAAGGAAAGGGTGAAAAGAACAGGAAATACCTTGGAGATTTTTTGTTCGGGGGTAGGTTATGAAAAGGGAAGGTGTTATCACCCTTTTCATCCGTAGTTATCTACGGGCTCTTGATCGCTTAACTCACTTTGTTTTGAAAATTGCTTTTTGTTGTGCATGTTTAAAACTATTTTGAAAATGCCAATTGTAAGGCGAACTTTGTAATGATTCTCATATCTGTCCTCGAGAATGCATACAAGGTGTTTTGAAAATATTTCGAAAGTGTCTGTGTGAAATATTTTTGTTTTGAAGAGATTTGTGAGCAAGCGCTTAACAACGGTCTACCTACTCAAGGCCTTTATTGTAATTTTCCTCCTCCTTTAGATAGTTCTACCCTATCATTAGTTAGTAGGAAACTCTATCGTTGGATTTGAAGGGACGGGTGTGGGTCATTGTACAGTCATCAAAAGCAACTCGTAAAGACGCTTTATCAATTATCATTTAAGGAACTAGATCATTTACCAAAGGCAACGTCGAAAGAGTCATCGAGGGACTATGATCTTTTGTATCAGAGGGACTTTGCTAAAGTGTCCCCACGTTCGAGGGACATGACTATTTTATCGAAAGGCAACAAGAGAGGCTATCCTAGAGGTACGCATGTGCAAGGATTTTGCATTCAGTTATTTTGTCTTGAAGTTAGGTTATCCACCGATTGGTTTTTATCCTTCCATACAATCCTAATTACTAAGCGGTAATATAGCCAGTATAAAAAAGACAGTAAAGGTGCGGAAAGTAAAAGCAGAAAAGATAAACCTAAACCTATTTCACGGCTTTGGGGAAGTTACATAATAGAAAGCGAAAAGTAAAAACCCTAAGCTATTACAACCCAGAAAACAGTTACATAATAATGAAAAAGGAAAGCGAGAAATCTAAGTTATTACAAATTGCGAACCCCATACACTTTATCTATGAAAATAAAATAAAATTAAAATAGAGAAAAAAGAAATGTTTTTGATGAATTTTTATGGAAAAGGTTTTTTTAATGATGATTAAAATAAACCTAAAATTAATTAATTTTAATTAACAAAAATAGTTGATTAATTAAATTAATAAAAAATGTTAATGATGAAAAACCTAAAAGTTAATTAATTTTAATTAATAAAATAATTAATTAATTAAATTAATAAAAAAGGTTAATGATGAAAAACCTAAAAATTAATTAATTTTAATTAACAAAAATAGTTGATTAATTAAATTAATAAAAAAGGTTAATGATGAAAAACCTAAAAATTAATTAATTTTAATTAACAAAATAATTGATTAATTAAATTAATAAAAAAGGTTAATGATGAAAAACCTAAAAATTAATTAATTTTAATTAACAAAAATAGTTGATTAATTAAATTAATAAAAAATGTTAATGATGAAAAACCTAAAACCTAATTATTTTTAGGGTTTACAAAAAAACAATTATTTTAGGTTTGTAAAAAAATGGTTTGTGGTTTTATGGTTAGGTGAATTTAGGGTTTAGGGAAAAAATAGGAAAAAAGAACAAGTTAGAAGCAAAATTACACAAAATATCAGAGGTGGGTGTTGAACCCACACCCTTAGCCTTCCACACTGCATTAAGGGAAAAAATAGGGGAAAAGAATAAGTTAGAAGAAAAATCACACAAAATGTCAGGGGTGGGTGTTGAACTCACGCCTTTAGTCTTCCACACTGCATGGTTTACCACTGCGCCATAACTCACATATTATGCATCAAACCTGCTCTAATAATGTATATGAACATATATAAACATATCAAATTAGTTAACAATGCATAAATCAAAGATTTGAATTTAAAAAAAAACAACTACCAAAACAGTGAGGAAGAACGTGATGTTCTGGCACGATCTTGACAACTTAAGGATTAGGATGGATTCATGGGCACTTCAAGATGATAATTCAATGCTTGGTTTCAATTGAGAACGGCTGGAAACAAGGGTTTTGTGTTGCCCTATTTTCTTAAAATTTTAGAAGTTTTGAAATAATTTTCTCTGTAAGAGTTTTTGTGTTTAGCTTTCCTGTATGAATGAAGAATAAATAGTGATGAATTAGGTCAAACAAAATTGGGCTTGGACCTTGTCATGAAAGCCTTGGTTTTATCCTTTTTAATTTTGAATTTAAATAAATAAAATATAAAATAAATAGAATAAAAATCCAAGGCGTGCATGAATAGACTTAGAGGTTCACAATGAGGTCTAATACACGTTTGGACCTTGAAACACAAGCCCATTAGCCCAAAAATTCGAGTTTGATCAATTTTAGTTTCATGCATTTTCTCGAAATTTCCCAACTTGTGTCAATCATAACTCTCCCTATTTTTATCATATCAAGGTGATCTTGGACTTTTCGGAAATCTCAAGGTGTTCCCTACAATCTCCATGTTGATAATTTTTTCATTTGAAGACTTTATCTTAATGTAAGGTGCTTTGACAAAACGTGTCTTTTTGTTAACTTTTAGAATGACCTATAATGTTTTGGACCATATCTCTCAAATGAAGAATTTTTGGACTTGATCTTAAAGAGTTAAAGTTATAGAGAATTGAATTTCCTTCATAATGAGCTTTGGTTGAGGAAAATATAATGAAGCATGTGAAAGTTATGCTTGGCCAAAGTTTAGTTGACTTCTCCTTAGAAAAACCATAATTTGGCAACTTTTGACTTTTGATGAATTGAGAGCTTTTCTTGATTAGTCATGATCAACCCTTGATCAAATGATGAATATGACTTCAAAATATTGATGTTGACCAAAAATCTTGAAGTTTGACTGTATGTTGACCATAATTGACTTTTTATCAAATATAGTTAATTTTCAGTCATCTGAGTCATTGACTCAGCAAACTTATGATGCAAGTCATGAAACTTAGTATGAGCATTCTTAGAGACATATAAGGAACCATGGAAACCACTTGAGGCCTTAGAAACCCATACTTCCTTGAGAAAAATGAAACCCTAGTTGTAAGCCCATTGCTTAGGAGGATAATTTGTCTGATCAATTCTTGAGCAACCTTGAGAATTTGAGAACCCTAGGAGAATGTCTTGAATAAAAGGGAGGGAATATTTTGGGGTACAACACATGGATACTTTCTCGTGTAGATTTTCCTCCTATTTTTTGTTGGTGTAAGCCCTAGAGGCCAATACTTTTGGTACTTGTATCAAATTACTTATTAATAATAAAAGATATTTCTTTATTATGTTTGTTTTTCCAAAATAATAAAGTTCCTAGAATAGTTTGTCTATTTAATAAAATGTTAAGTGTGACTTAATCATGAGATCCCATTAAACATAAGGACATTATTCTTAAAGTATATGTAGTCGAGCTTTATTTCAAAATTGGATAATATTAAAGCATTGAGATTATTACGTAGATAGACTGATGATCACATCTCTTGGATCATAGATAAGGAGTTGTCAAGTCTTGACATAGGTATGAATATTATGAGTAATATTTATACTGGATTGACCCTCTATGAGAATACTACATAGAATTTTATGTAAGGTGTCATAAGTTATTCTCATGGTGATAATGGTGTATACCACACTTCGACCTGAAACCACTATGGACCCTAGATGTAGAGTTAAGTACTTTATTGCTGATCAAATGTTATCCGTAACTGAATGACCATAAATACAATTAATGGGTACTTCAAAAAACATGTTGAGGGACATGAGTGACCTAGATAGAATATGCCCATCATGCATAATAGGATAAATGTCTAAGGGCCAAATATTGAACTAGACAAGGATGATACGGTATATGCCTTGCGTTCAATATAGACATAAGGGAAAACGAGTAATTGTACAGACAAATATTATCACAAAAAGATTTTTTCAGATCATATGACATTTTCGTGACTTGGGTAGCCGTGATCTGTTACTATATACCGCTCACTGTTTATTATGTTAAATGTGTGATTTGATATAATTTCCAATATCACGAAAATCTACAGGGTCACACACATAAGGATAGGTTGATGAGAGATAAAGTAAATAAGGAACACTGTAAGGTATAATGCCCTTAAGAGAATTATAGAACATCGTAAGGTATAATACGCTTAAGTGGAATACAGAATATGGTAAGGTACCACATGCTTAAGTGATATACGGTACATCATAAGGTATAATTTATGTAAGGTTAATTGGGCTTTTAGCTTCCAGCCTTAATTGGGCTTTTAGTTTGTATCCCACACAAGTGGTTCTATAAATAGAACCTTGTGCTGAAGCATTTTCACTTGACGGAAATTCGGTCTTAAAATCCTAGTTGTATTTTCTCTCACTCTCTTACTCAAAGTTTTCGTTCGTAAGCAGCTAGGATTGTGACCGGAAGTGATTTATTCGTGTGGACTGAGTAGAGGCGTTGTTCTTCATTAACACTCGTGATCACAACATCAAAGGTCTGAATTGCCACAAAAGGTAATAATTTATATCACTGACCATGCTCATTCATAAGGATCATTAAAGGAAAATTTCAATTTCCGTTACATTTTGGGTCGCAATTTTCCTTCTTTTTTACCCTAATTCAATAAATAAAGTCCCCTTCTCACTTGTGGTCTTTCACTAGATCTATCGGTTGGTTCCCTCTCTAAGCGTGTAGTATAAGATTTTATGGTCAGATTAACAATGATTAGGGATACAATTATCTCTTAAAATAAATTCCCTTTAGTTAAAGAGATACTTTTGGATGATTCATAGTTGTAACAAATAGTAGGTTGATTTTTCCAAGAAAACTAAGCGAGTTGAGTTTATGGATTATATTCTTGCTAGAATTTTTTTTATGATAAATGGTGTTCATGGGTGTGTCAATGGGTTTTTGATATGAGATTAGTATTCATATAGGCTTGAAACAATGAGGCCCTTTTCCCCTTTACTTTTCTATTAGTGATGGAATGGCTCATTGGCTTGTTGAGTTGGGAAATTGAGTTGAAATATTTTTCTTGTTATAGGAACAGTTCATGTGACTTGGTGGTTTTTCATATATAATATAAGATGATACTCTAAGCTTGATAGATTCTTCGTTTGAGAATGTTTGGACTATTAGAGCTAATATTAGGGGTTTGAGATTTATTTTTTGCTTTGTGTGAACATTGTAATTAATAGTCTCACTGGGGCCAATGTAAACCCTATTTTGTGGATTTAGCTAATGACATCCTTCATTATAGTTATAAAATGCTTACTTTCGAGTATCTTAGTATGCTAGTGGGTGCAAACCCTTTCCTAGAGACCTTGTGGGAACTCACAATTACACTTTTCCATGTCTCTTCTCTCTTCGAGCCATGTGTATGTTTGAATGGAAATAGGACCGTTTTCACAATTTATCTTCCAAAGAAGATTCAGATGGTCTATATAAAAGGTGGTCTAGATAAAACCTACATTGAATATTTTATAAGTTAAATGTTCTAAAGTTTGTAAACCTGAGTAAAGATGTGAATTGGCGTGTGTGATCTCTACTTAGCTAATATAGCTTTGTTAGGTAAAGGGAGTTGGACTTCTAGTCTTTATTCTTACTCTACCTGTAAGAAAATGGTCTCTCTTTTAGGTTCTAAAGGCGTTGCTCCCTCTGACTGGTTTGTGAATTGTCTATGAAATAAGGGTAAAACTTGCATAGTCACCTCTTTTTGGGATGATCTGTGGGTGGATCAAAATGTTTAAGACTAATATTCCATATACATTATATTATCTACCAACCAATAGAGGTGGAAGGTGGATGAGTTTTGTGTTTGGAAGGAGGAAACTTTGATTTGGGATCTTCTATGAACGGGGTCTTTTTTGTCTGAGAACATAAGTTGGTAGGAAACCTTCTTTTGACAATTTAGGAATATATTCTCTCTAGAGAGATTTTTGGTGTTGGGGAAACAAAAAAATGGTGTTTACTTTGTTTTTATAGATAATGATGCCATTATTCATACAAATTTTGGTGTTGATTCAACTATTAATAGTTCAGATAAGATCCGCTCTAAATTTATCGTACTTAGGCCATCTCTAACATGATGAATTTCTATGGGAAACTCATCCAAGATATGATCCCTACAAGAAAATGTTAATCTCTACGCTTTTGTTCATTTGAATGACTATTTTGTTGGTTTATGTCGTGGAACTGTTAAGAAAATTTCTCACCTAGTTTTTATGTGTGATGTGGTGGAAATTTTGTGGTATATGATTTTTAGGTGGATTAGACGGTCTTTTTGTTCTTTCTAGGGAAATTATCTCACTTCTGATATCTTTACTTCTTTAAGGAGTTTTTCTAGGATTAGAGGTGACCTCATTATGATCTGGCATTTAGTGGCATGGTTTAGCCAAAAAATATCTGAATGATTATATTTTTAACTTATGCCTAAAAACGAGGAGGATTTAGAAGATAAGAGGATATCTTGATAGATCTTTGGATTACTCATGTAATTTCATAAATTAGTTTGAAAATCATATTCTTTTTCTAAGTCTATAATATTTAGAGTGTCTTCAACCAAGTTTTTCAAGGGATGTTTCCTTTGGAGAAATATGTATCGTTGATGTTAATGGTGGCTCTTAGTGTCGGGATCTAGAATGTTATCATTTTGTGATGTAGTTGTCTTTTGTAGATTCTTTTGTTTTTTCTATTCGTTAATGGCGTGTTTTGTAGCTCATATATATATATATATATATATATATATAAATAAAAGAGGCAGGATTCATTGACATCAGATGTTAGTTTAAAAGATTAACACCAATTTCAACTGTTAAAAAGATTGATCAAACAATCATATTAAATGAAATAAAAAAAAATGATTTATTATTTTTCTTAAAAATTAATCTATTTGTATGATCGTCTAATCGAGTGTTATTAATATTTAAGATTTTGTGTAGGTTTATTAGACTTACGCCTGATGTCAATAGATCCGGTATATATATATATATATATATATATATATATATATATATATATATATATATATATATATATATATATATATATATATATATATATATATATATATATATATATATATATAAAAGGTGCCTATTAATATATAATATTTGGAATAAATTTTTTAATTATTTAAATTAAATCTTTTTAATGTGAGAGAATAACACAATTATAATTGTTTTAATAAATATTATTATTTTAATCTAATATGAATATTTTAAAATTATACAAATCTATTTAAATTTTCTAAAAGTTACTTGTGCAAAAGAACAAGAACCTTGTTAGTTACATCAAATTTTTACTTACCTCATTTGATGAGCATGTCCCAATTTACCACTCAATAGTTGTCGATGGCTTATTATTCTCACAATGAGCCAAATTATTACTACACAATATATTATGAAATTATGATCTTTTCATTCTTCATAAACTTAACAAGTCTCATCATCTATAAATAGTTGTTAACTTCATTCATATTTCACATCAATAAAATTCCTATAGATCAAAGATGAATATCAAGTCCTTTGTCTTCGTGTTCCTTCTTTGTGCAGTAATTTTCATATCTGTTGTAGCAATTGAACCATCAAAGGATGACGGAAAGCAAAGTATAGAAATAATTAAATATCATTTGTTTACACAATTTTTTATTTTAAATTATATTTGATAAGGGTTTAATTTATATACACTTATTTTATAATGTTAGAAAGTTAACAAACTCTATTATCATTAAAAAAGAATTTTAAAATTAAGATGTGTTTTATTTTATTACAAGATTATGATTGATTGACAGTGTAAAATTAATTTTTATATAAGTGCATCACTATTTTTCTCTTTATATAATCATGTTTGTTTTATTTGCAGTTGGTACAAAACTTGGAGTAAATAAGGATGGAGGTTTAGGAGGAGGTGAGCACGATGGAGATATGGGAAAAGAACATAATGATGATGGTCTGGGATTTTGGATAAATGGAGGTGGTTGGGGGGGTTCGATAGAAAGCGGAGATTTTAAAGGTTCGATAAATATCGGAGGAGCTCAAGGAGGAGGTGAAAACAATGGACTTGGAGGACAAGGTGATCTAGGAAATGAATTAGGTTGGAGAGGAGGAGGAAATAGTGGTTTTGGAGGACAAGGAGAAAGAGCAAATGAAGTTAGTTGGAGAGGAGGAAAAAATAGAGGATTTGGAGGAGAAGAAGAAAGTGAAGGGTATGCAGGACTTTGGGACCATAAAAACTAAATGCATGAATGCATGTATTGTATTTCAAGCATGAACTTTATATTACTTCATGCTTAGTCTTTAATGGCATGAATATATTTCCCTTAAATTTTATCTTTCACAACCATCATTAGATTGTATCACTTTTATTATCCCATTTTAATATATACAAAATACCATGGTTTCATTTCTAATTATTTTGTGAAACTAGATTTTATAGTGAAGGTTGAATCCACTCAACTCATACTCTTCAAAAAGGATAATTTAATTCAATCTATCAATTGTTAAATACACATGATACCGTTGATTACTTGATTCATATTTGAGATCCACGATACACCATATTTGGATTTAAATTTTTGAGAGTTAAAAGGGGTTATGAAGATTTTAAACATGATTTTCATAGTCAAGTTTACTGTATAAATCAAATTGATACGAATATGTCTAAACATTATCATTTCATCTTAAGTTCACTCATTGTTGGTGAAATTTTCAAAATATATTTAAAAAGTTACAATAGTAAAAAAAATATCTTTTTGAGAAAATGTGTAATGCTTTACTATTGAAGCAATATAATCATTCATGAACAAAATCTTTTAAAGAGTTATTTGTCTTCAACAAATGGCATAAATTTCTCTATAAATAGAGACATTTGTTAGGCGTTGAGAACACACGAAAATAGTATATTTCAAGTGTCAAAAATCATATCTAAATTATTCTTTTATTTTTTTAATGCACGAGAATAAATGAAAGAATTTTATTCTATAAAATATCTTTGATCGATATGTTTAATATGAATGTGTGATTCATGTTAAGATTTCCAAAGTATCTCGCCGGTTAACCCATTTGCATCTAATTTATTTAAATTAGAGGAGGCGAATTGAATTTAAAGCTTAGTGTAAACATATGTTTTGGAATTTATCTTGCACAACTTTCATCGTACTGTTTTCATCTTGTTTTGTTCAAGTAACCCCCAACATAAAATATAATAATTTTTAAATTCGATTCAAACATCAACGAATGAACTATTGTACGTTGACACATTCCGAACACAAAAACAATCACTATTATGAACTCGGTTAAATTATATTATTTCTCATGGAAATTACAACATAGTGAAATCTTTAATATCAAAAACTAAATATGAAAATTTTCTAGTAAATGGTATTAGAATGATTATGATATTATGATTTTCTTTAATAAATAATTAATATTAAAATAATTAGAACATTGGCCGAAGAGTTTTGTGAAAGCCGATGTCATTGTAAGATTATCGTTTGACGTTAAACATTGTCTGGTATGAATGGTTTAAGCATATATATTATAGTTAAATAATAAAACTATTCATTAATGTTTCTGTACTGTTTGAAAATTAAGATATAATTGAATCACACCTTAAACATTACATGGATTGTAACAAAAAGTGTGAGCTTAGCATGTAAATATAGAAACAAATCACTGCACCAAATGTATATACATGTACATACATAACGTTGTATCATAAGGCATAAACAGATGCCTTGCTTAGTATTTTATTTTGAAGTTTTGCTTTTGAATATTTTAATAGTAAAAAAATAAAATGAAAATGGATGTATATATTATGTAATAAATCCATCATATACGTAATAATTGAAAGCAAGTATGTGCTTTGGTACTGTGTTAATAATTTCTTACAGTATGCCTTGCTTTGAATGTTAATAATTGGTACCGTATATTCACATGAAGAAATTATATCTTGCTCCAATGATACAACAATATGTAATTCAAAGTATGTGTTGCTCTAGGAAGCATTATTAATATTATTTGGAACTATTAAAGTAAAATTTATTAATTTCTAATGCGGTTAAATTCATCATAAGTTTATGATTTAAATTACACAATTGAGTTTTAACTTGTATTTTATGTGAATAATATGTTTATGTTTAATGAAATTTTTTATTATAAGATAAATAAAGATTATTTAAAGATGGTTTATGATTTCTTTGATTTTAGAGTCTTATGTCATTATTAAATATTGAGATGTGTAATTTTGAGAACCTTATCACTGAAGATAAGGAATTCGAGATTCTCATAAATGAAGAACCGTATGAGGAAGGCTCTCCAAGGATTGTTGAAAACACAAACCGAAAGTTCGTCAATGATTGCTATGCATTAAATATATTTTGTATATATATATTTAAGTGGAAGTAAAACTTCAAATATAAAAAATTAACAAAATGAAGATTGACATAAGAGTACATAAAGTATTTAAAAGATTGAATATTCAAAGTTTATTAAAGTTTAAAAAATCTTGCAATTTTTTGACGAAAGAATTGACAAGAATATGATGTCTTTGAATATAACTGAATACAAGGAAAACATCTTTAAAAGATGTGGAACAAGCCCTTATCTAATTAATCACCAATTGTGAAAACTCAACTCACACTTGATTAATATTAAGTCTTGAGTTCAATGATGAAAGTACATTATTAGAGGGATTGAAGTACTTAACAATAAATGCATCCCAAAAAGTAAGAGTACTTGGACCATAAGAATAAATATGGTAGGATGATGTTTCCTCTTAATAGACATATAGCATATGTTTGTTAGAATGCATAATTATGGGTGCATTTCTGATATAGTCTACCTATATGAGAATAAAGTGGTGCCGCTTCAAAGAGACACAAGGCCATATTAAATGTGTCATATTAATAATTGGATCAATCGTACCAAAATTTCAGGTGTGAGTTATGTACGTTTGTTCTAATGAATATAAGATACCTTTATCGGAAACCATAAAATTTCCAGAATAATGGATTTAGATATATTTTGAAAATGGTGGGAGATTGTTGGTGAAATTTCCAAAATATCTTTGAAAAGTTGCAATGGTTAAAAAATACCTTTTTAGAGAAAAAGTGTAATGCTTTACAATTGAAACAATATAACCATTCATGAACAAAAGCTTTCAAAAGTTATTTCCCTTCACCAAAGGACATAAATTTATCTATAAATAGAGACATTTGTTAGGCATTGAGAACACACGAAAATAGTATATTTCAAGGGCCAAATATCATATCTACATCATTCTTTTATTTTTCTAGTGCACGAGAATAAATGAGAGAACTATATTCTGTAAAATATCGTTGATCGATATACTTTATATGAGTGTGCAATTCATGTTAAGGTTTCCAAAGTATCCTGAAGGGGATTCGCCGGCTAACTCATTTGTATCCAATTTTCTTAAATTGGTGGGGGCGAATGGAACCTAAACTTAGTCTAAACACACGTTTTGGAATTTATTTTGTGCAACTTTCATCGTACCGCTTTCATCTTCTTTTGTTCAGGTTTTGCAGCAGACCCCCAACACAAGATCTAAAACTCTTAGTCAAAATAAAGTTTAAAAGATTTATTTTTAACACTATAAAAAAAAGAAGAAAACAATATATTCCTCCTCAAAATTTAACTAAATGTTCAAAAACCTCAACAACATTAAAAAGAAGTCTAAAGACAGAAATGTGAAGAGATATTTTAGAGATGTACAATGTCTTATATTTTTTAATAAAGTGAAAATAACATTTATTTATTTACGACGTGATTAAGTTTATTGTTGACAAAGTATGAAGCGGTCCAAATGGTATATGCTCTAAATGAAATATGCTTATTAAGTTCATAAGGCGTCGGAGGTACTAAGCAATCTCAATAAAAAATATAAAATAAAAACAAAGAATCAAAAAAAAAATTGGAATTGGTTTTCCCACTTAGTGGTAGACAACCACCCTTAAAAAACCCTAAAAATGTCATTTGTTTGGCTGGATTTCAAAATACAGACGCACATATTACACACCACACCATCATCATCATCATCATCATTAGTGAACCACCCTTTATTAGCCCCAAAATATTTAGGAGTTCAATCTACGCATATAGTGTGAATACCAATAACCAGAAACACCAAGTGGGAAACTGAATATAATATCATCTTGCATGTACTCTTTATTTCATGATAATACCATCATATTTTCAAAATCTTACAAAAAATCTCCTTCTAGTCTCAATCAATTTTGGTACATCAAAACCACATTATTCTGTTTTTTCACATCTAAAGACACAAAAGAAACTAGAATTTAAAGTAATTTACATGTATTTCCTTCCTCATGTAAGAATTTGGTTTTTCTGCTTAAAATGAGCGTTGCGTCTGTATTTTACAACCTGGATCGTGTTGCATATTGTTCCATAATTAAAATATGGATTGTTTTCATGTTGAATATTATTTTAATTTTGTTATGATTGGATGAAAAAATAGTGCACTCTCACGCAGTCCCCAAAGTTGTTGTGTCTATGGATGTTAAACCGCGTGATATCCCGGTACTGAGTATTGTCCATGTAGTGTTTGAATACAATTTAGAACTAAACAGAAGTTTTCTATTCACGGCCATATGCTCTAGTGGATCCGCACAGAGGATGCCAAATAGGGGTTTAGTATTGTAATCGGGAGGTTATATTTTGGTTCTGATAGGATACTAACATTTGTGACGCTGGCATGCAAAAGAAGTTCCAAGTACCAAAAACCTATCCTGAAGTTAAAACGAGATGGAACTAAAACGGCGAAATGTGTGTGTTCTTTTAAGTTGCGGGGTCAAAATAGTGCACCCTCACGCATTCCCCAAAGTTTTTGTGTCTATGGATGTTAAACCGCGTGATGTCCCGGTACTGAGTATTGTCCATGTAGATGTTTGAATAAAATTTAGAACTAAACATGAGTTTGCTATTCATGACCATATTCTCTAATGGATCCGCGCAGAGGATGCCAAATAGGGGTTCAGTATTATAATCGGGAGGTCATATTTTGGTTCTGATAGGATATTAACATTTGTGACACTGACATGCAAAAGAAGTTCCAAGTACCAAAAACCTATCCTGAAGTTAAAACGAGATGGCACTAAAACGGGGAAATGTGTGTGTTCTTTTAAGTTGTGGGGTACCTTAAGGAGAATGATACATTGATATTTAATATGGTTTGTGATTTACATAATCATGACTTGTGTTACAAGTTAGTTGGTCATCCCATTGCATGCCACCTTAATTCTAAAGATAAGAATATTGTTTTTGTCATGACATTGAACATGGTGCAGTCTAAAACATACTTGCAACTTTGAAATGAAAAGTCCTCAAAATATCTCAAATATTAAACAAGTATACAATATTGGTGCCTGAAACAACAAGGAGATAAGAGGGCCAATATCTGAAATGCAATAATATTTTAAGATTTTAGACGATGATCATTATGTATCTAGGTATAGAGTATGTGATAACAGAGATATCGTTCGAGATATATTTCAGACTCATCATGATTCCATTAAGTTGTTCAACACATTTCTCATTGTGTTGATAATTGATTCAATGTATAAGATTAATAAGTACATGCTTCCACTTCTGAAAATTGTTGGTGTTACTTTTACATAGATGACATTTTCAATTGGGTTTGCATTTTTTGGAAAGTGAAAAAGAGGACAATATTACTTGGACTTTGAAAATGTGTCATACTACGTTAAAAGTTCAAGAAAATATGTCAAAGGTCATTTTCACTGGCCATGATACCACACTTATGGATTTGGTCACAAAGGTTTTTCCCACATCATATGAATTACTTTGTAGGTATCACATAACAAAAACTGTGAGAAAAAACTTAAGACTACGGTAGGGACCAAACAAATCAAGGGTGACGATGGGAAAAATGGTCAAGCCAGTGTGATACTAGAAAGCATAATGTAAGTCTAAAATGATATAATAAATTCCTCTATAGACGAGTTATATGTTGAATTTGTCATGCATTTCAAGAGGGTGTGTGAGAAACATCTGTATTTCTTAAAATATGTTGAACGTGCAATTCTAGACTAGATGAAGGAGAAAATTGTACGGGCTTTGACCAATCATGTTAGACACTTTAGAAATGAAACAACTAATAGAGTTGAATTTTATCATGCTACATTGAAGAATTGGATGGGAAATTGTAAAGGTGATTTATGTAGAGGTATGGACTTCATGAACCAAATGATCCAAAATCAGCATAAGGAGATACAAACATTATTTGTTTGCAGAATTACAATATTAGAACACAAATTCAGAGGAACATGGGATGAAGCTAAAAAAAATCCATGTATGAATAAGGAGAAAATAAAAGCAAAAGTCTAGCTCTTAAAGTTAAATATTATGATCATGATGGAGTCATGTCTCTCATTGTGAGAAACTTTAAAAGATTCTTAAAGCATGAGAAACAACAACAAGAGAAACAAAACAAAAATTAAGAAAATACTCCTTTCACTCCTACATGGAGTCAATATGGAAAGAAAGGACACATCAGACCAAAGTTCCCTATAGGAAAGAAGGAAAATCAAATTTAAAAGTGAGCTAAGAAACCTCATAAAAAGGAGAAGAAAGCATACATCGAATGGAAATACAATGGTGTGGAATCCTCAGATGATGAATAGGCCAACATCTATCTCATGGAAAATAATTAATATTATGAGGTAACTTCTTAACTCTCTTATCAAGATCTTTTTTGTATTTGTAAGAAGCTAACAAAAGAAACAAGTAAACGAGAACACATTGTTTCCTTCTCTAAAGATACTATCTTTTTTCTTTGATCTAAAAATAAAAATCTTGTAGAAGAAATAGAAAATATTAGAGAGAGACAAAATAATCTAGCCCAACACTCTTCCCCTTCTAAAAAATAAGACGAATCTGTCAAGTGCAAAGAATGTGATATTTTAAAATATAAAAAATTTTATCTTCAAAAAACATTTGGCAAGTTCAGTAAGGGAATGGATAACTTGAATCATTTGTTGGCGAACCAAAGAGCTTCTTACAAATTTAGTCGGTCTCGGTTATGAACCTAAGAACAATAGAAAAATATTTAGCAATATATGCAATTCTAAATCAAATTCTCACTACAAGACATTAAAATGCAGTTAATGTAATAAAGTAGGTCACATTGTTATGTTTTGTTGCATCATAAAATGTTATGAGAGCAAAGAAGGACATCCTCCTTCATACTTTTATAAGAAATATTGTAAGTGAAAAATGAAAAATATATTTCCCCTTCAAATGCTTTTGTCTCTGAGATAAATTATAATAACTTTCATGAAACTAATAATAGAGGACCCAAGATGATATGTGTTTCTAAAGGTAAGACCTAGAATTTTGTTATAGGAATACTTTACGGTCTCCAACACTAAATGGTACCTTGATAGCAGTTGTTCAAAGCATATGACTAGTGATAAAACCTTATTTTTCTCCTTTTGTGCTAAGAATAGTGGTTTTGTTCTTATGGTGATAATAATATGGGAAATATTTTAGGTTTTGGTACCATCGGTATGACCTTCAATCCTACATTTAGGGAATCTTTATTCGTAAAGGGTTATAACATAATTTACTTAGAATGCGTCAATCATGTGACAAAGGTAACTATGTAACCTTTGATTCTTCTGGAGGTAGAGTTATAAAATCCAAATCAAAGAAACTTTATTTACAATCTCAAGAAGTGGAAACATTTACATTGTTAAGTTACACAAAAATTCTTCAAATGATGTATGTCTCATGAGTAAGAAGGATTAAATTTGGCTATGGCATAGGAGAATAGCTCAAACTCATATGGAACAAGTTGGTTCACGAGGATCTTGTAGACGACCTACCAGACTTGCATTTCAAAATGAATAGATTACGTGATGCCAAAAGGGTAAGGAAGTAAGGGCCTCTTTTAAAGCATAAAATATTTTTTCCACAACTCGGCCCTTACAACTACATCACATGGATCTTTTTGACCCATCCAAAGCAACAAGTCTTTATGGAACTTTCTATGCCCTTATAGTTATGGAGGATTGCTCTCGCTACACCTGAAAATTGTTCCTATCTCATAAAAGAGATGCATTTTTTTTACTTTCGGAAACTCGCCAAGATTATCTTGAATGAAAAAGGAACAAGCATTGCATCCATCAAAACCGACCACGATAGAAAATTCCAAAATGAGGATTTCAAAAGATTTTGTAACGAGAACGATATTCGGCATAGCTTTTCTACATTACGAACTCCCCAACAAAATGGGGTAGTATAGAGGAAAAATATATCTGTTGAAGAGCTTGTGAGGATGATGATCAATGAAATAAATATCCCTAAATATTTATGGGTTGATGCAGTAAGCACTACTTGCTACATGATGAATCATGTCTGGATAAGACCAATTGTAAATCGGGCGCTATATGAACTATTTAAAAAAAGAAATATTTTTCACTTACATGACTTTGGATGTAAATTCTTTATCCTTAAAACGAGAAGGATAACCTCAGAAAATTTGGTGCAAAAGCTGATGAAGGCATATACATAAGATATTCCACTTCGAGCAAAACCTTCAGAGTACTTAACAAAAAAACTCTAAGTATATAAGAAACAATTCAAGTTATTTTTGGTGAAACTAACCCTAAACAATTAGAATTAGAATTTTATATATGAATTTTTATATTATGTCAGCGCTTGTAAAAAATATATGATGCCATTTTATTAAAAAATAAGACATATGCCAACGCTTTAACCAAAAAACGCTGCCATATACGTGCACAATAGACAACGCTTTTAACAAAAAAAAAGCTTCCCAAATTAGCTAATAGACAGTGCTTTTAATAAAAAATTGCATCCTAAGTGAAAAATAGAAAGCGCTTTGTAAACAAAAACGCTGCCTATAGTGGTGAATAAAAAGCGCTAAGTGCTGACTAAAAGAGACCTAAAAGAGAACTAAAAGATACTTTAGACAGCGCTTTTAAAAGCGTTGTCTAAAGGGGAACTATAGAAAACACTTTTCAAGAAAAAGCGCTTCCTAGAGGTGATAAAAGAAAGAGCTTTTCAAAGGAAGGGCTTCCTGAAAGGGACATAAGGCGAGACTTTTTGTAATTGCAAGCTTCTCAAGTCATATTTAAAGCATGTGTTTTGATGAAGACAACATGGACATCAACTTTCAAAGGATGTGCAAAAAGCTTATCAAAATAAAAGTCTTGAAGATTATTGAAGAATTATTGAAGAATCATCAAATGTCATATGGTATAAATAATTCTTAAAATCTTGAATATAGATGTTCACAATATGCATTCATCAACATATACATATTCCATAACTTTAAGATCAAGAAAAACTTTGTTTGAAATATCTTTCAAAAGGTATTTTTGAAAATAAAGCTTTAGGAACCGGTTCCTCCCTAACAGGGAACCGGGTTCCAGAATTTCTCAAAAAACATGTCCCTGGATTTTGTACCAGGAACCGGGTTGTAACAATAGGGGAACCAGTTCCTGCGTGATATTTTTGAATTCCAACTTATAACGTTCACTAAGAACCGGGTTCTGTCAGTGTCGGAACCGGTTCCTAGCGAACCAGTGCAGCTTTTACTTTGTTTTTTGAACATTTTTCAAGTGGTATCTTTTGATGAATGCATTACAACTTTTCATATGAATTGGCATGAATGAAGAGGTTCTTACAACTTTATAAAATGCAGATTTTCTTATTTCAAAAAATATACAAGAATGCTTCAATTTTCAAATTAATAAAAACTTCTTCAATAAACAATTTTCTCATTCATTCACATTTGAACATAAACTTTCATGTGTTCATAATTTTGTGAAACTTGCCATATACACTTTCATTATCATTACAAGTTTCATTCATACATTGTGAACATTTATATACATTGTTGAGAATTGTTTTTATCTTGAAGAAGAAGATCAATTGAAGATTGATAAAGCTCTCCATATACTTCAAAATTAATCATTGTATTACTTAAAGAATTTATTCCCTTACTATCCAGGATTATTGGAAGTAAGTGTTGTGATTTGAAGAGGATTGTTCTTCATTCACATTAGTGTTTGTTTGGTCTTAAAGGTGTTAAGAACCTTTGATCACCCTATAGGTTAGATAGTAAGCATAGGCTGTACAATCATTCTAACTATAGTGAAATCTCTTTCGTGTTGGAAAGGGGACTGGAGTACTCTCGGATTGTGAGGGGAACCAGGATATATCACCGTGTTCTTTATTTTTCCGCATTTATCGCTTTCATCACCATAATCAGGAAAAGATAAAGATATAAACAAAACCTTCAAACACTTAACCAAAATTACTACCAAGCATTCTCATAAAACTGAATAAATTTTTATAAGACCTAATTCACCCCCCCCCCCCCCCCCCCCCCCTCTTAGGCACTCTGAGACTTACAATTGGCATCAGAGCAAGTTATAGGTAACTTGTTCCTAAAGATCCAGAATGGCTTCCGCAAATCATCAACCAGTTTTCAGAGATGGTGGTAGTAATAACAAGCCTCCTCTATTCTGTGGTGAATATTTTGACTTCTGGAAAATACGCATGAAGGCGCATTTAGAAGCACAGGGAGAGGAAGTATGGGATGCTGTTGAAAATGGTCCTTTTATCCCGATATCAGTTATCAATGGCATTGGTTCTGCAAAGCCCAAAACTGCATGGGACGACGATGATAAAAAGAAAGTTCTATATGACAAAAAGGCAATAAACCTTCTTCAAGGTGCACTCAGTATGGACGAATTTTTCCGTGTCTCGAATTGCAAAACAACAAAAGAAATATGGGATACCCTTGTTCAAACTCATGAAGGAACGGCTGAAGTAAAAAGATCAAGACTAAATACCTTGAGTCAAGAATATGAACTATTTCAAATGCAGCCCGGAGAATCCATTCTTGACTTACAAAAGAGATATGTGCATTTGACAAATCACTTAAATGCTCTTGGTAAAACCTTGACAAATGATGAACTCAACTTGAAAATCCTTAGATCATTGACTAGGGAATGGCAACCAAAGGTAACGACAATCTCGGAAAAGAAGAGTCTCTCTGCAATGACTTCCGCTACATTATTTGGCAAACTTCAAGAATACGAAACGGAACTCGGTAGACTTGAAAAACATGAAAATTTAGAGAAGAAATCCAAAGGCATTGCTTTGAAAGTTGATTCAAAAGAAAGCCAAGATAAAGATGCATCGAAGGAAGATGAAAACTTCTTGCTTCTTGTAAAAAGGTTAGGAAAATATTTTGGTCATAAAAATAATCTTCATAATGCTAACTTTGTCAAGAGGAAGAAATTTTATAATCATAAAGATAAAGAAGCCTCCACATCAACACAAGATGTCACATGTTATGAATGTGGAAAGAAAGGTCACATAAAGCCGGATTGTCCAAAACTCTCCAAGAAAAATGGATTCAAAGGCAAAAAGGAGTTCAAGAACAAAAAGGCTTATGTTGCATGGGAAGATAATGAGATAAGTTCTTCATCCGATTCGGAAAGAGAGGAATGTGCAAATCTAGCATTAATGGCTTCACATCACTCCGACAATGAAGAAGAGGTATGCTTGAAGTCCACATCAAATGTTTGGTATCTTGATAGTGGATGTTCAAAGCATATGACAGGAGATGTACACCAATTTTCATATCTAATACATAAAGCCAAAGGGTATGTCACCTATGGAGACAACACCAAATGAAAGATTCTTGGCGTTGGAATAGTTGGCACACCTCCATCCATTCAAATTGAGGATGTTCTCTATGTTGAAGGATTAAAGCACAATCTTCTTAGCATAAGTCAACTTTGCGATAGAGGGTTCAAGATCAAATTCAACAAAGATGAATGTCTCATTATGGATGAGGAAACCAGTGAGGTAAAACTCAAAGGTATAAGAACTAACAATATTTTTATGATTACTTTAGATGATTTGTCTCTGAAGGTACAATGTCTTATGGTAAACAACAATGACGCTTGGTTATGGAACAAGAGGATCGCTCACATTCACATGGAGCACTTGAACAAATTGGTTAAGCATGACTTAGTTATTGATCTACCAAAGATGAAGTTCATCAAAAACAAATTATGTAATGCATGCCAAAAGGGCAAACAGACCAAAACAACTTTCAAATCTAAGAATGTGGTGTCTACTACAAGGCCACTACAATTGTTACACATGGATCTCTTTGGTCCATCAAGAACAAAAAGCTTCGGAGGTAATGTATACGCTTTAGTCATTATTGATGATTTTTCTAGATATTCTTGGACTTTGTTTCTTGTGCAGAAAAGTGATGCTTTTAAAGCTTATAAGAAGTATGCTAAGCAAATCCAAAATGAAAAATCACTAAAGATTGTATCCATAAGAAGTGATCATGGTGGAGAATTCCAAAATGCTCAATTTGAAGAATTTTGTGAAGAACATGGTATCTCTCATAATTTTTCAGCACCTAGAACTCCACAACAAAATGGAGTTGTTGAAAGAAAGAATAGGTTTCTAGTGGAACTTGCAAGAACAATGCTTAATGATGCAAATCTTCCTAAATATTTTTGGGCGGATGCGGTTAGTACGGCATGTTATGTTGGAAATCGAGTTATCATTAGACCTATAATAAAGAAGACTCCATATGAACTCTTCAAAGGAAGAAAGCTAAATATTGCTCACTTTCACATTTTTGGATGCAAGTGCTTTGTTCTTAATAATGACAAGGATAATCTCGGTAAGTTTGACGAGAAATCTGACGAAGGTATTTTTCTTGGTTATTCTCTTTTTAGTAAAGCATATAGAATTTATAATAAAAGAACTTTAACTATTGAAGAATCTATGCATGTATCTTTTGATGAAACTAACCCCTCTAAGGAGGAAGAAGTTGTTTGTGATTATGATGATCCTATAGATTTACCCCCGGAAGATCTTTCAATTGATCAAATTAAGAAATCACCGGAAAATCAAGAAAACATTGTACAACAAGATTCAAACACCAATGATCTACCAAAAGAATGGAGAACTCATAGAGACCATCCTATTGAAAAAATTATTGGTGACATTAGCCAAGGAGTATCAACAAGATTGAATCTAAAAGATGCTTGCTTAAACATGGCGTTTGTTTCTCAAATTGAACCTACCAAAGTTGATGAAGCCTTAGGAGATGATCAATGGATTATTGCTATGCAAGAAGAATTAAATCAATTCGAGAGAAATCAAGTTTGAGAACTTGTTCCTAGACCAAGTGGTAAACACATCATAGGTACCCGATGGATGTTTAAGAACAAACTTGATGAGAATGGTCTAATTGTTCGAAACAAAGCAAGGTTGGTTGCCCAAGGTTACAATCAAGAGGAAGGAATCGACTATGAAGAAACATTTGCTCCGGTTGCAAGGTTAGAAGCTATACATCTTTTACTTGCTTATGCTTGTTCATTAAATTTTCAGCTTTTTCAAATGGACGTCAAAAGCGCATTCTTGAATGGATACATCAATGAAGAAGTCTATGTCAAACAACCCCCGGGATTTGAAGACTTCAAACATCCTTCACATGTATTTAAGTTGAGAAAGGCTCTTTATGGCTTAAAGCAAGCACCAAGAGCATGGTATGATAGACTTAGCAATTTTTTGTGTGAAAAAGGTTTCGAAAAGGGTAAGGTTGATAAAACCTTGTTCATTAAGAAAATCCAAAGTAACACTTTATTGGTTCAAGTCTATGTTGATGATATCATTTTTGGATCGACTAACAAAGAAATGTGTGAGGAATTCTCATTGATGATGCAAGGAGAATTCGAGATGTCTATGATGGGAAAGATGAACTACTTTCTTGGACTACAAATTAAGCAACTAGAAGATGGAATCTTCATCAATCAATCTAAGTATTGCAAAGAATTATTGAAAAAGTTTGATATGGACAATTGTAAAGCAATGAATACTCCAATAGGCTTCGGTACATATGTTGATCAAGATGAATCCGGTACTCCAATTGATATTACAAAGTACAGAAGTATGATTGGTTCTTTATTGTACTTAACGGCAAGCCGTCCTGACATCATGTTTAGTGTTTGTCTTTGCGCTCGCTTTCAAGCAAATCCAAAGGAATCACACCTCATGGCAGTTAAAAGGATCATGAAGTATCTTAAAGGAACAATCAATGTCGGCCTATGGTATCCAAAAGGTAGTACTTGCACTTTAATTGGTTATTCTGACGCGGATTATGCAGGTTGTAAAACTGATCGTAAAAGCACAAGTGGTACGTGTCACATTATTGGAAATGCATTAGTATCATGGGCTTGTAAAAAGCAAGCATGTGTTGCTCTTAGCACGACCGAAGCAGAACACATAGAAGCGGGTAGTTGTTGTGCACAAATTCTTTGGCTCAAGCAACAACTCCGTGATTACGGACTTGATCTCAGATGCATTCCTCTTCGATGCGATAATACAAGTGCTATCAATATTACAAAGAATCCGGTCATGCATTCAAGAACCAAACATATAGATATTCGACATCATTTTCTCCGTGATCATGTACTTAAAGGAGATGTCGAAGTCACTTTTGTGGATACTCATAACCAACTCGCAGATATCTTCACTAAACCGCTTGCTCGAGAACCTTTCTTCAAAATCCGAAGAGAACTTAGTATTTTGGATGAAGGTGATATCTAATGTTTCTCTTTTTATGCATGTCTTAATTTTTATATGTATCTATTTCACTCTTTTTCCCCATCCTTTTTTATGTTAACAAAGGGGGAGAAGAATATGCATGTGTGTTGTTTTGTTTCAAAGAAATTGCAGGCCCAAATAAATATCAAACTCACTCCAAAATTCAAAGAATCATGGACTTAGGGGGAGCATACAATTTAGGGGGAGCCTTGCATTTGCTCAACATGTTTACTACACAAAATAACATAAAACATTTCAAGAAATCGTTTTCAAGACTTGGTTGTCATCATCAAAAAGGGGGAGAATGTAATTGCAAGCTTCTCAAGTCATATTTAAAGCATGTGTTTTGATGAAGACAACATGGACATCAACTTTCAAAGGATGTGCAAAAAGCTTATCAAAATAAAAGTCTTGAAGATTATTGAAGAATTATTGAAGAATCATCAAATGTCATATGGTATAAATAATTCTTAAAATCTTGAATATAGATGTTCACAATATGCATTCATCAACATATACATATTCCATAACTTTAAGATCAAGAAAAACTTTGTTTGAAATATCTTTCAAAAAGTATTTTTGAAAATAAAGCTTTAGGAACCGGTTCCTCCCTAACAGGGAACCGGGTTCCAGAATTTCTCAAAAAACATGTCCCTGGATTTTGTACCAGGAACCGGGTTGTACCAATAGGGGAATCGGTTCCTGCGTGATATTTTTGAATTCCAACTTATAACATTCACTAAGAACCGGGTTCTGTCAGTGTCGGAACAGGTTCCTAGTGAACCAGTGCAGCTTTTACTTTGTTTTTTGAACATTTTTTAAGTGGTATCTTTTCATGAATGCATTGCAACTTTTCATATGAATTGGCATGAATGAAGAGGTTCTTACAACTTTATAAAATGCAGATTTTCTTATTTCAAAAAATATACAAGAATGCTTCAATTTTCAAATTAACAAAAACTTCTTCAATAAACAATTTTCTCATTCATTCACATTTGAACATAAACTTTCATGTGTTCATAATTTTGTGAAACTTGCCATATACACTTTCATTATCATTACAAGTTTCATTCATACATTGTGAACATTTATATACATTGTTGAGAATTGTTTTTATCTTGAAGAAGAAGATCAATTGAAGATTGATAAAGCTCTCCATATACTTCAAAATTAATCAATGTATTACTTAAAGAATTTATTCCCTTACTATCCAGGATTGTTGGAAGTAAGTGTTGTAATTTGAAGAGGATTGTTCTTCATTCACATTAGTGTTTGTTTGGTCTTAAAGGTGTTAAGAACCTTTGATCACCCTATAGGTTAGATAGTAAGCATAGGCTGTACAATCATTCTAACTATAGTGAAATCTCTTTCGTGTTGGAAAGGGGACTGGAGTACTCTCGGATTGTGAGGGGAACCAGGATATATCACCGTGTTCTTTATTTTTCCGCATTTATCGCTTTCATCACCATAATCAGGAAAAGATAAACATATAAACAAAACCTTCAAACACTTAACCAAAATTACTACCAAGCATTCTCATAAAACTGAATAAATTTTTATAAGACCTAATTCACCCCCCCCCCCCCCCCCCCCCTCTTAGGCACTCTGAGACTTACACTTTTTCATTTAAATAAAACGTTGTCTTTACCTACAACAACGTCAATATAGACAACATTGTCTTTTCTCTTATTTGTAGTAGTGAGGTGTTATGGAAAAGACAAATCTGAAATAAAATGATCAAAAAGTAGACTAAGGTCAAAGTTAAAATCGTGTCTTGGATCAAGAATCTTTTAAAGATCCGAATATAGATACTCCTTCTAGTCATCAAGATCTTACAAGAGAATGGACGAAGAACAAAGATCACCCTATCTAGAATATTATTGGGGATATTTCTAAGGGAATCACTACTCAAGTATCCCTTAATAAGGTATATAACTTTCTGATCTTTGTTTCAAAAATTGAGCCAAAAAATTGACAAGACTATTGTTGATGAACATTGGTCTCT
The DNA here is from genome assembly GCA_948472305.1 of Vicia faba. Taxonomy (NCBI): domain Eukaryota; kingdom Viridiplantae; phylum Streptophyta; class Magnoliopsida; order Fabales; family Fabaceae; genus Vicia; species Vicia faba. The sequence continues at coordinate 394,798,572 of OX451736.1, forward strand.
TGCTATGAAAGGAGAATTAAATCAATTTAAACGAAACTATTGGGAACTCATTCCCAAAGTTTCAGCTAATCTAGTGATTGCTACCTGTTCAGTCTTTCACAGCAAGTTAGACGAAGATGGCAATATTTTAAGAAATAAAGTCAAACATGTAGCGAAGGGTTACAATCAACAAAAAGGAATAGATTTCGATGAAAATTATTCCCATGTAGCTAGATTATAGGCCATAAGGACTTTATTAGTTTTCAAACTCATTCAAATTTATGTAAAAAGTTCTCTCTGAGTGGATAGATCCAAGAGGAGGTATACGTTGATCAACCTCTAAATTTATAAAATCAACTTTTTACCGGTCATGCTTTTAAGTTTAAAAAAACATTATATGACCTAAAACAAGTCCCTAAAATATTGGATTTTTTTTTGTAATAACTAGGTTTTGAAAAAAAATTCGCAAATAACAATGTTTCGGAGAAAATTACGCAAATAACCATGTTTTAGAAAACCATACAAAGGAGGAGCCAACCCAGTTGGCGCCTACACCTTAATTTAAAGGGGAGGCGCCATCTCACTTGGCGCCCAGGTTTTAAAAGTGTGCCATAAGCCAAGTGAGATGGAGCCTTAGTGCAAAAGGGGGCCACCTTTTTCATTTTTTATGTTAAATGCGAGACATTACGTAAACGATATATGATCACAAAAATTCGAATTTTTATTTACACAAAATGATTACACAAAACGATTACATAAAAAATTACAAAAAAATTAGTGGTCCCCCGAAACCCGGTAACGACCCGCGATTCTGCATCCCCGTCCTTGCCTGTCCCGTGGTGGGTTTCATCTCATTTCCTGTTGTGGAAGGGTCGATGGCCCAACGAAGTCAATGCGTTCCAAATCCATGAAATCGGTCAGATCTCCATATCTAGAAGATTTGCTTTGGTACAGTCGGTTACTCATACCCTCAAAGTTTGGCCGTCTTGATGGTGGGTGGGGTTCTATGGTTGGCCTATAACACTGGTCATCTGAGTAAGGGGGCTAGAAAGGAAATGGATCTTGGGGTGATTGGTATTGGGAATGTTGGGTGCTTTGGTTATGTGGTGGTTGATGGTCATATTCTTCGGAAAATCCCAGATCAGGACTAAGGTTAGATGTTGAAGGGCCCATATTGGGATATAGAGAAGACTGCAATTGTGGGTGGGGCATGTTGGTGTATTGGTATTGTGATTGAAATTGTGGTTAGGTGTGGGGAATATGGGGGTATTGGTATTGAGGTGGTGATTATGGTTAGTTGTGGGTCATGTGGGTGTATTCGTATTGTGGTGGTGATTGTGGTTGGGTGGTTGTGCATTTGTTTCATCGGGGAGGTTGGTGGAAGATTGATGTGTGTTGTGTTTGTTGTTGGGGAAATAAGGGTTGTGCCCATTGTGTTCGTGGGTCAACCAAATGCCTTGAATTAGACATGTGCATTTCTGGGTTACTAACAGATTTGTACCAAGTTAAATATTGATCCGTGTGTCGCATATTATCATGGTTGAGGAAAAATGGGAATTGCAAGACATGTCGGTGACGCCTCTGCCACATCTTACACCATTATGGAGCAAAATCTTTCCAGTTGGTAAGACCCCATTGGGAGTCGACCATTTTGAGATGCCACAAGGACAAACAAGTTGGATGATAGGGTATCTCTTAATTCATTCCAAACTGCATCTTTATACGGTCGCTGTGATTGCAGTCTTTATGCTCTAAATTGTTGCATCCTTGGAGTTTGGTTCATGGTCCAAACCCAAATATGGTCTCCAGATAAACTGTGGATAAAATTAAATCATCTTAATGAAAACGTAATAAATAAATAATTTAAAGGTAGAAAAGTTCAAAGGTATGGCGTACATCATTCGGGCCAAGGTGATCCAATAGATTGCGATATAGAGCGACATTGAATCTTGGATTCTTGCTGTAATCCATACCTGTCACGCAATACCTAAAGGAATTGTAAAATAGTTTATTTTTATCATATACTTGGTGAACAGATGAATAATAAATAATATTAGTTATTGACTTACTTTGTTGCGTATGGGAAAACAAATGTGTTGTTGTTGACGGGGTTTAGGGCCTCCATTCTCCACCAACCCCAGGCTTGAAGTAAGAAAGTGCATCCATAAAAAAAAAACATTTTTCCTTGGTTGTATTTTTACACAAGGAACTGTGTAGATGGGATAAAACAGCAGAACTCCAACTATACTTTCTAGTTTTTTCAAAGTTTCTAAGTAAATTTAAATACATGAAATTTACACTATTTCTCGTACTTTCGGGAAATAAAAAGGTTCCAAAAAGTATCATTATATAATTCCTAGCTTTTATTACTTTATCTAGCTCGGAGGAATTTTCGTTCAACTCCAGAGTTGCATAATGATTTTTAAGTTCAATAAGTAGTATACCTTGGCCTCTAGCGCCACCACCTTCAACCATATCCTTGCCCAACAATTCCTCGCACAGAGAATTGGGCTGTTGAACCGACCCGTTAATCTCCTTACCATTGACAGGGAGACCCAATAACATGTACACGTCCTCTAATGTGACGGTACATTCACCTATAGGTAGAAGAAATATGTGTGTCTCGGGTCTCCACCTTTCCAACATTGCAAGTATGAACTTCGAATCTATCGTGCAGTTAGAGATCTTTATAACATTTCTGAAACCTGCATATTTGAGATATAATACGATTAACGGGTCGGGAGCAACGTAGTTGTGTGACCGAATTCTGAATCATTTAGTATCCTAAATTCAAATTGTAAAAAGTGTAAGAGTCCATAAGATGTATAAATCATTAATAATATTATAAAAAATTTATAAGTATACAAGAAAACTTGAGAATTTATAAAAACTTAAAAACGCTGCAATGTTATCCCTTGTGCCTCTGTGAGAATCGCCCATTGTGAGAAGAGCCATAGCTGAAATTGAATGAGATAATGAAAGAGTTTGTAGAAGAGAGTGGAATGATTGTTGATGTAAAACAAGTATGTGAGATCTGTATTTATAGGAAATTTTTTATCACGAAGTGAATAAATGAGGTGGGTAGTGGGTGCATACATGCATGATAAGTGTCACTCTTGCAGTGTAGGTGCAGGCTAGGTGGCAGCCTTGGGGATGACATCTCTGCATGCATGTAATACGACTAGACATGTAGGGAGGTTCCATTTTACTTAGCGGATGAGTACAAAATTGAAAGGTGTCGCCATCCCAGTTGGCGAATTAGAGGTGGCGTAGGTTGCAGTGTAGGTGCAGGCTAGCTGGCAGCCTTGGGGAAGGAATCTCTGCTTGCATGTAATACGATTGGACGTGTAGGGAGGCTCTATTTAACTTGGCGAATGAGTTTAAAATTGAAAGGTGTCGTCATCCCAGTTGGAGAATTAGAGGTGGCATGGGTTGCAATGTAGGTGCAAGATAGGTGGCAGCCTTGGCGAAGGAATCTCTGCTTAAATGTAATACGATTGGACATCCCAGTTGGAGAATTAGAGGTTGCTTACTGTTGTTTTATTCAAATTCAGTACAACCTATTTAATCCTACATTTATCAAAACACTTCTACACTCAATCACTCAAACACTCGAACATTCAAAAATTCAAACAATCAACTCAAAGACTCAAACACTCAAACACTTAAACCTTCAAACACTCAAACCTCCAAACCTTCAAACAGTCAAACACAATGGCCTCTGCACCACGATATGTGATCAGTGCCCATTTCAATGGTGAGACATGCATTTGTCCCACCTCTGGGTTTTTGTTTAGAGACACTGAGAACATCTGATTTTGTTTAAACAAGAAAGCTAATTTCTTGTATTTTAAAAAATGATTGGAGGCCAAACTTGGACGAGGTCCCGTGACAAAAATCTTTTATCAGAATCCGTTTTTTTTTGTGACAACCAAATAATATTTTATAAGATTGAGGTTCAAGATGATGAGGACCTTCAAAATATGTTTTCCAATCATGAGTATTCTAGGTACGACTCTATTGAGTTATACATTATGTTGTGGGAGCCTCAATTGTCATGACCAACCCAGTCACAAGTGGCTGATCCTCTCAAAGACGAACAAGTAGAAGTAGATGTCGTTGATGAAGAAGAGGAAGATGAAGAGTTAGAGTTTGACAACATGGTCAACGATGATTCTGAAGATGATGGGATACCTGGTATACCTCCGAACGAGATCTACACACCACCTGCACACATGTCAAACTTCAACATGGGCAGAGATGAACCGTCATCTGATTTATTTTTCAATCCGTATATGCAGTCGGATGAAAACTTAAAAGAGAAAGGAAAATTTCGTAATAGATAAGATTGTATCCGAGCCATAAAAAAGTTTCACATGCTCAACTCAGACGATTTTAAGGTAGATCGTGTAAATCCAGAAAGGTACAAGCTCAGGTGTGTCCACCCAGATTGTATGTTTAAGCTCATTGCATCATACAGATTAAGAGGTGATTGTTGGGTCATAGGTTCTATATCCACCCACACGTGCATCAATTCTACTCAATCACAAGATCATCGAAAACTAAATTATGATCTCACATGTCAATAAATCCTACCTCTCATCAGCAATGATCCATCATTAAAGGTGAAAACCATAATATCTCACATCACTACAATATATAACTATACTCCGTCATACCGAAAGGCGTGGTTTGCAAAGACCAAGGCAGTTGAAAAGGTATATGTAAACTGGGAGGAGTCATACAAAGAACTTCCTCACTACCTGAATGCACTTCAGACCTATTCTCCTGATACTTTTTATATTATGGAAACATTGTCGGCATACGCCCCAGATGGTACTCAAGTCATCAGAAATGGAATATTCAGTCGAGTATTATGGGCTTTTCAACCTTGTATCACTGGGTTTGAATCATGAAAACCTATTATTCAAATTGATGGGACTTGGTTGTATGGGAAATACAAGGGCACATTATTGATGGCAGTTCCACAAGATGGCAACAACAACATTTTCCCAATTGCATTTGCTCTAGTCGAGGGAGAGACTGGTGGTGCTTGGAGTTTCTTTTTCAATAATCTCTGAACACACGTGGCTCATCAACTAGATCTCTGTTTGATCTCCGATAGACATGCATCTATTGAGAGTGCATACAACAATACTGTGAACGGTTGGCATGACCCTCCTCCTACGCATGTATATTGCATTAGACATATCGTCCAAAATTTCACGAGGGAGATCAAAGACAAAGCTCTTAGGAAAGCGATTATGAGCGCAGGGTATACATTAACATAACCTTTGTTCAAACACTATCCTTACGAGATCAGATTGTCAAATCCGAATGCAGGTAGGTGGATCGATAATATTCCGGTGGAGAAATAGACTAGGTCATACGATAATGGACAACGATGGGGCCACATGACAACAAATCTGATTGAATCCATGAAGGGGGTATTCAAAGGCATACGAAACCTCCCAGTAACTGCATTGGTTAAATCAACATATTTTAGGATTGTTTCATTGTTTTCCAAAAGAGGTGAAATATGGAATGTTGTCTTGCAATCGGGATAACTATGGAGTAAAAGCTGCATGAAGTATATTAAGGCAGAAAGTTCCAAATCTAACACCCATATGGTTATACGGTTCGACCGACACAACCAAAACTTTATTGTCAAAGAGACAATCGACCATAACGAGGGGCTGCCAAGAGAAGAGTATAGGGTTATACTACCTTCTCGTTGGTGCGATTGTGGCAAGTTTCAAGCCTTTCATATGCCTCGCTCTCATGTCATTACGGCATGTGCCTATACTCATCAAGACGCATTACAACTTTTATCTCCCATTTACAAGTCTGAAAGCTTGCTCAACGTATATAACAACAACTTCCCATTGGTAGCGAAACCTGATTATTGACCTGCATACGACGGTGAAATAGTCTGGCACAATGACCAAATGCGATGGAATAAAAAGGGTAGTCCTAAAAGCAAGTGCATCACACCTGAAATGGACTCACTGGACAAGCTATAAAGAAAGTGTGGTTTATGTTGTCAGGTCGGACACAATCGCAAAAATTGTCTGACTCAGGCTACTAGCTCAACCACATAAAAATTGTATGCAAAACATCTTTACTTTTTTAAGTTATAAACATTACAGTTTTTCATTAAGAACATTTGATACAAAAAACCTCACGCAAACAACAAATAAAAACAAGATAAAACGTCTAAGAAATTACAACCGTTAAAACAATTTCATCTGACCCATGCATCATCAACATTACGTCTCTGTCTGTTTTGACTTCCACCACCCAAAAATTAGGGCGTCCTGTTGCAAGTGAGATGACTGTTCTTCTTTGCTGGATCCTTCTAATTTGTTTCCCATCCTCGATGTCTCCCTCTAGCCATTGCATCAACTCTCTCTTCAGACTCCCCATGGAGTGAATGTGCCAAAATTTCATTTTCATCGGAGGTTTGGTGGCTGAGAAAATAACGTAACCATATCTGATAGAAATCATGGTAGGTGTCATGACGCAAATAATAGAGAAAAAATAAGAAGACAGTGCGAGAAAGTGTGAAGAATGATGGAGAAGCGGAGAACTTATTTATAAAAAAAAAATGTATTTTTCCCTAGGAGCCAAGTGAGATGGCGCCTCCTCTCACTTTAGAGTGCATGCACCATCTCACTTGGCTAAATGAGAGAGCATGCTCCAAGTGAGATGGATCCTAGGGCAAATGGCCTAGTGCAGGCGCCAACTGGGTTGGCTCCTCCTTTGTGGGGTTTTCTGAAACATAGTTATTTATGTAATTTTCTCAGAAACATGGTTATTTATGATTTTTTTTTAAAAGTTGATTATTGCAAAAAAAAATTCAAAATATGGTATGATAGTGTTGCACCCCAAAATTTGCCCTCTCATTTTTCAAAAAATCACCCTGGATCCTCAAGTTTGCCTTTATCAGCTCTTCAGGCCTCGAGTTATCAACTTTTCCAAGCAGACCATTCACAAGGGCAAAATGGTCATTTGCATACTAGAAGTCTAACTTTGACTTTTTGGATCAAAATCAAATCTCAAAAATCATATTTCATCAGGACATGTTAGAATATGAAGTTTGCTTCATCAAGAGTTTCAAAAGTCAAATTTTACTTTGGAAGAATCAAATTCTAAAGACTTAGAAATTTTTCTAAGTATTTAAGAAATATAACAATTTCAGAACTTCTGAGCCAGTGTTCACAGTCAGAAAACTCTGGATGTTCTCAAGACAGAGTTTAGTCATAACTTCTGAGCCAGTGTTCACAAAGGTCCAGTCAGAGTTTGCAGAGGTTAAGTCAAAGAAGGTAACAAAGCGTGTTGTAAGTATACTGGAAGTTATGAAGGATTCCTCAGAACATGCTGAAGTCAGAAGATAAGAGGATGAGAAAATGAGATGCTACGCTGAAGCAGAACTTCTAATCCAGAGTCAAGCAAGGATCCAGAGTTTCACATGGGAACTCATTTAATGCTCACAACTGCCTCTGAGTTTGTATTCAAGGGATTTTCCCCACGTGTACCCCTACTGTCTTTTAAAGACAAACTTCTGTGAAAAATTATGCTAAATCCATGCACTGTTTCTACTTTTCCTTAATTCACGCTGCCAAATTCAGCTGAGGCACTGTTAACCATCCAACTTGAATGCATTGAACCCCCACTTGTTAAGCTTACTTCAAGAGTAAGTCAGCATCTAGGATATGATGTTGGTGCCACTTGACCGCCCCAACTGCAAAACTTTGCCTATAAATAGAATACCATTTGCACACTGAGAAACCCCCTCCCCTTTCTCCCCAGAAAAATTTGTGAAAGATATGAGAAAATTAAGAAAGAAGGCTTTGAACCACTGCAAAAATTCCAAGAACCCAGGAAACTATAAACACAAAATACCAAAATCTTAGCATTAATTCCTTACATTCAAACTCCATTGTTTTCCTTAAGTGTTCTTGACTAAAGCCATCCATGTAACTGCTGATTCATACATTAGAAGCTACCTTAACTTATGTATTCCTATTGCCATACACTCTCCATTCACTTTCACCACAAAGGAGTCAGAATATCACCCCTTGGCAGCTTCAGAAGTTGCAAACTTCCATCCTGCTGAGTACGTAAAGAAGTTGCTCAGAACATCACCAGAATTCAAGACCAATCTCCAGTTCACAGAATCCTTTCCAGCTGCAAGGTAAGTTTTCTGTTGACCCTCATCCTAACTGATTAAGCATTATCAGATCTTGCATATTTAGCACAATGTAGATATTATGATCCTGATGATGTACATATTCTGAGAATTCCTGCATTTGCTTGCCTAAGTAAAAGAAATCCCAGTTCAGAGTTTCATAAAGAAATTAGGACTCAGAATTAGAATTAGCAAATACCTCAAAATTAGAATTAGAATTAGAATTAGTCCTCTTTTGGCTAGGTGGTTTATTTCGCACCTACCTCGATCCGTGGTAAAAAATGAACAAGGTATGAGGTGGTCTAAAAGATTGATGCCACTTTCACATGCTGATATCCATTGGTATTATCGCTCTTTGGAAGACATTACCATCATTGATCGCTGTGGGGAATTCCCCAATGTCCCTCTACTTGGCATTAGGAGAGGCATTACTTACAACCCTTGTTTATCTTTGCGACAATTTGGATATGCTAGGAGAGATGGCCCTCATGAGGTACTCATCCAAGGAATTGCATTTGACTACGAAAGCGATACCCAAGGTTACCGTCAAAGATTTATACGAGCTTGGGGTATGGTTAATAAAGTTGATAGTAAGACATTAGGGCGTAAGGATTCCATTCCTTTGAAGCCTTATCTTAAATGGGTGAGGACTCACGCTCAAAGTCTTAAGATGCCTTATGAAGCTGTCTTACCTGTTATCATGGAGCCAATAGTCGAGGGAGACGTTCCACATACTATCATGTATCCTGATATGCCTACTTCTCTCAAAGATTTGCAAAATGCATGGATTCAGTTAAGAGGAGAGCGAGACACCTTTGAAGCTAAGTTCTATGAGAGAGAGAAGAAGATATTAGAGCTTACAAGGGAGCTTCATGAAGAAAGGAGCTTAAACACCTACATTGCGCCAAAGAAGATGCGCATAACTTTTCTGTCTTAGGAGTTTACTTTATGCTTATTTCTGTTGTTGTAAGCCCAAGAGGCATGTTTGTATTCGAATCAGAACTCTTTAAATGCAAGTTAACGTTTGTTCACTCTTTGTTTATACAAATTTAAATCCTTTAAATCCTTGAAATCATTTGCATATTGCATATTCATGCATCATGACATAACAGGTTTCTGCATAACAGGTTTCCTTATCCCTCCGCTGTTTATTCCAGCAAGATGGATCTAGAGAAAACAGTAACGGAGCTCCAGGCCCAGAATTCTCAATTTCAGGAAGCCTTACTCGCTCTGGCCAAGGGGCAGCAGGATATGATGGCCTTGTTGGCCGCTAAGAAAAAGCCAAAGAAGAAAGCTCTACTCAACATGGGTATGAGGTTCAAGGAGACAATCCGCCAAATTCCAGTAGAGGAAGATTCATCCGAAGAGGACGAGAACCAAATTGGTGAAGTCAAGAGTACTCAGGCAGACTGTATTAATGACCAAGAATCTGATGATGATTATTTCAATGAACAATATCCACCCACAGACATCAAATACAAGCAGATAGAAGACAGGTTGAAAGTTGTTGAAATCCAAGCTATTCCCGGGTTAAATTTTGACGATTTGGGCTTAATCTCTGGAGTAGTCATTCCCCACAAGTTCAAAATACCAACCTTTGCAAAATACGATGGGGTTTCTTTCCCAAAGCTCCATTTAAAGTCCTACGTGCGCAAGATACAACCATACACTGCTGATAAAAAACTCTGGATTCACTTTTTTCAAGAGAGTTTGGCTAGAACACAACTTGAATGGTTTTATCAGTTGGATGGCTCTCGCATCAATACTTGGGAGGGTCTAGCTACTTCCTTCTACCATCAATATCAGTACAACACCGACTTGGCACCAACAAGGGTTCAATTGCAAGGTATGATCACGGGGAAGGATGATGGATTTAAGGAGTATGCACAGAAGTGAAGAGACCTTGCTAGTAGGGTCGAACCTCCCTTGACTGATAGGGAACACATTGACATGTTCATGACCACATTATCTAGTCCTTTCTTTAATCTATTGGTTGGCTGCTCTTCTTCTGGTTCCACCGAATTGATCCTAACTGGTGAGAGAGTTGAAAGTGGAATTAAAAGTGGAAAGATCTCTGTGGCATCTACTCCCACTCCCAATCATGTCAAGAAACCTTTTGCCACGAAGAAAGAAGTTAATGTTGTGTATAAAGCAAAGGCCCATACCAAAATGAATAATCATCTGCCTGTCAATGCTGTCCGAATCTCCAATCCGACTACTACTCAAAGACCATCTGCCAATCATCAACGTGTTAAAGCTCCAAGAAGACAGTTTATAAGGTTAGGCATGTCACTATCTCAAGCCCTTCAACATCTGCTCAGGGCCAATTTAGTGACATTGCAAGATCCTCCTTCCAACTCTGACACCTCGTCGCCAAGATATAATCCAAATGCAAAATGCGCTTACCATTCAAACAGCCTTGGGCATGAGACTGATCAGTGTTGGGCTTTAAAGAACAAAATCCAGGATTTAATTAACAATAATACTATTGAATTTGATCCTCCTCCGATGCCAAATGTAATTACCGCCCCAATGCCGAAGCACGACAAAGGTGTTAATGCCGTCGAAGATACAACTTTCATTGCCTCTGTTGAAGAGTTAACTACTCCATTGAATGTAATCAAGAGCAATCTGTTGAAAGTTGGGACTTTCCCTAGCTGTGAAAAAGATTGTGTGGGCTGTATGAGACAATCTGATGGGTGTAAAAAACTGAAGAAAGGTATACAACGCCTAATGGAGGGCCGTGAAATCCTATTCGAAAAGATTCCCGCCATCAAAAATTCAATCGACAAAGCTGAAGATTTGACCATCATAACAATTTCAAACAAACCTCTTAGGATCTCATCAAAAGGTCATATCAGGATTTCGAATGAACCAATCATTGCCCCTCTCATAATCACTGCTGCCGGACCTGTTCCATACACCTCTGATAAAGCGGTACCATGGAATTACGGTGCCGAAGTTTATTATCATGGGGTAAAACAAGATTCTTGGATTGATGATAATGAAGATGGTGTTACTAATATTATTGGTTCTAGTAAAGTCACAAGAATAGGAAGCGTCTTTCCCCCTGATATCTCACCACGAACCACTACCACGGTTCCAATCCGCATAACCAACGGCAATGCTGGTGCCAGTACTAAAGGAAAAGGGAAAGAAAGTGAGCCTGCCAGGGAAGAGGCACCTGCTAAAAATACTGTTATGGAAGAACCATCCACTCAAGAGATGGAGGAGATTCTGAAAATCATCAAGAAAAGCGACTTCAAAATAGTAGAGCAGTTGGGGAAAACCCATTTTAAAATATCAATGTTTTCCTTATTACTATGTTCCGACGCCTATGCACAAGATTTGATTAAGTTCTTGAAAAAGGCTCACGTGCCTCAAGAAACCACAGCCGACCAGTTTGAGAACTGCGTGGCAAGTCTGACAGCCGACAATGGTCTGGGGTTCTCTGACGCAGATTTAACTCCCATGGGAAAGAATCATAATAAAGCCTTGCATGTTTCTGTTGAATGTAAAGGGACCACTCTGCCACATGTTTTGGTGGACACAGGCTCATCTTTAAATGTGTTACCTAAAGGCGCTTTAGATCGGCTAGACTGTGAAGGTTTGGTTTTGAAGCCAAGCGATATTGTTGTGAGGGCATTTGATGGGTCGAAAAGGATGGTTCATGGAGAGGTGGATCTCCCAATTAAGGTTGGTTCACAGGTTTTCAACTCCACATTCTACATAATGGACATACGACCTGCGCATTCTTGCTTGCTTGGACGCCCGTGGATCCATGGGGCAGGTGCGGTCACTTCTCCTCTCCACCAGAAGTTAAAATACCCAGTTCAAGGGAAGGTTGTCACCGTTTGTGGTGAAGAAGAATTTATGGTAAGCCATCTCAATTCTTTCAAGTACGTAGAAATGGATGGCGAATTCATAGAAACTCCTTGTCAGACGTTTGAAGTTGTGGCCACCACCAAAATCTCCTTCGACACTCCAAGAACCGATAAAGTTATCCCCAAGATGGTTTCTCTTAAGAATGCTCGTGCTGTGGTAGAAGAAGGAAACAATGAGATGTGGGGTCAACTCCTCGACATCCCACTCAAGATAGATAAGTTTGGGATAGGTTTCACCTCAAAAGCTCAGAAAGAAATTAGAGGTGCTCGTACTGGAAAGTCGCCTCTCCACCTCAAGAGTCATGAAGTGAACGCTGTAGAGGATTCCGATGATGAGTGTGCTTTTGAAGACTGGATCTACCCGACAACTGAAGGGAAGCCCAACAATTGGCATGCGAAGGACTTTGTGCCCATATCCTTCATTGAGGAGTAATCTACTTGTTTTTTCTTTTAATCAATTGAAGAACTCATTGTCTGTAATATTCTGATATTGACTTTTAAGCCATGTGCCTAGCCTGGGGAACTTTGGTCCTATTGTCAAAAGGCTTTATTTTTTGTTCATCTAATCATATGATCATTCAGTACACTGGACTCTTTTGCATTCAAATATTTGTGCTCATTGTCTTTCTTTTCTTTCAAATACATTTCCAAAAAGATAGCCATGTATCTTACATGCACACACACACACACTCTTGTAGGTCTACATCCACTCTGGATCCTATTGTCAACAACTCTATTATTGCCAACTATGACTTTGAATGTCCTATCAACCAAGCCAAAGACGAAAGCGAGGAAGATTGTGACATACCAGGAGAACTAGCCAGATTTCTGTTACAAGAGGAAAAAGCTATTCAACCACACGAAGAGTCGATTGAGGTTGTCAACTTGGGTACTGAGTCAGATAAGAAAGAAATCAGAATCGACGCTAATTTAGAAAGCAGTGTTAAGAGCATTTTAGTTCAGATGTTGCGCGATTATGTGGAAGTATTTGCTTGGTCGTATGAAGATATGCCTGGGTTAGATACCAACATCGTGGTTCATTGACTGCCAACTAAAGAAGACTGCCCTCCTGTTAAACAAACAGTTCGTCGCATGAGGCCTGACATATCTGAAAAGATCAAAGCCGAAGCAATGAACCAATTAGATGCATGATTCCTAGCTGTAACATCCTATCCTCAATGGGTGGCCAATATAGTGCCAGTACCAAAGAAAGACGGGAAAGTTCACATGTGCGTAGACTATAGGGATCTGAATAGGGCAAGCCCCAAGGATGATTTCCCTCTACCACACATTGACGTCTTAGTCGACAATACTGCTCAGCATAAGGTCTTCTCATTCATGGATGGCTTCTCGGGCTATAATCAAATAAATATGGCTCCCGAGGATATGGAAAAAACTACTTTCGTTACACAATGGGGCACTTTCTGCTACAAAGTCATATCGTTCGGGTTAAAGAATGCAGGGGCAACATATCAAAGGGCTATGGTGACTTTATTTCATGACATGATTCATCATGAGATAGAGGTATATGTGGATGATATGATTGCTAGATCACAAACCGAAGAATAACATCTCGGTCATCTGCATAAACTATTCGAAAGACTAAAGAAGTACAAGCTGAGGTTAAACCCTAACAAGTGCATGTTTGGGGTACGCTCTAGGAAGCTTCTAGGTTTTGTTGTCAGCAATAAAGGCATTGAAGCTGATCCCGCCAAGATAAAGGTCGTCCAAGAAATGCCAGTCCCTCGTTTTGAAAAAGAAATCAGAGGATTCTTGGGTCATCTCAATTACATTGCTCGTTTCATATCACACTTAACTGCTACCTGTGAGCCACTCTTCAAACTCTTGAAGAAAGATCAGGTAGTCATATGGAACGATGAATGCCAGATTGCTTTTGACAAAATCAAGGAATACCTACAAGAACCTCCAATTCTCATGCCTCTAGTTGAAGGAAGACCCTTGATCATGTACTTAACAGTACTAGGGAATTCTATGGGGTGTGTTTTGGGCCAACATGACGAGTCTGGCCGAAAAGAGCATGCAATTTACTACCTAAGCAAAAAGTTTACCAACTGTGAGACCAGATATTCACTGCTCGAGAAAACTTGTCGTGCTTTAGCGTGGGCTGATCGCCAGATAAGGCAGTATATGTTGACTCATACCACTTTGTTGATTTCTAAGATGAATCCGATTAAGTACATCTTCGAAAAACCTGCCCTTTACGGACGAATAGCCAGATGGAAAATGATCTTGACTGAATACGACATTCAATACACAAATCAAAAAGCCATCCAAGGAAGTGTACTAGAAGATCATTTGGCCCATCAAGCTGTGGATGATTATCAGTCAATGAACTTCGACTTCCCTGACCAGAATATTATGCTGGTAATCGACTGTGCACAACCTAGACCGTATGACAGACCTGAACAAGGATCCCAATGAACTATGGTATTTGATGGGGCTTCCAACGCCTTAGGTAACGAAATTGGTGATGTGATCATCTCTCCTGAAGGTTTCCACACTCCTTTCACTGCCCGACTATGCTTCAATTGCACAAATAATATGGATGAGTATGAAGCATGCATCTTAGGTCTAAAAGCTGCTATTGACTTAAGATCAAGCATTTGGATGTGTTTGGAGATTCTGCTTTGGTGATCAGCCAAGTAAAAGGAGATTGGGACACTAAACATCCTAATCTTATCCCTTACAAGGAACTTGTGCTATCCCTGATACCTCACTTCGAAGAAATCACTTTTGAACACTTCCCTAGGGAAGAAAACCAGTTGGCTGACGCTTTAGCAACCATGTCCTCGATGTTCAAAGTCAGATGGGATAAGGAAGCCCCTATGATTACAATTGAGAGATTTTATGAACCTGCACATTTCTATGAGCTTGACACCGATGCGGAAAAGCCATGGTGCCATGAGGTAATGAGATACCTTGAAGCACAAGAGTATTCAGAGGGAGCATCTATCAATGACAGAAAGTTCTTACGAAGATTTGCAGCCAAATTCTTCCTAAGTAACAGGATATTGTACAAGCGCAACCATGATTCGACTCTACTACGATGTGTGGATAAGAGGGAGGCAGAGGAAATCATGGAAGACATGCACGATGGCCTTTTTGGTACTCACTCAAGTGGACATACGATGGCTAAGAAAATCTTAAGAGCTGGCTACTATTGGTCAACGATGGAGACCGATTGTCATCAACATTCTAGAACTTGTCACAAATGCCAAATCTACGCTGACAAGGTCCATGTACCTCCAATCCCTCTAAATGTCATGACCGCTCCATGGCCATTTGCAATGTGGGGTATTGACATGATCAGAGAGATCAAACCTACGGCTTTCAACGAACATCGCTTCATTCTTGTTGCCATCGATTATTTTACCAAATAGGTCGAAGCCACCTCATTTGCCTCAGTCACAAAGAATGTGGTAGCCAGATTCATCAGACACAACCTCATTTGTCGTTATGGTATCCCCGAAAGGATCATCATCGTCAATGGGACTAACCTCAACAATGCCATGATCAGGGAGTTGTGCACTCAATTTAAGATCAAACATCATAATTCTACTCCGTATAGACCAAAAATGAATGGCGCAGTCGAAGCAGCCCACAAAAATATCAAGAAGATTATGCAGAAAATGGTAGTGACCTATAAGGATTGGCATGAGATGTTACCATTTTCTCTACATGGCTACCGTACTTCAGCTAGAACATCAACTGGGGCAACTCCTTTCTGTCTAGTCTATAGCATGGAAGCAGTTTTGTCAGTGGAAGTTCAAATTCCCTCGCTGAGGATTATGATTGAGGAAGGCCTAGGCGAAAACGAGTGGATTCAAATGAGATTGGATCAGCTGAACTTGATCGATGAAAAATGATTAGCTACTATTTGCCATGGTCAGGCGTATCAAAAATGGATGATCAAGGCTTTCAACAAAAAGGTTAAGCCTCGAGTATATCAAGTTGGTGACTTTGTGATAAAACGCATTATTTTACCACAAGGTGACCCAGAGGAAAATGGACTCCCACCTATGAAGGGCCTTTTTTTGTCAAGAGAGTTTTTTCTGGCGGTGCCATGATAATGACCACCATGGACGATAAAGAATTCCCACATCCTATAAATGTGGACATAGTTAAAAAATACTACGCATAAGAGACCCGTTAGGTTGACACACCTAAGAAAAATAAAAGGGGCATCTCGGAAAACCAAAAGGTTTGGGAAAAAATTAGGGATATATGCAAAAGATTGTACACCCGACAAGTTGAAAACCCAAAAGGGCGACTTGGGCAAAAAAGGGTATCCTGGTGGATCGAAAACCCGAAAGGGCGGTTCAGGCAAAAATTAAGGATTAAAAGCGTATGACTATGTCCCGTGAAATCAACACGATCAATGCTATCACCAAGGTCTAAGTTCAAATGGTCCAGGATCAATCCAATTAACTTCGATCAACGGCAAGGGACGTTAAAAGACATTGGGGCAATAATAGAGCTGGAAAGCAATGAGATCATTTCACATGGCTATTTGTTTTATTCTCAATTTCGTTTTTGGCGATTTCCACTTACTAGGATTTCTGTCTCTATGTACAAAAACGCATACTCAGGGGCAAAATATCAATACAAATACACTTTGAAGTGCAAAATTTTCTGTTTTTTGTTTTGAATGCAAATTTTTTCAATGACTAAAATTGAATGAATATATGCATATGAAAATAATTAAAACTATTTGGCACATGTGTCCTACCAAGCAGCAGCCTCAACAAGGCATCAATACACAACAGCAGTAAGCATCTCTTTCAAATGTATGTGAAATATCCCTACGGAGTTATCTTATCATCATTATCCCCACCAGGGCGTTGACAGTAAACCTTTCCCCAACAGAGTTGCCCACAAAATCTCCTTATACGGGATGATCCCCTCTTGACAGCTTTCTCCCAGCTAAAGTCTAAGAGACCTCTTCCTAAAGGGAACTCACCTCCTCAACAGGGTTTATTTCCCCAACAGAGTTGATTCCCCAGCTGAGTATATACTCCCCAGTGAGTCCAAAATTTCCCAGCTGAGCCTTTCATCCCCAGCGGAGTATATCTCCCAATCGAGGTTTTTATCCCCAGTGGAGTATATCTTCCAACCAAGATTTTATTCTCCAAGCTGAGTCCATCCTCCCCAGCTGAATAAACACTCCCCACTGAGTCCATCTTCCCTAGTGGAGTATATCTACCAACCAAGATTCTATTCCCCAGCGGAGTAGAAATTCCCCAGCGGAACCCAAATTCCCCAGTTGAGTCCGAATTGTCCAGCCGAGTGAATCTTCTCCAACTAAGGCTATTTTCTCCAAATAAGATTTATCCTCTCCAGATGAGCCCATCATCCCCGGCTGAGCCTGTCATCCCCAGTTGGGCATATCCTCCCCAAACCGAGTCTGCCTCACCCGACTGAGCCTATACTCTTCGGTTTGAATGTCCTTTTTAAATGACTGCAAATCACAGGGCCACAACCCCTAATTCCCAGTAAAGTCTTCAACCAAGCCTTTATTATTACCAAGAAATACTATGAAGCCTGGATCCGACCAGATATTAGCCTAATTTTCAAGTTATTACTGAAGCCTGGACCCGACCAGATAACATTTTGACTTCTTCAATTACTGAAGCCTGGACCCGACCAGATAACAGTTTGACTTCTTGAGTTACTGAAGCCTGGACCCGACCAGATAACAGTTGATCTCATTTCTCAAAATGCTATGAAATCTGGACCCGACCAGATAATAGCCTAACTCTTCAAGTGTATAAAAGAACCTAAACTTAATCCGACCAAGGTTTAACTTCTTTTCCCCAGTAGAGTTGCCTCTCTATCCCAAACAAAGGACTGAGAAACCTGGATCCGACCAGATATCATTCCTCATTTCCATCCTTTCAAGAAAGCCATTGCGAAGCCTGGGTCCGACCAGATAGCAATCACCCTCAGAGATTCATTGTGAAACCTGGAAACCGACCAGATAACAACTAAATCCCCAAGCAGTCTATTATGAAGCCTGGATCTGACCAGATAACAATTGACTTCATCAAAGAAATTTGCAAATCCTGGACCCGATCAGATAATAGTTTTCAAACAGTCTATTGTGAAGCCTGGATCTGACCAGATAACAATTGACTTCATTAAAGAAATCTGCAAAGCCTAGACCCGACCAGATAACAGTTTTCAAACAATCTATTGTGAAGCCTAGATCCGACCAGATAACAATTGACTTCATCAAAGAAATCTGCAAAGCCTGGACCCGACCAGATAAAAGTTTTCAAACAGTCTATTGTGAAGCCTGGATCCGACCAGATAACAATTGACTTCATCAAAGAAATATGCAAAGCCTGGACCCGACCAGATAACAGTTTTCAAACAGTCTATTGTGAAGCCTGGATCCGACCAGATAACAATTAACTTCATCAAAGAAATCTGCAAAGCCTGGACCCGACCAGATAACAGTTTTCAAACAGTTTATTGTGAAGCCTGGACTCGACCAGATAACAATTGACCTCATCAAACCTCAGAAATCTACAAAGCCTGGACCCGACTAGATAACAGTTTTCGAATGGTATATTGTGAAGCCTGGACCTGACCAAATAACAATTAACCATGATCCCCAGAAAGACACTATGAAACCTGGATTCGACCAGATAATAATACAACTTTCCAAAAGACCATAAAGCCTGGACCCGACCAGATAACAGTATTCAAGGAGTTACTGTGAAGCCTGGATCCGACCAGATAACAGTTAATTCATCCTTTCCTCCAGCAAGTTACTGTGAAGCCTGGATCTGACCAGATAACAGTTAACTTCCACATCTCCAACAAGTTACTGTGAAGCCTGGATCCGACCAGATAACAGTTAACCTCCGCATCCCCAACAAGTTGTTGTGAAGCCTGGACTCGACCAGATGACTATTCAATTTCAAGGAATTTTCTGCAAATCCTGGATCCGACCAGATAATAGTTAATTCATCTCTTCCCCCAGTAAGTTGCCATGAAGCCTGGATCCGACCAGATAGCAACTGACTACTTCATCCTCAGAAACTGTGAAGCCTAGATCTGACCAGATAACAGCTGATATTTGAGTGAAGTTCCCCATCAAAAGAATCCTTTCAATAAAAATTGAAGATATGCATATCCTTCGTTTCCAATAGGAAATCAGGGATTCAACCTCCGAAGATTTCCCCAGCAGCAGTCAGGGATATATTTTCCCGGGCGAAAACACACATTTCACATTCATGCATCATAACATGTACATACCAATGCATTTAGCATAATACCACATCTAGTAAACATCATGCAAGCATCTGCATTTTTACTAACCCCTTTTTCTCCCAGGTAAAACGTCAAGTTTAGTATGAATCAACAAGAGATTTGTGCTAATACTTCTTCCAGAGTTTACCAATATTCCTCCAAATGGCATCTATAAGCCCATTCACCATCCATCTTCGAGTGCAAATTTCTGGGCACTCTAGTGTTCAATCATCTCTCACCTTCGAGTCATGAATGGCGGATCCGCCAGCCTAACTCTTCAGGTTCAAGAAGTTTGAACAGGGGCAGCTGTTGCACCCCAAAATCTGCCCTCTCATTTTTCAAAAAATCACCCTGGATCCTAGAGTTTGCCTTTATCAGGTCTCCAGGCCTCGAGTTATCAATTTTTCCAAGCAGACCATTCACAAGGGAAAAATGGTCATTTGCATACTAGAAGTCTAACTTTGACTTTTGGATCAAAATCAAATCTCAAAAATCATATTTCTTCAAGACATGTTAGAATATGAAGTTTGCTTCATCAAGAGTTTCAAAAGTCAAATTTTACTTTGGAAGAATCAAATTCTAAAGACTTAGAAATTTTTCTAAGTATTTAAGAAATATGACAATTTCAGAACTTTTGAGCCAGTGTTCGCGGTCAGCAAATTCTGGATGTTCTCAAGACAGGGTGTAGTCAGAACTTTTGAGCTAGTGTTCACAAAGGTCCAGTTAGAGTTTGCAGAGGTTAAGTCAAAGAAGATAACAAAGCATGCTGTAAGTATACTGGAAGTTCTGAAGGATCCCTCAGAACATGCTGAAGTTAGAAGATAAGAGGATCAGAAGATGAGATGCTACGCTGAAGCAGAACTTCTAATCCAGAGTCAAGCAAGGATCCAGAGTTTCACATGGGAACTCATTTAATGCTCACAATCGCCTCTGAGTTTGTATTTAAGGGATTTTCTCCACGTGTACCCCTACTGGGAAGACAAACTTCTGTGTAAAAGTATGCTAGACCCATGCACTGTTTCTACTTTTCCTTAATTCACGCTGCCAAATCCAACTGAGGCGTTGTTAACCATCCAACTTGAATTCATTGAACCCTCACTTGTTAAGCTTACTTCAAGAGTAAGTCAGCATCTAGCATATGATGTTGGTGCCACTTGACCGCCCCAACTGAAAAACTTTGCCTATAAATAGAATACCATTTGCACACTGAGAAACCCCTCCCCTTTCTCCCCCAGAAAAATTTGTGAAAGAGACGAGAGAATTGAGAAAGAAGGCTTTGAACCACTGCAAAAATTCCAAGAACCCAGGAAACTATAAACACAAAATACCAAAATCTTAGCATTAATTCCTTACATTCAAACTCCATTGTTTTCCTCAAGTGTTCTTGACTAAAGTCATCCACGTAACTGCTGATTCATACATTAGAACCTACCTTAACTTATGTATTCCTATTGCCATAGACTCTCCATTCACTTTCACCACAAAGGAGTCAGAATATCACTCATTGGCTGCTTCAGGAGTTGCAAACTTCCATCCTGCTGATTACGTGAAGAAGTTGCTCAAAACATCACCAGAATTCAAGACCAATCTCCAGTTCACAGAATTCTTTCCAACTGCAAGGTAAGTTTTCTGCTGACCCTCATCCTAACTGATTAAGCATTGTTAGATCTTGCATATTTAGTACAATGTAGATATTATGATCCTGATGATGTACATATTCTGAGAATTCCTGCATTTGCTTGCCTAAGTAAAAGAAATCCCAGTTCATAGTTTCATAAAGAAATTAGGACTCAGAATTAGAATTAGCAAATACATGTTGCTTCTGACTCGTGTTTCTGATATTTCATGAAATTTATCATAACTGTTATACATGCAACTTCTGTTCTGTAAATGACCAAGCTGCAGATGTTCTGACTGGCATGGAGAGAGGCAAAGTTCTGACAGTTGCGTCAGAACTTCTGAAGAACTTATGAGTTCTCAGAAGATCCAGAACTTCTGAACTCCCATATTTTTGCTAACCTGTTTCTGTTTGTGCAGCTAAGTTAGAGTCAGAACTTCTGACCTCTTCTATTTTTAGCACTTTGCGCTGATTATGTTTCCTTGATTTTTTATTTTATTTTATTTTGCCATCATATTATATTTTATTTTTAATCAAAAAAACATCCAAAATATTTTACATTTACATGATATATTTTCTTTTAATATAAAAAGACAAAAAATATTTTCTTAAACAAAAGTTATTTTCTTTTTTTTAACAAATATTTCATGTACATTCTTATCTATTTCAATATGTTTGTAATTGTAATCTAGAATTTTAACTTGCAACCCCCATTCACAAAAATGTACCCTCATTCCCCAAAATTGTTATAGCGTAGGACTTTACATTTCTGCACTGTTATTGCTTTCAATATGCTAATAATTAGGGTGTGCATGACAAGATATGAAAATTGACCAATAGATCACCCTAATCAAGACAAATTATGCATGCAATCAAATACACCCGCACACTTACACCCTTAGGGTAATTCCACTTGTTGCCTTACAAAAATGGCCATGTTATGCATGTGGGATGTCTTAGCACAAACGAATCGAGAAAAGA
Source organism: Vicia faba (assembly GCA_948472305.1). Lineage (NCBI taxonomy): Eukaryota > Viridiplantae > Streptophyta > Magnoliopsida > Fabales > Fabaceae > Vicia > Vicia faba. Next base: position 394,820,503 of record OX451736.1, read on the forward strand.
TCATAGTCCCTCGATGAGGCTATAAAAGTTGCATTTCAAAATGATCTTAGTCCCTACAGAAAAAGTGCTAAGTCATCTCACAACATTGCTATCATGGTCATACGATGACCCAATGCCCGTCCCTTCACATCCAACGATGGGGCTTCTTGCCAAATCAATGGTAAGGTAGCAACACCTAAAGGAGGAGGAAAAACATATCTAAGACCTTTTGAGTAGGTAGATAACTTTTAGTTACTTACTCAATTTCAAAATAAACATCCTTGCTATTTTCAAAAACAATCACATACACTTTCAAAACAAACTTCAAAACATCTTCCAAACCTTGAAATATTTTCAAAAGCTCAACACTTTGCATACATTCTTATGAACGGGAATCATTGCAAAGTTCTCCTAAACGATGACACCTTTTCAAAATACTTTCAAAACCACACAAAACACAATTTTCAAAACAAAATGCAAGTGATCTAGCAAGTAACTAAGAGCCCATGGAAAACCATGGATGAAGAAGATGCTAATATCTTCCCTTTTCATAATCTATCCCCCGAACTCAAGAAAACATCTCGAAAGGTCTTTCCTGTACTTTTTCACCTTTCCTTATTAGATAAAAGAAAAGTCGGTGTCGACTCTTGTTAAACCGCAACATTTACGAACACAAACGCAAACACCCAAGTCATTTATCTCACCGTATCACAGATAGTCTAAACAAATGATTTTTTGAAAACAAATTTCAAAGAGGACAAGTTGATAAAAATTTATTTATCAAGAAGTAATATGTTACAAGTTTAAAAGAACATTGTATCTATTAACTAATAATATTAGGAATTAAAAACATTTATTTATTTTTTTAATTTGAATTTTATTTAAATGAAAGAGATAACACAACTATAATTATTATAAAACCTAAAATTAATTAAAACCCAACATGCATGTTTTAAAATTTTACAGATTTTTTAAAAACATTAAAACAAAAGTGGCTTGTGAAAAACTACAAGCACCTTCCAAGTTATATAATTTTTTTCTTACCTCGATGAGCCGATTTAACAAGCATGTCTCAATTTACCTCTCAAAAGTTTTTCATGCTCAATTATTTTCTCGATGAGCCAAAATTTTTACAACACAATACATTAAGTAATCATGGTCTTTTTGTGCATCTTAAACTTAACGAGTCTCATGATCTATAAATAGTTGTTAATTGCATTTACATTTAACATCAACTAAACTTGTAGAAGATCAAAGATGAAGACAAAGTCTTTTGTTTTTGCTTTCTTTCTTTGTGCACTAATTTTTATCTCTGTTGTGGCAATTGAGTCATCCAAAGAGGATGAGAAACAACGTATATAAATATTAATTTTTTGCACAACTTTGTTTTATTTTTGTTATATTTTAATAATTGTGTTTTATTTTATTCGCAGCTGGTGCATTTGAAAATTCCAAAATAAAACTTGGGGTAAATCATGATAGACGCTTAAGAGAAGGTAGACATGGTGGAAAGCTGCAAAAAAGACATTCTAGTGAAGATTTGCAGTTTTGGATAAATGGAGGTGGATGGGGAGGTTCAATTGAAAGCGGCGGTATTAAAGGTTCGATAAATATTGGAGGAGTTCAAGATGGAGGTGAAAACATTGAACTTGGAGGACAAGAAAAGGGAAGAAATGAAGTAAGTTTGATAGGAAAAGAAACCAAAGAAACCAATGGATTTGAAGGAAAAGAAGTAGAAAATGAAAATTTGGAGGGCCTTAGGACCGTCCACAAAAGCTAAATGTATGGATGTGTGTATTGCATTTCATGAATTATGTATAATAAAAGCATGCACTCTATTTTACTACATATGCTTAGACTTTAATAGGAGTGTATCACTTTTAATATTGTATTTTAATATATAAAAGTGTCCGGTTTCATGTCTAGTTACACTACTACAAAAAAGAGAAAAGACAGTGTTTTTTTAAGTTTTTAACAGCGCTTTAAAGTGCTGCTTAAAACAGTGCTGCTAAAAGAAAAGACAGCTCTTTTTTAGAATGTAAAAGCGCTGTCTTATGCCTACTTTAGACAGCGCTTTTAGAATAGACAACACTTTTTTATATACTCCTTTAGGAGTATTTTTTAGACAGCACTTTTTTATATACGCTTTTATTTTTTAATTTTAATAATTTATATTGTCATATTATACAACTCAACATGATATGATTTACTAGAAAAATTTAATATATAATCGCAATTTCTTTCCTAGAAAACAAATAAATATTGAAGACAATGTATAAGAGATATTATAACCCTCAATGTTAAGCAAATCAAGATCCAAAAGAAATACTCGGAAAAAATGCTACAATACAACCAAATTACTTGGAGAACTGTCATTGCTATACAAACATATATAGGTGGTACTTATATCTCCATACAAAGCCAATTCTAAAATCTCATATGTAAGAGCTCTTTAAGACCTTATCTAAGCAAATATAAGGAAGGTTCATTAATACACTCAAATCATACTCTTCGAAGAGAATAATTTAATTCAATCTATCAGTTATTCAGTATAGATAATATTGTTTATTACTTAGTTCATAATCATGCTTCATTTTATGCAGTATTTGGATTCAATTTTGGAGTGCTAAAAGTTACTATGAAGATTTTAAAAATGAATTTCATACTCAAGTTTATTTTTCAAATTAAATTTACAAAAATATCTAAACATTAATCATTTTATCTTAAACTCATTATTACTTCAATACTATTATAAATAATATATTTTATAAAAAAATTTATCTTGCTCCACCAATAACCAATGTATATGTCCTGACACCGTCATTATTTTTTTTTTATAAAATATATACAACATACATCCTCGATTATTATCAAAACCGAGGAATTAAAACTACAATAAAGCTCGCTTTGAATCCTAATTATCGCATTTTATATTTTATTTTTATTTTTAATTCATTTAAGGTCACATGACGCTTTTCTGTTTCTTTTTTTTTTATTTGTATTATTCTCGGTTATATTGACCAACCGAGGAATAACATTTTAAATGAATTCCTATATTAATATGGCGATATATGGGACTTCTCTATTTTTTAAAGTTTTTAATTGATATATTTCCTCAATTTTTCTTAAAAACTGACATGTTTGTTCTTTTGCATGAATACTTCAAAGAACTAGACTCTAACTATTCATTTATCTATCAACAAACTCTAACTTCATCAAATCTTCATCATTCTCTTCAGAAAAATTCTAGGCAATTTTCATCAAAACTCTTCCAACATCATCTCTTTTTAACGTCAATTCTTTTAACATCAACTCAAACATCAATTCTTTTTAAAACTCATTCAAGCTTGGTCATCACGTTCGAAGTACGTAACTCACCATTGAAATACTCATAGAAATGTTCATAGGAATGGTAATATCACTGGAATGTTGTTCGAGATGTTGTTAGAAATGTTGTTACCACTAAAATGTTGTTTGACAATGTGTTAGAAATATAATATCACTCAAATGTTTCAACTTTAACTCTTCCATATATGTTTCATCATAATTTATTGTGTATGATTCTAGTTATCATGATTCGATATATGAGTATGACATTTAAACTTTTCTTTTGTTTAAGCAAACTTGTGAATGAAATGTTGTCATTCATTCCATAAGCAAACACAATTGAATTTATGATGTTCATGTATATTGAAGAAAAGTAAATCTCATGGATAAAATGAGTAGTTTAACAGTCAGTAGAAGCAATAGGTTATCCACCACCTTAATGTAATATGTTTTATTTGAATGGATGAATGTTTGGAAGAAAAAGAACTAAGAAAAACAAGATATCTCTTGTCATCACTTTACTTTTTCCTTTTTTTGGTATATATATATATATATATATATATATATATATATATATATATATATATATATATATATATATATATATATATATATATATATATATATATATATATATATATATATATATATATATATATATATATATATATATATATATATATATATATATATATATATATATATATATATATATATATATATATATATATATATATATATATATATATATATATATATATATATATATATATATAGTTAGGATAAAGTGTTGTGTGATGATGCTTTAATGTCAATTTTGGATTTTTCTTAATTTACACAAATACGGGTGATTCGACAAGTACCTCTCATACGATATCTACTGCAACCTCTGTTAATAAAAAAATTATAAGAAAAACTAGAGGTGCCACGATGTGTACTAAGGTTTAAAAAGCTAATGAAAATGGTGTTCGCTCCCTGGTTTATTTTGATCTAAGAACTGGAAAGGCATATGGTGAAAATGCTTATGATTGTAAGGCTGCATGACATTACAACGTAGAAGAAAAATGAGTATTTTGATAGATAATTGGCACGAGGTTGGTGGTGATTTGAAAGATAGCATATGGACAGATATTATGGTATTTATTATGAATCTTTTGATTTATTTTAAAAGTATATATGACCATTTATTTTTTTTAGTTTAATTTTACCATCAACTCTATTATATAAATAATGTAGGAAGTGTTTATTGTTCCAGAGGATAGTATACTGAAAAAGAAATATTTTGTAAAGTCTCACACCACTCCTGAATTCTTGGATAAGAGTAAAAACAAATAAAGGAGAATAAAGATAGAAATATATATCCACATATATTGTCTCGTGAAGGATATGATAAACTTGAACAAAAAATTATTAATGCAAAAATAAAACAAAGGAAACTAGATCTGGGAGATCCTTCTAAAAGCCTTGATCACGGTCTATATCAATCCTCATGACATGATAAATGGAAGTGAGCGCGTCAAAGACCAGATAGCTCGTTCACATTAGAGGATACACGCATAGTGGCTGAAAAGATGGTAAGGAAATACTTTTTTCAATATTACTTATTTTAGTTAATTCAATGTGTTATAGGATGTACTAGTTGAACAAGTCAAAGTTGGTAGTTTCATTCCATAAAATCGTTATGACCTCTTGGTAGAAGCGATTGGAATCGATGAACATGTTGGGTGTAACGCCCCGGATTCTAGATTAATTATTTATTTAATTAATTTAGCATGAATATATGAGTCACTGCAAAGTATTTGATATATATATATATATATATATATATATATATATATATATATATATATATATATATATATATATATATATATATATATATATATATATATATATATATATATATATATATATATATATATATATATATATATATATATATATATATGAGATTTTGGTATTTGTATGTGAGTCCTTGTGATGATTTATGATGATGAGATGAATGTGATGGTTAATACGACGTTTGATGTGATGATATGTGATGTTTTGATGATTATGATGCTTATGTGATGTTCAAATGTGTTTGTAGGAATTATTTGGAATTAAGAGGAATTATGAGTATTTTAGAATAATTGGAATAATTATTTAGAATTATTTTAATTAGTTAAATAGAATAATATTGTTAGGTAGAGACCGTGAGGGAAAAGTAGTAATAAGGTGGAGTAAGTGAGGGTAAGATAGGAAAACCAATTAATGGTTCAAGGGTTAAGTGAGACAAAAGATATTTGGGATTTTGGAAGCGCTCATTGTATATGATAGTTTTGGGAGAAAAAGACAGAGGTAGAACTAAGACACAGAGGAAAAAAGGGAATTTGATTGTGTCTGAGTATGCTTCGAAGTTTGTGGAATTGGTGAAGTATTATCCACATTACAGTGAAGCAACTGTTGAATTCTTGAGGTGTATTAAGTTTTAGAATGGTTTGCATCCAGAAATCAAGCGGGCGATAGGACATCAACAGATCCATGTGTTTTTAGAGTTGGTGGACAACTGTAAGATCTATGAAGAAGACAACAAAGCTCATTCAGCTTACTACAAGAGCTTGAATGAGAAAAGAGGGAAGTTGTATCAAGACCGTAAGAAGTCTTATGATGTTCCAACTGATAAAAGGAAACAAAATGCTTATGATGGGAATAAGACAAGTGAGGGAGGAGCTCCTGCTTCTGTCAAGTGCTATAGGTGTGGTGAACAAGATCACTGGTCTAATGAGTGTGAGAATAAGATACTAAGGTGCCACAAGTATGGTAAGATGGGCCATTATGCTCCTGAGTGCAATAATAATGGTCCAACTTGTTTCAATTATAGAGAGCAAGGCCAATATCAGAATCCCGTTTCAGAAACCAAGGAAGGATGCTACTGCCCAGACCAATGATAGAGTGTTCGCGCTGAGTGAGTTAGAGGAATTTAAGAAGGATAACTTGATTCAAGGTACTTGCTTTATTAATGATGTTGAATTGGTTGTTATTATTGATATTGATGCTACTTATTCATTTATTTCGTTTGAACGTACTATTAAGTTGGAATTAAAATTGTTTGATATAAATGGTAGTATGATAATAGATACTTCTGCTAGTGGTTATATTACTACTCCTTATGTTTGTTAGAAATGTCCCTTGATTATCTATGGCAAGAGTTTTATGATGGATTTGGTGTGTATACCCTTACACTAAATCAATGTTATCCTTGGGATGAACTGGTTGGAGTTCAACTATGTAACACCACATACATATATGTCTAGAATAATATACAATGATATTAATTGTGGTACAAAGAAACATACAAAGCTGGGAAAAAACAAGAAATTAAAATTGTATACAATAAAATTCCAATATCAGAATGTATACAAAAAGCTTATCTTCAACAATGCATATCAAAAAGATAATATCTACAGAGGTCTTCCTACCATCTACTCGTCTGCACTCTTCAAATCCGACCATCTATCAATTCTTCTACCTAAAACCTGTTCCTGAAAAATAATAAGAGGAATGGAGTGAGATTACTAAATCTCAGTGAGTTCCCCTATCTTATGGGTTCACTCGGTTCTACAAGGTACATGCTTTAAAACAGATCCACCGAGAATCCAGGGTTTATCTCACGGCTAGGTACAAATACACAAATGGGACATCTTCATTGGAAATCCCTCAACTTTCCAATGAGACTAATAAACATATAGATAAATACAAACAAGTATGCAAACCCGTATCCAAGTATGAGGAATCTAGGAGTCTGTCATTGTCCCTACTCAGGTTACACTATCACACCCTTGGAAAATTACCCCCGTGCATCGCATCAAGAGGCTTGCCCCGGTCACAGCACGACAATTTGGATCATTCCTAAATGGAATTCCATCTATGACAAGTCTAAGAGTGACATTCGCCTATGTGGCATCATAACTCGTCCATCATCCAAACACATGTGATTAATCGTCGGTGCAAAAACGCTATCTTGACAACACGAGCCCATCGGGAAAAACTTAATGGTCTTGCCTATATGACACCTTTAGAGGTGAGTTTAGCCATGTTGTGATATGCCTATGTGGCATCACAACTCCACCATATCAAGTATGTGATGCAATTAACTACTGGTGGAACACCGCACAAAGACCCACACAAGCACATCACAATGGTAGCTAAGGTGCTTATGACATACTGAGCATGCAGATGTGATTGCATCAAGTGTGGAAACACCCTATCATATCGGCCCACAACTTCACATCACAATGGTATAAATCGACACACAAGGTCTACGTCATGAGTGACTTACGTCCTAGTTTTCAGGCCTACTCTGATTCAAGCATACATGAAAACACAATATGTATCAAGCCATAAGGCACACATTAATCCATACAAACATACACCACCAAACGTTCGACCAGAATGATGGGCAGTCACAGTTATCCACAAGATGTCATACACCAAATAATATCATTTATCACATATATGTATTAAGCATATGCACTCAATAACTAAATAATAAGTGGCACTCACATCGCATAAGCATTCTTAATCATAGAGGAATCTGGAGACATTACATTCATGCATATAACGATTATGCATAAGGGAAAATTAACATTTCATATGTTTCGAACATATTGACTATAAAAATAGGATCGAAAAAGTGGTTCTTAAAAAGCTTATTTTTATCCCATTGTATATATATAGAGGTCACATAAGGGTAAGGGTATGTTCGGTTATGATTATGGAACAAAACTACATCTTAGGTGAAAGTTCAAAGTTTCTAGGCAGAAGCTTGCACGCTAAGCAAAGCCTTCTGCGCTAAGCGTGCCCTGCAAAATAATTAATTTCCAAGTCATAGGAGGGCATGCTAAGCGGGATGATCGCACTAAGTGCGGTCTGTGAATTTCCAAAGTTCAACTTCCAGGAAGACACGCTAAGCGCGGTCTGTGAAATGCAGAAAAACCAGAACGATATTAGTTCTGCTTTTGGGTTCAATCCCAATTTTTACCATCCAATTCAAATACCCAAAGCATACAAACACCAATTTTAGGTTAGGAACATGTTATTCATCACTAAAATCAATATGTATCACAAATTCTCAACCTAAACCTTATTTCCAATTTCATGTCATAATCCCAACTTCTACCCCAAGTTTTATCTAATGAAACTCACCTTGCTCAATTGGAGATTAGGATGACATACTTGCTACATTTGAAATCTTATCATGCCCAAAACTTCACCTCCAACCATACCAAACCCGTAATCAACTTAATATCCATTTTCAGCATGCATCCTCTAACTTCAAATGTGTTTTTCTCCTTTAATACAGAAGCTATAATCACAAAATCTTATACCAAAATGAAGGGAATTTCACAAGCTTTTTAAAAAGTCAAAAATCATCTCAATCTGAGTTGTGAGCTAATAGATATTATCTTTTTAGTGAGCGTTGATCCAAGAATACGAAAATGGGTTTTAGAGATGGCTTCCTCTTCTTTGCCCCAAGCTTCCACTCTCTCTTGCTTCCACAAAATCTGATTTAGAATGGCACACTTATGTGGTCTTTATCAAACAAGGCATTATCTTATGTCATACTTTCTAATATACCTAAATTTGCCCTTTAACTAAGTGACATTTACAAGTTTGCCATTTAGTTACATTCCAACTAAACCTTTTTTTTATTCTAACTACTCCACTTAATCCTGTCAATAGTTTTTAATATATGTATAAGTACATACTATCTATAAATTTAAACAAGACCAATGTGCTCTCTAATTACCATTTAATCAATTTAATTGATAATTACCGGTGTCGGAGAATCAAGGTATTACAAACTATGTTCATATCAATTGTTATAATAAGACTTTGAGCTTCCCTAAGTTTAGTGATAATGGAGAATTGATGTTGTCGACCACTAAGTAAGTGAATAAACTTTTAGAAGATGAAGTCTTGATGTTTGAAATGTTTGTGTCATTGCAAGCTGATGGTAAAGATGCAAATATGGAATTACCAGTTGTTTGTGAATTTTCAGAGGTATTTCCAGATGACATCAATAATTTATCTCTTGAACGTGAAATGGAGTTTCCTATAGATTTGGTGCCAGGTACGGGTCCGGTATCAATGGATTCTTATAGTATGTCGGCTTTCGAGCTTAGTGAGTTGAAGAAACAACTAGAAGAGATGCTAAAGAAGAAGTTTGTTTGATCGAGTGTCTCGACGTGGGGTGCGCCTATGTTGCTAGTTAAGAACAAAAATGGAAGTATGAGACTGTGTGTAGATTACAAATAGTTGAATAAGGTGATGGTTAAGAATAAGTATCCACTACCGAGGATCAATAATTTGATGGATCAGTTGGTGGATGCCTGTGTTTTCAGCAAGATTGACTTGAGGTCGGGTTATCATCATATTCAAATTAAACCATATGATATTCCGAAGACGGATTTCCGAATGAGGTATGGTCATTATGAATACATTATGATTTCGATTGGTGTATCTAATACGCCAGGTGTTTTCATGGAGTATATGAATCAAAATTTTCATTCATATTTGGATAAGTTTGTCGTGGTGTTCATTGACGATGTTCATATCGAAGAAGACCAGAATGAAACTCGAAGGGTGATGCTCTGATTGAAGCACATACTGAAGAGTCATGTTCTGATTGAAGAACTATATTCTGAACCATGTTTGCAACTTCTGACAGCACTTGCGTGGAGGCTGACTCAGAAGTTCTGAAGTATTATATTCTCTTAACACTTAGAAAATTTTCTAAATGTTTAGAAATTTGATTTTTTTTCAAGGTAACTTCTGACTTCTAATTTTTGATAAACCAATTTCATGTCTTGATGAAATATAATTGTTGAAACTTGGTTTGATCTAAAATTCAAAGTTTGACTTTTCTGTGTGCTTTTGACCATTTTGCCCCTGTGGATGATTTTTCTTGAAAAGTTGTAATTCAAGACTTGAAACTTGATAGAAGCAAACCTGAGAGTCCAGGATGATCCTTTGAGAAATGAGAGGGCAAATTTTGGGGTACAACAGCTGCCCCTGTTCAATCTTCTTATGCCTGAAGAGTTAGATTGTTAGGTCTGCCATTCGTGATCTGAAGGTGGAAGATGATTGAACACTAGAGTGCCCAAAATTTTTCACTCGCATGAAGTAATACTGATTAGTGATATCGGGAATGGGCTTATAGATGCCATCCCAAAAAGATCGGTTGCATAAGAGGTTCCTTGGCGAGAATTCATGCACCTGCAGTTGAGGAGGACTTCGCTGGGGAGTGTCGATTTATGTCCTGGGAAGTAAAGTGCAGGAGCTTCGATTGTCCATTAATCTACTGGGGAATTAACTCTTGGTTGAGGAGGTGAAAGTAGAATGTATACCTGGCCAGGGCCCAGGCTGTACAACGACTTAATGGGGAAATGTCAAATCGACTGTATCTAGTCGGGTCCGGGCCTTACAGTGTTGTAAACTATTGTCTGGAGATAAGGGAGAAGGAACCTGGATAGTAGGGTTACTTCGAGACGAAAGCCTGGATAATAGGGCTATGAGAAGGAACCTGGGTAGTAGGGTTACTTTGAGATGAAAGCCTGGATAGTAGGGCTATGAGAAGGAACCTGGGTAGTAGGGTTACTTTGAGATGACAACCTGGCTAGTAGGGCTTACGACAAGGAACTTGGGTCGTAGGGTTACTTAGAAATGAAAGCCTGGATAATAGGGCTATGAGAAGGAACCTGGGTCGTAAGGTTACTTCAAAATGAAAGCCTGGATAGTAGGGCTTATGAGAAGGAACTTGGGTCGTAGGGTTACTTCGAAATGAAAGCCTGGATAATAGGGCCTATGAGCAGGAACCTGGGTCGTAGGATTACTTCGAAATGAAAGCCCGGATAGCAGGGCCATGATAAGGAACCTGGGAAGTAGGGTTACTTCGAAATGAAAGCCTGGGTTGTAGGGTTACTTTGAAATGAAAGCCTGAGTAGTAGGGCCACTTCAAAATGAAAGCCTGGGTAGTAGGGCCATGAGAAGGAACCTAGGTCGTAGGGTTACTTCGAAATGAAAGCTTGGATAGTAGGGCTTATGAGAAGGAACCTGGGTCGTAGGGTTACTTCGAAACGAAAGCCTGGATAGTAGGGCTTATGAGAAGGAACCTGGGTCATATAGTTACTTCGAAATGAAAACCTGGATAGTAGGGCTATGAGAAGGAACCTGGGTCGTAGGGTTACTTCGAAATGAATGCCTGGATAGTAGGTCTATGAGAAGGAAATTTGGTAGTAGGGTTACTTTGAGATGAAAGCCTAGATAGTAGGGATTTTGAGAAGGAACCTGGGTCGTAGGGTTACTTCTAAATGAAAGCCTGGATAGTAGGGCTATGAGAAGGAACCTGGGTCGTAGGGTTACTTCGCTTGATCATGTAGACTAGTTGACCCGTTTAGTTTTGGGAACTGGTTTTTTTCATCAGCTGTCTGCATATATGACGTGTATAATTGATGGAATTGTTGGTGATAATTGTCTTTCCTGAAAAGATAACAGGGTTAATCATATGTGATGCATGAAATGCATTGTGAGATGATGTTCTCAAAATAAATGAGATTATGTTGTACATGATATGTATGCGCATGTCATGATGTATGAGCATGAGATGTTATTTGTGTCATATCCGAGTCTGGGAAAATAAATCCCTGACTGCTGCTGGAAAATATAGCATTCCTGACTGTTGTAGAGAACTGTGGTTCTTCTACTTCCGTTGGGGATGGTGAATGGAAATTACTGTGCTAGAGGTTTAATCCTCGCTGTTTGTGAATATTATACCAGGGAGAGACACTGTACGTAGCTCTGCGGGGGAATGACTCTGTTAAGCTTTGTTGTGGATTAAGCTTTTGTATCTAGAGAAACAAACTCTGCTTGGGGAGATAATAATTTAAGATGATTCGCTCACGATTATGAAATTCGGCTGGGGGATATAGATGTCAGGTTTCTGGATGACCCTGGCTAGGGAGATTACTTCCCGTTCTAAGAGAACTGACATCAATGCTTTGATTACCTTTACTTTGTGGGGAATACAGATGTTACAAGGTCGCATGTATTGATGACTGTGCTCCAAAGCTGTCTCTGTCTTGATACCTGCTGGACAAAGTAACTGTCGGGTTTTGACATTTCTTATTTTTGCCCCTGTTTCTGGAATTACGAGTAATTGTATTTTGATTCTTTATGTAAATATTTATGATCAGCAATCATATTTAAATGCATATGTCAAAAATAAATCATTGGACATTCTTGCAAAATAAAACAGAAAAAGAAAAACTCAAAGTTTCTTATGAAAATGATTTTGTATTGATTTTTTGAAGTTGGCCTGTAATAGGCATTTTCATACAAGGAGGTTGATGTTCTAGTAAGAGAACGCCGTCGTAAAAATAGAAGTTATACAATATTGTGTAAAAAGGAAACAACTATGTACAACAATCCCATTGGGTTCCAATTCTGCTATTGCCGCTATGTCTTCGAGCGTCTCATCTCTTTGCTGCTTGTCTGAAGCTGATTAGGTTGATCGATGCTGTTTGAACTTGACAATTGATACTGAGGTCAGGTTGCAGGGTGATCCAATGGGACATAGTGATACGCTTTTCACCCCTAACTTTTGCCTGGACCGCCCTTTCAGGTTTTCAGTCCACCGGGATACCCTTTTTTGCCCAAGTCGCCTTTTCAGGTTTTCGACTTGCCGGGTGTACAAATTTTTCATTTTCATCCCTTATTTTTGCCTGACCCCTTATGGTTCGCCGTGAAGCCCTTATTTTTGCCTAGGCCAGTCTACCTAGCGGGTCTTTTATCATGCGTAGTATCTTTTCACTATGTCAGCATTGACAGGGTGAGGAAGGTCGTCACCATCCATGATGGTCAGAATCATGGCTCCACCCGAGAAAATGTTTTTAATCATATATGGCCCTTTGAATGTGGGAGTCCATTTTCCCCTGGGGTCACCTTGCGGCAGTATGATGCGCTTGATCACTAGATCCTCGACTTGATGCTATTGGCGTCTGACCTTCTTGTTGAAAGCCTTGATCATCCGTTTTTGATACATTTGACCATGATAGACAACATTAAGTCTCTTCTCATCAATCATATATAGTTGATCAAGTCGAGTATGGATCCAATCATCTTCACCTAGACCTGCATCCTTCATGATTCTCAGAGAAGGGATCTGGACCTCAATGGGTAGGACTGCCTCCATGCCATATACCAGAGAGTAGGGTGTTGCCCCTGTCGACGTCCGTGCTAAGGTGCGGTACCCATGCAGAGCAAATGGTAGCATCTCATGCCATTCTTTGTAGGTCACCGTCATCTTCTGTATAATCTTCTTGATGTTCTTGTTAGTCGCTTCAACAACACCATTCATCTTCGACCGGTAGGGAGAAGAGTTACGATGTTGTATCTTGAACTGCTTACAGAATTCAGTGATCATCGTGTTATTGAGATTCGTACCATTATCGGTGATAATTCTGTCTGGCGCACCATACCGACAGATCAGGTTATGCTTGATAAACCGCGCCACAACATTCTTGGTAACAGTAGCAAAGGAGGCTTCCTCAACCCATTTCGTGAAGTAATCGATGGCCACCAGGATGAAGCGATGCCCATTGGAGGCGGTGGGCCTGATTTCTCCGATCATGTCAATGCCCCACATTGCAAAGGGCCACGAAGCTGTCAAGACATTCAAAGGAACCGGAGGCACATGCACGTTATCAGCAAAAAATTGGCATTTATGACAAGTTCGGGAGGGCTGATAACAATATGCTTCCATAGTGGACCAATAGTATCCTGCCCGTAGGATCTTCTTAGCCATGGTATGTCCACTGGAATGGGTTCCGAAGGTACCTTCATGTAGATCTGTCATGATTCTCTCTGCTTCTCTCTTGTCTACAGACTGTAGTAAGGTAGAGTCATGGTTGCGCTTGTAGAGGATTCCATTACTGAGGAAGAATTTCGCAGCGAACCTTCTCAAAAACTTCTTATCATTGACAGATGCCCCTTCAGGATACTCTTGAGCCTCGAGATACTTCTTTACCTCATGAAACCAGGGTTTTTCTGTCACCTCTTTAGTATCAATCTCACAGTAGTGCGCTGGTTCATCCAACCTCTCAATGGTGATTCGGGGAGCTTCGTTGTCCCACCTAACTTTGAACATAGAAGACATGGTAGCTAGCGCGTCCACTAATTGATTCTCCTCTCGTGGGAAATGTTCAAAAGTTACCTCCTCAAAGTGTGGGAGCAATGTCAGTACATGCTCTTTGTATGGGATGAGATTCGGATGCTTCGTATCCCATTTGCCTTTGATCTGACTTATCACCAAGGCTGAATCCCCGAAGTCATTTAGGAACTTGATTTTGAGGTCAATAGAGGCTTTGAGACCCATGATGCATGCTTCATACTCCGCCATGTTATTAGTGCAGTTGAAACCTAATCAGGCAGTGAAAGGAGTGTGACAACCCTCAGGAAATATGATTACAGCGCCGATGCCATTACCAAGTGCGTTCGAAGCTCCATCAAAGACCATAGTCCATCGGGATCCTTCTTCAGGTCCTTCATCTGGTCCAGGTTCTTCGTAGTCAGTCACCAGCATAATGTTCTCGTCCGGGAACTCAAAATTCATGGACTAGTAGTCATCCACAGCCTGATGAGCCAAATGATCAGCCAATACACTCCCCTTGATTTCTTTCTGGGTTGTATATTATATATCGTATTCGATTAAGATCATCTGCCATCTCACTATTCTTCCAGAGAGTGCGGGCTTCTCGAAGATGTATTTGATTGGATCCATCTTAGATATCAACAGAGTAGTGTGGGTCAACATATACTGTCTTAGTCGACGAGCGGCCCATGCCAAAGTGCAACAAGTTTTCTCGAGCAATGAGTATGTTGTCTCACAGTCGGTAAACTTTTTGCTAAGGTAGTATATTGCATGCTCTTTTCGACCAGACTCGTCATGCTGCCCCAACACACACCCCATTGAATTGTCTAGCACTGCTAAGTATAATATCAAAGGTCTTCCTTCAACTGGAGGCATCAGAATTGGCGGTTCTTGAAGATATTCTTTGATCCTTTCGAAAGCAGTCTGGAATTCGTCATTCCACTTTACCACTTGATCTTTCTTCAGAAGCTTGAAGATGGGCTCACAAGTAGCAGTCAGATGTGAAATGAACCTGGCGATATAATTCAAGCGTCCCAAGAAACCTCTAACTTCCCTCTCAGTATGGGGAGACGACATCTCTTGTATGGCATTTACCTTTGTGGGGTCTACCTGAATACCTTTGTCACTAACGATGAAACCCAAAAGCTTACCAGACCTTACCCCGAAGGTGCACTTATTTAGATTCAACCTCAGCTTGTATGTCTTCAACCTGTCGAATAACTTTTGTAGATGATCGAGATGTTCCTCTTTGGTTTGAGACCTGGCTATCATGTCATCAACATAAACCTCGATCTCATGGTGAATCATATCATGGAACAAAGCGACCATGGCTCGCTGATAGGTTGCCCCAACATTCTTCAACCCAAAAGGCATCACCTTGTAACAGAAGGTGCCCCACTGTGTGACTGAGGTCGTCTTCTCCATGTCTTTAGGAGCCATCTTGATCTGGTTGTAGCCAGAGAAACCATCCATGAAGGATAAGATTTTGTGTTACGCGGTGTTGTCAACCAGAACATCAATGTGGGGAAGCGGGAAGTCATACTTGGGGCTTGCCCTATTCAGATCTATGTAATCCACACACATCTGTACCTTGTCGTCCTTCTTAGGTACCAGAGCGACGTTAGCAACCCACTGCGGATAGGAGGTGACATCTAAGAACCCTGTATCGAACTACTTCATGACCTCTGCCTTGATATTCTCTACCATTTCAGTGTGCATACGGCGGACCTTCTATTTAACCGGAGGAAAATCCCCTTTAGTTGGCAGACGGTGTACCACAATGTTAGTGTCTAAACAAGGCATGTCTTCATATAACCAGGAAAAAATCTCAACTTAGTCGCGCAACATCTGTATCAACTGTTGTTTGATCTTAACTTCCAGATTTGCACCGACCTTGACTTCTTTTCTGTCTGTCTCTGTGCCCAAGTTTATTGTCTCAACTGGCTCTTCATGAGGCTGTATAGCCCTCTCTTCCTGTTGTAATAGTCTAGCCAGTTCTCCAGGCACCTCACAATCATTCTTACCTTCGTCCTCGGCTCGGTTGATCGAATTTTCGAAGTCATAGCTAGCAATAGAAGGATTGTTATCAATGGGATCCATAGTGGATATGGATCTGCAGTATGATACGTGCGTGTGTGTAAGAGCATAGCTGAATTGATAAAGTAAAAAAAGAAAAGAAAAAACAGAGAGCGCACAATTTGTATGCAAAGAACGTCCAATGCTTCATTGATGATATATGAAATGATATATAATAACCCTCACAACTAAAACCATTGTGCCTCGGGTAAGACACAAGGCCAAAAACTTTTAAAAATTGTTCATTACAAATTCAGAACATAAGTAAGATTATTACTGCAGAATAAAAGAAACTGGATTAAAACCTCTAGCCGTCCAGTTATCCGGTCCACTGTTGGTAGTCAGGTAGATCCAGCTGTCAATGTCAGGGTCTTCCTCACTGTCTTCAATAGCGTTGACCCCACGATTGCCGATGCGTAGGGGAGGTCCTCCAACCCGAGCGCGTAGGACAACCCTTTGAGCCCCTGAAGTAAAGCCCAAACCAAATTTGTCAATTTTGTGAGTGAAATCAGGGAGCCGTCCCCAATTGGCACACCCACCTTCTTCAACCACTGTTTTAGCATCCTTGAGAGAAGCCATCTTCAAAGGAGGTTTGGTACTGGTGGTAGTCTCGGTCGACGCCAAAATCTGGGGAACCTCTTCAATGTTTTGACAAGGGGTCTCTATGAATTCCCTGTCCATCTCCACATACCTGAAGGAGTTCAGGTGGCTCACCATGTACTCCTCTTCGCCATGCACAGTGACTATCTTCCCCTTCACCAGATACTTCAACATTTTGTGTGTAGAAGTAACAGCCCTACCTTCATGGATCCAAGAACGACCCAACAAACAAGAGTAGGATGGCCTGATGTCCATCACATAGAAAGTGGACTCAAAGGTCTGAGATCCTACCTTAACGGGGATGTCCACCCTTCCATGAACCATTCTCTTCTACCCGTCAAAAGCCCTTACCACAATGTTACTAGGCTTCAAGGTCAAGCCTTCACAATCCAGCCGATCAAGAGCTTTCTTAGGCAGAACATTCAACGAAGATCCAGTGTCCACCAGCACATGAGCCATAATGGTGCCCCTACATTCGATCGAGACGTGCAAAACATCGTTATGCTTCCTCCCATTTGGTGTCAAGTCGGCATCTGAAAAAACCAGCCCATTGTCAGCAGTCAAGCTGCCTACACAGTCTTTGAATTGATCAGCCGAGGTCTCTTGCGGCACATGTGCAGTCTTGAGGAATGCCATCAAAGCTTTCTCATGGGCCTCGGAACACAACAGAGGCAACATGGAAATCTTTGAGGGGGTCTGCCCCAACTGCTCGACCACATTGTAGTCTTTCTAGGTGCCCTCATCCGAGCAGGCTCACCTATAGATTCTTTTCCTCGAGTCCCAGATGATTCGACGGCAGGAGTGATAATTGGAGTAATAACAGGAGTAGTAGTTGAAGTGTCGGTAGGAATAGTAGGTGAAATGACAACATGCTTAATGACGGTCTTCAGGGAAATCACGGGAGAGAAAACCCTTCCACTTCTGGTGATCTTACTGGTCTCGACAATGTTACTGACATTGGGATAAGCCTCTTCATTCTTCAGGTCTTGTTTAACGCCATAATAGTAAATATTGGCGCCATAATGCCAAGGGACAGCTTTGTCCGAGGAGTACGGGATAGGACCAGGAAAGGTGATTATTAACGGAGCAACTCTTGGAGCAGATGTAATCCTAACAGGTCTTCTCGAGGAGACCTTGAAAGGATTGGCGGAAATGGTTATAATAGCAACATCTTCAAACGGGACGATGGGAATCAGAGTTTTCTCGAAAAAAATTTCTCTACTGTCCATCAGGCGCTGGACACTTGTCTTCAACAAATAGCAACCACAGGGCATAGATGAACACATGTGGCAACCTTCACCACAACCCGGAAATAAACCGACCAACAACAAATTCTTCTTAACAGTCATAAGGGGGGTAGAAACTTCATCAATTAAGGTCACGAACAGATCGATATCAACGATGTTAACTCCATGGTTGTGCTTAGGCATGGGAGAAGTTATGATATTGGGTTTCTCCGGGGCATCGAACTCAATCTCCTTGGCTTCAATCAGATCTTTTACTTTATTTCTTAGAGCCTAACGGTCATTTATATCGTGACCAGGATTCTCAGAATGGTAGGCACACCGAGCATTCGGATCGTACCGAGGAGACTTGGTATTAGGATTCTTGGGAGCCTCCTTCAAGGTTGCCAAATTGGATCTCAGCAGGTGAGGTAGAACCTCTGTCAATGTCATGTTAATCCGAGTGAACTGCCTTTGTGGTCTTTCCAGCCTTTGATGATTGTTGCGTTGTGGAGCAGCCACAGGCCTAAGTATCATTACAGTACTTATCGTCGGACGGTGTTCAGCTCTGCTATGACCTCTTGGGCTATAGATAGCACAGGCTTCCTTCTTACCAGCGAAGGGCTTCTTAACTGAACTCGAGGAGGTGTCTCTCTATATTTTACCGCTCCGGATCGAAGCTTCTACCCTTTCTCCAGTTAATATCAGCTCGGTAAAACCAGCCGATGAGCTGTCGATCAAATGGTTAAAAAATGGACCAGACAGCGTTCCCAGAAACATGTCGACCAACTCCCTATCAGACAAAGGGGGTTGGTCTCTTCCACCCAAATCTCTCCACTTCTGCGCATAGTCCTTAAAGCCTTCACCTGCACCCATGGACATACTCTGGAGTTGAGTACGAGTTAGGGCCAGGTCGGCATTGTATTGGTACTGCTTGTAAAAAGCAACAGCCAAATCCTCCTAGTTTCGGACATTGGTTCCCTCCAATTGGTAGAACCATTCGAGCTGAGTCCCTGACAGGCTATCTTGAAAGAAGTGAACCCACAAGTTTCTATCAGTGGCGTGGGGATGGATCTTTCTTACATAGGAACGAAGATGAAGCTTTGGGCAAGACACCCCATCATACTTTGTGAAAACTGGGGCCTTAAATTTCTGCGGGATGACCACTCCCGACACCAATCCCAGTTCTTCGAAGTCCAGCCCTGGTATTCTATGGATTTCCATGGCGCTTAAACGATTCTCTAACTGCTTGTATCTATCCTCAATGGGAGGATATTGCTCATCATTGTAGTCGATATCATTGTCAGAAACTTCAGGACTGGGGTCCTCTTCCCTGTCTGCCTCTCTTGATTCTCCCCTTCTTTGGACGAGGAGGTCAGGTCAACTGGTTACTTTAGCAGCCCCCCGAATCTTCTGCCCATATTAAGGATACCAGCGGACTTATTCTTCTTCTTCTTTTTCTCTTTCAGGATGAGGGCCTTCAGATCCTCCTGCCCTTTTGCCAGAGTTATGAACATCTGTTGAAATTGGGAATTTTGTGCCTGAAGATCTTTGATGCTTTGTTCAGAAGACATGTTTGCTGAAATAAACAGCGAAGAAGATGAGAAACCTGTAATGGTACCTATTTATGTAATGCTATGGATGGGATGCGTATGCGATGGTTTCAAGGACTTTGGGAAATTTAAACTTTGCAAACCAAAATGAAACAAATATTTTATTAGTAGAATTCAAAGTACAGTTGCCTCTTAGGCGTTATAATTAAAAATTCTAAAAACTAAAAAAAAAATCAAGTTTCCCATGGATGCTTCCTCTTCGTGCAGAGATAGGCATTAAGGCTTCTTTCCTCATGAATGTTCTTTGTGAGCTCCAAAACCTTCTTCTCCTGGGCATAGAACTGGTCCGTATAAGCATCCCGCTCCTTCTTCAACTGGATCCAAGACCTCTATAGTTCTTCAGGATCAGTGGGCATATCAGGATGAAGAACCGTGTAAGGAATATCCCCTTCAGTAATGGGCTCCACAGTCACTGGTAAGACGACTATGTGGGGCATTATAAGTTTCTGAGCGCGAGCTCGTACCCATTGGAGATAAGGTTCCATAGGAATGGAATTCTTCGGCCCAAAAGTCTTGGCGTTAGATCTGTTTATGATGCCCCAAGCTCGTATGAACCTCTGGTGATACCCTTGAACATCCCCCTCATAGTTAAATATAATGCACCTGGATAAGTAACTCATGAGGACCATCCCTTTGAGCATAACCAAATTGTTGCAGAGCCAAACAAGGATTGTAATAGAAACATCTCCCATAAATCGGGAAAACCAGAGAATATCCGCGTGAGAAAGTGACATTATCCTTTGCGACCAACCAAAACCTTCTTCATTCTTCAGCACTGACTTAGGGAGGTGATAAATAAACCACCTCGACAGTAATGGCATGCAGCATATAAGGACCCCTCTTCTCTTCATGGTACGAGTAAGGAGAGCGTGCAAGACATCTCCGATCAAGGTAGGCACAAGGTTGCGAGAGAGGAAAATCTTGATAGCGTTCACATCTATGAGTAAGTCTTGATTAGGGAACAATACTAAACCATAGATTAGGAGGGCCAAGATCTCCTCAAAAGCTTGAAAGTCTAAATCATCCCAAAACAGCTGGGCCCTGTCTATTAGGAACTTGGCTAAAAAACCATTGACTCCGCTTCTTGTTTCCCAATTGGATACCACGTCGGCCCGTTTTAGATGCAAAGCTGAGGCAATGGCTTCTGGCTTCAGAACCTCTTCTAAACCTGTGAAAGGCACCTGGTCAAGAATGGGTATATTCAATAACTGAGATAACTCTTCCATGGTAGGCACCAACTGATAGTCTGGAAAGGTGAAGCAGTGGTGCTCAGGATCAAAGAACTGAAAGAGTACACCCATCATCTTCTCATCAAAGCTTGAAGTAACCAGGTTGAGAAGTCGACCATGTCTCTTGGTGAACGCAGAAGTTTCAGGAACCCTCGATACTAGTTCCTTAAGTTGGGGAGGTATTCTCACAAAGCTGATTCAGACGGTGTTTCTACGAGCAGAAGCCATAATCTGCAAAGTAGAACAAAGATAAATTCCCCCGTTCCTTGAAATGGTTAGTGTAATGAGAAGGGATGTTATGTTATGATGCATGATGCTATGTTCAAACAGAGTAAATCACACACAATCCAATCACACAATAAACCTTAGGTTCAAAAGCTTGCATGAGGTTAAAGGTAAGTACCCTTTTGAAGTTTAGTTGGTTTCAAACCTGTCTTAGAAAGGTAATCGGGTTCTAAGGATTCTCAATTTCACTGATCATCCTCTATCGGGCATTGTTTCATCTTAGGAAATCTTTTCTTGCGGCCGAAATATCCCGAAAGGCTGATCTCAATGAGTGTAGCATCCATTATCAACCAATCCTCAGCTTTATACTGAGGCCAGCTATCTCACTACTTTCTAATGGCCAAGTTTATTCAACTAAGATTCTAAGGTCTGTTAGTGCTTTACGACACCACGCGGCGTCCCTGTACTCTCTTTGTTTCCAAACGAAGGATACCAGTACCAACCAAAGTGTCACACCAACACAGCCATCACTTAAACCATATCGGTCTATGCCGTACAGTCTCCATGTTCTTTTGCTGTTTACCTAATAAGTGTCCCCAGATCCGGGTGTAGGATCTTTAACAATACCCCAATAGAAAACCCTTAAATGTAAAGCAAAAAAGTTAAACAAAGAAAAGCAAGTAAAGGTGATCTAACCCTAAGGTATCCCCACTTTTAAATTCCCCAGCAGAGTCGCCAGTTCTATGGTACGGTGGGAGAACTGACTTTGTTTTGCGTTTGATCGCAAATATTGTGGATTGCAAGAGTCGCCACTGACTTTTCTTTTATCCAATAAGGAAAGGTTAAAAAGCATAGGAAATACCTTTAGAGATGTTTTCTTGAGTTCGAGGAGTAGATTATGAAAAGGGAAGGTGTTAGCACCCCTTTCATCCATGGTTTTCCATGGGCTCTTAGTTGCTTTCTAGATCAATTACTTTGTTTGAAAATATGCTTTGTGTTGTGGGTTTGAAAGTATTTTGAAAATGTCTTTGTAATGGTTCTCGTTTCTATAAGAACGCGTACAAAGTGTCGTTTCGAAAATAGTTCAAAGAGGTGTTTTTGGAATGTGTTTTTTGAAAGTGTTCTTGAAAAGATGTTTTTGTAATAGTTCTCGTCTCTATAAGAATGCGTACAAAGTGTTTGTCTTTCAAAAAATGTTTCAAAATGAAAGTGTTGGTGTAAAAATATTTTGTTGTGAGCAAGCGAGCAACTAGGAGCGAATCTACTTACTCAAAAAGGTCTTAGATGTTCTTTTACTCCTCCTTTAGATGTTGCTATCTTACGATTGATTTGGTAAGAATCCCCATCGTTGGATGTGAAGGGACGAGCGTGGGGCATTTGTATAGTCATAGAAGGCAACCCATGGGACGTTTTAGCAATGTCGTTTTAGGGACTAGATCATTTACCGAAGGCAACATCGAGGGTCATCGAGGGACTACGATCTTTTATCGAGGGTCTTTTTCTAAAATGCCCATGATCGAGGGACATGACTAATTTCCAATAGGCAATAAGTGAGATTACCCTAAGGGTGCGTGTGTGCAAAGTGTGTTTGATTGCATGCATTTAGTCTTGATTAGGATGATCTATTTGTTGATTTCATGTCTTGCTATACACACCTAATTATAAACAATATATGAAAGCAATAAAAGTGCAGAAAGTAAAGATTCTATGCTATTACATCATTAAGGGGATGAGGGTACAAATTTATGAATATGGGGGTTGCAAGAAAATAAATCCTAATTAACTATTACAACCATATTGAAATGTACAACGTAAGAAAGAAAAAGGACTTTGTTTAGAAAATGGTTTTTTTTTTCTTAATGGATTTAAAAAAAGGAAATAAATTATTTAGTAAAAAGAAAATATTTTCATATATTTTTTATATTGGTAAAAAGAGTATTAATATTGAAAATGATAAAAAGGAAAATAATAAAAGATAGAAACAGCGTGCTGCTGCAAGCAAAACAACAAGGATCATAAGTTCTGAAGCCAGACGCATTGTGACTCAGAAAGGAACGTCAGTGGAATCAGAAGTTCTGGATTGATACATTATAAGGCCCTGCAAGAAAAGTTAAAGGGAAAGGAAACAGAGGTTCTGGGTAGTATTCAGACAGTGAGCCAAAAGTCAGAAATTATGTGTTGTGCTAAAACAGTGTGTGAGCATCAGAAGTTATGTGTGTTAAAACAGTAAGAAAGCCTAGAAGTTTTGGGTGTTTAACGTGTAGGGAGAACTCAGAAGTTATGTGTTGTGCTAAAATAGTGTGTGAGAATCAGAGGTTCTGTGTGTTAAAACAGTAAGAAAGCCTACAAGTTCTGGGTGTTTAACGTGTAGGGAGAACTCAGAAGTTCTGTGCTGTGCTAAAACAGTGAGTGAAAAAAAACAGGGGTTCTGTGCCACATTTCAACTCCTTCTTCATATTAATCAACACATCAGAAATTTATTCAGTACTTAACAAACAACATGTCATAAAGATAAAAGCACAACAATTTATAGAAGTTCAAATCCCTAATCTGAGCCTAGCCCTAATCAAGAACTTCTGATCCATAGTTTTTCTACTTATGCAATGATATAGGCAACATCAATACTGTGATATTTACATATTTAATGATTTTCTAAATGAAAAGATGCAAAGTCAGAAAGAATTACCTTGAATCTGGAGTGTGTGTTTGGAACTTGAATTGCTGCCTTCAGATGTTCTGGAGTCAGCAAGAGCGACAGAAGAGAAAATGCCAAGTTCTTTGATTCAAAGGGAAGAATAAAGGTTTGGCTTTCTGTCTGGGAATTGGATTTTTTGATGAAGGTTTCACAGTTCTCTTTTCTTTCCTTTGATGATTCTCTATCCAAAAACCAACCTCTTGAACGTGTGATGGAGAAAATTATTTATAGATGGGTTTGCTGTAGTTTTGGGGGGAAAAACAAATGGAATTCAAACCATTTTGGTATACTGTTCCATTTCTTTTTAATCGCAGTTTTCGTATGCTAATTTGGCGCAAATATAGGGTTTGAGAAAAATACAAGCGTGGACTAAATCAGCAGCAATTTGGAGTGTTATAGCAGCTGGTTGCAAGATTGTGCTATAGCAGTGCAGCAGGCTGTTCAAACAAGGTTTTGGGGTTTTGTGATGTTCTGATCGAAGAAGACCAAAATGAAACTCGAAGGGTGATGCTCTGATCAAAGCACATGCTCAAGAGTCATGTTCTGATTGAAGAACTATGTTCTGAACCATGTTTGCAACTTCCGAGTGCACTTGCATGGAGGCTGACTCAGAAGTTCTGAAGTATCATATTCTCTTAACACTTAGAAAATTTTCTAAATGTTTAGAAATTTGATTTTTTTTTCAAAGTAATTTCTGACTTTTGATTTTTGATGAACCAATTTCATGTCTTGATGAAATATAATTGTTGAAACTTGATTTGATCTAAAAGTCAAAGTTTGACTTTTCTGTGTGCTTTTGACCATTTTGCCCTTGTGGAAGATTTTTCTTGAAAAGTTGTAATTCAAGACTTGAAACTTGATAGAAGCAAACCTGAGAGTCCAAGATGATCCTTTGAGAAATGAGAGGGAACATTTTGGGGCACAACACACCGTATGAAGTGTTGTACGGTAGGAGGTGTATAACTCCATTGTGTTGGTATGAGTCGAGTGAGAGTGATGTACTCGAACCTGAGGTTGTACAAGAAACAACTGAAAAGATAAAGATGATCCAAGAGAAGATGAAGGCTTCTCAGAGTCTTCAAAAGATTTATCATGATAAGTGGAGGAAATATCTCGAATTTCAAAAATATGATAATGTGTTCTTGAGAGTTATTCCGGTAACTGGTGTTGGTAGAGCTTTGAAGTCGAGAAAACTTACACCGTGTTTTGTTAGTTCGTATCAGATATCAGAGAAGATAGGTGATTTGGCTTATCATGTTACTTTGCCATTGTCACTTGCGATCAGCAAGACGTGTTTCATGTGTCTCAGTTGAGAAAGTATATTTTGGATCCTTCGCATGTGATTCAAATGGATGATGTAAAGGTGAGAGATAATCTGACTGTTGAAGCATTACCATTGTGATTAGAAGGTCGGGAAGTGTAGAAATTATGGGGTAAAGACGTTGCCTTAGTGAAGGTATGGTGGGGTGGACCTATTGGTGAAAGTTAGACTTGGGAACATGAGGATCAGATACAAGAGTCTTATTCGATGTTGTTTTTGTCAGGTATTTTTTTAGGGAAAAAATTCTTTTATATGGGGGAGAGTTGTAACGCCTCAAATTCTAGATTAATTATTTATTTAATTAATTTAGCATGAATATATGACTCATTGTGAAGTATTTGATATATATATATATATATATATATATATATATATATATATATATATATATATATATATATATATATATGATATTTTGGTGTTTTTATGTGAGTTCTTGTGATGATTTATGATGATGAGATGAATATGATGGTTAATACGATATTTGATGTGATGATCAATGATGTTTTGATGATTATGATGCTTATGTGATGTTCAGGTGTGTTTATCGGAATTATTGGGAATTAAGAGGAATTATGAGTATTTTAGAATAATTGGAATAATTACTTAAAATTATTTTAATTAGTTAAATATAATAATATTGTTAGGTAGATGCCATGAGGGCAAAGTAGTAATAAGGCGAAGTAAGTGAGGGTAAGATGGGAAGACAAATTAAGGGTCCAAGGGTTAAGTGAGACAAAATATATTTGGGATTTTAGAAGCACAAATTCTGTACGATAGTTTTGGGAGAAAAAGGCAGAGGCAGAACTAGAGTACAAAGAGGCAAGAAGGAGCGTAGGACTTTCGGTAGAGCACGAAGAGGATTTGATTGTTAGCAATAATCTTAAGGTAAGAGGTGTTTATCTTAATTATTATAATTGATTAAAGGTTTTGATAGTTGTAGATGTGTTGGGTTTTGTTTGGATTAAATAACATGATGAATTTGATGAGATTGGTGATGATTTGGTGTTGTAATGATGAGGAATGATGTATATGATCTTTTCTATGTTGCACTGTTGTGATGTTGTGAAACTATGATGATTTATATGAGTTTTAGGTCTGTATTGGTGCGAATTGCAAATGAATTTGGGATTGAACTGGTGCAGAATCACAGAAGAATGGTTGCAGTTTGCTACGTGTCAGCGTGCGATGAGGAGTGTCGTCAGACAATGATGTTTTCGCTCGGTCGTCAACAGGAGAAATTGGAAGCGATGGAGAGAAGAAAAAGAGGAAGTTGCTGGAGTGCATCGCTCGCACCATCGTCGGGCGAAGCAAATGCGAAGGCACTTCGCCATGTGATAAAGTGGTGTCGTCGGGCGATGGTGTCCAGAATGGAAGAGTTGTGTAGGATTTTTTTCAGAATCCCATAAATTGAGTTTTAGAACTCAGTTTGAGGTTTCGTTCAAAGTGTTGGATAGTTAACGCAATGAAATTGAGTTAGATGGAGTAAAATGAGAAATAAAAAGTATATTTCCAATACCTAAGTTAGGATAAAGTTAGGATTCCCCGTGTTGGATTATAATGATGACTTATTTATGAGGATATTATGATGATGATTTGTTTTCATGACTATGCTTTGTTTATTATGATGATATGATGATGTTTGGTAGATTATGATGATATGATGATTTTATGATGAATTCATGAATGATGATGCATTTTGACTAGCCATGGGCCATATTTATTATGTTGGTGCGTATCATGCATTCATGGCATAGTTTAGGACTTCGGTCCAGTGATGTTGTTTGGAATTTGGTCCAGTGAAGATGATAGGATAATAGTTCAGTGAAGGCATCAATCCCATAGTGTGAATTGAGTGAAACATTGTGAAGTTCTCTAGTTCCAAGTTGGAATCGATCCTATTGGTGTGGATTTTTGGAGATAATGATGACGGAGTCATCAGAGAAGTTTTGGTACCACGTGCATGAGTCTATAATGTTACATTTCATTATAAGTGACATTAAATAATGATGTGATTAAATTATGCTTGTTGATAAATGGTGTTTTAATGATACGATGTTATGTATTGATGATGTTGTGAAGGTATGAGTTTAACATCAGGTTCTGATGATGTATGATTCCTTGCCTATGTGCATGTCTACTATATTTATTCCTTATATATATTTTATAATGATTATGATTTACTCACCCTTTCTGCTTGAAAATATTGCCTCTATCCGTGAGTAACTTGCAGGTGATCAAGATTAGCCTGAAGAAGCATTAGAGGATAGCTCAGAGTGTGTTTATTTTCTTTTCATTAAGTAGAGTGGGTCTTGCTATATGTAACATCGGGGAAGGGATCATTTGAATTATGAACTACGTTCTTTGTTTTGTTTCTAAGATGTTGGGTTACCATTCATGGTACTTGAGTTATTTTGAAATTCTATTTATGAATCATGAAGTATGATGAGATTTTATGAAGTATTTATAATAAGATGTTTTGAACTATGAATTATGCTGTGAGAAGTATGAATATTTCAATTGATTATTATCCATGAAGGATTTTGACCTAAATAGTTTTGAAATCCGTATTACGGGGCAGGACTATGTTTGGTATGACATTTACATGAAGATGTGATGTCGTTTTATGGTTTTAATTTTTTTTATTTTCGTAAAAATACATGCAAAATATATGTGGGTTTAGAAGCGTGTTACATTGGGCAATGTTTGAGATCTTGGAAGAGGTATCGACTTGAAGTTACATTTTGGATCATCGCAACCAATTAACAAAGTAAGTTATAGGAGATAAAATTAAAGATATAGTTGCTAAAAATATAGGGGGTGTATTAGACTAGGAGCGAGAAAAGTGGAATCAGGACGAGCAGGAGAATTAGTTGTAGGAGGAGTGGGAGGAGCGAAAAGAAAATATTGCAGGAGGAGCGGAAGAGGATGT
This sequence comes from Vicia faba, assembly GCA_948472305.1. Taxonomy (NCBI): domain Eukaryota; kingdom Viridiplantae; phylum Streptophyta; class Magnoliopsida; order Fabales; family Fabaceae; genus Vicia; species Vicia faba. The sequence goes on from OX451736.1 coordinate 394,848,914, forward strand.
TAGAGAAGGTGTTGGAGGAACGAGAGACATTGGTTGAGGTTGACCAAGAGAAGTGTTTCTGTGATATGATTAAGGTAAAAGTATAATTTAAAATATTTGTGTTGTATGATGTTACAAAATCATCTTGATGAAGATATACAAAAGGTTTTGAGTGGGTAAGTGGCATTATCTGTAATACTCAAAATTTACCATTAACTTTGAATAGTTTTTGATCGTACCTGATCAGAAGTCATAGTTAAGGCCCGCGAGCTTCAAGTTCAGCAGCGGTTGAATGTAAACTGGGAAGGGGGGGGGGGGGTACCTGCAAGATACTCTGATGCCAAAGTGAGATTCAGAGTGAGAGCAAGTAAAGTCTATGAGGTAGACTGAATGAATACCTGAATCTCTTAAGTGAGAGGGTATTTATAACCTCCAGCATTGGGCCAAGATCCCCATATTAGGATGATAGAGCAGACCCAAAATGAAGAGTGTTAGGATCTATGTGAGTAGTGGAGACCAGCATGTGGTCTCCCTTCTGAGTGGACTGCTCCAAATTACTAGGAGGACGTGGTTGCGGTATTTTTGGGGTCAAGATGGCTATGGGATATTCAAAGACGCGGGCATCTTCCCTACAAGGTGGGTGCCGATCAAGACCTCTTGGGAGCCGTTAACACTCCTTGACAACCCTATGGTGAGGAAGGCCCATATGGAATGTCCTCGGTGTAAGGGTAGAGTTTCTGCCCGACATAGTCAAGGGCAACCTCATTCTTGCAGGCCTTCACCTGTAGTATGGTTAGATTGTGCCTTGTATGCTATTTGGGCCAAGCGCAGGCCTAGTCCAGAACAAGATCCCCCCAAGTCGTTGCTCTTAAGGGGAGGATCTATTACTTAAGACCAAATCATTGGCCTGTTGAGGATAGCTTCGTCGGGGATCTTTATTCCTTCAAGAGATGAAGTCGTCCATGTATGGTAGCTGTTCAGATAGAAGTTAGAACATGTTGGCAGGGACAACCGACATATTCCTCGACTCTTGAGGAGCCAAACCTTTATATGAAAATTACTAAGTGGACCCTACACATAGTTTCTAGGGTAGAATGATAACCTAAGGAGTAGGGGTCATTATGGTTTGGACGCGTAGGCGGCGGAGAATTGAATAACTGACACATTACTTGACGTGATGCTTCGTCTTCTGTGAAACTTTTATAAATAGCTCCCAATGGCTCATTTGCAACTTTCCAAGTTCTCATTCTCTCTTTGCTCCAAATTGTCTTCAGTCTTCCTCTCTATCATGAGCACCACCGCGCTTTCAGCCTCAACACTCATATCAACGTCAACCAAGTAAGTGTTTTTCTGCGATTGTTCGTTTTTGTATTTTAGGGAAATTTTCGGAGGGGTTTCCCCGAAGGATTCATCGATTTCCTAATGAAATCCAACTTATGGGGGAATTTTCCTCGGGATATTTACAACTCTCCTTGTGAAACTCACGAATTTGCTCGTAAAAATCGTTTGATCCCCGTAAAACTCATGAAATGGCTCGGGGGATTCTTCCCCTCCTCGTGACACTCATGGGTTTGCTTGGGAAATTCATCCATACCTCGTCATCTTCACGAGGTTTCTTGAGAGATTCATATTCTCCTCATGACATTCATGAGTTTGTTTGCTTTTTGTTGAACGAGGTTTCGTTGACATGGTTGGTCGTAACAACCCCCTTTCACTTTTGTTACAGTGGAAGGATGGATTTGATTTTGCTGTCAAATTCAATGGTTTCTTCTACTTTACAGGTGAAATGGTTGAACCAGTTGAGGCAGCCGAGCAGGTCGAGATAAAGGAAACAAGTGAAGCCGGCGAGGGTCTCCATTTGGTCGACACTGTCACCGATTTGTCATTGTCCTGGGTCGGGAATGAGCCTCGGGGAATAGCCTTGGTCTTTAGAAATACTCAGAGGGAGGCGTACACGGATGTCGAATATGGTGGTGACCAGGAAGGTTTCAGAAGAAATTTCATGATCTTTCGCCCGACCCCTACGGCCAGAATATGCTCGACTTTCCAGGAAGATCTCTTCCCTATGTATGAGATTTTTTCCAGAGATTTGGGGCTTCGTTTTCCCTTTAGTGACTTTCAAATGGGAGTCTTTAATCATTTGTCCTTGGCGCCCTTCCAACTGTACCCCAACGCGATCGCTTTTATACGGGCTTTCGAGATCACTTGCCGATATCTAAAGATTGGGGCGATGATTCCTTTGTTCTTCAGAGTTTTTCACCTTCAACGGAAGTCTAAGGGAGGAAAGCATAGTTGTGTTTCTTTCAAGCAATCCAAGAGACTATTCAGGATGTATATGGGCTCTGTCCATGACTTCAAGGACAAATGGTATGTCGTGTAACCCTTATCCCAAAAGGCAGTTGATGCGGTGTTCGACCCGGTTTTTATTGTCGATGAGGACATGGAAGTTTATTATGTTAATGATAGGAATAAAGAGATCGGGAGGCTCTTAAAGTTTCCTATCCGTTAGTGTCGGGCTCATTACGACCACGGGCCTGGCCACTATCGTACTTCTGTTGGCAGCATGAGTGCCGAGGATGAGGGGGCCTTCGGTATTCTCAATAAATTCGCTGATGGTTTCTTCCCATCCAGGTGGGTGATGATGGAGGGAGATGACATCCTTGGTAAAGACGGTGAACCTACGCTTAAGGCCCGCCCGATCAACACCAAAGCGCTTGTTGAATGTTGTACCTACAGGGATGTCGCGGCTCTTCTAGGTCTCTGTTCGCGTGACTCTACTTCCTTTTGTTTTTAATTTGTTTCGGGCATGTCCTTCTAGAGGTAATAACTCGAGCATGTTGTTTTTGTTTTTACAGGTAAGATGGTCGAGCGTCGTGAGCGTTTGCTGAAGTTGACCCAGGATAAAAAGAACAGGAAGAGGATAGTGAAGCCTGGCCAGCCTATTTTCCTTGGTCGTATTCTCGAGCAGGTCAAGGATGGGTACAATGCTTCGTCTGGGTCTCGCGATTTCGTTCAGCCCACGATCGTGTCTGGGAAGAAGAAGGGTCTCCCTGAAAGTGAGCATGTGGATTTGAATGAAGACGAACCAGGTGTTCGGCCCTTTAACCTTCCTGCTTACTATATTGAGAAGGATTTTTTCGAAGGATTTCCCCTGGACGTGTCTAATGATGAGTCTGCCATCATCAGGCGGCTCGATAAGGAAGGTAGAAGAAAACATCTGGCATGGAGCATGGTTGGTCCGATGAAGGTCACAGATATGGTTGTGGTCCTCACACATGAGAGGGCCAATACTTCTGCCATGGTGAGCAAGCTGGAGTCGGAGAAAGTGGCTCTCTTGGAAAAAGCACAGAAGTTGAAGACCTCTCTCGAGTGACGCGAGGAAAAGCTCCGGGCGTAGGCTGACGATCTAGGAAAACAAAAGGAGAAAGTGGACAAATATTTTAAGGAGAGGGACTCATTGCTACTCGAGAATAAAAATCTGGAGAAGGAGGTAGCTGATTTGAAGGTTGTCATGCTTCCCGCGGAAGATGAGCCTGAGGGAATTTCCAGCTTGAAGACTCGTGCAGAATTGGTTGCTCGAATCCAGATTCTTGAGTCGAGCTATATGGATGCATTGTTCGACGGTTTTAAGATTGTGATGGCTTAGCTGGCCTTGCTGAATCCGGGGCTCAATACTAAAGGCGTTGGTGTTTTGTCTCAGGTGGTTGATGGTAGAGTAGTCCCTCCTCCTGAATCTTCCGAGCCAGAGACCGAAGAGGTTACTCCGAGGAGTGATTGATTTTTTCTTGACAACTTGGTTGTTTTGTTTGGGCCTGCGTGCACGTAATTTTGTAATTTTTGCACTGGAGGCCTACGTGCCCGTATATTTGTAAAATTTTGATAAGGGATTTTGCCAGACCTATATTTTGTTTGGGCCTGTGTCCCTATCATTTTGTAATATCTAGACTACACTGACCTTTGTGGTCAGCTTTTTTGAATTCCTTTATTTTTCTTGCTTATTGCATGTGAGATGTTTACTTGTCGTTTGTGCTTGACATGCTTCTTTCAGTGTGGAAATATGAAAAATGGAAATTTATGGTCGACCTTAGTTGTGGTCGACACAGGTTGGGATGTGTCAAGAAAGCAGAGTAGGAGTCCATATGGATGAGGTCAAGATTGTAGTCAGGGTTTTGAGTTCGTGGTATGAACTAACCATCGTGAGCTGGGTGATCTGCCTATTGGGTACTTCAACGGTTGAGCTCGATCGAGGTGTCCCCATCGGGATAAGGTTTCGCATGACCAATGAGCAAAAACCCGCCTTTCGTTATTGGTTGGAGGCTATGTTCGTACCTCAACATACTTTCATGGTCGAGCGAGCCCTGTCATTTGTCGGAGAGGGCGCGTCGACTGCTGGTCCCCGATGTTTATCAGGGACCTAGTTGTAATATTGTTTCAGCTTTGTAGAATTCTGTAATATGGTGGCAGAATTGACTTATAGGTTTTGTGTTTTATTGCAAATGTTGCAGATAGCAAGAGTCGCCACCGACTTTTCTTTTATCCAATAAAGGAAAGGGTGAAAAGAATAGGAAAGACCTTCTGAGAATTTTTCTGAGTAAGGGGGGTAGGTTATGAAAAGGGAGGGTATTAGCACCCATTTCATCCTTAGTTAACTACGAGCTCTTAATCACTAGCTCAGTTTGAAAATGATTTGTGTTTGTGCATTTTGAAAAATATTTTTGAAAAGATGCCTAAGCGCGACAAACATTGTAATGATTCTTGTATCGTTGAGAACGCGTACAAAGTGTTTGTCTTTGAAAATATTTTAGAAAAAAGTGTATGTGTGTGTGAAATATTTTTTTCATTTGTGAGCAAGTGACTACGAGCTATCTACCTACTGAAAAGTTTTTTTTTCTTTTCCTCCTTTCCTTTAGATAATGTTATCCTACCATTAGTTAGTAGGAAGCCCTATCATTGAATGTTTCGAGGGACAGGCGCGAGTCATCGTACAGTTACGAAGGAAACTCGTAGGACACTTTAGCAATTATCCTAAGGGACTAAGATCGTTTAACGAGGCAGCATCGAAGGTTCATGGAGGGACTACGGTCTTTTACCCGAAGGATCTTTGCTAAAGCATTCCACGTTCGAGGGACATGACTATTTAAATCCGTGGCAACAAGTGAGGGTCACCCTAGAGGTGCGCGTGTGCGAAGTGTTTTGATTTTCAATTATTTGTCTTAAGATTATGTTATCTAATGTTTGTTTTATGTCTTTCCATGCACGCCTAATTAATCTAGCAGTAAAATATATACAACTACGAAAAAATGCGAGAAATAATCTACGCTATTACATAGCTTTGGGGTGGGGAGTACAAACCATAAATTGGGGAGGAAAGCAATAAACCCTAATTATCTATTACAAACTTTCAAGCTGTTACAATATTGGAAAATAATACGAAAAAGTAAATGAGTGCGCGGAGATTGAAAAGAGAAAGATGTAAAAATCCTAAAAAATTCTAAGTGCTTAAAAGAATATTTTTGATGTTTTTTTTTGTTTAGAAAAATATTTGAAGTGTAAAATAAAAAATAAAACCTAATTCCAATTACTTTATTAGTTAATTAATAAATAAAACCAAAATATGATTTTAAATTAATTAATTTTAATTATCAAAAATTAAATTCATTAATCAAGAAAACTAAATCTAATTTTTTTAATGAGTTTTATGATTTTTATTGATTAAATAAAAATGATTAATAAGAAATAATTAATTAAAATAAAAAAATGAAATTAAATGGGCCTGATGTGCAAAAGGAATTTTGGGGGGTGTGAGAAGCAGAAATCCTTAGGCCCAAATTAGAGAGCCTGTGTTGTTGCGTTGGATCCAATGAAGGTGGCTCCGTGGGGTGTATTATGGGGTGTGAGTTTGATGCGTTGGATCTGACTTTGATGAGATTTGATGGTCAAGGCGGAAGATGCATGGGGCGCGTGTTGGGCTTATTCGTATGGGATCTGTAAATATAAAATGTTAGACAATAAAATACCAGGGGAAAGGATCGAACCCCTGCCTTGGTACACCAATGCCTTTGCACGCTTCCTTCTACCATTGGGACGACTGTCTCATCCAGTAGTACAAACGCAAATAATTAATTATATAAAAAAACAAATTAAATTTTTAATTTTTGAAACACACTTAAAAACAGGTGGGCCCCTGTTGTTTGGATCAACCATTCATAACATCTTGTTTTTCCATGCTAGCCCAGTCGGTCGTAAGAAAAACTCTGGGACGCCGGAGTCAACCTTTGGTTGTCTTCTCCGGCCGTCCCAAAACACCAAACCTGTAAAAACATCAATTCTGAAAAGCCAAAAGTACCATATTCTATTAAATCAGGTACTGCGAATCCATTAATGGAACTATTTTGGCCTGAAAAGCACTGCAAACAGAATTATAACGCAAATGCAAATAACACGGTTAAAAATGGCAGATGGCCATGTTCACGTGTAGGCTGGCATGTAAATCCTCAACCCAATCCTAATCCACATCCTGAGAACATCTAAACACAAACCATTAGTAAACAGTGCATGGATTTAAGATTTTGAATGCAACAAGTTTACCGATCGGAGAATGATGGCTAGGCTCCTTTTAGGGCACGATTGGGAATGATATTAGCCTAGATATGTCCCTGAGAAGGTAATGAAGGTGAATATATTCCTGAAAGTTGTCGAGAGTTTATGGAGAATGGGTTTTTAGGTTGCCCTAACTCTAATTTTTTTAGAGTTTTTGGTTCTTTTTAGGCCGCTTGATCGTGGTCTTTGCATCTGCTTGGCTTGCCTTTATATAGAGGAATAAATTGTCTCAACAAATATGGCATGTGATCAAGAAATCAAACCATGGTTTAAACAAGAATTAAACATATTTAAAACCTTCCAAGTTTTATATTTTCTTGCCTTCTTTAAGCTTGCACGATTTTGGCATGTTTTTATAGGCTAGCATGAGCTGTATTGGGCTTTAAGAAAGTCCATCAAGTGCTTGGCCCAAAGGTTTTCTATTTTATTTATTTATTTTGAATTTATTTGAATAAAAAGAAAATATAAATAAATAAAATAATAATAAAACATAAGGCTAGATATGAGTGAGCTTAAGAGTCTCTCATAAGGTCATGGACATGTTTGAAACCCAAAAAGTTAGGCCACAAGTCCAAAATTTCAATTTTGCATATTTTGCATTTCATGCATTTCTTCAAAATTTCCCAACTTGTGCAATTCATAACTTGCTCAATTTTCATCTTTTGAAGGTGATCTTTGACTTTTTGAAAATATCAATATTTCCTCTATAATTTATATTTTGATTTTTTTCAATTTGAGACTTTATCTTGATGTAAGTTGCCTTGACAAAAAGTGTCTTTTTGTTGAGTTTTGAAAATGACTTGTAATGTATTAGCTCATATCTTTCAAATGAAGTATTTTTTTGGACTTGAGCATAAATATAATGTTGTAGGGAATTGAATTTCCTTCAAAATGGGATTTTGTTTATGAAAAGTTGATGAAGCATTTGAAAGGTATGCTTGGTCAAAGTTCAATTGACTCCTAAGGAAACCCTAATTTGACAATTCTTGACTTTTGATGGTTTGAGGGCTTTCCTTGGGGAATCATGATCAACCCTTGATCAAATGATGAATATCACTTAAAAATGTTTATGTTGACCAAAAATATTGAAGTTTGACTGTATGTTAACCCTAGTTGACTTTTTACCCAACACAGTTGATCTGAGCCATTTATTAAGCAAATTTGTGATGTAGGACTTGAAACTTGATATGAGAACTATTGAGGACCTATGATGAACCATGGAAACCACTTGAGAGCCTTGAAACCCAATCTTCCTTGAGAAACTCAAAACCTTAGTTGTAGACCCTTGGCTTAGGAGGAGCATCTTGACTGGTCAACCCTTGAGTAACATGAGTATTTGAGACCCTTGAAAGAATGCCTTGAAGAAAAATGGGGAGGAAAATTTTGGGGTACAAAAATTTCCCCTGTTCAATCCTCTTAAACATGAAGAGTTAGATTAGCATACTCTCCATTCATGACTTGAAGGTAGAAGATGATTGAACATTTTAAGTGCCCATAAATTTGCACTCGTTGATGCATGAAGTGACACTGTCAGTTGATTATGCTAGGAATTGGCTTATAGATGCCATTTGGAGAGATAAGAGAGAGTCATCGGAGATGGGCTTATAGATGCCATCCAAAGTAACTGTTGACTCCAACTAGAAGAAGTATCTGAATAAATCTAAACTGGATTTAATCTGAGCCAGAAGAGGTATATGCCTGTCTTCAACTGGAAGAAGTATCAGAATAAATCTACACTCGATTTAATCTGATCCAGAAGATGTCTACTAGAAAAGTATAAGAATAAATCTACACTCGATTTAAACTGAGCCATAAGATATTTTTATGCTCGACTTTAACTGGAAGAAGTATCAGAATAAACCTATGGCCGATTTAAATTCAGCCAGAAAATGTCTACGACCATCTTCAACTTGAAGAAGTATCAGGATAAATCTACGCTCGATTTAAACTGATCCAGAAGATATTTTATGCTTGAATTTAACTGGAAGAAGTATCAGAATAAATCTATGGTCGATTTAAACTGAGCCATAAAATGTTTATGCTTGACTTCAACTGGAAGAAGTATTAGAATAGATCTACGCTCGATCTAATCTAAGCTAGAAGATATCCATGCTCGTCTTTATCTAGAATAAGTATCAGAATAAATCTATGTTCGATTTAATCTGAGCCAGAAAATGCTTATCTTTGAGAATGACTTTAACTGGAAAAAGAATCAGAATAAATCTATGGTCGATTTAAACTGAGCCAGAAAATGTCTACAACCGTCTTCAACTGGAAGAAGTATCCGAATAAATCTACACTCGATCTAATATGAGCCAGAAGATATCCATGATCATTTTTATCTGGAAGAAGTATCATGATAAATCCATGCTTGATTTAATTTTAGCCACAAAATGTTTATGCTTGACTTTATCTAGAAGAAGTAATAGAATAAATCTATGCTTAATTTTATCTGAGCTAGAAAATGTCTATGATCGTCTTTGAATGGAAGAAGTATCAGAATAAATCTATACTTGATTTAATTTGATCCAGCAGATATTTATGATTGTCTTCAACTGGAAGAAGTATCAGAATAAATCCGCACTTGATCTATGAGCCAAAATATGTTGTCTTCGAGAATGACCTTCTGAGGAAATTTCTTAAGTAGCCATTTGTCAGATGTAACATTTGAGATTATTGTCTGGTCATACAAGTAGTTGGTGATGTTTGTCTGTTGATTGATCTTTCCTGAAAAGGTAAACAATTAGTTGTGTGCAATGTCATGATGTATGAAATGAATTGTGTAATGATGTTCTCAAAATAAATTAGAATGTGTTATATGTGTTTCATATACACGTGCTATCATGTTTGTAAATGGTGTATGGATGGGAAATGTTGTTGAAGTGTATTTGTAAATTTGATCAGCATCTTTGTCCTATGTGTATCTTCGATCTTGTCTGGAATGTTGCCGCTGGGGACTCCTGCTCTCTTATTTGAGGAAACTCCACCGAGGAACATTGATTTCTGATTTGGGAGAAGAGTCCAAGAACATTGGTTGTTCATCTCTCTATTGGGGATTATAATTCTTGTATACCCTGACTGGGGATAAAAGAGATGGATAACCTTTCGATGTGCTGTTTGACCGAGTTTCTGATACGGATTCATCTGGAGAGAATAAGGTTGAATGATATTTGATCCAGTTTCCGATTTAGTAGAAACTCTCTGGGGATAGCCACCCGGATGGGAATATTTTCGGTGATTTGTGGTAGAAACAGACTCAAGCTGAGGAGATTGAACTCTGCTGAAAAAATAAACCCTGTTGGGGAAATAAACCATATTGATGGAGAAATACTCTGCTGAGAAAATACCCTGGCCGAGGAAATAAGCTCTGCTGGAGAGAAGAAATCTACAGGGGGCTTTACAGTTTTGGAAGAACAATCTCAGTTGGAGAAGTTAATTTCCATAGACTGTAATGATTGGGACCCCGTAGGTGGGCGATATTGCTGGGAGAAAGATCATATTCTTTTATCCGCTGGGGGGATTTGCTGGTGAGTATGGTAAGACTAATCTGTGGGGATAATCCCGTGGAAGTGGCTCTGTGGAGATTTCTGGATAGCTTAAACGTTATCCCAACTCCTAGAGTCTTGAGTAAATGCTTATTCTTGTTTTTATGCATATATTTGTTAACAATTAAATGTATTCATATGCATATGCTCATTCAGTTTTAGTCATTGGACGCTTTTTGCAAACAAAACAGAAAAAGTAAAAACAAAAAGTTTGAATTGTGAATATTTGTATTTTATATTGATAGTTTGTGCAAAAAACAGGCGATTTTGTACAAAGAATCATAAATCCCAATAAGAGGAAATCATCGTGAAATGAAAAGAGTACAAAGTGTAAGAAAGATAATAGCTATGTGGAAATAATCTCGTCGGGTTCCAACTTTGCTATTGCCCGTATGTCTTCAAACATCTCATCCCTTGCTGTCGGGAGAAGTTGATTGAATTGATATGTACCATTTGAACTTTGACTTTGCTAATAAAGCTTGATGTAAGTGATCCAATGGGGACATAGTCATACACTTTAATCCCTAACTTTTTCCTGGACTGCCCTTTCGGGTTTTCAGTCCACCGGGATACCCTTTTTTTCCCAAGCCGCCTTTTCAAGTTTTCAACTTGCCGGGTGTACAATCTTTTCATATATATCCCTAATTTTTGCCCGAACCCTTTTGGTTCGTCGGGATGCCCTTAATTTTTCCTAGGCCAGTCAACCTAGCGGGTCATTTTTATGCATAGAATCTTTTGACTATGTTTGCATTCATAGGGTGCAGGAAATCTTCACCGTCCATGGTGGTCAATATCATAGCACCGCCAGAAAATATTTTCTTAATCACAAATGACCCTTCGTAAGTGGGAGTCCATTTGCCCCTGGGATCACCTTGTCGTAGAATGATGCGCTTTATTACCAAGTCACCAGCCTGATATACCTGATGCTTGATTTTCTTGTTGAATTCCTTGATCATACGCTTTTGATACATCTGACCGTGACAGACATCCGCAAGCCTTTTCTCGTTAATCAGGTTCAACTGGTCTAGCCTAGTCGGAATGCACTCGTCTTCGTCTAAGTCTGCATCTTTCATAATTCTCAAAGAGGGAATCTGAACCTCGACAGGTAGGACGACTTCCATACCATAGACCAGAGAGAATGGGGTTTCCCCAGTTGATGTTCTAGCCGAAGTGTGGTAGCCGTAGAGAGAAAACTGTAACAACTCATACCCGTCTTTATAGGTCACAACCATCTTCTGTATAATCTTTTTTATGTTCTTATTAGTGGCATCCATTGTGCCATTCATCTTCGGTCGATACAGAGAAGAGTTATGGTGTTTGATCTTGAACTACGTGCAGAGTTCAGTGATCATGGTGTTGTTGAGATTAGTACTGTTGTCTGTGATAATCCTCTCGGGGATGCCATACCGACAGATCATGTTATGCTTTATGAAACGGGCGACTACATTCTTGGTAATGGAGGCAAATGTAGCTGCTTCAACCCTTTTTGTAAAGTAATCAATGGAGAAGAGAATGAAGCGATGTTCGTTAGAGGCAATAGGTTTGATTTCTCCAATTATATCAATACCCCACATTGCGAATGGACATGGAGCAATCATAACATTTAGAGGAACCGGAGGTACACGAACTTTATCAGCGTAAATTTGGCACTTATGACAAGTTCTCGAGTGATGGTGACAGTCAGTTTCCATAGTCGACCAATAGTAACCTGCCCTTAGAATCTTTTTAGCCATAGTATGCCTACTGGAGTGAGTACCAAAGACACCTTCGTGCATATCTTGCATAATTTATTCTGCTTCCTTCTTGTCCATACAACGAAGCAGAGTTGAATCATGATTACGCTTGTATAGAATTCCATTTCTCAGGAAGAACTTAGCCGAGAATCTTCGTAGGAATTTCTAGTCATTAATTGACTCCCCTTATGGGTATTCTTGAGCCTCAAGGTACCTCTTCACTTCATGAAACCAAGGTTTTTCCTCTACTCTATCAGAGTCAATTTCTTAGTAGTGTGTCGGTTCATCGAATCTTTCGATGGTAATCCTGGGAGCTTCATTGTCCCATCTGACCTTGAACATGGATGACATGGTAGATAATACATCCGCCAACTGATTCTCTTCTCTTGGGATATGCTCAAAAGTAATCTCTTTGAAATACGGAATCAAGGTTAGCACATGTTCCCGGTAAGGGATAAGATTCAGAGGCTTCTTATCCCATTCTCCCTTGACCTGACTAATCACCAGAGCTGAGTATCCATATATATTTAAGAACTTGATTCTCAGGTCAATAACAGCTTTAAGACCCATGATGCATGATTCATATTCATCCATATTATTGGTGCAGTCAAAGAAAAGTCTGGTAGTGAAGGGCGTGTGACAACCCTGAGGATAGATAACTACGACACCGATTCCATTACCAAGTGTGTTGGACGCTCCATCAAAAACCATACTCCATCAGGATCCTGGCTCAGGTCCTTCATACGGTCCAAGTTTTTCTCAATTTGTTACTAGCATAATGTTTTCGTCCTGGAATTCGAAATTCATTGACTGATAGTCGTCTACAGCTTGATGCGCCAAATGATCTGCCCGTACACTTCCTTTGATTGCTTTTTGAGTAGTGTACTAAATGTCATATTCTGTTAAGACCATTTGCCATCAGGTTATTCTTCCGAAGATAGATGGCTTCTCGAATATGTACTTGATGGGGTCCATTTTAGAAATCAACTAGGTAGTATGGGTTAACATATACTGTCTTAGTCGGCGAGTAGCCCATGCAAAAGTTCATCAAGTTTTCTCGAGTTGTGAATATCTTGTTTCACAGTCGGTAAACTTTTTGCTAAGGTAGTATATTACATGCTTTTTTCGACCAGACTCGTCATGTTTCCCCAATACAAACCCCATTGAGTTCTCTAGTATTATTAGGTACATGATTAAAGGTCTTCCTTCAAATGGTGGCATCAGAATTAGAGGTTCTTCTAGGTACTCTTTAATTTGATCGAAGGCTATTTGACAGTCGTCGTTCCATTTTACTACTTGTTCTTTCTTCAGCATCTTGATGTTAGAACATAGTTTGATTCTACAACCCTTGTAATAGTTTTGATGATAACAAACACAAAGAACAATTATGCTCCCTAAATTTATATTTTGTTTTGCGAAGAAGTTCTGATGGAAGAAGATTAGAAGATGAGTTAAAAGTTGTTTCAACTCTGATTCTAAACATCTGTTAAAGAAGTTCTAATGCTGCAAACAGGACTCCGTGTTTCTGATCTAAAGCTCTGGAAAGAAGTAATGGAAACTTTCATCTTCTGAAGAAAACATGTTCTGAAGCGTTACAAATCAACTATTACCATTTCAAAAGTAACGGCTGGAAGGGAACAAGGATCTCTATTTTTGGAAAGCTCTTTAATTATCATTGATCAACATTCCAAAAGCTCCTACATGCTTCGCCTATTTAAACAAAGTTTGAAGGATAAATCGTTCACGATTTTTCACGCATATTAACGAAGCTATCTTCATCATCCTCAAACGTTCAAAAGAAAAATTGTGTAAAACATCACTTGTGATACTGTTTTATTGGAAAACATTTTTGTACACGTTTATTAAATATTGTTTAGTGAAATTCCTTGAGAAAATCGGATTGTGGTTTAAACTCAAGAAGACTTTGACGGTTGTCATCGTAGATTTGTAATCAAGTTTGATTAGTGTATTAAGACCTTATTGAGAGAGTCGAAATCACCTTGGCGGGTGGAATGGAGTAGTTTGAGTTCAAACGAACCAGAATAACCAACGTGTTCTTTTCTTTAAGTTTAAAAATTCCCAATTCAAACCCCCATTTCTTGTGTTTTCCCTTCTTCAATTGGTATTAGGGCACCTGGTTCTAAGTAAAACCACTTAACCGTGTCAGAAAAAGGTCCAAGCTAAGAAAAACACTATGGTGGGACCAAGTCATAACATCAACAATGACTACCATGATGAGAAAGATAGAATCATGGGCAAACGTCCAATCTTTGATGGTGAGAACTTTGATTACTGGAAAGACATAATCAAAAGTTTCTTTTTGGCTCATGACGCTGATCACTGGGATATGGTGACTGATGGGTACATATATCCTGTTGATGAAAGCGGTCAGAAGATTGACAGAAAAATAATGTTAGATCATCAACAGCGAGATTTCAGAAATCATCACAAGGCCATAACTATTCTCTTGAGTGCTATCTCATACACAGAGTATGAGAAGATCACAAACAGAGAGTCAGCAAAACACATGTTTCATTCATTGAGAATAACGCATGAAGGCAACATGCAAGTAAAAGAAACCAAAGCTCTTGCGCTAATTCAAAAGTTTAAAGCCTTCAAAATGGAAGAAGATGAAATCATTGAAACAATGTTCTCAAGATTTCAAATTCTGGTTGCTGGGCTAAATGTTCTGGATAAAGGGTACTCAGCTACTGATCATGTAAAGAAGATCATCAAAAGTTTACTAAAGAAATCGAGACCCATGGTCACAGCTCTTAAACTAGCCAAAGATCTGAACAAAATCCCTCTCGAAGAACTTGTCAGCTCACTCAGAAGTCACGAGATAGAGTTAGAAGAAGATGAGCCCCATAAGCAAGGTAAGTCTTTAACCCTTAAATCTAACAAAAATATGAATCTAAAGTTTTACAGGCAAAAGAAGAAAACTCTGGTGGATCTTCATCAGAAGAAGACAAATTATATCTTCTCTCCAGAAGAGTCAATCAGTTGTGGAATCACAGGAAAAGGAAATTCAGAAATTCCAAAAGAATAGGGAATCAGTCTGAACCATCGTCTGGATACAGAAAGTCTGAACCATCTTCTGGATACAGAAAGTCAAGTAACAGAGACATTGTCTACTACAAATGCAACGAACAAGGGAATTACAAAAGCGAATGTCCAAAGCTTTAAAAGGAGAAACCTAAAAAGAAGTTCTTTAAGTAGAAGAAGAAAAGTCTCATGGAAACATGGGATGACTCAGACTCTTCGGAAGCAGACACAGAATCAGAAGATGAAAGAGCCATCATAGCCCTTATGGCTAACGTGTCAGATGATACTGAATCATCTAGATCCGAATCAGACTTAGAGGCAGAAGATGTATTTTCTAACTTTTATATATCTCAATTAGAAGAGAGTCTGTCAGAAATTCTAGAAAGATATCAGAAACTTCGAGTCATGAACAAGAACCTGAAGAAGGATCTAGTTTCTGACTCTAAAGAAACTAAGAAACTGAGATCAGAAAACTCTGAGCTGAATGAAACAATTTCAAAACTTGAAAATAAATCACAAAATGCTTAGAATTAAACTGTCTCAGATGTTCCTAGTAACTCTGATAAGATCATAAAAGAGTATGATCATAGATTTCAGAAATTTCTTGCTAAAAACATAGATAGAAGCAATATGGCTTCAATGATCTATGGAGTTAGCAGAAATGGTAGACAAGGAATATGATACAAAGGTAAAGTATCTCAACCTAAGAAAGTTAAGGATTTGGTAATTAAACGCAGTCCTCTGAACTCTCACTTTACCTATGGGCACACACATGACTTAAAGTATACTAGTAATGCTTTTTCTGCTAAACCAAAATTCAAACAGAATTTTGGTAACTCTAACAAACAAGGACCCAAAAAGATATGGGTACCTAAGGATAAAATTGTCTATGTTGCAAATATCCTTAACAGCAAGACTGAAATACCAATCTTGGTACCTGGACTCTAGATGCTCTCGATACATGACGGGAAGAAAGCATATGTTCCAAAGCCTGGAGCTTAAATCTGGAGGCTACGTAGGTTTCGGAGGCAATCAGAAGGGGAAGATCATTGGCTCTGGAACTATTGGTAACTATACTCTTCCCTCTATAACTAATGTTCTGCTAGTCGATAGATTAATGCATAACTTGTTAACCATAAGTTAATTAAGTGATAATGGTTATGATATAATCTTTAATCAAAGGTCCTCTAAAGCAGTTAGTCAAAAAGATGGATCTATCCTCTTTAATGGAAAGAGAAAGAATAACATTTACAAAATAAAACATTCCGAACTGAAAAGTCATAATGTAAAATGCCTATTGTCTGTTAACGATGAACAATGGGTCTCACACAGAATATTGGGGCATGTTAGTATGAGGAGAATATCTTAAATTAACAAACTCAATCTGGTCAGAGGAATTCCTAACCTGAAGTTCAGCTCAGATGCTCTGTGTGAAGCATGTCAAAAAGGTAAGTTCGCAAAACCTTATTTTAAAACCAAAAATGTAATTTATACCTCTAGACCATTAGAACTTCTTCATATAGATCTATTTAGACCAGTTAAAACTGCATCTGTTAGTGGTAAGACACAAGGACGAGTCACACCCAATGTTCTTTGCCTTATGTAACCAAGTCCAAAACGAAAAAGATCTTAGAATTATTAAAGTCAGAAGTGATCATGGTGGAGAATTTGAAAACAAAAAATTTGAACTATTTTTTAATGAGAATGACATCTCTCATGATTTCTCTTGTCCTAGAACTCCCCAACAAAACAGAGTTGTAGAACGAAAGAATAGAGCTTTACAAGAAATAGCCAGAACCATGATCAACGAGACTAACATTGCTAAGAAATTCTGGGCAGAAGCAATTAACACAACATGTTACATTCATAATAGAATCTCCATAAGACCTATTATGGATAAGACTCCATATGAACTGTTGAAGAATAAAAAGCCCAACATCTCGTATTTCCATCAATTTGGATGTACTGGTTTTATTCTGAACATTAAAGAACATCTGAACAAGTTTGGCTCTAAAGCACAAAAGTGTATTATGTTAGGCTACTCTGAAATCTCAAGAGGCCATAGAGTATACAACACAGAAACACGGATTGTAGAAGAGTCAATCAGTGTCAGATTTGATGTTAAGCTTGGCTCTCAAAAGTCAAAGCAAGATAAATCTTTTACAGATATAGAAGTCCAATTTACAGGTACTGAAGACACTGCATCAGAAGTTTCTCACAAATAATTACAGTCAACTCCAGAAGAAGATGTCACAAACATTACAGCAACAACTGAAGAGCCCCTCCAGTAAAGACAATCCAGAAGCATCTTAGCTCATCCAGAAGACAAAATTCTAGGAAAGAAAGAAGACCCAATCAAAATAAGATCCATATTCAGAAACTCTAAATAATCTCTCATGGGATTAGTGTCTATGATTGAGCCAACTTCCATTGACGAAGCTCTTCTGCAATATGGATCTTATATCTTACAGCTTCAAGGAAGAGGTAAGTAAGAAGGTAAAACAAAATATCTACAGAGGTATGATTGGTTCTCTCTTATATCTTACAACTTCCAGACTGGATATTCTGTATAATGTATGTTTGTGTGCTAGATTTCAATCAGATCCTAGAGAATCTCACTTAACAACTGTTAAGAGAATTTTCAAGTATCTGAAAGGTACTACTAATCTATGTCTATTTTATAGAAAAACCAAAGAATACAAATTAGTAGGTGTGGCGATAGAAATGTTTAAGACTAAGCCATTAGATTGACTAGACTTATACAGATCAAAATAAAAATTGTCACCATGCTTTATTGTTTCCAAAGGAATGGTAAAAGAGCGAGTAACCCAAAAAAGAAGGGGAAAGATTCAAGGTAAGGGGGTTGGTAATGAAAATGGAAGGTATTAGCACCCTAAACATATATGGTACTCCACAGTAACCTCTTTGTAAAATCTGTATATTTTGGATATAAAATGTTATGTAAAATAGATGGTGGAGGTGAGAAAAGAAATATATATTTTTTTAATGATTTTTGCACCTGCCGCGGTTGCGAACCTTTAGTGCCTACATACCACCTTCCGTGCAATAGGGGATCAGGGTACACGTAGTTCACCTTTAAATTTTTTTTAAAACACAAGGGTGTTGGTTAATTTTATGAGATAAGACATCATCGTCATTGTCCGTGTGGAAAACATACTTACTACCCACAATCATGAGAAAGGAGAATTTGCATCATCTCAAGGTGGAGGATATGGCTTGGATTTTAAAATCAACAATGCCTCACTCAACACCCAAGTCGAAAATATCTCTCTTCACTACATATTGTAGAAGTATAGTTGTTTGCATCACTACAAGGATTGACAAGAGTCCAATCTTTTGAGAAAAGTTTTAAAGTAAAAGCCAAAGTGGAAAAATGGTTTGAAATGAGATTGATTGACTTTTAGTCTTCTGACAAAAAATGTCAAGGTATTATTAAGTTGATTGAAGTTTATTTATGAAAATATTTTGAAAATGCATGGACATAAGTCCAAGTTTATTATGAAAGTGGTTTAAGTTTAAAAAAAAACAAGAAGAGTTTTAAAAAGGAGGGAGAAGATTTTTGAAATTAAAGAAGATGGGAGGAGAAGAAGAGACTATCCTAAAGCATAAGGTAAAAGCTAAGGAGAAGAATCATCTAACTAACAAGAAGCCAATACTTGACATTATGAGTCAAGATAGAGTTCCCATTCTTTGGATTGAAACCAAGCAAGAAAAGATACTAGACCTCTTGAGAGAATCAAACTTCAAGTGTATTAAGTCTTCACAAAAATTGGGCAGAGTAACGGTTGTATACGGGTGAATTCCAGATTAAAAACAAAGTATGTAATCACAATAACCTGAACACAAAACAAACAAACAACCCAATGTCTTGAGGTAAACCTCAAGAACTCCATACAAAATACCAATTAAGGTCACAAGGTCTCCAACATAGGCCAAGGTTTCTAATCCTAAGTCCAAGAAGTCCAATACTCCATAATGCCTAGGATAGTAACCAAATAGTACAAGCATCATTAAACTTTTTATGGTTCATGTTGATTATTAAGTATCTTAAAAAGAAAAGAAAAGCTCAAGTGAGAAAAATAAAAATGACAAGAATATAAAGGGGCTCAAGTGAGCAAAGATGAAAAATAGCATGAAATGTAAATGTCAAAGTAAATGGTGCATAACGTACAGAGCATAAAATAAAGCATAAAGTAAAACCATAAAATAAAATCAATTGTCAATAATTATTGGTTAGTTGGATGACCATCTTGAAACATGAATTTGGAACTCATTAGAGGATTGGTAGAACCAAAGCCTCCATACAACAAGTTGCATTTGCTTTTTGTCAAGTATATCATCCATTTTGGAATCCTCAAAAGTAAAATTTAATGATCAACGATGTTTAAGTGATCCGCATTGACCAAAAAAGATGTAGATCCATTAGAGGATTGGTAGAAACAAAGCCTCCACACAGTGAATCTCAAGGTTATTGGATCAAAGAGATCAAATTAACATACTTGGGCTTGCAAACATAGGTTTGGGCCACGAATGATCATTTATTCAAATCAGGACAAAATTTAGTGCTATGTTAAGCAATCGTAAGTGGACTTATATAGAAGTCGCACCTATTTTGAGGCCGATCAATAGCAATCTATGCACTATTTTTTTGAGACATGATATAGAGATCATGCTCCAATAACACTTAGTGCAATAAGAAAAGGATAAGATGAAGAGGGGTGGGAAAGAATATATAAACCATTTTTGAATTAAAATTTAATCAAACTATTATTAAAATCATTCATCCATTTTATGGAGTTAGACTCAACATCATGGATCCAATGATGTTAATAAAGCTCATGATCAATAAATTCAACCCAAGATCAGCCAGGAAATAATACAAAATAATATTACACTTAATATATGCATTAAAAGGGTTTTAAAATGTTTTAAAATAGAAATAAGAGAGAAAAATATCAACTATGTTCAAATTAATCAAGAAAGACTAAGTAAGACCATAGAAAAATCAGAAATGAACTCAAATCTTTTTATAAAATTTTTGGTAATTTTTTAAAGTCAAACTATTTTTAAAATTAAAAGAAATGAGTAAAATAAACCAAAAATGATAAAAAAAAATAACAAAGTCAGAAATAAATATTAAATGAGCTCACCAATATTTGTCACAATATCATTGGATCATTCCATATATTTTTTAGAATTTAAAAATGCATAAAAGTATTTTTAAACATTTAAAACAATTCAAATAAAGTGAAAATTTATAAAAAATATCAAAACACAAAATAAAATTGTAAGCCCATTCTATCATCTCTCCAAATGGCATCTTTAAGCCCATTCCCTATACCATCAACCTTCACATCATCGAGTGCAAATTTCTGGGACCTCTAGTGTCCAATCATCTTCCACCTTCGAGTCACGAATGCCAAAACTCGTCAATCTAACTCTTCAGGCTTAAGAAGATTGAACAGGGGAAGCTGTTGTATCCCAAAATTTTCCATCTCATTTATCAAGAATTTTTCTCACAAGATCTCCTTTGGCTTAAGACTGCATTAGGGTTGATCAAGCTCAAGATACCTCCTTAAGCACTGATGACCAAAATTAGGGTTTGAGTTTGCACAAGGATTTTTGAACTTCCAATGCTTCATTTTACTTTCAAGGATTATTATGGACCCCCAATATTACTCATGTCAAGCTTCAAGCCTTGGATCACACTTTTTCCCAGTCAATTGAGCAGTTGACCTAAAAATCAGCTGTATTGGGGAAAAAGTCAATTATGGCCAATTTACAGTCAAAATTCATAATTTTTTATCCACATCAACATTTTATACTCATATGTATCATTTTATCAAGTTTGGACCATAATTCCTTAAGAAATTTGATCAAATTTTCAAAAAGGCAAAATGGTCAAAATTAGGGTTTTGACTGGGAAAGGGAAATTTCTGATTTTTGATCTAGCAAATGATCAATTGGTTTAAGGCATTATCTCAAGATTCTAATTGAATCATTTTTACCTAATGACATGGCTCAAAATATTGCTCAAGTCCAATGGATTGACAAATGAATTTTCAGTCAATTGATCAAAAGTCAACTGTATACTGAAAAGTCAAACTTTGACTTTTTTGGTCAAAATCAAATGTCAAAGATCACAATTCATCAAAGCATGTCAAAATATGAAACTTATTCATCAAGAAATCCAAAATTCAAAATTTCATTTTGAAAAGTGAAAATTTCTAAACTTAGAAATTTTTCTAAGTGTTGGAAATTTCTTATTTTTTCACAACTTTGAGCAAAATTTTCACCATGATGCAAGATGATTGAAGAGAAACTTCCGACATGAAAGTTTTAGATCTCCATTGTGATACGGTGGAAAGAACTGACTGTTTTTTGGAGTGTTGGTTTGCGTTTTGCGTTTGTTTTCGCAAAATGTCGCGGTAAGCAAGAGTTGCCACCGACTTTTATTTTATCCAACAAGGAAAAGAAAAAAGCACACAAAAATTCCTTTTTTGAGATATTTCTCAGGTTCGGGGGGTAGATTATAAAAAGGGAAGGTATTAGCACCCTTTCTATCAGTGGTTATCCACGGGCTCTTAGGTACTTGCTCATCATTTTCAAAATTGTTTTCTTTGTGCTTTGTGGGTTTTGAAAAGTTTTTGTTTGAAACTTCGATTTAAATCTTGCTTCTGTCCTCAAGAGTGTAATGAAGTGTTTTTGAAAACTTGTTTGTAAAAGTGTAAGTGTGAAAAAGTTTTGTTTCGGATGAGAAAGTATCTAAGAACTATCTACCTACTCAAAAAAGGAATCATTTTATACTATCTTCCTTTAGACAATGACATCCCACTATTAATGAGTAGGTAGCACCGTCGTTGGAGTTTGAGGGTCAATTAGAATGAGGGACATATTGTCACTAAAGTAATGTTAGGACGTCTTAGCGGTAACCCTAATGTCTTAGATCATTTGTTTGAGGCAACAATATCCGAGGCAACCATTTCGAGGCGACTATGATCTTTTAGACAAGAGGACGGCCTCTAAAACGACCTATACTCAATGACCGTGTACGAAGGCAACCAACTGGGGTGTACCCTAAGAGTGCGCATGTGCGAGTGTGTCGTTTTAAGTTATTTTTATCTTTGTACATGTTAAAGGTGATCTAATTTGATTTTAGGATTAACATTCAGTCTTGTCATGTAAACCCTATTATCAAACATCTAGAAATTATAATTTGCGGAAATTAAAGGTGGGGAAATTAAATTACAAGGTGTCGGGTATTTACATCGCTAAAGACAAAACCCTTTGAAAAATAAAATAAAGCGATAAAAATAATTAAATGTCCTATTTAACTATTACAATCCGGAAGCAGGTACATTAATATGATAAGGAAAAGTAAATCGCGACGCAAAAATTAAATCGGACGCACGATTAGGGTTTTGACCCTTTTGAAAGAAAATACTTTTTTGTTGTTTTTATTTTAAGAAAGAAATTAATCCTAAGTTAAATAAGTAAATTGAATTAATTAAATGACAAAATAAATTATTTTTGGAGTTTTTGATTATTTAGGAAAGAAATTAAAAATGATTAAATTAGTGGTTAATATCTAATTAAATCTAATTAATTAAAATTATTTACAAAAACGAATTAAAGTTTTCTAATTAAACCTAATCAATTAATAAATTTATTAAGAAAAATAAAAGTTTAAAATTTGATTGAATCAAAATATTTTTGTGATTTTATTTGATAAAAAAAAGAATTTGGTTATTGCTTAAAAAATTAATTAAATGAAATAAAACAATTAAATAAAATAACAAAATAAATAAAAAGAGAGAGGAGTTGGGCCTGATTAGGAGGTGTAAGGAGCAATTCCTTGGCCCATTAGAAGCTGGCTCGTTTGACTTTCTTTGATCCAGTGTGGGCGCATTGACTTGGCTCTTGGTGGACCTCCAATCATTGATCACCAGATCTGGCCATTGGCCATCTGGCGCTTGATTGGGTGAGGGCATATGGTATAGTCCAAGCTTGAGCATGCATACAATCACCTGAAAAATAATAATATTGAGAAAGAGGGGGACCTGGGATTCGAACCCAGGTCCTGAAGGAGAATGCTTTGCCAAGGTTACCACTGAGCCACGCTGCTTTAGTTGTTATAATAATGCAAAGGAATAATAATATAATAAAACAAAATCAATTGGTTAGAAAATAAAAAAAAAGGGCGCAAAGATTTGAAATAGCCAATGGACGAAGGACACCTCATCGTCCCTGTCCTCTTAAAACACTGTAAATTTACCTGCGGATTTGAATCCGTAGCTAAAAGCGCAACCTTGTTCTAAAATCTCCTCCAGGCCATGAAAATACATTCTACGAGCATGGTTGAACTCGTCATCTCCTCCTGATTGCAACCATGCCCTTCACGTGGACCAATTGGGCCTGAAACAAAAATCCCCAAAACCATGAGCCAAACCCTAGCAATGGTGTTTCTTCATATAGAGCATATAAATGAAATTAAATAATCCAAAATTTTTGAACATGTTCTTGTGATCACGAATGTACCATTAGTTTGTTCAATAGATGCCAGAATGCTTCAAATTGAAATCAAGAACAGGGGTGAATAACGTGAGAATTACAGTGCATTTGGAGGTCTGAGGATGCGTGGTTTTGATCGAGTTAGCTTGTGTGAATGTCCAGGAATCGATTGGGACAAGTCTTGATCCTTGAAAACGCCTCTAACCCTGATTTTGGTCTTTCACTTTTTTGTGATTTTTCTCACTTTTGTTCTGCCTCTACCAATGTTTGCCAACCCCTATTTCGTGTGCTTTAGCTCGCTTATGTATTGTGCTTTGCATTAGGTTTACAAACTTGGTCTAAATCTCTCCATATCAATGCTCATGAATTTGATTTGATTCCACCATTAAAACTTTCCAAACTTGCTTGATTTCAATCTTTTTTTGCACACATTTGATTTGATACGAATTTGATGATAATAATTGCTGTATTTGGAGCCTGAAATAGCCAAAAGATCATGTGTTATCAAAGCTTTAGATTTTATATGATTTTATTTGATTTAAAATAAATAAATTCAAATAAAAATCAAAGTAAATAGTAAAAATGAGATATGGGAACATGGATGTAGCTAGGGCACGTGGGCTACAATGAAAACTCAAATCAAGTGGAAAAGAATGGGCCCATTTGGAAAAATTTGATGTTTTAGGGATAGTTGACTTTTGGCAATTTTCCAAAAAAATCCAACTTCAACAATGCATAACTCCTTCAATTTTGAACTTTTGGAGGTGTTCTTTGACTTTTTAGAAAGCTTGAGATGTTCTCTAATCAACCCTTTTGGTCTCATCTCAATCAGATATTCCATGCTCAAGTTATAAGTTTTGACAAAAAAGGTGTTTTTGTTGACTTTCAAAAATGACCTATAATGTCCAAATTCATAACTTCTTGTGAGTGAATTTTTTGATCTTGGGGTATGAAGATGGATTGTAGGGAATTTCATACTCTTAAATATGAGCTCTGGATGGGTCATTTCTCATAAAGTATGAGAAAGTTATGCTTGGTCAAAGTTGAGTTGACTTTTCCTACAAAACCCTAATTTAGCAACTTTTGAATCTTGATGAATTTTGAGCAATCCTTGATGAATCATGATTAACCCTTGATCAAATGATGAAATATCCTTCAAAATGATAATGTTGACAAAAAAATCTTGAAGTTTGACTGTATGTAGGTCACAGTTGACTTTTGCCCTAGCATAGTCGATTTTTGGACCTTTGAGCAATTAACTGAGGAAACTTCCTCTGCAAGGCTTGAAATTTGACATGGATGATCTTGAGAACATATTATGACATTTGGGAGCACTTGAGGTCATTTTTACTCAAGGATATTGATGCAACACAAAACCCTAATCTGGGGTAGACTGCCTTAGGAGATAGCTTGTCTGACCAACTCTTGAGCAACCTTGAGCAACTTGGAGATTTTTCTTGCATGGTTTTGAGAAATATGGGAGGGAAAATTTTGGGGTACAAAATCCATGAAATCTATAAATTTTCTTTACACAACTCCTTCCAAAAGTGCTTGGATTTCAAGTTATAATTTTTAGAACATGTGGTCATGAAACAAAACACTTAGTGAAATTTTGCCCTAATTTTGTCTGGATTTTGACCTAACTTCATGGCATTTTTCATATAGTTCCAGGGGAATCTTTAAAAGCAATTAAAAGATGGGTTGTATAGCACATTGCAAGATTTCCAAAATTTCCAAGAACTCCTTTATATCATTTTTGAGTAGGGAGAATCGAAGAGATGAAGTTAGGGTTTTATCACTTGAATTACAAGTCATTTTGTGATGAAGAAATTCAAAATTCAAAGTTGTGCTGCATAAAATCTACTTTGCAGGCCTCAAACTTGGTAGGCACTCTTAATTAATGGCTTGCACAACTGTTAGAGGTCTCATTTCAAGCATTCAATGCAAGGCCATGCTTTATATCCATTTTTGGAAGAAAGTGTACATTGCCATTTTGATAAAGTGACTTTTTGCAAAAAACTTGTTCTTGAGCCTTGCACTTGTTATCTTCTGATCATACATGTCTCATAAAATAAGAGAAATGGTTTAGACACTTACAATCACCCGGCCCATGCTTGTACTTCACATTGAAACTTGGTTTCTCACTTTTCTTGAAAATCAAGTAACATAGCAAATAGCTTGTAACTTGTACTTCTGACTTGCCAATGCACTCAAGACCTTTTGCTTATAGATATACAAACCATTTTCCACAAAATACACGCATGCTTGACCCCTAAGAAACCCCCAAGAGCTCAGAACTGTTTAACACACCTCCATTGTTTCCCAATCTGACCAAAAGTTTGAAACTCACATCTCCCTCGTGCGTTTTCAAGCCCTTTGGTTCCTAAAGTTTATAAACATCATTTAGAACTCATCCCACACCCTGTTACAGAACTGTAACACCATTAACACAATTCTCCATTTTCAAAAACAGAGCTTTGCACTTGGACTTCTCCATAACTCCTCAGGTACTTTCAACTCAAGCTAAGCATCCCATTAGCTTCCTGGGAACTTGAGGAAGCTAACCCAATCATTGGAACTCACTGAAAGCTTCTCAAACTCCAAACCTGATACTCTCTTGCAAGGTGAGTTTTCAAACTTTGGAAATTTTCATACAGGCATCATCAATGATTTGTTTGTGAATGAAACATGTAGGTATCATTGCCCTAAAGCTAACCATGTCCATAGTTTCAATTAATTTTGCTTGAGCTTAGAGAATTTTAAGATTGAAGTTTATGAGATTTTTAGGGTTCAGAATTGGGCCATTAAAATTCATGTTTATCTTTAAGCTATAGTTTTAATGCTTTACATTTCTGAAACCGTGAGGAAGTTTGCTACAAGTTTCATGTTTACAGTTTTCATTTTTGTTGAGATTTGAACAAGTTACAGAGGTTCTGGCTGGGCGTGAGTTTGAAGATGAAGTTGGCCTCAGGAACGAGTTTGTCTTATGTATTTATTGTTTGATTTATATAATTTATAGCCACCCCAGTGGTAGAAGCGCGCGCCTGTAAATAGAGGGACCTGGGTTCGAGCCCTAGTGGTACCCTTTTGATTTTTTTTTCATATTTTTTTGCATTCTGACTTTTTTTGACAAGGCGCTTGGGCCTCCTTTGGGCTTTTTACTTTTTTTCTTACTACTAACCCCCTTGCAGGCTATCAACACCCTTGACCCAGTTTTTATTTTATTTTCTGATTTTCATTTTATTTATTTTCTTAATTATTTTTCTAATACTAAAAAATCATAAAAAATACAAAAATAATAGATTTACATTTTGACATAGTTTATTTATTTTTCTCACACAAAAAAATATTTTATTATTCATACTTTATTTATTTTACTAATTATCTTTGTAAATTTAATTAAAAATAGGTTTTAGTTATTTTCTTTTACACTAATTAAAATGTATTATTTCAAAATATAAAAAGACCAAAAATATTTTATAACACTATAAATTATTTCCAAGACAAAAATATCAAAAATAATTTTCTTATAAACTTAATTTCTTTTTAATCAATTAATAGATTTAGGGTTTTATTTAAAATATTTCCTTAGTAAATGTAGGTTTTACTTTTCATTAATTATTTTCTTCTAGCTAATTAGGTTAAAATCAAAACCCCTTTTCCCATGAAAACCAAAAAAAGGAAATCCATTTTCTTTGCATTTACATTCTTGCATATTTATTTTTGCACATTTATTTATTCAATTCTTGTACCAATTCAATATGGTTTTAATAGATTAATTAGGTTTATTTTCTTGCAATCCCCATTTACAATTTGTACACCCCCCTTCCACAAGTATAGTAATAGCGTAGTCACTTTAAATTCCGTAATTTATCGCTTTATATATAACATTCTAGTAATTAAGGTTTGTATGGAAAGACTAAAACCAATACTTAGAAAATCCTAATTCAAGACAAAATCAAGCCTGAAAACAATACACTTGCACACAAGCACCCCTAGGGTAAATCCACTTGGTTGCCTTTGTAAAATGGCCATATTACGCATGTGAGGTATCTTAGCAAAAACAAGCAAAATACAAGATCATAGTCCCTCGATGATGTTATCTAAGTTGCCTTTCAAATGATCTTAGTCCCTAAAATATAATGCTAAGATACTTTAAAACATTGCTAATCATGGTTATAAAATGACCCACGCCCGTCCCGTTTACATCCAAAGATAGGGTTACTTACCAAATCCATGGTAAGATAACAATTTCAAAGGAAAAGAAAATGAACAAGAAAGACTTTTGAGTAGGTAGAATGCTCCTAATTACTTGCTCAATTTCAAACAAAACATCCTTGCTATATTCAAAACAAACACTTAAATTTCAAAAACATCTTTCGAACTTGAAAACATTTTCAAAAGATCAAACATCTTTGTATACATTCTTACGAACGAGAATCATTACAAAGATTTCCTAAAAATGACCTCTTTACAAAATACTTTCAAAAAAACACACAAAGCACAATTTCAAATAAAAGCAAGTGATCTAGCAAGTAACTTAGAGCCCATGGAAAACCATGGATGAAAAGGGTGCTAATACCTTCGCTTTTCATAATCTACCCCCGAACTCAAGAAATAATCTCAAAGGTCTATCCTGTGCTTTTTCACCTTTCCTTTTGGATAAAAGAAAAGTCGGTGGCGACTCTTGCTAACCGCAACATTTGCGATCAAATCCAAAACCTTCAAGTCAATTCTCCCACTGTATCATAGAACTCACGACTCTGCTGGGGAAAATTCTAAAAGTGGGGTTGACTTAGGGTTAGATCATATTTACTTGCTTTCATTGTTTGACTTGTTTGCTTTACATTATGCTTCTTTGTTTGGGTTTGAATCCTCTACCTGGATTTGGGATACCTTATAGGTATGTAGCAATACGTTGTGGAAACTGTGCGGGGTATACCGACATGGTCTAAGCAATAGATACATTAGTGCGACATATTTGTGGGTACTGGTAGCCCTTGAGTTAATCAAGGAGAATACGGGGCTGCTGAGTGATGTCATGAAGCACTAATGAATTTTTAGAACCTTTACATGACAAACTTGGCCTTTAGGACGTAGTGAGATGATCGGCTTTGGTGCAGTCCGAAGTTGGTAGATACTCGATACTACACTCATTGAGGTTTGATTTTTGGGATATTTCGGTTGCTATTAAAGAGGCTTGTGTTGAAACAATGACCAAGAAAACAAACCAGTGATATTGAGCTCCTTAGAACCTGATTACTATTACTAGGACAGGTTTGAGCCAACTAAACTTCAAGAGGGTACTTACCTATAAGACTCCATGCAAGCCTAAACCTAAGGATTTGTTTGCTTTGTTTGTATATACATACTTGTACATAACATCATGAACATCATAACATCATACTCATACACTAACCATTTCAAGGATCTTAGGGATTTATCTTTATTTCTGTTTTGTAGGATATGGATTCTCTTCGCAGGAAAACTATTCAAGTTAACCTTGTAAGGATCCCTCCACAACTTAAAGAGCTAACTTCAAGGATTACTGAAAACTCTCCATTCACCGAGAGACATGGTCGCCTACTAAACTTGGTCACCTCCAACACAGATGAAGACATGGTGAAGGTGCTCTTTCAGTTCTTTGATCCTTTACACCATTGCTTCACATTTCCTGATTATCAACTTGTGCCTACTTTGGAAGAATTCTCCCGACTCCTGAGGATTCCCATTCTCAATCAACTACCTTTCAACGGTACGGAAAGAGACCCAAAGCCAGAAGAGAGTGCTCAAGCTCTACACTTGTACTCATCTGATGTCACAACCAATCGAGAAACAAGGAGTGGTGTCAAGGGTTTCCTAGTAAAGTTCCTGTTTGAGAAAGCCCAAAACTATTGGAACTCTTTGGATCTGCAAGCTTTTGAGGAAATTGTGGTTCTCCTCATCTATAGGATGGTTTTGTTTCCAAATCCTGACCAACTCATAGATGTGAACGCCGTCAAAATATTCATATCTCGTAATCTAGTGCCTACTTTTCTAGGGGACATTCTACATTATTTTCACACTCGCACTATGAGGAAAAGAGGTATCCTTATGTGTTGCACTCCTCTCTTGGCAAGATGGTTTATTTCGTATCTTCCCCAATCTGTATTGAAGAATGAGAAAGGTTCAAGGTGGTCACAAAGGTTGATGACGCTCAAACATTCAGACATTCATTGGTGTTCCCGATCCTTAGAGAATGTTACTATTGTCGACCATTGTGGAGAGTTCCCTAATGTCCCTTTACTTGGCATTAGGGGAGGTATCACCTACAACCCCTGCTTAGCCTTAAGACAATTTGGTTACGCTCGAAGGGATGGCCCTCATGAGATGCTCATTCAAGGTTTGGTATTTGACTACGAGAACAACGATCAAGGTCTTCATGTCCCAAAATACATCTCTGGTCCTATGTAAGGAAAATACAACCTCATACCACTGACAAGGATTTATGGGTACACTTCTTCCAAGATAGCCTGTCTGGAATTCAACTTGATTGGTTTTATCAGTTAGAAAGAGCCAATGTTCATAACTGGGAAGATCTGGCCGTTGCCTTTTACAAACAATATCAATACAATGCTGATCTTGCACCCACCCGTACTCAACTCCAGAGTATGGCCATGGTTTAAAGTGAAGGCTTTAAATACTACACGCAAAAATGAAGGGATTTAGCAGGAAGGGTCCAGCCTCCCCTATCTGAAAGAGAATTAGTAGACATGTTTTTGGGCACCTTGTCCGGACCTTTCTTTAATCACTTAATTGGG
Organism: Vicia faba; assembly: GCA_948472305.1. Lineage (NCBI taxonomy): Eukaryota > Viridiplantae > Streptophyta > Magnoliopsida > Fabales > Fabaceae > Vicia > Vicia faba. Next base: position 394,879,148 of record OX451736.1, read on the forward strand.
AGTTCATCGGCAGGTTTTACTGAATTGATATTAACCGGAGAAAGGGTGGGAGCCGGGATAAAGAATGGGAAGATTCAGAAAGATGCATCCTATGCTGCTGTAAGGAAACCATTCATTGGAAAGAAGGAAGTAGTTGCTGTATATCCTCATAGAAATCAAGATAGGACTGAACGTCGTCCAATGGTGGGGGCTGTCATGACTCCTAAACCTGCGCCTGCTCAGCAAAGAAGCAACCGACCAACAATGGAAAGCCAAGTCAGACAGTTCACTCAAATTAATATGACACTAGCTCAAGTATTACCACATTTGTTAAGATCCAATATAGTGAGAAGCTCCAAAGAACCCTAACACAACATCTCCTCACTATCATCGTAATACCCGTTGTGCATACCATTCTGAGAGTCCCGGCCATGACACTAACAACTGTTGGGCTCTAAAGAACAAAGTACAAGACCTTCTTGAAGCCAAAGAGATTGAATTTGATGCGCGGAAATTCCCAATGTTATTACTGCCCCCATGCCCAAGCACGACCATAATGCCAACACCGTTGAAGAAGATATGTTTGTTACTTCAGTTGATGAACTTGTGACCCCACTCCTAACTATCAAAAAGAACTTGTTAAATGTCGGTGTATTCCCAGGCTGTGATGAAAGCTGTCATTTCTGTTTGTCCTCACCAACCAGTTGTTATTTGTTAAAAGAAGGTGTTCAATGCCTAATAGATAACAAGGAGATTTTGTTCGAAAAAACCTCTATTCCATTTGTTTCTTATAATGATGTTTCCACCGTGACCATTTCCGACAATTCTTCTAGGGTCTCCACCAAAAGACCCATTAGAATTACACCAGTTCCTAAAGTAGCTCCTTTGATAATTATAATGCCTGGACCAATCTCGTATTCGTCAGACAAAACCGTCCCATGGAATTATGTAGGTGATGTCTACTACCACGGTATCAAGCAAGATTGGGCAGCTGCTGAAGATTCAAGCTCTGAGAAAGTTGACTCCAATATCAGTAATATCGCAAGGACTAGTAAGATAACCCGAAGTGGAAGGGTTTTCTCTCCAGAAATTTCTTCCCCAAAAGCTATTTCTGGGCCCGTAATCATTCCTATTGTTGCTGCTCCTCCAAAGGCTATTCCCAGTCCTACAATAATCTCTGCCGATACTCCTGTTGACAAGACTGTTACAATCCCTATTATCACCCCTACTGACATTTCTGTTGCCGAGTCAACCAAGACTCGAGGTAAAGGTATTCTGGTTGAGCCTTTCCGGACGAAGGCACAATCAGTAGCTATCCCTGAGACCTCCCGTAAAGAGATGGAGGAAATTCTAAAGATCATAAAAAGAAGCGACTACAATATAGTCGAGCAACTGGGGCAGACTCCATCTAAAATTTCCATGCTGGCTTTATTACTATGTTCCGAGGCACATGCAAAGGCCTTGGTAAAATTCCTTAAAACTGCTCATGTACCCCCAAGAAACATCTGCCGGTCAGTTCAAAGACTACGTAGCCAGCTTGACTGCAGATAATGGTTTAGGTTTTTCGAATGCTGATTTAACGCCAAGTGGGAGGAAGCATAATGAGGCATTACATGTCTCAGTCGAATGGAGGGGCACGACCTTGTCTCATTTTTTGGTTGACACCGGTTCGTCTCTGAATGTGTTTCCTAAAAAGGCTCTTGATAGGCTTGACTGCGAGGGATTGGCATTGAAACCAAGCAACATAGTAGTGAGAGCCTTCGACGGCTCAAAAAGGATGGTGCATGAGAAAGTGGACATCCCCATAAAGGTTGGAACCCAAACATTTGATTCAACTTTTTATGTAATGGATATTCGCCCTTCATATTCCTGCTTATTAGGCCGATTGTGGATTCACAATGCTGGTGCAGTCACCTTTATGTTGCAACAAATGCTGAAATATCCTATTCAAGGGAAAATCATCACTATTCATGGAGAAGAAGAGTATATGGTCAGCCATCTAAATTCCTTCAGATATGTGGAATTAGATGGTGAATTTATTGAAACTCCATTCCAGCACTTTGAAGAAGTCCCGTAAACTGTAGCAGTAACCAAGGCTGTGGCTCAAGTCCCTAATATTACAAGGCCTCCACTCAAGATGTCGTCTTTGAAAGATGCCAAGGAAGTGATAGAAGAAGGTGGGTGCACTATTTGGGGACAACTCCTAGATATCCCATACAAATTTGACAAATTTGGTCTGGGTTTCACTTCAGGTGCCCATAAAGTTGTACGCCGTGCTCGTGCCAGAGGACCACCCTTGAAGATCAGCAACTGCGAAGTCAACGCTGTGGAGGATGATGAAGACAGCTATGACCTGGAGGATTGGATTTTCCCAACTGTCAGTGGAGGGCTCAGCAATTGGGAGGCTGGAGATTTTGTCCCGATCACATTTATCCCACAGTAATTTGTCTTTAAATTTTATCGGATCTGTAATATTAAAACAATTCAGACTCTTAAAACCTTGTGTCTTACCCGAGGCACAATGGTCCATTTGTAAGGGTTATTATCTCATTTCCATATGACATTAATGAATCATGGACATTTTTGCATACAAACTTTGTGCTCATTATTTTTCTTTTTACATTTTCATTTCTTTCAAAGATAGTTATACTCTTACACACACTCACACTCACAATGCAGGTCTACATCTATTCGGGATCCCATGGGTAATGGTTCTGCTATGGCCTTTTGTGATTCTGAAAATCTAATCTACCAAGCCGAAGACGAAGGTGAGGAAGATTGTGAAGTACCAGGGGAACTCGCCAGGTTACTACAACAAGAAGAGAGGACCATTCAGCCCCACGAAGAACTAGTGAACACAATCAACCTAGGTACCAAAGAAGACAAAAGAGAAGTCAAGGTGGGTGCCAATCTGGAACCCAGTGTCAAAGAGCGTCTGATTCAGTTGCTACACGAGTATGTTGAGGTCTTTGCCTGGTCGTATGAAGACATGTCAGAACTTGATGCAGATTTCGTAGTACATCGTCTACCTACAAAAGAGGATTGCCCACCAGAAAAACAAAAGGTTTGTCGCATGCGACCAGACATGTCAGAAAAGATCAAGGCGGAAGTCATGAAATAATTCAATGCCGGATTCTTGTCTGTCACCTCCTATCCGCAATGGGTTTCCAATGTTGTTCCCATGCCCAAAAAGAACGGCAAGGTATGAATGTGCGTGGACTACAGAGATTTAAATAGGGAAAGCCCTAAGGATGATTTCCCACTTCCCCACATTGATATTCTAGTTGACAATACGGCACAACACAAAGTGTTTTCCTTCATGGACGGTTTCTTAGGCTACAACCAAATCAAAATGGCGCCTCAGGACATGGAGAAAACAACCTTTATCACACAGTGGGGCATATTCTGCTACAAGGTTATGCCATTCGGGCTGAGAATGTTGGGGAAACCTATCAGCGTGCCATGGTAGCTCTATTTCATGATATGATACATCACAAAATAGAGTTCTATGTAGACGACATGGTAGCTAGATCTCAAACAGAAGAAGAGCATCTTGATCATTTACAGAAACTGTTTGAGAGGCTAAAGAAATACAAGTTGAGGTTGAACCCAAATAAATGCACGTTTAGAGTAAGGTCTGGTAAACTCCTAGGCTTTGCTGTTAGCAATAAAGGTATCGAGGTGGATCCTGCCAAGGTGAAAGCGGTACAAGAAATGCCTACTCCTTGCACTAAGAAGGAAGTCACATGATTCTTGGGACGTTTGAACTACATTTCCAGATTCATTTCTCACCTGACAGCTACTTGTGAACCAATCTTAAAATTACGGAAGAAAGATCAAGTAGTCAAATGGAATGATGAGTGCCAAACTGCTTTCGACAAGATCAAAGAGTACTTAAAAAAGCATCCTATTTTGATGCCACCAGTCGAGGGAAGACCCTTGATCATGTATCTAACTGTTTTGGAAAATTCAATGGGGTGCGTGCTGGGGCAGCATGACGAGTCTGGCCGAAAAGAGCATGCTATTTATTACCTGAGCAAAAAGTTTACCGATTGTGAAACAAGATATTAACTGCTCGAGAAAACTTGTTGCGCTCTGACATGGGCTGCTCACCGGCTAAGACAGTATATGCTGACCCATACTACCTTATTGATATCTAAAATGGATCCAATAAAATACATCTTCGAGAAACCTGCTCTCTCTGGGAGAATAGCGAGATGGCAGATGATCCTGACAGAATATGACATACAGTACACTACCCAAAAATAAATAAAGGGCATTGTACTAGCTGATCACCTTGCTCACCAAGCTGTGGAAGACTACTAGTCCATGAAGTTCGAATTCCCAGATGAAGACATCATGATGGTAAACAATTGTGAAGAATTCAGACTATATGACGGACCTGAGCAAGGATCCCGATGGACCCTCGTTTTTGATGAGGCATCCAACGCACTCGAAGATGGTATAGGCGTTGTATTCATATCTCCTGAAGGATGTCATACTCCCTTTATGGAAAGACTCTGCTTTAATTGTACAAATAACATGGCAGAATACGAAGCGTGCATTTTTGGTCTCAAAGCTGCCATAGATTTAGTGATCAAATCCTTAAGTGTATTCAGAGATTCAGCTTTGGTTATCAGCCAGATCAAATGGGAATGGGACACCAAACACCCTAACCTTATCCCCTACAAAGAACATGTGCTGACATTGATCCCAAATTTTGAAAGATTACCTTCGAGCATTTCCCGCGAGAAGAAAATCAGCTAGCAGACGCGCTAGCCATAATTTCATCTATGTTTAAACTTAAATGGGAAGACGAGGCTCCCCAGATCACCATTGAACGAATGGATGAACCAACTCACTGTCACGAGATTAATACTGAAGAAGTAGTGGACCGACCTTGGTTTCACGAAGTCAAGAGGTATCTTGAGGCTCAAGAATATCCGGAAAGAGCTTCAGTCAATGATAAGAAGTTATTAAGGATATTCTCTGCTAAATTCTTCCTTAGTAATGGCATTCTCTACAAACGCAACCATGACTCTGTGTTACTTCGGTGCGTAGACAAGGTTGAAGCGGAAAATATCATGGCTGAGTTACATGAGGGCACTTTTGGCACCCATTCTAGTGGGCATACGATGGCAAAGAAGATCCTACGGGCAGGCTATTACTGGTTTACCATAGAAGCAGATTGCTATCAACACTCTCGAACCTGCCATAAGTGTCAGGTCTATGCTGACAAAGTGCACGTACCTTCGGTTCCTCTAAATATCTTAACGGATCATTAACCCTTTGCTATGTGGGGGATTGATATGATTGGGGAAATCAAACCAATAGCCTCTAATGGACACCTCTTCATCCTAGTGGCCATTTACTATTTGACAAAGTGGGTTGAGGCGACCTTTTTTGCTTCCGTTACTAAGAATGTTGTCACACGGTTCATCAAGTAGAATCTCATTTGTCAGTATGATATCCCAGAGAGAATCATCACTGACAATGGTACGAATCTTAACAATACTATGATCACCACCCTGTGCGAGCAATTCAAGATCCAACATCACAATTCTTCCCCTTATCGGCCAAAGATGAATGGTGCTATCGAAGCCGCAAATAAGAACATTAAAAAGATCATACAAAAGATGACAGTCACATTCAAGGACTGGCATGAGATGCTACCATTTGCTCTCCATGGTTATCGTACCACGACACATACATCAACCGGGGAAATACCCTACTCTCTGGTATACGGCATGGAGGGTGTCTTGCCTATTGAGGTCCAGACCCCCTCTCTGAGAACTATGAAGGATGCAGCGCTGAATGAAGAAGATTGGATCCAAACTCGTCTTGATCAACTAAACTTGATTGATGAGAAAAGGCTTACTGCTGTCTGTCATGGTCAAATGTATCAAAAATGGATGATCAAGGCTTCCAACAAGAAGGTCAGACGCCAAGTGCATCAAGTCGGAGATTTGGTGATCAAACGTATCATACTACCGCAAGGTGATCCCAAGGGAAAATGGACCCCTACATACGAAGGACCGTTTGTTATTAAAAGCATATTCTCTGGTGGAGCAATGATCCTGACCACCATGGATGGTGACGACCTGCCGCACCCTATGAACGCAGACATAGTCAAAAGATACTAGGCATAAGAGGCCCACTAGGTTGACACACCTAGGAAAAACAGGGGCATCCTGGCGAACTAGAGAGGTTCGGGAAATAATTAGGGATAAAACAAAAAATCTGTACACCCGGAAAGCTGAAAACCCGAAAGGGCGGCTTGGGCAAAAAAGGGTATCCCGGTGGACTGAAAACCCGAAAGGGAGGTCCAGGAAAAAGTTAGGGAATTAAAGCGTATGACTATGTCCCGTTGGATCACCTTACAGACAACCTACAAACTCGACGATTATTCTCAATCCAATCAGCTTCAGACAAGGCAACAATCAGATAAGATGCTCAGAGACACGAATGCTATAGCAGAATGGGAACCCCATGGGATTATTTCACATGGCTATCTCTTCTTTGTATCAAATTTTCATTTTTTTTACGACGGCATTCTCTTACTAGAATGTTTGTCTCTTTGTACAAAATACTTACTCAAAGTCAATACAAAGATATCCCTTTTGAAAGTACAAAACCATATGTTTTTCTTTACTCTTGTGTTTTGTTTACAAAAAAAACGTCCAATGATTTATTTTTGAACATATGCATTTGAACATAATTACTATTTACAAATGAACAAAATAAAAAGACTTTCACTGATGGCTATAAGGTAGGGAAATATCTCTAAGCTATTTGCATAAAACCCCCGCAGTGTGCAGTTTAATCCCCAGGGAAACAAAGCTTCCAGTTATCAATCCCCAGTGAAAGTCGTCCAATTTCTCAGGATTCCCCAACAAGATTTTACAAGCAGTACACGGCGTTTCCCTTACAATAGAGTTTATTTCTCTAAGAGGAAATTCGTCAACATTTCAACTTCACAACATGAAGACTTGCACTCCATATCCTCAGCAGCAGTCAGGGATTTATTTTCCCCAATCCAACAACAATGCAACGGATTAGCTCACATACGCATACATCACATTCATATATCATAAACATCGATAACACGAATGCATACCATGCATTTCATACAACATGGCATTGCATATTAGCTAACATGTTACCCTTTTCAGGATAAAGTTAATCAACAACTACCATTAACAATATTCAAAGGCTTTCTCAGATACACTTCAGATACGCTCCAGACACGGATGCCATTCTGATACTCATTCAGATTCAGCTTTCAGATACAGTTCAGATATGCTCCATACATGAATGCCATCCTGATACTCATTCAAACTCATCTTTCAGATATAGTTCAGATACGCTCCAGACACTGATGCCATTCTGATACTCATTCAGATTCAGTCTTCAGATACAGTTCAGATACACTCCAGACACGGATGCCATTCTGATACTCATTCAGATTTAACTCTCAGATACAGTTCAGATACGCTCCAGACACGGATGCCATTCTGATACTCATTCAGATTCAACTTTCAGATATAGTTCAGATATGCTCTAGACACGAATGTCACTCTGATACTCATTCAGATTCAGTCTTCAGATACAATTCAGATACTCTCCAGACACGGATGCCATTCTGATACTCATTCAGATTCAGATTTTAGATACAGTTCAGATAGGCTTCAGACATGGACGCCATTCTGATACTCATTCAGTTTCAGCTCTCAGATACAGTTCAGATACGCTCCAGACATGGATGCCATTCTGATACTCATTCAGATTCAACTTTCAGATATAGTTCAGATACGCTCCAGAAACGGATGCCATTCTGATACTCATTCAGATTCAGTCTCCAGATACAGTTCAGATACGCTCCAGACACGGATGCCATTCTGATACTCATTCAGATTCAGCTTTCAGATACAGTTCAGATATGCTCCAGACACGGACGCCATTCTGATACTCATTCAGTTTCAGCTCTCAGATACAGTTCATATACGCTCTATACACGAATGCCATTCTAATACTCATCCAGACTCAACTTTCAGATACGGTTCAGATACACTCTAGACACGGATGCCATTCTGATACTCATTCAGTTCCAGCTTACAGATACGGTTCAGCAATCATTTCTGGATGGAATCTACAAGCCCATATCCAACAACCTTATATCATCTCTCCAAATTTCATCTTTAAGCCCATCCCTTATACCATCAACCTTCACATCACCGAGTGCAAATTTCTGGGCACTCTAGTGTCCAATCATCTTCCACCTTCGAGTCACGAATGGAAAAACTCGCCAATCTAAATCTTCAGGCTTAAGAAGATTGAACAGGGGAAGTTGTTGTACCCCAAAATTTTCCCTCTCATTTATCAAGAATTTTTCTCACAAGATCTCCTTTGGCTCAAGACTGCATTAGGGTTGATCAAGCTCAAGACACCTCATTAAGCACTGATGACCAAGATTAGGGTTTGAGTTTGCACAAGGATTTTTGAACTTTCAATGCTTCATATGACTTTCATGGATCATTATGGACCCCCAGGATTACTCATGTCAATCTCCAAGTCTTGGATCACACTTTTGCCCAGTCAATTGAGCAATTGACCTAAAAATCAGCTGTATTGGGGAAAAAGTCAATTGTGGCCAATTTACAGTCAAACTTCATAATTTTTTATCCACATAAACATTTTAGACTCATATGTATCATTTGATCATGTTTGGACCATAATTCCTCAAGAAATTTGATCAAATCTTCAAAAGGGCAAAATGGCCAAAATTAGGGTTTTGACTAGGAAAGGACAATTTCTGATTTTTGACCCAGAAAATGATCAATTGGTTTAAGGAATGATCTCAAGAGTCCAATTGCATCATTTTTACCTAATTACATGGCTCAAAACATTGCTCAAGTCAAATGGATTGACAGATGAATTTTCAGTCAACTGATCAAAAGTCAACTATATACTAAAAAGTCAAACTTTTACTTTTTGGTCAAAATCAAATATCAAAGATCACAATTCATCAAAGCATGTCAAAATATGAAACTTATTCATCAAGAAATCCAAAATTCAAATTTTCATTTTGAAAAGTGAAAATTTTTAAACTTAGAAATATTTCTAAGTGTTGGAAATTTCTTATTTGTTCACAACTTTGAGCAAAATTTCTACCATGATGCAAGATGATTCAAGAGAAACTTCCAACATGAAAGTTGTAGATCTCCATGAAATCTACAACTTTTATTTACATAAATCCTTCCAAAAGTTCTTGGATTTCAAGTTATAATTTTTAGAACATGTGGTCATGAAACAAAACACTTAGTGAAATTTTGCCCTAATTTGGTCAGGATTTTGACCCAACTTCATGGCATTTTTTCATATAGTTCCAAGGAGAATCTTTAAAAGAAATTCAAAGATGGGTTGTATATAACATTTCAATCTTTCCAAAATGTCCAATAAATCCTTGAGATCATTTTTGAGTAGGGAGAATCGAAGAGATGAAATTAGGGTTTTATCACTTGAATTACAAATCATTTTGTGATGAACAAATTCAAAATTCAAAGTTGTGCTGCATAAACTCTACTTTGCATGCCTCAAACTTGTTAGGAACTCCATAATTAATGGTTTTCACAGTTTTTAGAGGTCTCATTTCAAGCATTCAATGCAAAACCATGCTTTATATCCATTTTTGGAAGAAAGTGTACATTGCCATTTTGATAAAGTGACTTTTTGCATAAAACTTGTTCCTGAGCCTTGCACTTGTTCTCTTATGATCATACATCTCTCATAACATAAGAGAAATGGTTTAGACACTTACAATCACCCAACCCATGCTTGTACTTCACATTGAAACTTGGTTTCTCACTTTTCTTGAAAATCAAGTAACATAACAAATAACTTGTAACTTGTACTTCTGACTTGCCAATGCACTCAATACCTTTTGCGTATAGATATACAAACCATTTGCCACAAAAGACACGCATGCTTGACCCCTAAAAAACCCCAAGAGCTCAGAACTGTTTGACACACCTACATTGTTGCCCAACCTGACCAAAAGTTTGAAACTCACATCTCCCTCGTGCGTTTTCAAGCCCTTTGGTTCCTAAAGTTTCTAAACATCATTTTGAACTCATCCCACACCCTGTTACAGAACTGTAACACCATTAACATCATTCTCCATTTTCAAAAACAGAGCTTTGCACTTGGACTTCTCCAGAACTCCTCAGGTACTTTCAACTCAAGCTAAGCACCCCATTAGCTTCCTGGGAACTTGAGGAAGCTAACACAATCATTGGAACTCACTAAAATTTTCTCAAACTCCAAACCCGATACTCTCTTGTAAGGTAAGTTTTCTAACTTTGGAACTTTTCATACAAGCATCATCAATGATTTATTTGTGAATGAAACATATAGGTATCATTGCCCTAAAGCTAACCATGTCCATAGTTTTCATTAATTTTGCTTGAGCTTAGAGAATTTTAAGATTGAAGTTTCTGAGATTTTTAGGGTTCAGAATTGGGCCATTAAAATTCATGTTTATCTTTGAGCTATAGTTTTAATGCTTTACATTTCTGAAACCGTGAGGAAGTTTGCTACAAGTTTCATGTTTACAGTTTTCATTTTTGTTGAGATTTGAACAAGTTACAGAGGTTCTGGCTGGGCGTGGGGTTGAAGATGAAGTTAGCCTCAGGAACGTGTTTTCCTTATGTATTTATTTTTTGATTTATATAAACGGATGTATAGCCAACCTAGTGGTAGAACCGCACGTTTGTAACCAGAGGGACCTGGGTTCGAGCCCCAGTGGTACCCTTTTGATTTTTTTTCCATATTTTTTTGGATTCTGACTTTTTTAGACAAGACGCTTGGGCCTCCTTTGGGTTTTTTACTTTTTTTCTTACTACTAACCCTCCCTGCAGACTATCAACACCCCTGTCCCAGTTTTTATTTTCTTTTCTTATTTTCATTTTATTTATTTTCTTAATTATTTTTCTAATACTAACAAATCATTAAAAAAATACAAAAATAATAGATTTACATTTTGACATAGTTTATTTATTTTTCTCACACAAAAAATTATTTTATTAATCATACTTTATTTATTTTACTAATTATCTTTGTAAATTTAACTAAAAATAGTTTTTAGTTATTTTCTTTTACACCAATTAAAATGTATTATTTCAAAATATAAAAAGACCAAAAATATTTTATAACACTATAAATTATTTTCAACACAAAAATACCAAAAATACTTTTTTTATAAACTTAATTTCTTTTTAATCAGTTAATAGACTTAGAGTTTTATTTAAAATCTTTTCTTAGTAAATATAGGTTTTAATTTTAATTAATTATTTTCTTCTAGCTAATTAGGTTAAAATAAAAACCCCTTTTCTCATGAAAACCAAAAAAAAGGAAATCCATTTTCCTTGCATTTACATTCTTGCATATTTATTTTTGCACATTTATTTATTCAACTCTTGTACCAATTCAATATGGTTGTAATAGATTAATTTGGTTTATTTTCTTGCAAACCCCATTTATAATTTGTACACCCCCTCCCACAAGTATTCTAATAGCGTAGTCACTTTAAATTTCACAATTTATCGCTTTATATATAACATGCTAGTAATTAGGGTTTGTGTGGAAAGACTAAAACCAATACTTAGAAAACCCTAATTCAAGACAAAATCAAGCTTGAAAATAATACACTTGCACACAAGCACCCCTAGGGTAAATCCACTTGGTTGCCTTTACAAAATGGCCATATTACGCATGTGAGGTATCTTAGCAAAACCAAGAAAAATACAAGATCATAGTCCCTCGATGATGCTATCTAAGTTGCCTTTCAAATGATCTTAGTCCCTAAAAGAGAATGCTAAGATACCTTGCAACATTGCTAATCATGGTTATACGATGACCCACGCCCGTCCCGTTTACATCCAAAGATAGGGTTACTTACCAAATCAATGGTAAGATAACAATGTCAAAGGAAAAGTAAATGAACAAGAAAGACTTTTGAGTAGGTAGAATGCTCCTAGTTACTTGATCAATTTCAAACAAAACATCCTTGCTATTTTCAAAACAAACACTTACACTTTCAAAAACATCTTTCAAACTTGAAAACATTTTCAAAAGATCAAACATCTTTGTATACATTCTTACGAACGAGAATCATTACAAAGATTGTCTAAACAATGGCCTCTTTACAAAATACTTTCAAAAAAACACACAAAGCACAATTTCAAACAAAAGCAAGTGATCTAGCAAGTAACTAAGAGCCCATGGAAAAACATGGATGAAAAGGGTGCTAATACCTTCCCTTTTCATGATCTACCCCCCGAACTCAAGAAATAATCTCAAAGGTCTTTCATGTGCTTTTTCACCTTTCCTTTTGGATAAAAGAAAAGTCGGTGGTGACTCTTTCTAACCATAACATTTGCGAACAAACCCAAAACCTTCAAGTTAGTTCTCCCGCCGCATCACAGTTGCGACTAGAACCAGGGCAATGAGAGCTTCACAATGATATCAATGTTTGGAAGAATTGATGGAGAAATCTACCTATTGAAGTTCAGTTGTAGAGCTCTGTAAATGGACTTGGTCAGATCAATTCAGAAGGTTTCACGTTTCAATTCTTCTTCTGTTAGCTTCAGGGAAGATCAAGGAAGGTGAATTGATAGAAAAAAATGGATTGAAAAAGGCTTGAACAATGATTTCGAAGTTGCAGAAAAGTGAGTTATGGAGTGAGTTTTGCAGGGTGATTTTGGCTGTTCAAGCTTAAGAAAACGAATGGGATAGCTCATGTATTTATAGGAGAAGCAAATAGGATCAAAAGGAAGGGTGAGTGATGCAATTTGGAGGGAATTCGTGTGGGTTTGCATCATGAAGAAAGTGTGACTTCTCTTTTGTCAAAACTCATCCAAAACGCGCATTTTAATGCACTAATCCACTTGGGAAAGTTGGATAATCATGTTTAGACCCAAAACTCGTGCTAATTTGAGGATTAGAAGTTGTAACATGAAATTCATGTTCTGACTTGCGATGAAACTTTAATTCCAAGTTACCACTTTTGAAACAATGGCATTCTCAGCTCAAGGGGTCTTAAGGCATGGTTCTTGATTCTTTAGAAATATGAGATTACATGATTTGGAATGGGAAAAGAATGGAATCAAATGGATGTTTGAGCTGAAAGTTGCAATGAGTCAAAGTTGGTAAAAAGAAGTTGACTTTCCATACTTAGAAATATTTCAAGTTTTCTTTCAAAAGTGACCTATAATGTTTTGCATCCAAACATGGCCTTCCTCTTAGAATTCTCTCTTGACCAAAAAAGATGGAATGAAATAGATCTCTTGAATGACATTTTGAAACTTGAACAATTCAAAATATCCAAAAATTGAGAGAGTTATGAATTGTTGAAGTTGGCAAAAAATCATGAAATGACCTATAATCTTTTGAATCCTTAAGGCATCCTCCATCCATTTTCTCACTTTGCACATAATAGAAGGAATAAAGTTCCCTTCCTCAAGATCATTATGCAAAAATAGTGGGCTCAAGGTGATAAAAATTGATCAAGTTATGATCATTTGAAGTCACACATGGGAAGTTGGGGGGTTTATTTGGAGGACTTGTAATCTTTCTTCATCATCAAGTTTGTTCCACATGAAAACTCCTTGAAACTTTTGAAGTGATTTATTAATAACCCTTTCAAGAGAAGGTTGTTTTTAGAATCACTCAAAAATACCAAAATATGAGCAAGATATACTTCTTTCAAATTCATAACCCTAGCCCCTATATCAAGAAAATGCTTTGAGGAACTTTGACAATTTTAAACAACCTTCTTGTACCAACACTTTTGCTTTATAGATAGAAGTTGTTGAGAATGATAATGAAAACTCATAGAAACCAAAACCACTTCCATATATTGAGAATTGAGAGAAATATGCACTTGTGACCAATGGGAACAAGGCCTTGTCCCACCATGACAACTTCTTCAATCAACCCCTTGTACTTTTGAATCAATCTTGATAACTTTTAAATATGGTAAACCAAAATAAACCTTGCCATGCCATTTTTCCAAAACAAATTCAATGGTGAGGTTTGGATTTCTCAAGCTTTATTTACTAGGGCATGGAAATAAACTCATGAACCCATGGATCAACTTGCTAAGCCATATTGCCTTTACCTACATTATTAATAAGTAAAACAAACCAACATTGCATTTTATTAATTAAAAGGAAAGTCAAAACAAAACATGCATGATCACAAAAGAAAAACAAGTCATGGTGCTTGGTGATTCCTCAAAGAGCAAAGCTAAAGATAAGGAGGAGAACCAAAATCCATAATGTGATCTTGTTGTGATTGAATCAATATGGTATGATGAAGGGATCTTAGGGGAAAAAATTAGGGTACAACATTTTCCCTTATTTAAGATTCTTATTTCTAGAGATACAAAGGTTAAAAATCTTTGTGTCGACATGATCGAAGATACTTAAATATAAAAAAATCCCTATTTTTGTCCCTAAGATGCCATGCAATGCTTATGAGTATGAATGCATATGAACAACTTCAAAGGGACGCAAAACACCACTGGGAATGTAGCAAAGGAAATAAGGATCAAAAGAGAAACCCAACCAGGAAAATAAATCACTGGTGAATCAAAAAGACCTGAATCTATTGGTGTAACACCCAAAGAAGAGATAAGGTAGCATCAACTCAGCTAAAGAGGAGATAGTACAGGATAAAAGTGATTGACAACCAACTGTGAACTACCAAACTCAATAGTCGGAGGTAGAAGATAAAAAAAGATAATGACTCATAGATGACAGTAAACTGCCAACTCATAGTTGAAGGTAGAAGATCAAAAGGATACCGACTCCTAAAGGATGGTAAAAGATCAAAGGATACACCAACTTTTACTGAAGGAGAAACTACCAACTTTCACAGAAGGTAGAAAGAGAAAAGAATAACAACACCGAAGTTCACGGACGGTGAGCTACCAACATTCATTGAAGGTAGAGAGACAAACATCAACGTTCACTGACGATGAACTACTCAGGTTACACTATCACACCCTCGGCAAATTACCCCCGTGCATTTAATCAAGAGACTTGCCACGGTCACAACACGATAATTTGGATCATTCCTAAATGGAATTCCATCTATGACAAGTCTAAGAGTGACATTCGCCTATGTGGCATCACAACTCGTCCATCATTCAAACACATGTGATTAACCGTCGGTGCAAAAATGCCATCTTGACAACACGAGCCCACCAGGCAAAAAATTAATGGTCTTGCCTATATGACACCTTTAGAGGTGAGTTTAGCCACGTTGTGATATGCCTATGTGGCATCATAATCCCACCATATCAAGCATGTGATACAATTAACTGCTGGTGGAACACCGCACAAAGACCCATACAAGCACATCACAACGGTAGCTAAGGTGCTTATGACATACTGAGCATGCAGATGTGATTGCATCAAGTGTGGAAACACCCTATCATATCGGCCCACAACTTCACATCACAATGGTATAAATCGACACACAAGGTCTACGTCATGAGTGACTTACGTCCTAGTTTTCACGCCTACTCTGATTCAAGCATACATGAAAACACGATGTGTATCAAGCCATAAGGCACACATCAATCCATACAAACACACACCACCGAATGTTCGACCAGAATGATGGGCAGTCACAATTATCCACAAGATGTCATACACCAAATAATATCATTTATCACATATATGTATTAAGCATATGCACTCAACAACTAAATAATAAGTGGCATTCACATCGTATAAGCATTCTAAATCATAGAGGAATCTGGAGACATTACATTCATGCATAATACAATTACGCATAAGGGAAAATTAACATTTCATATGTTTCCAACATATTGACTATAAAAAAAGGTTCGGAAAAGTGTTTCTTAAAAAGCCTATTTTTATCCCATTGTATATTTATAGAGGTCACATAAGGGTAAGGGTACGTTCGGTTATGATTAAGGAACAATACTACATCTTAGTTGAAAGTTCAAAGTTTCCAGGAAGAAGCTTGCACACTAAGCGAAGCCTTCTTCACTAAGTGTGCTCTGCAAAGTAATTAATTTCCAAGTCATAGGAGGGCATGCTAAGTGGTATGATCGCACTAAGCGTGGCCTGTGAATTTCCAAAGTTCAACTTCTAGGAGGACATGCTAAGTGCGGTCTACGAAATACAATAAAACCAGAACGATATCAGTTATGTTTTTGGGTTCAATCCTAATTTTTACCATCCAATTCAAATACCCAAAGCATACAAACACCGATTTTAGGTTAGGAACATGTTATTCATCACTAAAATCAACATGCATCACAAATTATCAACCTAACCCTTATTTCCAATTTCATGTCATAATCCCAACTTCTACCCCAAGTTCTATCTAATGAAACTCACCATGCTCAACTATGTACCCCAAAATTTTCCCTCTCATTTTACTCAACACATACTCCTTGAGATCCTCAATTTTCTCAAAGTTTGCCCAAGAGTTGACCAGACAAACTCTCTCCTAAGGCAGGTTGTCTCAAATTAGGGTTTCCATTTTCATCAATATAGTGGGACTACAAAGACCTCATATGCTCTCCTTGGTCCTAATATGTTCTCAAGACCCTACATGTCAAGTTTCATTCCTTGCACAAGAAGTTTGCTCAATCAACTACTCAGATGCTTGAGAATTGACTATATTAGGTCAAAAGTCAATTGTGACCCACATACAGTCAAACATCAATATTTTTGGTCAACATTAAAATTTTTAAGTGACTTTCATAATTTGATCAAGGGTTGATCATGATTCCTCAAGGAATGCTCCAAATTCATCAAAACCCAAAAGTTGCTAAATTAGGGTTTCGTAGGGAAAGTCAACCAAACTTTGACCAAGCATACATTCCACATGCTTTATCATAAATTTTCCATCCAAAGCTAATTTTGAAGAGGATGCAGTTTCGTACAATTCATCTTCATCCCACAAGTTCAAAATATACACCCACAACAAGATATGTATTTCTACATTATGGGTCCTTTTGAAAAGTCAACAAAAACACCTTTTGGGTCAAAGCTTCTTATATGAACATGGAAGACTCAATTGAGATGAGACCAAGAGGGTTGCTTAGGGGACATCCTAAGCTTTCTAAAAAGTCCAAGAACACTTCTCTAGGGTTAAAATTGGAGGAGATATGCCTTGTCAACATTGACTTTTTTTGCAAAATTGCCAAAAGTCAAATGTGCTCAAAAATGCATTTTTTGCCAAATGGGCCTATATTTTGAAACCAACTAAACTTCAAGAGGGTACTACCTTTAACCCCATGCAAGCCTTAAACCTAAGGACTTTGTGTGATTTGACTGTGTTTGCTATACCTGCGCTTGCTATACCTATGGTTTATCATGATATCATGCATCATAACATAACATCCATTCTTATTGCACTAACCATTTCAAAGACCAAGGGAATTTATCTTTGTTCTATTTTGTAGATCATGGCTTCCGTTCGCAGAAACACTATCCGAATTAGCTTTGTGAAGATACCTTCCCAACTCAAAGAGCTAGCATAAAGAGTTTTTGAAACTTCTGAGTTCACTAAGAGACATGGTCCACTTCTCAACCTGGTTACTCCAAACTTTGATGAAAAGATGATGAGTGTACTCTTTCAGTTCTTTGATCCCAAGCACCATTGCTTCACCTTTCCAGATTATCAGTTGGTGCCTACCTTGGAAGAATTCTCTCAACTGTTGGATATGCCCATTCTTGAACAGTTACCATTCACAGGCCTAGAAGAAGTTCCTAAGCCAGAAGTCATTGCCTCAGCTTTGCATCTGAAATGGGCAGACGTGGTATCCAATTGGGAAACAAGAAGCGGTGTCAAGGGTTTTTTAGCTAAGTTTCTGATAGACAAGGCCTAGATGTTTTGGGATGATATGGATTTTCAGGCTTTTGAGGAGGTCTTGGCTCTTCTAATCTATGGGTTAGTCCTATTCCCTAATCCGGACTCATTCATAGATGTGAGTGCTATCAAGATCTTCCTCTCTCTCAACCCTGTACCTACCTTGCTCGGATATATTTTGCACACTCTCCATACTCGTACCATGAAAAGAAGAGGGATTCTTATGTGCTGCATGCCATTGCTGTCGAGGTGGTTTATTTCTCACCTCCCTAAGTCCACACTGAAGAATGAAGAAGGTTTGGGTTGGTCGCAAAGGATAATGTCACTTGCTCACATGGATATTCTTTGGTATTCTCGAGCTATGGAAAACATTGCTCTTATTGACCGTTGTAGGAAGTACCCTAATGTCCCATTACTTGGTATTAGAGGGGGTATACCCTACAATCCTTGTTTAGCTCTGCAACAATTTGGTTACACTCGAAGGGATGGTCCCCATGAGTTACTTATCGAGGGCATTATATTCAACTATGAGGATGATGCTCACGAGTATCAACGGAGGTTCATACGAGCTTGGGGCATGGTAAACAGATTTGGCGCCAAGGCTTTGGGGCCAAAAACTTCCATTCTTATGGAACCTTACCTCCAATGGGTACGAGCTCGTGCCCAGAAGCTTATGATGCCCTATGTGGCCATTTTACCAGTGATTATGGAACCCACTACTGAAGAAGGTATTTCTTACACGGTTCTCTATCCTTACATGCCCACTAATCTAGGGGAATTACAAAGGTCTTAGATTCAGTTGATGAAGGAGCGAGATACTTACAAGGATTAGTTCCATGCTCAGGAGAGGAAGGTTTTAGAGCTCACAAAGCAACTGCATGAAGAAAGAGGTCTCAATGATTATCTCGGCACAAAGAGGAAGCATACATGGGAATTTTGATTTCTTTTCTAGTTTTAGATTTGTTTTTAGTTGTAATGCCTAAAAGGAATTTGAACTTTGAATTCAGCTAATAAAGTCTTTGTTTTATTTTGGTTTGAAAATTTAAATTTCCCAAAGTCTTTGAAATCATTGCATGTGCATCCCATTATCATACGCATCATTACAGGTACCATTACAGGTTTCTCATCTTCTTCGTTGTTTATTTTAGCACGAAATGTCTTCCGAGTAAACCATCAAGGACCTTCAAGCACAAAACGCCCAGTTCCAACAAATGTTCATAAGTCTGGCAAAAGGGCAGGAATCTGAAAGACCTCATCCTGAAAGAGAAGAAGAAAAAGAAGAAGGTTGTCGGTATTCTGAATATGGGCAGAAGATTCAGAGAGCGGTTGAAGTGACAAGCCGATCTGACCTCTTCATCCAAGGAAGGGGAGCACCAGGAAGAAGAGAAGGACCCTAGTCCTGCAGTTTCTGACAATGATACCGATTACAATGATGAGAAATATCCTCCTGCTGAGGATAAATACAAGCAATTGGAAGATCGTCTGAGTGTCGTGGAAGTTCAGAGGATACCTGGACTGGATTTTGAAGAATTGGGATTGGTATCGGGAGTGGTCATCCCGCAGAAGTTTAAAGCCCCAGTTTTTGCTAAGTATAATGGAGTGTCCTGCCCAAAACTCCATCTCCGCTCTTATGTCAAAAAGATCCAGCCCCACACCGCTGATAGAAATATGTGGGTTCATTTCTTTCAAGATAGTTTGTCAGGGACTTAGCTTGAATGGTTCTACCAGCTGGAGGGAACAAATGTCCAAAACTAGGAAGATCTGGCTGCTGCTTTCTACAAGCAGTATCAATACAACGCCGACCTTGCTCCTACTCATACTCAACTCCAGAGTATGTCCATGGGTGCAAGTGAAGGCTTTAAAGACTATGAACAGAAATGGAGAGACTTGGCTGGGAGAGTTCAACCCCCGTTGTCTGATAGGGAGCTGGTTGATATGTTTCTGGGGACGCTATCTGCTCCATTTTTCAATCATTTAATCGGCAACTCTTCAGCTTGCTTCACCGAGCTGATTCTAACTGGAGAAAGAGTAGAAGCTAGGATTTGAAGCGGCAAAATACAGAAGGATGCCTCTTTGAATTCGGTAAAGAAGCCTTTTGCTGGTAAAAAAGAAGCCAGTTCCATCTATAGCCCGAGGGGCCAAAACAGGGCTGAACATCGTCAGACAGTAAGTGCCGTGATGATACCTAGACCTGCAGTTGCTCCAAAACGCAATAATCAACAAAGGGTTGGAAGACCACAACGGCAGTTTACCCATATCAACATGACATTGGCTGAAGTTCTACCTCACCTGCTGAGATCCAACTTGGCAACCTTGAAAGAGGCTCCCAAGAATCCAATACTACATCTCCCTGATATAATCTGAATGCCCGGTGTGCCTATCATTCTGAGAGTCCTGGCCACGATACAAATGATTGATGGGCTCTGAGGAACAAAGTACAAGACTTGATTGAAGCCAAGGAAATAGAGTTTGATGCTCCGGAGAAGCCAAATGTCATAACGGCTCCCATGCCCAAGCACGGTCGTGGAGTTAATGTTGTTGATACTGATTTGTTTGTTACCTCTGTTGATGAAGTTTCTACTACTCTCATGACAGTCAAGAAAAATTTGTTGTTGGCCGGTTTATTTCCGGGTTGTGGTGAAGGTTTCCACATGTGTTCGTTGCTACCTTCTGGTTGCCGTTTGCTGAAATTAGGTGTTCAACGCCTGATAGATAGCAAAGAAATTTTGTTTGAGAAAACTTTGGTTCTCGTTGTTCCATCTGAAGACATTGCCATTATAACCATTTCCGCCAATCCTTCCAAGGTTTCCTCGAGAAGACCTATTACAATTACATCTGCTCCAAGAATTGCTCCGCTGATAATCATTGTTCCTGGTCCTGTCCCGTATGTATCGGACAAAGCTGTCCCACGACATTATGGTGCCGATGTGTACTATCATGGCATCAAACAAGATCTGAAAGATGAAGAGGCTGATCCTGATATTGGTAACATTGTCGGAACCAGCAAAATCACCCGATGTGGAAGGGTCTTCTCTCCCGAGATTTCCCCTAAGACTGTCAACAAGCCTATTATCATTCCATCTGCTGTTCCTGCTAGTACATTAACTACTGTTCCTGTTCTTACTCCAGTTATTACCCCTGTCGGCGAATCATCTGATACCCGCGGCAAAGAAGTTATAGGTGAGCCTGCCCGGACGAAGGCACCTAAGAAAATTGTTGTGGAAGCCTCTAAACAAGAAATAGAGGAAATACTGAAAATCATTAAGAAGAGCGACTACAATATGGTCGAGCAGTTGGGGCAGAACCCATCAAATATATCCATGTTGTCTTTTCTGTTGTGTTCTGAAACCCATGCGAAGGCTTTTATTGCATTCCTCAAGACTGCGCATGTGCCACAAGAGACTTCAACTGATCAGTTCAAAGATTGTATGGCCATCCTGACTGTTGATAATGGGCTGGGTTTTTCAGATGCAAATTTGACACCAAAGGGAAGGAAGCATAATGATGCTCTGCATGTCTCGATTAAATGCAGGGGCACCACTATGGCTCATGTCCTGGTAGATACAGGGTCTTTACTGAATGTTCTGCCGAAGAAGGCGTTAGACCAGTTGGATTGTGAGGGTTTAACTATAAAGCCTAGTAACATTATGGTAAGGGTTTTTGACGAATCGAAGAGAATGTTGCACGGGGAGGTAGACATCCCTGTCAAAGTGGGTTCTCAAACTTTTGGGTCCACCTTCTATAAGATGGATATTAGGCTGTCGTATTCTTGTTTGCTGGGTCATCCTTGGATCCATGAGGCTGGGGCAATTACTTCCACACTCCACCAAATGCTGAAGTATCTGGTGAAAGGAAAGATTGTCACTGTGCGGGGTGAAGAAGAGTATATGGTGAGCCACCTCAATTCCTTCTGGTACGTAGAGATGGACGGGGAATTCATAGAAACTCCTTGTCAAAATTTCGAAGAGGTCCCTCAGATCTTGGAATCAACTGAAACTACTACCAATAAAACTCCTTTGAAGATGGCTTCTCTCAAGGACGCCAGGGATGTGGTTGAAGAATGTGGGTGTACCTATTGGGGTCATCTCCTTGATTTCACTCACAAAACTGACAAATTTGGTTTGGGCTTTACTACAGGGGCTCAAAGGGTTGTTCGACGCGCTCAGGCATGAGGACTTCCCCTACACATCAGTAATCGTGGGGTTAATGCCATTGAAGACAGTGAGGAAGACTCAGACATGGACAATTGGATCTACCCAACTACCAATGGTGGACTGAGTAACTAGACGGCTAGGGACTTTATACCTATTTCTTTTATTCCGCAGTAATTGACTTACTTGTTTTGAGATTTGTAATAAACAATTTAAAACTTTACGACCTTGTGCCTTGCCCGAGGCACATTGGCTTTGCTTGTGAGGGCTATTATTTGTCATTTCATATACCATTAATAAAGCATTGGACGTTTCTTGCATACAAATTTTGTGCTCTCTGTTTTTCTTTTCTGTTTTTTTTTTACTTTATCAAAACAACTATTCTCTTACACACACTCACGTATCATAATGCAGATCCATATCCACTCTGGATCCCATTGATAACATCTCTTCTATTTCCATTTATGACTTTAAAAATCCGATAAACCAAGCCGAGGACGAAGGTGAGGATGATTGTGAGGTGCCTAGAGAACTAGCTAGACTATTATAGAAGGAAGAAAGGGCCATACAACCCCATGAAGAGCCGGTTGAGACAGTGAATTTGGGTACCGAGGAAGACAGAAAAGAGGTTAAGATAGGTGCAAATCTGGAGCTTAACGTCAAATGGAGGTTGATACAGATGTTGCACAACTACATTGAGATCTTTTCCTGGTCCTATGAAGACATGCCTGGTTTGGACGCTGATATTGTGGTACATCGCCTGCCGACTAAAGAAGACTGTCCTCCGATTAAACAGAAGGTTCGTCGTATGTGCCCTGAAATGTCAGAGAAGATCAAGGCAGAGGTCATGAAACAGTTCGACGCAGGATTCTTAGTTGTCACATTGTATCCACAGTGGGTTGCTAATGTCATTCGGGTACCTAAGAAGGACGGTAAGGTACGGATGTGTGTGGATTACAAAGATCTGAACAGGGCAAGCCCCAAGGCTGACTTCCCACTTCCTCACATTTATGTTTTGGTCGACAATACCGCTCAACACAAAATCTTCTCCTTCATGGACGGTTTCACTGGCAACAACCAGGTCAAGATGGCTCCTGAAGACATGGAGAAGATAACCTTCGTTACACAATGGGGAACCTTCTGCTACAAGGTGATGCCTTTTGGGTTGAAGAATGCTGGGGCAACTTATCAACGCGCTATGGTCGCTTTGTTCCATGATATGATTCACCATGAGATTGAAGTCTATGTTGATGATATGATAGCCAGGTATCAGACTGAGGAAGAGCACCTTGATCATCTCAAGAAATTGTTTGACAGGTTAAAGACGTACAAGTTGAGGTTGAATCCGAACAAGTGCACCTTCGGGGTAAGGTTTGGTAAGCTTATGGGTTTTATCGTCAGTGACAAGGGTATTAAGGTAGATCCTGCAAAGGTAAAAGCTATACAAGAAATGCCAGCTCCCCATACAGATAAGGAAGTTAGAGGTTTCTTGGGACGTCTGAATTACATCGCCAGGTTCATTTCACATATGACCGCTACTTGTGAGCCAATCTTCAAGCTTCTGAAGAAAGATCAAGTGGTAAAGTGGAATGATGAATGCCAGATTGATTTTGAAAGAATCAAGGAATACCTTCAAGAACCACCAATTATGATGCCTCCAGTTGAAGGAAGACCTTTGATATTATACTTGACAGTGCTAGACAATTCAATGGGGTGTGTACTGGGGCAGCATGACGAGTCTGGTCGAAAAGAGCACGTAATATACTACCTTAGCAAAAAGTTTACCGACTGTGAGACACAATACTCATTGCTCGAGAAAACTTGATGCGCTTTGGCATGGGCTACTCGCCGACTGAGACAGTATATGCTGACTCACACTACCTTGTTGATATTGAAGATGGATCCAATAAAGTACATTTTCGAGAAGCCCGCTCTCTCCAGAAGGATAGCAATATGGAAAATGATCTTAACCGAGTACGACATACAATATAAAATCCAAAAAGAAATCAAGGGGAGTGTATTGGCCGATCATTTGGCTCATCAGGCCATGGATCATTACCAATCCATGAATTTCGAGTTCCCGGATGAGAATATCATGTTGGTGACTGACGATGAAGAACCTGGACCGGAGGAAGGACCCGAGGAGGGATCCTGATGGTCTATGTATTTTAATGGAGCCTCAAACGCACTGGGTAATGGTATCAGCACTGTAATCATATCTCCCGAGGGCTGTCATACTCCGTTCACTGCCCGATTATGTTTCAACTGCACCAACAACATGGCGGAGTATGAAGCGTGCATTATGGGTCTTAGGGCTGCTATTGACCTAAGGATCAAGTTATTGAGGGTATTCGGGGATTCTTCTCTGGTGATAAGTCAGATCAAAGGCGAGTGGGATACGAAGCACCCAAACCTTGTTCCTTACAAAGAATATGTACTGACATTGCTCCCACACATTGATGAGGTAACCTTTGAACATTTCCCACGAGAGGATAATTAGTTAGCGGACGCGCTAGCTACCATGTCTTCTATGTTCGAGGTTAGGTGGGAAAATGAAGCTCCCTAAATTACCATTGACAGGGTGGATGAACCAGCACACTGCTGTGAAATCGATACCGAAGAAGTGGCAGATAAACCATGGTTTCACGAAGTCAAAAGGTATCTCGAGACTCAAGATTATCCCGAAGGGGCATCTGTCAATGATAAGAAGTTTCTGAGAAGGTTCATTGCGAAGTTCTTCCTCAGTAATGGAATCCTCTATAAACGCAACCATGACTCCACACTACTACGGTGTGTAGACAAGAGCGAAGCAGAGAGGATCATGACAAATCTACATGAAGGCACCTTCATAACCCATTCTAGTGGACATACCATGGCTAAGAAGATCCTACGGGCAGGATACTACTGGTCCACTATGGAAGCCGATTTCTATCAGCACTCTCGAACTTGTCATAAGTGCCAAACCTACGCTGATAAGGTGCATGTGCCTCCGGTCCCCTTAAATGTTTTGACAGATCCGTGGCCCTTTGCAATGTGGGGCATCAACATGATCGGCGAGATCAGACCCACCACTTCCAATTGACATCGCTTCATCTTAGTAGCTATTGATTACTTCACGAAGTGGGTTAAGGCAACTTCCTTTGCTACAGTAACCAAGAACGTCGTGGCGCGGTTTATCCGACATAATCTAATATGTCGATACAGTGTGCCAGAGAGAATTATTACTAACAATGGTACGAATCTTAACAACACAATGATCAGCGAGCTCTGTAAATAGTTCAAGATACAACATCATAACTCTTCTCCCTACCAGCCGAAGATGAATGGCGTTGTTGAAGCAGCTAATAATAACATCAAGGAGATAGTACAGAAGATGACAATGACATACAAAGACTGGCATGAGATGTTACCATTTGCTCTTCACGGGTATCGTACCTCAGCACGAACGTCGACAGGGGCAACGCCCTACTTCTGGTATATGGCATGGAGGCAGTCCTACCCATAGAAGTCCAGATACCCTCTCTCAGGATTATGAAGGATGCGGGTTTGAACAAAGAAGACTGGATCCAAACCCGACTTGATAAGCTAAATCTAATCGATGAAAAGAGACTTACTGCTATCTTCCATGGTCAGACGTATCAAAAGAGAATGATCAGGGCTTTTAACAAGAAAGTCAGACGCCAGGAATATTAAGTCGGGGATCTAGTGATTAAATGCATCATACTGCCGCAAGGTGATCCCAGGGGTAAATACACCCCCACGTACGAAGGGCCATTTATGGTTAAGAACATTTTATCAGGAGGAGCTATGATTCTAACCACCATGGACGGTGACGACCTTCCTCACCCCGTCAATGCAGACATAGTGAAAAGATACTATGCCTAATTAAAAGACCCGCTAGGTTGACTGGCCTAGGAAAAAATAAGGGCTTCCCGACGAACCAAAAGGGTTCGGGAAAAAATAAGGGATGAAAATTAAAAAATCTGTACACCCGGCAAGTCGAAAACCCGGAAGGGAGGCTTGGGCAAAAAAGGGTATCCCGGTGGATAGAAAACCCGAAAGGGAAATCCAGGAAAAAGTTAGGGATTGAAGCGTATCATTATGTCTCATTGGATCATCTTGCGACCAGACTTCGGTATCGACTATCAAGCTCGGACAACGCGAACCAATCTGATCAACCTTCAGCTAAGAAACGAAGTGATGAGACGCTTGAAGATATAAAGGCAATAGAAGAGTTGGAACCCAATGGGGTCGTTACACATAGCTGTTTTTCTTTCTTTTACACAAATTGTATAATTTCTATCTTTTGGCGGCGTTCTCTTACTAGAGCGTCAGCCTCTTTGTACAAAAACGCCTATTACAGGCCAACTTCAAAAAATCAATACAAACCATTTTCGCAAGAAGCTTCAATCTGTTTTGCTTTTTCTGTTTTGTTTTTCAAGAACGTCCAATGATTTATTTTTGATATATGCATTTGGAAATGATTGCTGCTCATAAATACGTACATAAGAAACAAAAGACAATTACGTGTAATTCCATAAACAGGAAAAAACAAGAAGTGCCAAACCCTACAATTACTTTGCCCAGTAGGTACCGGGATAGAGCCAACTTGGGAACATAATTTTTGGTACATACACTCACCCACAGAGTAAAAGTATCCAAAGGAATTGATGTCAGCTTTCCCGAAACAGGATGTAACCACCCCAGTCGAGGTTCATAATCGCGGGCGAGTTGGTAAATTTCATCCCCCAAGTGGAGTTTATTTCTACAGATAAAGAATCTTAATCTCCAACATAGCTCATCATCTCCAACAACAGAATTTCATCCCCAGCTATGTTTATTCCTCCAAATCAGCAGGTCTACCTCTAAGTTTGGTCCCCGCATAGTTATTCTCAAGCAGCATCTCTTCCCGACAGAATATTTACCAATCTCCAGCAACTGTCAGGGATTTATTTTCCCAGACACGAGCATACCCCGATAGCATTTCATAAACATACATCATAACATACACATACATGCCATATACAACATAATCTCATTTATTTTGAGAACATCATCTCACCCCGCATTTCATACATCGCATATAACTAACCCTGACATCTTTTGCAGGAAAAGAGGATTAGCTTCAACAAATTCAGCAGTTACGCAAGTCACATCTACAAATGACTAACGGAAACTCAGTTCCCGAAACCAAACAGCCCTACGATCGAGGTTCCTTCCCATAAGCCCTACTATCCAGGCTTTCATCTCGAAGTAACCCTACTATCCAGGTTTCTTCCCATAAGCCCTACTATCCAGGCTTCCACCTTGAAGTAACCCTACTATCCAGGTTCCTTCTCACAAGCCCTACTATCCAGGCTTTCATATCGAAGTAACCCTACTATCCAGGTTCCTTCTCACAGCCCTACTATCCAGGCTTTCATATCGAAGTGACCCTACGATCCAGGTTCCTTCTCACAGCCCTACTATCCAGGATTTCATATCGAAGCAACCCTACTACCCAAGTTCCTTCTCACAGCCCTACTATCCAGGCTTTCATATCGAAGTAACCCTACTATCCAGGTTCCTTATCACAACCCTACTATCCAGGCTTTCGTGTTGAAGTAACCCTACGACCCAGGTTCCTTCTTACAACCCTACTATCCAGGATTTCATATCGAAGTAACCCCACGACCCAGGTTCCTTCTCATAGCCCTACTATCCAGGCTTTCATATCGAAGTAACCCGACTACCCAGGTTCCTTCTCACAGCCCTACTATCCAGGCTTTAATTTCGAAGTAACCCTACTATCCAGGTTCCTTCTCATAACCTTACCATCCAGGTTTCCAGATAACAGTCCACAATGCTGTAGGACTTGGGCCTGATCAAACACAATTGGCTTCGCATATCCCCAATAAGTCGCGGTGCAGCATATACCCTGACCAGATATGCAGTTCACTTCCGCTTCCTCAAGCCGAAGTTATTTCCCCAGTAGAGTAACGGACAACTGAAGCTCCTAAAATTCTATTTTTCCCAAGACATATACCAATGTTCCTCAGCAGATTCCTCATCAACAAAGGAATATCTCAGGAAATCGACATTCTCTAGATTGTGTCTTTAAGCCCATCTCTGATGATTCTTCTATCATCAACTTCAGAATGGCTTCTATAAGCCCATTCCCGATATCACAAATCAAGTATCACTTCATGCGAGTGCAAATTTCTGGGCACTCTAGTGTTCAATCATCTTCCACCTTCAGATCACGAAAGGCAGACGGGCCAATCTACATCCTCAAGTTTAAGAAGATTGAACAGGGGAAGCTGTTGTACCCTAAAATTTTCCCTCTCATTTTACTCAACACGTACTCCTTGAGATCCTCAATTTGCTCAAAGTTTTCCCGAGTTGACCAGACAAACTCTCTCCTAAGCCATGTTATCTCAAATTAGGGTTTCCATTTTCATCAAGATAGGGGGACTCCAAAGAACTCATATGCTCTCCTTGGTCCTAATATGTTCTCAAGACCCTACATGTCAAGTTTCATACCTTTCACAAGAAGTTTTCTCAGTCAACTGCTCAGATGCTTGAGAATCGACTATATTAGGTCAAAAGTCAATTGTAACCCATGTACAGTCAAACATCAAGATTTTTGGTCAAATTTAACATTTTTAAGTGACTTTCATCATTTGATCAAGGGTTGATCATAATTCCTCAAGGAATTCTCCAAATTCATCAAAACCCAAAAGTTGCTAAATTAGGGTTTCTTAGGGAAAGTCAACCAAAATTTGACCAAGCATAACTTCCACATGCTTTATCAGAACTTTTCCATCCAAAGCTCATTTTGAATAGAATTTTGTTACCTACAATTCATCTTCATCCCAAAATTTCAAAACATGCACTCACAAAAAGATATGAATTTCTACATTATGGGTCCTTTTGAAAAGTCAACAAAAACACCTTTTGGATCAAAGCTTCTTACATAAACATGGAAGACTCAATTAAAATGAGACCAAGAAGGATGCTTAAGGGACATCTTAATCTTTCTAAAAAGTCCAAGAACACTTGTCTAGGGTTAAAATTCGAGGAGATATGCCTTGTCAAAATTGATCTTTTTTGCAAAATTGCCAAAAGTCAAATGTGCTCAAAAATACATTTTTTGCCAAATGGGCCTAACTTTTTATGCTTGCACCTCACTTATAATATGGTTCACGACCCAAATATTCACCCACACATTATTTGCTTCATTTTTCAATTTATTTTGATTTTTTATTAATTAAAAATTGAATTAAATCAAATAATTGGTGAATAATAGAAAAGATATGATTTGATTTGGTTTTTGGACAGGGTGGCAATCAAAATATGTTGAGTTATCAAGGCCAAAATGAATCAAGCATAATTGGTACAAGAAAGGGATGATTTGGCTCAAAATAGCAAGTTTACATGTAGCATGAAAATCAAATCAAATCTCTCATAATTGCAAAGATTCAGTCCAATTTTACAACCCTAATTCATTCCTAGATATATATTGGACAAGAACAAAGCATGAGATGAAGGTTTTGTAGTCGTGAAAAGTATCAAATAAAACATGGATTTCTTGCAAAAAATGGGATTCAATTTTCAGTCTATAGGATGATTCAAGGAAATTTGAAACTAACAATCTCTTCCTTGGTATACATTGAAGCTATTCCAATCATTCCCAAGTCATCAAACCACCAGAATCGCCAGCTATACATCATGGTTTGCATCCTCTGAACTCAAACTTGTTCCTCTAGTTTTACGCATTTTTAATCCAATTTGCTTGCATATACATATTTAGGATCATGCTAGGAAGCTTTTTGATAGCCTGGATTTAAGTTTTGATGCAGGAATAGCTACTTGCCATAGTTAGGGTTCGTGAGCTCCAAATTGGGGAACCCTATCTAGAGGCAAAATTGGGCAAAATTAAGGGCCTCTTCATGTTTAGGGGATGAAGTACATTTGATTCATGCCCTTGAATGGAATTTATGTTGCTTGAATTTCGTTTTAAGATTTTTGCAGGCTTTAGCCAAGCATAAGAAACCGTCACTATAGCCTATAGTGACGAGTTTGTCTGTAGGTAAAAGGTTAATGTCAAAAACAACACTCCTGGGGAAGGAGACAATCACGTGGCAACCATCTATTTGTCCATTTATATTTCGCGCGTGTTTTGATGCCAGACACTTGGTTTTATATATTATATTTTGTTGTGATTATATTAACAAATAGAAACAGTGGTGCAACTGGAAAGGGAGTGTGTTGGTAAGCGAGAGGACCTAGGTTCGATCCCAGGTCCCAGCAAAACTTTATTTTCTTATTTTCCTTTACAGATTATGTACATCACCTGCCCAGACATCCACCATGTACCCCACCATACAGCCAATGGATTATCACCAATCCAGTTCAAACGCTCAGTCCAAGGGGAGTCCATGGTACACCCTCCAGGTGTGACTACACAAGATCAGGTGTGGGAATTGGACTCAGCTTCATGGGCCTAGAGAATTTCAACATGCACCCCTATTCAGCATAACACAGGCCCGATTCTTCTTTTTTTTTTATTCTTTTTATTTTTAATTCTTTTAATTATTTCCTTAATTATTTTAATTTACATCAAAAATCATTTTTTTAAATCAAAAATCATGAAAACACCAAAAATCTTTTTTTTAATAAAAATATTTTTTTATTTCTTAATTAACTAGTTTAATTTAATTTAGGGAAATTTAATTCTTTTTTTCATAAGTTAAAAACAATTAGAATTAGGGTTTTAAATTTTATACATAACCTAATTAATTTTCTTTCTCAAAAATAACCTAAATATTTTCTTAATTAGATTTTTAGGGTTTCTAATTATTCTCGCATTTAATTCGCCCCGCGCATTTTAATTATTTTTCCATTATTGTAACTACTTCGGGTTTGTAATAGTAACTAGGGTTTTAAGCTTCTGCGTTTTTATTTTCAATCGAGATAATTATGTAACTGTCAAAGCCTTGTAATAGCTAGGTTCATTTTTCGCACTTTAAATTCTTGCAAATATTTAACTGTCTAGGTGTATGCTAATAGGATTGTATGGCAAGAATATCTGGAAATTTAAACGGTAGATCACCTAATGTGCAAAAATTAAATAACTGAAACAGTTCATATGCACATATTCACTCCTAGGGTTTACCCCACTTCGGTTGCCTTCGGTAAACAATCATTAAGCATAGGAGATTTTAGCGGTTTCCCTCTAGTCTAAAAGATCAAAATGTTTCATTCGAATATTGCCTCAGAAATTTTGCCTCGGAAACGTTGCCTCGGAAATGCTGCCTCGGAATGATCTTAAGACTCTAGGGTTACTACTGAAGTTTTCTAACTATTTCTTTAGTGATTGTACTTGTCCCTTTCGAATGTCCCTTACAACTCCAACGACGGTGCTACCTACTCCTTAATATTAGGATAGCGCTGTCTAAAGGAAATAAGAACAACCAATCTTTTTTCGAGTAGGTAGAATCTTACGTACTTACTCAATAAATTTTTTTCACACAAACACCTTTCAAAACAAATTTTCAAAACAACTTCGTCACACCCTTGAGGACTGATACAAGGGTTATCACGAAGTAAAACATTTTCAAAATAAGCACGCACAAGCAATTTGAAAAAATGAGCAAGTACCTAAGAGCCCATGGAAAACCATTGATAGAAAGGGTTCTAATACCTTCCCTTTCTATAAAGGTTTTTTCTGTTCTTTTTCCTTTTCCATGATTGGATGAAATAAAAGTCGGTGGGGACTCTTGCGTACCGCGACATTTTGCGAATAAAAAATGCAAAATACAAACCAGTATAACAGTCGGTTCTGCCACCGTATCACACTCAATTGGATATTAGGATGACATATTTGCTACATTTGAACTCTTGCCACGCCCAAAACTTCACCTCCAACCATGTCAAACCCGTAATCAACTTAATACCCATTTTCAACATGCATCCTCCAACTTCAAATGCATTTTTCTACTTTAATATAGAAGCTATAATCACAAAATCTTATACCAAAATGAAGGGAATTTCACAAGCTTTTTAAAAAGTCAAAAATTATCTCAATCTGAATTGTGAGCTAAGAGATATTATCTTTTTAGTGAGGGTTGCTCCAAGAATACGAAAATGGGTTTTAGAGATGGCTTCCTCTTCTTTGCCCCAAGCTTCCACTCTCTCTTGCTTCCGCAAAATCTAATTTAGAATGAAACCCTTATGTGGTCTCTATCAAACAAGGCATTATCTTATGTCATACTTTCTCATATACCCAAATTTTCCCTTTAACTAAGTGGCATTTACAAGTTTGCCATTTAGTTACATTCCAACTAAACCTTTTTTTTATTCTCACTACTCCACTAAATCCTGTCAATAGTTCTTAATATATGTATAAATACATACTATCTATAAATTTAAACAAGACCAATGTGCTCTCTAATTACTATTTAACCAATTTAATTGATAATTACCGGTGTCAGAGAATAAGGGTATTACAAACTATATTCATATCAATTGTTATAATAAGACTTTGAAGTTCCCTAAGTTTGGTGATAATGAAGAATTGATGTTGTTGACCACTAAGCAAGTGAATGAAATTTTAGAAGATGAAACTTTGTTGTTTTCCATGGTTGTGTCATTGCAAGTTGATGGTAAAGATGCAAATATTGAACTACCAGTTGTCTATGAATTTTCAAAGGTATTTCTAGATGACATCAGTAATTTATCTCTTAAACGTGAAGTGGAGTTTCCTATAGATTTGGTGCCAGGTACGATTCTGGTATCAATGGATCCTTATAGGATATCGGCTTTCGAGCTTAGTGAGTTGAAGAAACAACTAGAAGAGATGCTCGAGAAGAAGTTTGTTTGATCGAGTGTTTCGACGTGGGGTGTGCCTATGTTGCTAGTTAAGAAGAAAGATGGAAGTATGAGACTGTGTGTAGATTACAAATAGTTGAATAAGGTGATGGTTAAGAATAAGTATCCACTACCGAGGATCAATAATTTGATGGATCAGTTGGTGGGTGCTTGTGTTTTCAGCAAGATTGACTTGAGGTCGGGTTATCATCATATTCAAATTAAACCATATGATATTCCGAAGACGGATTTCCGAATGAGGTATGGTCATTATGAATACATTATGATTTTGTTTGGTGTATCTAATGCGCCAGGTGTTTTCATGGAGTATATGAATCAGACTTTTCATTCGTATTTGGATAAGTTTATTACGGTGTTCATTGACGATATTCTGATTTATTTTAAATCAAAAGAAGAGCATGCTAAGCATTTGTGAATGGTGTTGCAAGTGTTAAAAGAAAATAAATTATATGAAAATTTGTTGAAGTGTAAATTTTGGCTAAAGGAAGTTAGTTTTCTTGGGCATGTGATTTCTAGTGGAGGGATAGCTATGGATCCTTCTAAAATTGATATAGTGTTGCAATGGAAGACTCTGAAGTCTGCAAATGAGATTTGAAGCTTTCTTGGTTTGGCAGGTTACTATTGAAGGTTCACTGATGGATTTTCTAAGTTAGAATTACCGTTAACTCTATTGACTCGAAAAGGTCAAGTTTGTGTGTGGGATGTTGCGTGCGAAGAAAGCTTTGTAGAATTAAAGAAGAGGTCGACGACCGCTCCAGTATTAATTTTTCCAAATCTGAGTGAGTCTTTTGTGGTGTATTGTGATGCGTCTATGATGGGTCTTGGTGGTGTGCTAATGTAGAATGGACAAGTTGTTTCTTATGCTTTTATACAACTCATAGTTCTTGAAAGGAATTATCCTAAGTATGAATTAAAGTTAACACCAGTGGTGTTTGTATTGAAAATTTAGAGACATTATCTTTTTGGTTCTAAATTCAAAGTGTTTAGTGATCATAAGAGTCTGAAATACTTGTTCGATCAGAAGCAGTTGAATATGAGGCAGAGAAGATGGCTTGAGTTGTTGAAGGATTATGGCTCTTATTTGAATTACCATCTTGGTAAAGCAAATGTAGGTGTTGATGTATTGAGTAGGAAGTTTCTTCATATGTCAATGCTTATGGTTCGAGAGTTAGAGATGATCGAGCATTTCAGATATATGAGCTTAGCGTGTGAAGAGACTCCTAATATTGTAAGTTTGGGAATGTTGAAGCTGACTAGTGGTATTATAGAAGATATCCGTGAAGGTCAGAAGTTTGATTTGAGGTTAGTCGACCAATTGACTTTGATTAACCAAGGTAAAAGAAATAAGTTCAAAATTGACGACAGTAGTGTAATGAGGTTTGGCGATAGAGTTTGTGTTCTAGAGCTTAAGAAGAGTATCCTCGAGGGAGGACATAGAAGTGGGTTAAGATTCATCTCGGTGCTACTAAGATATATCAAGACTTGAAGAAGTTATTTTGGTGGCCTGGTATGAAGAAGGAGATCACCAATTTTGTTTATGCTTGTTTGACTTATCAGAAGTCGAAGATTGAACATCAGAAGCCTATGGATCTTATGCAACCTTTGAGTATTCCAGAGTGGAAATGGGATAGTGTTTCCATGGATTTGTGTCAGGTTTTCCGAAGACTGCTAAAAGCAATGATTTGATTTGGGTGATTGTGGATATGTTGACTAAGTTGGCTCATTTCTTACCGATGAAGATTAATCATCCTATGGAGAAGCTAGATGAGATGTATATTGATGAGATTATGAAGCTACATGGAATGCCTTCGAGTATCGTGTCAGATAGAGATCTGAGGTTTACACCAAAATTTTGGACATGTTTGCAGAATTCCTTTGGTACTAAGCTAAAGTTTAGTTCCATATATCATCCGTAGACGGACGATTAAACAGAGAAGACTATTCAGTCTTTGGAAGATTTGCTAAGGGCTTGTGTGCTTGAAAAAGAGAAATCTTGGGATAGTCACTTGCCATTGATTGAGTTTACTTATAATAATAGTTTCCATTCTAGTATTGGGATGACACCGTATGAAGTGTTGTACGGTAGGAGGTGTAGAACTCCATTGTGTTGGTATGAGTCGAGTGAGAGTGATATACTCGAACTTGAGGTTGTACAAGAGACAATTGAAAAGATAAAGATGATCCAAGAGAACATGAAGGCTTCTCAGATTCGTCAAAAGAGTTATCATGATAAGTGGAGGAAATATCTCGAATTTCAAAAATATGATAATATGTTCTTGAGAGTTATTCCGGTAACCGGTGTTGGTAGAGCTTTGAAGTCAAGAAAACTTACGCCGTGTTTTGTTAGTTCGTATCAGATATCAGAGAAGATAGGTGATTTGGCTTATCAATTTACTTTGCCATTGTCACTTGCGATCAGCATGACGTGTTTCATGTGTCTCAGTGTAGAAAGTATATTTCGGATCCTTCGCACGTGATTCAAATGAATGATGTAAAGGTGAGAGATAATCTGACTGTTGAAGCATTACCATTGTGAATAGAAGGTCGGGAAGTGGAGAAATTATGGGGTAAAGATGTTGCCTTAGTGAAGGTATGGTGGGGTGGACCAACTGGTGAAAGTTAGACTTGGGAACGCGAGGATCAGATACAAGAGTCTTATTCGATGTTATTTTCTTCAGGTAATTTTTTAGGGAAAAAATTCTTTTATATGGGGGAGAGTTGTAACGCCTCGAATTCTAGATTAATTATTTATTTAATTAATTTAGCATGAATATATAAGTCATTGTGAAGTATTTGATATATATATATATATATATATATATATATATATATATATATATATATATATATATATATATATATATATGATGTTTTGGTGTTTTTATGTGAGTTCTTGTGATGATTTATGATGATGAGATATATGATGGTTAATACGATATTTGATGTTTTGATGATTATGATGATTATGTGATGTTCAGGTGTGTTTATAGGAATTATTGGGAATTAAGAGGAATTATGAGTATTTTAGAATAATTGGAATAATTATTTAAAATTATTTTAATTAGTTAAATAGAATAATATTGTTAGGTAGATGCCATGAGGGAAACGTAGTAATAAGGTGAAGTAAGTGAGGGTAAGATGGGAAGACAAATTAAGGGTCCAAGGGTTAAGTGAGACAAAATATATTTGGGATTTTAGAAGGACAAATTATGTATGATAGTTTTGGTAGAAAAAGGCAGAGGTAAAACTAGAGTACAAAGAGGCAAGAAGGAGCATAGGACTTTCGGTAGAGCACAAAGAGAATTTGATTGCTAACAATAATCTTAAGGTAAGAGGTGTTTATCTTGATTATTATAATTGATTAAAGGTTTAGATAGTTGTAGATGTGTTGGGTTTTTTTTGGATTAAATAACATGATGAATTTGATAAGATTGGTGATGATTTGGTGTTGTAATGATGAGGAATGATGTATATGATGTTCTCTATGTTGCACTATTGTGATGTTGTGAAACTATGATGATTTATATGAGTTTTAGGCTTGTATTAGTGCGAAATTGCAAATGAATTTAGGATTGAACTGGTGCAGAATCACAGAAGAATGGTTGCAGTCTGCTACGCGTCGTCGTGCGATGAGGAGTGTCGTCAGACAATGATGTTTTTGCTCGGTCGTCACCAGGAGAAATTGGAAGCGATGGAGAGAATAAAAAGAGGAAGTTGCTGGAGTGCATCTCTAGCACCATCTTCGGGTGAAGCAAACGCGAAGGCTCTTCGCCAGGTGATGAAGTGGTGTCGCTGGGCGATGGTGTCCAGAATGGAAGGGTTGTGCAGGATTTTTTTCAGAATCCCATAACTTGAGTTTTAGAACTCGGTTTGAGGTTTCGTTCGAAGTGTTGGATAGTTAACACAATGAAATTTAGTTAGATGGAGTAAAATGAGAAATAAGAAGTATATTTCCAATACCTAAGTTAGGATAATATTAGGATTCCACGTGTTGGATTATAATGAGGACTTATTTATGAGGATATTATGATGATGATTTGTTTTCATGATGATGCTTTATTTATTATGATGATATGATGATGTTTTGTAGATTATGATGATATGATGATGTTATGATGAATTCATGAATGATAATGCATTTTGACTAGCCATGGTCCGTATTTATTATGTTGGTGCGTATCATGCATTCATGACATAGTTTAGGACTTCGGTCCAGTGATGTTGTTTGGACTTCGGTCCAGTAAGATGATAGGATAATAGTTCAGTGAAGGCACTAATCCCATAGTGTTGATTGAGTGCAAAATTGTGAAGTGCTCTGGTTCCAAGCGGGAATCGATCATATTGGTGTGGATTTTTGGAGATAATGATGACAGAGTCATCAGAGAAGTTTTGGTACCACGTGCACGAGTCTATGATGTTGCATTTCATTATAAGTGACATTGAATAATGATGTGATTAAATTATGCTCATTGACAAATGGTGTTTTAATGATACAATGTTATGTATTGATGATGTTGTGAAGGTATGAGTTTAACATGAGGTTCTGATGATGTGTGATGCCTTGCATATGTGCACGTCTACTATATTTATTCCTTATATCTTTTATAATGATTATGATTTACTCACTCTTTCTTCTTGAAAATGTTGCCTCTATCCATGAGTAACTTGCAGGTGATCAAGATTAGCCTGACGAAGCATTAGAGGATAGCTCGGAGTGTGTTTATTTGCTTTTCATTGAGTAGAGTGGGTCTTGCTATATGTAACATCAGGGAAGGGATCATTTGAATTATGAACTATGTTCTTTGTTTTATTTCTAAGATGTCAGGTTACCATTCATGGTACCTGAGTTATTTTGAAATTCTATTTATGAACCATGAAGTATGATGAGATTTTATGAAGTATTTATAATAAGATGTTTTGAACTATGAATTATGCTACGAGAAGTATGAATATTTCTATTGATTATTATCCATGAAGGATTTTGTCCTAAATAGTTTTGAAATCCGTGTTACAGAGCAGGACTATGTTTGGTATGACGTTTACATAAAGATGTGATGTCGTTTTGTTGTTTTAATTTGTTTTATTTTCGTAAAAATACATGCGAAATATATGTGGGTTTAAAAGGGTGTTATATTGGATAATGTTTGATATGTTGGAAGAGGTATCAACTTGAAGTTACATTTTGGATCATCGCAACCAATTAACAAATTAAGTTGTAGGAGAGAAAATTAAAGATATAGTTGCTAAAAATATAGGGGGTGTATTAGAATAGGAGCGAGAGAAGTGGAATCAGGAGGAGAAGGAGAATTAGTTGTAGGAGGAGCGGGAGGAGCGAAAAGAAAATATTGCAGGAGGAGTGGAAGAGGATGTTAGAGGAGGTGTTTGAGGAACGAGAGACATTGGTTGAGGTTGACCAAGAGAAGTGTTTCTGTGATATGATTAAGGTAAAAGTATAATTTAAAATATTTGTGTTATATGATGTTACAGAATCATCTTGATGAAGATATGCAAAAGGTTTTGAGCAGGTAAGTGGCATTATTTGTAATACTCAAATTTTACCATTAAATTTGAATAGTTTTTTATCGTACCTGATCAGAAGAGATAGTTAAGGCCTGCGAGATTCAAGTTCAGTAGTGGTTGAATGTAAAGTGGGGAGGTGGGGTACCTGCAAGATACTCTGATGCCAAAGTGAGGTTTAGAGTGAGAGCAAGTAAAGTCAGTGAGGTAGAATGAATGAATACCTGACTCTCTCAAGTTGAGAGGGTATTTATAACCTCTAGCATTGGGCCATGATCCCCATATAAGGCTAATAAAGCAGACCCAAAATGTAGACTGTTAGGATCTATGTGAGTAGTGGAGACCAGCATGTGGTCTCCCTTCTGAGTGGACTGCTCTGAATTACTAGGAGGACGTGGTTGCAGTATTTTTGGGGTCAAGATGACTCTGGGATATTCGAAGACATGGGCGTCTTCCCTACGAGGTGGGTTCCCGTCAAGACCTCTTGGGAGCCGTTAACACTCCTCGACAACCCTATGGTGAGGAAGGCCCAAATGGCATGTCCTCGGTGCAAGGGTAGAGTTATTACCCGACATTGTCAAGGGTAACCTCATTCTTACAGGCCTTCACCTGTAGTATGGTTAGATTGTGCCTTGTATGTTGTTTGGGCCAAGCGCATGCCTAGTTCAGAAAAAGATCCCCTCAAGTCGTTTCTCCTAAGGGGAGGATCTATTACTTAAGACCAACTCATTGGCCTGCTGAGGATAGCTTCGTCGGGGATCTTTATTCCTTCAAGAGATGAAGTCGTCCATGTAAGGTAGTTGTTCAGATAGAAGTTGGAACATGTTGGCAGGGACAACCGACATATTCCTCGACTCATGAGGAGCCAAACCTTTGTATGAAAATTACTAAGTGGACCCCACACGTAGTTTCTAAGGTAGAATGATGACCTAAGGAGTAGGGGCCAATATGGCTTTGGACGCGTAGGCAGCGGAGAATTGAATAGTTAACACATTACTCGATGTGATGCTTCGTCTTCCGCGCAACTTTTATAAATAGCTCCCAAGGGCTCATTTGCAACTTTTCCAAGTTCTTTTTTTTATTTTTATCCACATTGTCTTCAGTCTTCCTCTCTATCGTGAGCACCACCGCACTTTCCGCCTCTGCACCCATATCAACGTCAACCAAGTAAGTGCTTTTCTGCGATTGTTCGTTTTTGTATTTTATGGAAATTTCCTAATGGGTTTCCTCGTAGGATTCATCGATTTCCTAATGAATTCTAACTTAGGGGGGAATTTTCCTCGGGATATTTATACCTCTCCTTGTGAAACTCACGAATTTGCTTGTAAAAATCGTCTGATCCCCACAAAACTCATGAAATCGCTCGGGGGATTCTTCCCCTCCTCGCGACACTCTTGGGTTTTCTTGGAAAATTCATCCATCCCTCGTCATCTTCACGAGGTTGCTCGAGAGATTCATATTCTCCTCATGACATTCATGAGTTTGTTTTCTTTTTGCTGAACGAGGGTTCGTCGACATGGTTTGGTTGTAGCAACCCCCTTTCACTTATGTTGCAGTGGAAGGATGGATTTGACTTTGCTGTCGAATTCACTAGTTTCCTCTACTTTACAGGTGAAATGGTTGAACTAGTTGAGGCATCCGAGCATGTCGAGATAGAGGAAACAAGTGAAGTCGAAGATAGTCTCCATTTGGTAGACACTGTCACCGATTCGTCATTGTCCTGGGTCGAGACAGAGCCTCGACGAATAGCCTCGGTCTTTAGCAATACTCAGAGGGAGGCGTACACGGATGTCGAATATGGTGGCGACCAGGAAGGATTTAGATGAAATTTCATGATCTTTCGCCCGACCCCTACAACCAGAATATGCTTGACTTTCCAGGAAGATCTCTTCCCTATATATGAGATTTTTTTCATAGATTTAGGGCTTCTTTTTCCCTTTAGTGACTTTCAAATGAGCGTCTTTAATCATCTGTCCTTGGCGCCCTCCCAAATATACGAGATTTCGAGATCACTTGTCGATATCTAAAGATTGAGGCGATGATTCCTTTGTTCTTTAAAGTTTTTCACCTTCAACGGCAGTCTAAGGGAGGTAAGCATAATTAGGTTTCTTTCAAGCAGTCCAAGAGACTATTAAGGATGTATATAGGCTATATCCATGACTTCAAGGACAAATGGTATGTCGTGTAAATCTCATCCCAAAAGGCAGTTGATGCGGTGTTCGACCCAGTTTCTATCGTCGACGAGGACATGGATGTTTATTACGTTAAAGATAGAAATAAAGAGATCGTGAGGCTCTTAAAGTTTCCTATCCATTAGTGTCGGGCTTATTACGACCACGGGCATGGCTACTATCGTACTTCTACTGGAAGCATGAGTGCCGAGGATGAGGGGTCCTTCAGTATTCTCAATAAATTTGCTGATGGTTTCTTACCATCCAGGTGGGTGATGAGGGAGGGAGACGACATCCTTGGTGAAGATGGTAAACCTACGTTCAAGGGCCGCCCGATCAACACCAAAGTGCTTGTTGAATGTCGTACCTACAGGGATGTCGCGACTCTTCTAGGTCTCTGTCCGCGTGACTCTACTTCCTTTTGTTTTTAATTTATTCCGGTCATGTCCTTCTAGCGGTACTAACTCGATCATGTTGTTTTTGTTTTTACAGGTAAGGTGGTCGAGCATCGTGGGCGTTTGCTGAAGTTGACCCAGGATAAAAGGAACAGTAAGAGGATAGTGAAGCCTAACCAGCCTATTTGCCTTGGCTGTATTCTCGAGCAGGTCAAGG
Organism: Vicia faba; assembly: GCA_948472305.1. NCBI lineage: Eukaryota > Viridiplantae > Streptophyta > Magnoliopsida > Fabales > Fabaceae > Vicia > Vicia faba. Next base: position 394,920,363 of record OX451736.1, read on the forward strand.
ATGGGTACAGTGCTTCATCAGGATCTCGCGATGTCGTTCAGCCTGCGGTCGTGTTTGGGAAGAAGAGGGGTCTCCCTGAAAGTGAGCATGTGGATTTGAATGAAGACGAACCAGGTGTTCGGCCCTTTAACCTTCCTCCATTCTTTGTTGAGAAGGATTTTTTTTGATGGATTTCCCCTGGCCGTGTCTAATGATGAGTCTGCCATCATCAGGCGGCTCGATGAGGAAGGTAGAAGAAAACATATGGCAGGGAGCATGGTTGGTCTGATGAAGGTCACGGAGATGGTTGTGGTCCTCGCATGTGAGGGGGCCAGTTCTTCTGCCATGGTGAGAAAGTTGGAGTCGGAGAAAGTGGCTCTCTTGGAAAACGCACAAAAGTTGAAGACCTCTCTCGAGTGAGGCGAGTAAAAGTTCTGGGCGCAGGCTGACGAGCTAGAAAAACAAAAGGAGAAAGTGGCCAAATATTCTAAGGAGAGGGACTCATTGCTGCTCGAGAATAAAAATTTGGAGAAGGAGGTAGCTGATTTGAAGGTTGTCATTCTTCCAGCAGAAGATGAGCCCGAGGGAATCGCCATCTTGAACACTCGTGTAGAACTGGTTGCTCGAATCCAGATTCATTAGTCGAGCTACATGGATGCATTGTTCGACGACTATGAGATTGTGATGGCTCAGTTGGCCTTGCTGAATCCGGGGCTCAATACTAAAGGAGTTGGAGTTTTGTCCCAGGTGGTTGATGGTAGAGTAATCCCTCCTCCTGAATATTCTGAGCCAGTGACCGAAGAGGTTACTCCGATGAGTGATTGATGTTTTCTTGACAACTTGGTTGTTTTGTTTGGGCCCGCGTGCACGTAATTTTCTAATTTTTGCACTGGGGGCCCACGGGCCTGTATATTTGTAAAATTTCTACAAGGGGTTTTTCCCGACCTATCTTTTGTTTGGGCCTGTGTGCCTATGATTTTGTAATATCTAGACTACACTGACCTTTGTGGTCAGCTTTTTTGAATGCCTTTATTTTTCTTGCTTATTGCATATGAGATGCTTACTTGTCGTTTGTGCTTGACATGCTTCTTTCGGTATGGAAATATAACAAATGGAAATTTATGCTCGACCTTAGTTGTGGTCGACACAGGTTGGGATGTGTCAAGGAAGCGGAGAAGGAGTCCATATGGACGAGGTCAAGATTGTAGTCAGGGTCTTGAGTTCGTGGTATGAACTGCCCATCGTGAGCTGGGTGTTCTGCCTATTGGGTACTACAACGGTGGAGCTCGGTCGAGGTGTCCCCGTCGGGCTAAGGTTTCACTTGACCAATGAGCAAAAACCTGCCTTTCATTATTGGTTAGAGGCTATGTTTATACCTAAACATACTTTCATGGTCGAGCGAGCCCTATCGTTTGTCGGAGAGGGTGCGTCGACTGTTGGGCCCCGACGTTTATCAGGGACCTAGTTGTAATATTGTTTCAGCTTTGTAGCATTCTGTAATACGGTGGGAGAACTGACTTTTAGGTTGTATTTTATCGCAAATGTTGCGGATAGCAAGAGTCGCCACCAACTTTTCTTTTATCCAATAAAGGAAAGGGTGAAAAGAGCAGGAAAGACCTTTTGAGAGTTTTTCTGAGTAAGGGGGGTAAGTTATGAAAAGGGAAGGTATTAGCACCCTTTTCATCCTTAGTTAACTACGGGCTCTTAATCACTAGCTCACTTTGAAAATGATTTGTGTTTGTGTGTTTTGAAAAATATTTTTGAAAAGATGCCTAAGCGCGACAAACATTATAACGATTCTCGTATCGTTGAGAACGCGTACAAAGTGTTTGTCTTTGAAAATATTTTAGAAAAGAGTGTATGTGTGATAAATGGTTTTTTCATTTGTGAGGAAGCGACTACGAGCTATCTACCTACTCAAAAGGTTTTTGTTCTTTTCCTCCTTTCCTTTAGATGGTGTTATCCTACCATTAGTTAGTAGGAAGCCCTATCATTGAATGTTTCGAGGGACAGGCGCAGGTCATCGTACAATCACGAAGGAAACTCGTAGGACACTTTAGAAATTATCCTAAGGGACTAAGATCATTTACCGAGGCAGCATTGAAGGGTCATGGAGGGACTAAAATCTTTTACCCAAAGAATCTTTGCTAAAGGATTCCACGTTCGAGGGACATGACTGTTTAAATCTGGGGCAACAAGTGAGGGTCTCCCTAGAGGTGCGCGTGTGTGAAGTGTTTTGATTTTAAGTTATTTGTCTTAAGATTATGTTATCTAATGTTTGTTTTATGTCTTTCCATGCACGCCTAGTTAATCTAGCAGTAAAATATATACAAGTGCGAAAAAAATACGAGAAATAATCTACGTTATTACATCGCTTTGGGGTGGGGAGTACAAACCATCAATTGGGGAGTAAAGCAATAAACCATAATTATCTATTATAAACTTTCAAGTTGTTACAATATTGGAAAATAATACGAAAAAGTAAATGAGCGCGCGGAGATTGAAAAGGGAAAGATGTAAAAATCCTAAAAAATTCTAAGTGCTTAAAAGAATATTTTTGATGTTTTTTTGTTTAGAAAAATATTTGAAGTGTAAAATAAAAAATAAAACCTAATTCTAATTAATTTATTAGTTAATTAATAAATATAACCAAAATATGATTTTAAATTAATTAATTTTAATTATCAAAAATTAAATTCATTAATCAAGAAAACTAAATCTAATTTTTTTAATGAGTTTTATGATTTTTATTAATTAAATAAAAAATGATTAACAAGAAATAATTAATTAAAATTAAAAAAAAAAAGAAATTAAATGGGCCTGATGTGCAAAAGGAATTTTGGGGGTGTGAGAAGCAGAAATCCTTAGGCCCAAATTAGAGAGCCCATGTTGTTGCGTTGGAACCAGTGAAGGTTGCTTTGTGGGGTGTGCGTTTGATGCGTTGGATATGGACTTTGATTAGATCTGATGGTCAAGGCTGGAGATGCATGGTGCTTGTGTTGGGCTTATTCGTATGGGATCTGAAAATATAAAATGTTAGAAAATAAAATACCAGGGGCAAGGATCGAACCCCTGCCTTGGTACACCAATGCCTTTGCACGCTTCCTTCTACCATTGGGACGACTGTCTCATTAGGTAGTACAAACACAAATAATTAATTATATAATAAAAACAAATTAAATTTTTAATTTTTGAAACACACTTAAAAACAGGTGGGCCCCTGTTGTTTGGATCAACCATTCAGAATATCTTGTTTTTCCACGCTAGCCCCGTCGGTCGTAAGCAAAACTCGGGGACGCCGGAGTCAACCTCCGGTTGTCTTCTTCGGCCGTCCCAAAACGCCAAACTTGTAAAAATGTCAATTCTGAAAAGCCAAAAGTACCATATTCTATTAAATCAGGTACTGCGAATCCATTAATGGAACTATTTTAGCCTGAAAAGCAATGTAAACAGAATTATAACGCAAATGCAAATAACACGGTTAAAAATGGCAGATGGCCTTGTTCACGTCTAGGCTAGCATGTAAAGCCTCAACCCAATCCTAATCCACATCCTGAGAACATCTAAACACAAACCATTAGTAAACAATGTATAGATTTAAGATTTTGAATGCAAGAAGTCTACCGATCGGAGAATGATGGCTAGGCTCCTTTCAGGGCACGATTGGGAATGATATTAGCCTAGATTTGTCCCTGAGAAGGTAAGGAAGGTGAATATATTCCTGAAAGTTGTCGAGAGTTATTGGAGAATGGGTTTTTGGGTTGCCCTAGCTCTAATTTGTTTTGAGATTTTTTGGTTCTGTTTAGGCCGCTTGATCATGGTCTTTGCATCTGCTTGGCTTGCCTTTATATAGAGGAATGAATTGTCTCAACAAATATGGCAAGAGATCAAGCAATCAAACCATGGTTTAAACAAGAATCAAACATATTTAAAACCTTCCAAGTTTTATATTTTCTTGCCTTCTTTAAGCTTGCACGATATTGGCATGTTTTTACAGGCTAGCATGAGCTGTATTGGGCTTTAAGAAAGTCCATCAAGTGCTTGGCCCAAAGGTTTTCTATTTTCTTTATTTATTTTGAATTTATTTGAATAAAAAGTAAATATAAATAAATAAAATAATAATAAAACACAAGGCTAGATAAGAGTGAGCTTAAGGGTATCTCATAAGGTCATGGACATGTTTGAAACCCAAAAAGTTAGGCCATAAGTCCAAAATTTCAAGTTTGCACATTTTGCATTTCATGCATTTCTTCAAAACTTCCCAACTTGTGCAATTCATAACTTGCTCAATTTTCATATTTTGAAGGTGGTCTTTGACTTTTTGAAAATATCAATATTTCCTCTACAATTTATCTTTTTATTTTTTTTTCATTTTGAGACTTTATCTTGATGTAAGTTGCCTTGACAAAAAGTGTCTTTTTGTTGACTTTTGAAAATGACTTGTAATGTATTAGCTCATATCTTTCAAATGAAGTATTTTTTTGGACTTGAGCATAAATATAATGTTGTAGGAAATTGAATTTCCTTCAAAATGGGATTGGTTGATGAAAAGATGATGAAGCATGTGAAAGTTATGCTTGGTCAATGTTCAATTGACTTCTCATAAGGAAACCCTAATTTGACAATTCTTGACTTTTGATGGATTGAGGGATTTCCTTGGGGAATCATGATAAACCCTTGATCAAATTATGAATATCACTTAAAAATGTTGATGTTGACCAAAAATCTTGAAGTTTGACTGTATGTTGACCCTAGTTGACTTTTTACCCAATACAGTTGATCTGGGCCATTTACTAAGCAAACTTGTGATGTAGGACTTGAAACTCGACTTGAGCACTATTGAGGACCTATGATGAACCATGGAAACCACTTGAGAACCTTGAAACCCAGTCTTCCTTGAGAAACTCAAAACCCTAGTTGTAGACCCTTGGCTTAGGAGGAGCATCTTGACAGGTCAACCCTTGAGTAGCTTGAATATTTGAGACCCTTGAAATAATGCCTTGAAGAAAAATGGGGAGGAAAATTTTGGGGTACAACAATTTCCCCTGTTCAATCCTCTTAAATCTGAAGAGTTAGATGGGCATACTCGCCATTCGTGACTTGAAGGTAGAAGATGATTTAACACTTTAAGTGCCCATAAATTTGCACTCGTTGATGCATGAAGTGACGTTGTCGGTTGATTATGCTGGGAATGGGCTTATAGATGCCATTCAGAGAGATAACAGAGAGTCATCAGAGATGGGCTTATAGATGCCATCCAAAGTAACTGTTTACTCCAACTGGAAGAAGTATCTGAATAAATCTAAACTCGATTTAATCTGAGCCAGAAGAGGTATATGTTTGTCTTCAACTAGAAGAAGTATCAGAATAAATCTACACTCGATTTAATCTGATCCAGAAGATACCTACTAGAAGAAGTATAAGAATAAATCTACGCTCGATTTAAACTGAGCCAAAAAATATTTTATGCTCGACTTTAACTGGAAGAAGTATCAGAATAAACCTATGGTCGATTTAAACTGAACCAGAAAATGTCTACGACCCTCTTCGACTTGAAGAAGTATCTGGAAAAATCTACGCTCGATTTAAACTGAGCCAGAATATATTTTATGCTTGACTTTAACTGGAAGAAGTATCAGAATAAATCTATGGTCGATTTAAACTGAGCCAGAAAATGTTTATTCTTTACTATAAATGGAAGAAGTATTAGAATAGATCTACACTCGATCTAATCTGAGCCAGAAGATATCCATGCTCGTCTTTATCTGGAATAAGTATCAGAATAAATCTATGTTCGATTTAATCTGAGCCAGAAAATGTTTATCTTTGAGAATGACTTTAACTGGAAGAAGAATTAGAATAAATTTATGGTCGATTTAAACTGAAGCATAAAATGTCTACGACCGTCTTCAACTGGAAGAAGTATCATAATAAATCTACACTCGATCTAATATGAGCCAGAAGATATCCACACTCATCTTTATCTGAAAGAAGTATCATAATAAATCTATGCTTGATTTAATTTGAGCTAGAAAGTGTTTATGCTTGGCTTTAACTAGAAGAAGTAGTAGAATAAATCTATGCTTGATTTTATCTGAGCCATAAAATGTCTATGATCATCTTCGAATGGAAGAAGTATCAGAATAAATCTATACTTGATTTAATCTGAGCCAGAAGATATTTACGACCGTCTTCAACTGGAAGAAGTATCAGAATAAATCTGCACTTGATCTATGAGCCAGAAGATGTTGTCTTCGGGAATGACCTTCTGAGGAAATTGCTTAAGTAGCCATTTGTCAGATGTAGCCTTTGAGAGTATTGTCTGGTCATACAAGTAGTTGGTGATGTTTGTCTGTTGATTGATCTTTCCTGAAAAGGTAAACAATTAGCTGTGTGCAATGTCATGATGTATGAAATGAATTGTGTAATGATTTTCTCAAAATAAATGAGACTGTGCTATATGTGTTTCATATGCACGTGCTATGATGTTTGTAAATGGTGTACAGACTCCTGGTGGAATGTTGCCATTGGGGACTCCCACTCTCTTGTTTGAGGAAACTCCACCGGGGAACATTGATTTCTTCTTGGCGAGAAGAGTTCAAGAACATTGGTTTTTCATCACTCTATTGGGGATTATAATTCTTGTATACCCTGACTGGGGATAAAAGAGATGGATAACCTTTCGAGGTGCTGTTTGACCAAGTTTCTGATACGAATTCGTCTGGAGAGAATAAGGTTGAATGATATTTGATCCAGTTTCCGATTCAGTAGCAACTCTCTGGGGATAGCCACACGGATGGGAATCTTTTTGGTGATTTATGGTAGAAACAGACTCAAGATTAGGAGATTGAACTCCGCAGGGAAAATAAACCCTGTTGGGGAAATAAACCATATTGATGGAGAAATACTCTGCTGAGAAAATACCTTGGTTGAGGAAATAAGCTCTGCTGGAGAGAAGAAACCTACAGGGGGCTTTACAGTTTCGGAAGAACAATCTCAGTTGGGGAAGATAATTTCCATAGACTATAATGATTGGGACCCCGTAGGTGGGCGATATTGCTGGGAGAAAGATCATATTCTTTTATCCGCTGGGGGGATTTGCTGGTGAGTATGGTAAGACTTATTTGTGGGGATAATCCCATGGAAGTGGCTCCGTGGAGATTTGTGGATAGCTTAAACGTTACCCCAACTCCTAGAGTCTTGAGTAAATGCTTATTCTTATTTTTATGCATATATTTGTTAACAATTAATTGTATTCATATGCATATGATAATTCAATTTTAGTCATTGGACGCTTTTTGCAAACAAAACAGAAAAAGTAAAAACAAAAAGTTTGAATTGTGAATATTTGTATTTTATATTGATAGTTTGCCCAAAATACAGGCGATTTTATACAAAGAGACAGAAATCCAAATAAGAGGAAATCATCGTGAAATGAAAAGAGTACAAAGTGTAAGCAAGATAATAGCTATGTGGAAATAATCTCGTCGGGTTCCAACTTTGCTATTGCCCCTATGTCTTCAAACATCTCATCCCTTGCTGTCGGGAGAAGTTGATTGAATTCATATGTACCATTTGAACTTTGACTTTGGTAATAAAGCTTGATGTAAGTGATCCAATGGGGACATAGTCGTACGATTTAATCCCTAACTTTTTCCTGGACTGCCCTTTCGGGTTTTCAGTCCACCGGTATACCTTTTTTTTCCCTAAGCCGCCTTTTCAAGTTTTCAACTTGCCGATTGTACAATCTTTTCATATATATCCCTAATTTTTGCCCAAACCCTTTTGGTTCATCGGGATGCCCTTAATTTTTCCTAGGCCAGTCAACCTAGCGGGTCATTTTTATGCATAGAATCTTTTGACTATGTCCGCATTCATAGGGTGCAGGAAATCTTCACCGTCGATGGTGGTCAATATCATAGCACCGCCAGAAAATATTTTCTTAATCACAAATGACCCTTCGTAAGTGGGAGTCCATTTGCCCCTGGGATCACCTTGTCGTAGAATGATGCACTTTATTACCAAGTCACCAACCTGATATATCTGATTCTTGATTTTCTTGTTGAATGCCTTGATCATATGCTTCTGATACATCTGACCGTGACAGACAACCGCAAGCCTTTTCTCGTCAATCACGTTCAACTGGTCTAGCCAAGTCTGAATCCACTCGTCTTCGTCTAAGTCTGCTTCTTTCATAATTCTCAGAGAGGGAATCCGAACCTCGACAGGTAGGACGGCTTCCATACCATAGATCAGAGAGAATGGGGTTGCCTTAGTTTATGTTATAGCCAAAGTGCGGTATCCATAGAGAGAAAACGGTAACATCTCATGCCAGTCTTTGTAGGTCACAACCATCTTATGTATAATCTTTTGTATGTTCTTATTGGTGGCATCCATTGCGCCATTCATCTTTGTTCGATACGGAGAAGAGTTATGATGTTTGATCTTGAACTACGTGCAGAGTTCAGTGATCATGGTGTTGTTGAGATTAGTATTGTTGTCTGTGATAATCCTCTCGGGGATGCCATACTGACAGATCATGTTATGCTTTATGAAACGGGCGACTACATTCTTGGTAATGGAGGCAAATGAAGTTGCTTCAACCCATTTTGTAAAGTAATCAATGGAGGCGAGGATGAAGCGATGTTCGTTAGAGGAAATAGGCTTGATTTCTCCAATCATATCAATCCCCCACATTTCGAATGGCCATGGAGAAATCATAACATTCAGAGGAACCGAAGGTACATGGACTTTATCAGCGTAAATTGGGCGCTTATGACAAGTTCTCGAGTGGTGGTGACAGTCAGTTTCCATAGTCGACCAATAGTAACCTGCCCTTAGAATCTTTTTAGCCATAGTATGCCCACTGGAGTGAGTACCAAAGACACCTTCATGCATATCTTGCATAATTTCTTCTGCTTCCTTCTTGTCCATACAACGAAGCAGAGTTGAATCATGATTACACTTGTATAGAATTCCATTTCTCAGGAAGAACTTAGCCGAGAATCTATGTAGGAATTTCTTGTCATTAATCGATGCCCCTTATGGGTATTCTTGAGCCTCAAGGTACCTCTTTACTTCATGAAACCAAGGTTTTTCCTCTACTCTATCAGTGTCAATTTCATAGCAGTGTGTCGGTTCTTCGAATCTTTCGATGGTAATCCTGGTAGCTTCATTGTCCCATCTGACCTTGAACATGGATAACATGGTAGCTAATACATCCGCCAGCTGATTCTCTTCTCTTGGTATATGCTCAAAAGTAATCTCTTTGAAATACAAAATCAAGGTTAGCACATGTTCCCGGTAAGGGATAAGATTCAGATGCTTCTTATCCCATTATCCCTTACCCTAACCAATCATCACAGTTGAGTATAATATACATTTAAGAACTTGATTCTCAGGTCAATAGCAACTTTAAGACCCATGATGCACGCTTCATATTCATCCATATTATTGGTGCAGTCAAAGAAAAGTCTGGTAGTGAAGGGCGTGTGACAACCCTGAGGATAGATAATTACGGCACCGATTCCATTACCAAGTGTGTTGTACGCTTCATCAAAAACCATACTCCATCAGGATCCTGGCTTAGGTCCTTAATGCAGTCCAGGTTCTTCATAATCTGTTGCTAGCATAATGTTTTCGTCCGGGAATTCAAAATTCATTGACTGCTAGTGATCAACAGCTTGATGCGCCAAATGATCTTCCAGTACACTTCCTTTGATTGATTTTTGAGTAGTGTACTGAATGTCATATTCTGTTAAGACCGTTTGCCATCAGGCTATTATTTCAGAGAGAGCTGGCTTCTCGAATATGTACTTGATGGGGTCCATTTTAGAAATCAACTAGGTAGTATGGGTTAACATATACTGTCTTAGTCGGCGAGAAGCCCAAGCCAAAGCGCAACAAGTTTTCTCGAGCTGTGAATATCTTGTTTCACATTCGGTAAACTTTTTGTTAAGGTAGTATATTGCATGCTCTTTTTGAACAGACTCATCATTTTTCCCCAATACACACCCCATTGGGTTCTCTAGCACTGTTAGGTACATGATTAAAGGTCTTCCTTCAAATGGTGGCATCAGAATCAGAGGTTCTTATAGGTACTCTTTAATTTTATCGAAGGATATTTGATAGTCTTCGTTCCATTTTACTACTTGATCTTTCTTCAGCAGCTTGATGTTAGAACATAGTTTGATTCTAGAACCCTTGTAAGAGTTTTAATGATAACAAACACAAAGAACAATTATGCTCCCTAAATTTATATTTTGTTTTGCAAAGAAGTTCTGATGGAAGAAGATCAGAAGATGAGTTAAAAAGTTGGTTCAACTCTAATTCTAAACATCTCTTAAAGAAGTTCTAATGCTGCAAACAGGACTCCGTGTTTCTGATCTAAAGCTCTGGAAAGAAGTAACGGAAACTTTCATCTTCTGAAGCAAGCATGTTCTGAAGCGTTACAAATCATTTATTACCATTTCAAAAGTAACGGCTGGAAGGGAACAAGGATCTCTATTTTTGGAAAGCTCTTTAATTATCATTGATCAACATTCCAAAAGCTCCTACATGCTTCGCCTATTTAAACAATGTTTGAAGGATAAATCGTTCACGATTTTTCACGCACATTAACGAAACTATCTTCATCATCCTCAAACGTTCAAAAGAAAAGTTGTGTAAAACATCACTTGTGATACTATTTTATTAGAAAACATTTTTGTACACGTTTATTCAATATTGTTTAGTGAAATTCCTTGAGAAAACCAGCTTGTGGTTTAAACTCAAGAAGACTTTGACGGTTGTAATCCTAGATTTGTAATCAAGTTTGATTAGTGTATTAAGACCTTGTTGAGAGAGGCGAAATCACCTTGGCGGGTGGACTGGAGTAGTTTGAGTTCAAATGAACCAGGATAACCAACATGTTCTTCTCTTTAAGCTTAAAAATTCTCAATTCAAACCCCCCTTTCTTGTGTTTTTCCATTCTTCAATTGGTATCAGGGTGCCTGGTTCTGAGTACAAGCACTTAACCGTGTCAAAAAAAAAGAGCTAAGAAAAACACTATGGTGGGACCAAGTCAGAACATCAGCAATGACTACCATGATGAGAAAGACAGAATCAGCGGTAAACCTCCAATCTTTGATGGTTAGAACTTCAATTACTGGAAAGATAGAATCAAAAGTTTCTTTCTGGCTCATGACGTTGATCACTGGGATATGGTGACTGATGGGTACATACATCCCGTTGATGAAAGAGGTCAGGAGATTGATAGAAAAAGAACGTTAGATCATCAAAAGCGAGATTTCAGAAATCATGACAAGGCCATAACTATTCTCTTGAGTGCTATCTCATACACAGAGTATGAGAAGATCACAAACAGAGAGTCAGTAAAACACATGTTTCATTCCTTGAGAATGACGCATGAAGGAAACATGCAAGTCAAAGAAACCAAAGCTCTTTCGCTAATTCAAAATTTTGAAGCCTTCAAAATGGAAGAAGATGAAACCATTGAAACAATGTTCTCAAGATTTCAAATTCTGGTTGCTGTGCTAAAAGTTCTGGATAAAGGGTACTCAATTGTTGATCATGTAAAGAAGATCATCAGAAGTTTACCAAAGAAATGGAGACCCATGTTCACAACTCTTAAACTAGCCAAAGATCTGAACAAAATCTCTCTCGAAGAACTTGTCAGCTCCCTCAGAAGTCATGAGATAGAGTAAGAAGAAGATGAGCCCCAGAAGAAAGGTAAGTCTTTAGCCCTTAAATCTAACAAAAAATATGAATCTAAAGTTTTGCAAGCAAAAGAAGAAAACTCTGGTGGATCCTCATCAGAATAAGACGAATTGTATCTTCTCTCCAGAAGAGTCAATCAGTTGTGGAGGCACAGAAAAAGGAAATTCAGAAATTCCAAAAGAATAACGAATCATTCTGAACCATCATCTGGATATAGAAATTCTGAACCATCTTCTGGATACAGAAAGTCAAGTAACAGAGACATTGTCTGCTACGAATGCAATGAACAAGGAAATTACAAAAGCGGTTGTCCAAAGCTTCAAAAGGAGAAACCTAAAAAGAAGTTCTTTAAGGAGAAGAAGAAAAGTCTCGTGGCAACATGAGATGACTCAGACTCTTCTAAAGTAGACACATTATCAGAAGATGAAAGAGCCAACATAGCCCGTATGGCTAACGTGTCAGATGATACTGAATCATCTAGATTAGAAACAGAATTAGAGGCAGAAGAGGTGTTTTCTAACTTTTATAGATCTCAATTAGAAGAGAGTCTGTCAGAAATTCTAGAAAGATATCAAAAACTTCGAGTCATAAACAAGAACCTGGAGAAGGATCTAGTTTCTGACTCTGAAGAAACTAAGAAACTGAGATCAGAAAACTCTAAGCTGAAAGAAACAATTTCAAAACTTGAAAATAAATTAAAAAATGCTCAGAATGAAACTGTCTCATATGTTCCTAGTAACTCTAATAAGATCATAAAGGAATATGATCACAGCGTTCAGAAATTTCTTGCTAAAAACATAGATAGAAGCAAGATGGCTTCAATGATCTATGGAGTTAGCATAAATGGCAGAAAAGGAATAGGATACAAAGGTAAAGTATATCAACCTAAGAAAGTTAAGGATTTGGTAATTAAATGCACTCCTCTGAATTATCACTTTACCTATGGGCACACACATGACTTAAAGTATACTAGTAATGCTTTTTCTGCTAAACCAAAATTCAAATAGAATTTTGGTAACTCTAATAAACAAGGACCCAAAAAGATATGGGCACCTAAGGATAAAATTGTGTATGTTGCAAATATCTTTAACAGCAAGACTGAAATACCAATCTTGGTACCTGGACTCTAGATGATCTCGACACATGACGGGAAGAAAGCATATGTTCAAAAGGGGAAGATCATTGGCTCTGGAACTATTGGTAACTGTACTCTTACCTCTATAACTAATGTTCTGTTAGTAGATAGATTAATGCATAACTTGTTATCCATAAGTAAATTAAGTGATAATGGTTATGATATAATCTTCAACCAAAAGTCCTCTAAAGAAGTTAGTCAAAAAGATGGATCTATCCTCTTTAATGGAAAGAGAAAGAACAACATTTACAAAATAGAACTTTCCGAACTGAAACGTCAGAATGTAAAATGCCTATTTTCTGTTAACGATGAACAATGGGTCTCACACAGAATATTGGGGCATGTTAGTATGAGAAGAATATCTCAAATTAACAAACTCAATCTGGTCAGAGGACTTCCTAACCTGAAGTTCAGCTCAGATGCTCTGTGTGAAGCATGTTAAAAAGGCAAGTTTGCAAAACCATCTTTTAAAACCAAAAATGTTATTTCTACCTCTAGACCATTAGAACTTCTACATATAGATCTATTTGGACCAGTGAAAAATGCATCCGTTAGTGGTAAGAAGTATGGATTAGTGATCGTAGATGACTATAGCAGATGGACATGGGTAAATTTCTTAAGACACAAGGACGAGTCGCACTCTGTGTTCTTTGCCTTCTGTAACCAAGTCCAAAACGAAAAAGATCTTAGAATTGTTAAAGTCAGAAGTGATCATGGTGGAGAATTTGAAAACAAAAAATTTGAACTATTTTTTAATGAGAATAGAATCTCTCATGATTTCTCTTGTCCTAGAACTCCCCAACAAAACGGAGTTGTAGAACGAAAGAACAGACATTTACAAGAAATGGCCAGAACCATGATCAACGAGACTAACATTGCTAAGAACTTCTAGGAAGAAGAAATTAACACAACATGTTACTTTCAGAATAGAATCTCCATAAGACCTATTCTGGATAAGACACCATATGAACTATGAAAGAACAAAAATCCCAAAATCTCGTATTTCCATCCATTTGGATGTACTTGTTTTATTCTGAACACTAAAGAACATCTGAACAAGTTTGACTCTAAAGCACAAAAGTTTATTATGTTAGGCTACTCTAAACGCTCAAGAGGATATAGAGTATACAACATAGAAACACGGATTATAGAAGAGTCAATCAGTGTCAGATTTGATGATAAGCTTAGCTCTCAAAAGTCAAAGCAAGATAAACCTTTTACAGATATAGAAGTCCAATTTACAGGTACTGAAGACACTGCATCAGAAGTTTCTCACAAAGAATCATAGTCAACTCCAGAAGAAGATGTCACAAACATTACAGCAACACCTGAAGAGCCCCTCCATAAAAGACAATCCAGAAGCATCTTAGCTCATCCGGAAGATAAAATTCTGGGAAAGAAAGAAGACCCAATCAGAACAAGATCCATATTCAGAAACTCTGAAGAATCTCTCATGGGATTAGTGTCTCTGATTGAGCTAACTTCCATTGACGAAGCTCTTCTGGACAATGACAGGATACTTGCAATGCAGGAAGAATTAAACCGATTCACCAGAAACAATGTGTGGGATCTGGTTCCTAAACCAAAAGGGTTCAACATCATTGGAACCAAATGAGTATTGAGAAACTAAATGAATGAACAAGGAGAAGTCATCAGAAACAAAGCACGATTGGTGGAACAAAGTTATAGTCAGCAAGAGGGGATAGATTATACAGAAACCTTTGCTCCAGTCACTAGGTTAGAATCTATTTGACTTTTAATTTCTTTTGCTGTAAATATTGGCATCACTCTCTATCAGATGGATGTCAAAAGTGAATTCTTAAATGGTTACATTGATGAAGAAGTTTATGTGCACCAACCCCCTGGTTTTAAAAATTCAAAACATCCAGAATATGTCTTTAAACTAAAGAAATCACTATATGGTCTGAAAGAAGTTCCCCGGGCTTGGTATGAAAGACTAAGTAGCTTTATGTTAGAAAATGATTTTACCAGAGGGAAAGTGGACATAACTTTATTCTATAAGCCATTTAAAAATGACATTCTAGTTTGTCAAATTTATGTAGATGATATTATTTTTGGATCTACTAAAGCCTCTCCAGGAAGAGAATTTTCTAAGTCTATGCAGGAAGAGTTTGAAATGAGCTTGATGGGAGAACTCAAGTTCTTTCTAGGTATCCAGATCAATCAAACTCTAGAAGGAACATTCATACATCAAAGCAAGTACGCCAGAGAACTTCTGAAGAAATTTGACCTATCAGAATGTAAGCCAGCCAAAACTCCAATGCATCCTACATGCACTCTGGAAAAGAAAGAGGTAAGTAAGAAGGTAGAATAGAAGATCTACAGAGGTATGATTGGTTCTCTCTTATATCTTACAACTTCAATACGGGATATTTTGTATAATGTATGTCTGTGTGCTAGATATCAATAAGATCCTAGAGAATCTCACTTAACAGCTGTTAAGAGAATTTTCAAGTATCTGAAAGGTACTACTAATCTTGGTCTATTTTATAGAAAAACCAAAGAATACAAATTAGTAGGTGTAGCGGTAGAAATGTTTAAGACTAAGCCATTGGATTGACTAGACTTATACATATCAAAATAAAAATCGCCACCATGCTTTACTGTTTCCAAAGGAATGGGAAAAGAGCGAGTGACCTAAAAAAGATGGGGAAAGATTTAAAGTAAGGGGGTTGGTTATGCAAAGGGAAGATATTAGCACCCTAAATATCTATGGTACTCCGCAGGAACCTCTTTGTAAAATTTGTATATTTTGGCTATAAAATGTTGTATGTAAAAGAGATGGTGGAGGTGAGAAAAGAAATATATATATTTTTTATGACTTTGGCACCCGTCGTGGTTGTGAACCTTTAGTGCCTACGTACCACCTTCCGTGCAATAGGGGATCAGGGTAGACGTAGTTCACCTTTAAATTTTTTTAAGATAAGACATCATCGTCATTGTCCGTGTGGAAAACATACTTACTACCCACAATCATGAGAAAGGAGAATTTCCATCATCTCAAAGTGGAGGATATGGCTTGGATTTGAAAATTAACAATGCCTCACTCAACACCAAAGTGGAAAATATCTCTCTTCACTACATATTGTAGAAGTATAATTATTTTCATCACTACAAGGATTGACAAGAGTCCAATCTTTTGAGAAAAGATTTAAAGTAAAAGCCAAAGTGGCAAAATGGCTTGAAATGAGATTTATTGACTTTTAGTCTTCTCACAAAAAATGTCAAGGTATTATTAAGTTGATTGAAGTTTATTTATGAAAATGTTTTGAAAATGCATGGACATAAGTCCAAGTTTATTATGAAAGTGGTTCAAGTTTAAAAAAACAAGAAGAGTTTTCAAAAGGAGGGAGAAGATTTTTGAAATTAAAGAATATGGGAGGAGAAGAAGAGACTATCCTAAAGCATAAGGTAAAAACTAAGGAGAATAATCATCTAACAAACAAGAAGCCAATACTTGACATTATGAGTCAAGATAGAGTTCTCATTATTTGGATTAAAACCAAGCAAGCAAAGATACTATACCTCTTGAGAGAATCAAACTTTAAGTGTATTAAGTCTTCACAAAAATTGGGCAGAGTAACGGTTGTATACAGGTGAATTCCAGATTACAAACAAAGTATGTAATCACAATAACCCGCACACAAAACAAACAAACAACAGAATGTCTTGAGGTAAACCTCAAGAACTCTAGACAAAATATTAATTAAGGTCACAAGGTCTCAAACATAGGCCAACGTTTCTAATCTTAAGTCCAAGAAGTCCAATACTCCATAATGCCAAGGATAGTAACCAAATAGTCCAAGTATCATTAAAGTTTTTTATGGTTCATGTTGATTATTAAGTATCTTAAAAAGAAAAGAAAAGCTCAAGTGAGCAAAATAAAAATGACAAGAATATAAAGGGGCTCAAGTGAGCAAAGATGAAAAATAACATGAAATGTAATTGTCAAAGTAAATGGTGCATAAAGTAAAGAGCATAAAATAAAGCATAAAGTAAAAACATAAAATAATATTAATCGTCTATAATTAGTGGTTAGTTGGATGACCATCTTGAAACTTGCATTTGGAACTCATTAGAGAATTGGTAGAACCAAAGCCTCCACACAACAAGTTGCATTTGCTTTTTGTCAAGTATATCATCCATTTTGGAATCCTCAAAAGTAAAATTTAATGACCAACGATGTTTAAGTGATTCGCGTTGACCAAAGTGATGTAGATCCATTAAAGGATTGGTGGAACCAAAGCCTCCACACAATGAATCTCAAGATTATTGGATCAAAGAGATCAAATTAACATACTTGGGCTTGCAAACATAGGTTTGGGCCATGATCATTTATTCAAATTAGGACAAAATTTAGCGCTATGTTAAGCAATCGTAAGTGGACTTATGTAGAAGTTGCACCTATTTTGAGGCCGGTCAATAGCAATATATGCACCATTTGTTTTGAGACATGATATAGAGATCATGCTCCAATAACACTTAGTGAAATAAGAAAGGGATAAGATGAAGAGGGGTGGGAAAGAATATACAAACTATTTTTGAATTAAAATTTAATCAAACTATTATAAAAATCATTCATCCATTTTTATGGAGTTAGACTCAACATCATGGATCCAATGATGTTAATAAAGTTCATGATAAAAAATTTAACCCAAGATCAGCCAGAAAATAATACAAAATAATATTACATTTAATATATGCATTAAAAGGGTTTTAAAATGTTTTAAAATAGAAATAAGAGAGAAAAATATCAACTATGTTCAAATTAATCAAGAAAAATTAAGTAAGACCATAGAAAACCCAGAAATGAAGTCGAATCTTTTTATAAAATTTTTGGTAATTTTTTAAAGTCAGAAACTATTTTTAAAATTAAAAGAGATGAGTAAAATAAACCAAAAATGATAAAAAATAACAAAGTCAGAAATAAAAAATAATCGTCTGATCCATTTGGACTTAAAATGAATTTTCTAATGTTTTTTGAAATTTAAAACAATTTAAATATAAAAATCAGAAAATAAAATAAAGTCAAAAAAATGTGGACCAATGGATGAGAGTCAAAACGCGTTTGTAAGCTAATCCAATGGATCAGACGCGCTATGCATATCATGATCATTAGTGAATAACACACATGATCATTAATTAAATCAAATATTCAAAAACTCCAAATGGAGCTGTTTCATTGGTTGGAGGATGACACGTTGGTCATCTTCAACCTCCAGTCAGTCTCAAATCGAGGTTGCTCAAATTGTAAAATTAGAGCACGAGATCGGTACCATTCGCTTCGTCTCATCATGACGAAGACAACCACACCTTCACAAAAAATTTATATAAATTGTCGCTCAAGCAATTTGAAAGGAAAGTTTTGAAAAGGAATTTGAAAATTCATGGCCAAAACGTGTTTCCAGTTAAAAGAAAGTGTTGCGACTAGAACCAGAGCAATGAGAGCTTCACAATTATATCAAAGTTTGGAAGAATTGATGGAGAAATCTACCTATTGAAGTTCAGTTACAGTGCTCTTTAAATGGACTTGGTCAGATCAATTCATAAGGTCTAACACTGTCAGATACATAATCAATGGTCTTTCTTCAACAGAAGGGAGCAAGATAGGAGGTTCAAGAAGATATTCTTTAATACTTTCAAATGCCCTTTGGCAGTCATCTGTCCACACACAACCTTGTTCTTTCTTTAACAACTTAAATATCGGTTCGCACATTGCAGTCATGTGGGAAATGAATCTGGAAATATAATTCAAACGCCCGAGGAACCCTCTGACTTGATTTTCAGTTATCGGTGCTGACATTTCTGGAATTGCTTTGACTTTATCAGGGTCAACTTCAATCCCTCTATGGCTAACAATGAAACCCAACAATTTCCCTGACCGAAAACTGAAGGTACATTTATTTGGATTCAAGCAGAGACGATACTTCCTCAAACGCTGAAACAACTTCAACAAATCTTCTACATGCCCTTCTTCAGTATGGGATTTAGAAATCATATCATCAACATATACCTCAATTTCCTTGTGCATCAGATCATGGAATATGGTTGTCATAGCCCTCTGGTACATTGCACCAGCGTTCTTCAACCCGAAGGACATCACTTTGTAACAGAATGTTCCCCAGGGTGTGATAAACGTTGTTTTTTCCATGACCTCAGGAGTCATCCTTATTTGATTATACACAGAAAATCCATCCATGAACGAGAAAATTTGAATTTTGATGTGCTATCCACTAACATATCAATGTGTGGCAATGGAAAATCATCTTTTGTACTAGCTTTATTTAGATATTTTGGACCATCTTTCTTCGGTACTGGGAAAATATTGGCAATCCACTAAGGGTACACTGATGTCACAAGAAAACCAGCATTAATCTTCTTTAGAAATTCTTTTTTTATCTTCACTGTCATATCTGGGTGAGTTCTTCGTAACTTCTGTTTGATTGGTGAGCACTCTGGCAAGCAAAAATATCCATATACTCTTTCAACATCTCAATCAACATGCTCTTCACATCAGGATGCAGTAATGCTCCAATCTTGACTTCCTTCGGATCTTCTTCTGAACCCAAGTTGATTACTTCCAATGGCTCTTTATATGGCTGAATGGCATTCTCCTCACGCTCAAGAAATCGTGATACCTCTTCTGGAATCTCATCATAGTCTTCTTCTTCGGCCCCATACACAGGATATTCAAAGTTGGGAGAGGGTGCAGGGTCATTGTGTTCAACGGGTTTTTTAACTAATCTGGCATATGATTTAAGATTACTTTTAGAAACTGATACATATAACAAGTGATCATGCAGATTGAATTTCAGTTATTATTTATTTTGAAAGGTTTTTTATGATTACCATTTTCCAAAAAAAACTAAAAAATAAAAACACAAATCAATACTTTCACCTTGGGCAGAGTGAAAGTTTTTATTATTCATTTTAAAAATCAAAGCAAGCAGATAAGCCCATACAATATCAATACTTTCACCTTGGGCAGAGTGAATGTTTTTTTTTCAAAAATATTAACAAAAAAAAATCACTTTGAAACATGTATGCAAGAGGGAACATCAATGGTGATCCAGTTCTGAACCCTAACTGTATGCGTCAAATAATTTGGCATTTCTGGCTCTGCTTCATCTTCCATAATGGCACTAATCTCGGAAACAGTTGGATGAAGATAACCCCCTCTACGAAAGATGTCTTGATACTTGCCTAAAATAGACTTTCGCTTCATGCTCTTACCTTTATCATTCTTCACAGATAACCCGAAGCCAACTCTATTCTTGTTTACAGGTGGATCAAAAATATGTCCCCATACTTCACTATGGACATTACGCACAATATGCTGAGCATCCTTAAACGAAGCCATATAATTCTCATTTCCTCTTATATTATCAATGGATAAAGCTTGGAACTGGGTTCCAACAGCAGCTTCATCCGCCTCCACAATGCTGAAAGAGGACAAATGAGATATCAATAATGCATGTTCTCCATTTATAATTATCACTTTTCCTTCACGCACAAACTTCAACTTCTGGTGTAAAGTCGAAGTGACAGCCCCTGCCTTATGTATCCATAGTTGTCCCAATAAATAGCTGTAAACGGGTATAATATCCATGACCTGGAAAGTAATCTGAAACAAATGTGGGCCTATATGAATAGGAAAGTCCACTTCACCAATAATAGATTTCCTTGATCCATCAAACGCTTTCACAATAATTCCACTTGGGCACATGGGCGTTCCTTGATATTTCAACTTCTTAAGTGTGCTCCTTGGTATAACGTTCAATGTGGATCCATTATCAATCAGCACATTGGATAATGAATCATTCTTGCAATTCAGAGAGATGTGGAGGGTCAGATTATGATTCCATCCTTTATCGGGCAGTTCATCATCTCAGAAACTCAAGTTATTACATGATGTAATGTTTCCTTCCACACTGTTGAATTGGTCTACAGGCATATCATTTCCATGAAAGCTTGGTCCAATATCCTCATCAAAGATTCTCTATGAGCAAAGGAGTTCATCAATAAAGCCAAGATAGATATTTTTGAAGGAGTCTGCAGTAGCTGATCTACAATTTTGTAGTCGCTCATCTTGATTAGCTTCAAAATATCATCCAATTCCTTTTCTAGCGTAGCTCCACTAGATTCACCCACTGCCTTCTTGGGTTCAACATTTTAAACAATTTTCTTTCCATTACTAACATCTCCACGAACAACTGGTGCAAATATATGACCATTGCGGGTCACTCTGCTAGTCTCAGCAATATTTCCAACATTAGGCATTGGACGGATGGGAACTTCCACACCATCCTCTAAAATTGTAGCATTATATTTGTAGGGTACAACCTTGTCTGACTTGTAGGGGACAGGACCCGACGAGCTAATCACCAATGGAGTAATAGCTGACTTGCTATGATATTCAACTTCAAAAGGGGTGGGTGCTACAAAACAAGGCACAATAACATTTACTCCCTTTTCAACATATTCAGTCATTATAGAGTCATCTCTGGAAAACATATCTTCATCCGAGGAGAAGAACTCATCTACAGAGGCATACTCATCATCTGACTCTTCTTCAGCCAAACAAACCTCAATTCCATTAACCTCATGGCAATCATCCCTTTGGTCTGTAACCTTGATAGTTCCATTATCCAATAACAAATAAATACCTTTCCTTACAATTCAACATCCTCGGGAGTACCGACATCAAAATTCGGCAAGATACATACTAATGTTCTACCTGGCCAGCCATGTGGTAGAAAGTAGCATGCAATTGTACAAGATCCTCATTCATATGTTCCACATCATAGATTCGGAACTCTCCAGGATATCCAGAAACCATGTTTACTTCCTCTTCATACTCTTCCCTAGGCCTGATTATGTGGATGAGGCCCTCATCCATCATCTCCTGCAATCAGCCTTTATCTTGTCACAACCCTGTATATCCGTACTACAAATAGCACAACCGGCATGGTCATGCGTATAATAGCTAAATTCATAGTTCTGCATGCATTTTTACCAAATCTCCTCTAACCAATTTAATATGAAAAATCTGGGAGTCGCCTGGACAACTGGCCACCATGTTCACAACATTTGTTCCTCCATGCTTTGACAAAAGATTATCTTTCACATTAGGGCCAACATCTTTGAAGGATAAGATACTAGACCTCACCAATTTTTGTACTTAAGTTTTCAAAGGATAGAAGTTCTCAACATTGTGCCGTGGTGCTCCCTGATGAAAAGCACATGTTTGGTCTGCCTTGTAATACCAAGGCAATGGTGATGGTATAAAGGGAGGTGGTCTGGTCTGAACCAACTTCTTTTGAATTAACTCCAAGAGTAATTTTGTATAGCTCATAGGGATAGGGTCATAAATCTCCCTTCTCTGATTATACCCTTGATTCCCCTGATGGGATGGTCTCTGATAAGAAATGGTGGTTGGATCTACACCAATAACTGGAGTCACTGAGGCAACCTGTTGGGGACGCTGATAATTTATTCTAGGAGGATTAACCCTCCTCTCTTGCATAACAACATTTTTATCTCCTTCCTTCTTTTTGGCAAACCCATATGATGGCTTCTTCGTACTTCCGGAACTTTCACTTTTTGTTAAACGGCCCTCTCTTACAGCCTCTTCCAAACGGATACCCATGCCTACTATTTCAGTAAAGTCACTTGGCGCACTCGCTACCATCCTCTCATAGTAGAAAGCACCCAGAGTCTTCAGGAAAATCGTAGTCATCTCTTTTTCTTCCATGGGAGGAATCACTTGGGTGGCTACCTCACGCCATCTCTGTGCATATTCTTTGAATGATTCCCTAACCTTCTGGACCATGGCCCTGAGTTGATCTCGGTCAGGCGCCATGTCCACGTTGTATTTGTATTTTCTGATAAATGCTTCTCCCAATTCGTTGAAAGTATGGATATTGACATTGTCCAAACTCATATACCACTTCCACGCAGCACCATTCAAACTATCCTGAAAAAAGTGAATCAACAGACATTGATCATCAGTGTGGGTAGACATTATTCTTATATACATCACAAGATGAGCACGAGGACAAGTGTTGCCCTTGTACTTCTCGAATTCTGGGACTTTAAACTTTGCAGGTATCTTGACATTCGAGACCAATCATAAATCATTCACATTCTACCCGAACAATTCCTTTCCCCTGAGGGCCTTCATCTCCCTCCGCATCTTGTCAAACTGATCTTGAAAATCATCCATTCTATCATAGAGACCCAAGCCTTCACTTGGTGGAGGAAAAGGACGATACATATCATCATTAGAAAATGGGACCATATTCACCGAAGGAGGTGCAGTAGGAGTAACATGCACCATAGGAGGTGTAGGAGTAACAGTAGTCTGAACAACCGGAGTAACTTGAGGACCAAGATTGAAACATTCAGGCACAAAGTTCTCTAGCATTCCCCATGGACAACCTTGAGGCATGCAATTCTGAATAAAAGTTGGAATGGCAGACACGGGAATAGTCGGAGCTTCAGTAGTAACCTTTGTCTGTTGAGGTTGAACACTCGGTGGATGATTCTAAGCATCCACCAGAGATTCCATCAGAGCAGTGAGATTGGCCATGCCCGCCTTCAGAGCAGAAACTTCCTCGCGTAGATCACGATTCTCTTGTTCTAAGTTATCCATCCTCCTTCTGAAATTAGCTTGAGTATTGTAGTGGTGAGACAACTTGGTGAACGAAGTAAAGAAGCTTGGTAAGACACCTGGATATGCATAATAAATTCAAGAAATATGTGTAATATGATGCATGATATGCAATGCACATGATTTATTTTATTAATATTTCAAGGGACTTAAAGATTTATAGACACATTGCAAATATCAAAGTAATAACACATTTGAAATACTAAATTTTTTTATTATAATAACTTCAAAATGGATTACAAGTTTTAATAATCCCAAGTACAACATGAAAATAAAGTCTAAAACCCTAATAAGTAAATCTGATGGAGATCACTCTATACACTGGAGCTTCTCTGTAAACCTGGAAATCTGAGCTTTCAACCTTTGGTTTTCTTCCGCATATCTGGTGGCGACCTCCTTCCAATCACCTGAATCATGAAGTGAGCAACTAGCATTTGACTGAGGCTTAGAAGAAAATAAATCCCCTTGCCTCTCCATGGTCTCTACAGCCCGACTCTCAAGAATCTCAATCAAGTCGTATTTCTCTTTCAAGTCTTCTCTATAGGAAATCTATAAAGTTTGGCACTTATTCTTCCAAGCTTCCTTTTCCTGCTGCATCTTGACTAAATCAAGATGTAGCTCTTCAACATCATCGAATAAGGGAGGTGTGGTCTTCACAAACAAGTCAGGCATATGTGCTTCCCGGGAATATGACATCTTCCATTGAATAACTCTCATTTGGACCCACTGAAGATAAGGCTCCAAAGAAACAACCCCATAGGTCCCAGGTCTTTCCTGCTCTTCCTACGAATGTGACGCCAGGCCTTCGCAATCTTCTCCCTAGCTTCCTTATGGTCTTCTCCCTCCTTCAGTAAGAAACTACTCAAATGAATACTATTTGTTTATCCCTCATCGGATAACCAAGTTGTCATCGTGAAAGAACATGGTTGTAGTTAATTCCTCCCTTTGTACCAAGAAGAGGTACATTGGGGAAACTACCATAATTGTCTATAATCTGTACATCATGGTAAGCCCGATGATACCAATCAATATTTGAGTGAGTAAGTGCTATAATCTTAGGAGCCCAACGGGGTTCCTTCCTGACATCCCAGAAAGCATTAGACTGAGGCATATGAGAAATAAACCACCAGTACAACAGAGGCGTGCAACAGATAATCATCCCCCATGATAAGAATTCGGAAGATGAATAGAGTAATAAGCATCACCCAACAATGTAGGAACTGGGTTCCCAATCATGAAGGTCCTGATAACATTAAGGTCAACAAATTTGTCCACATTAGGAAATAAGTACAACCCGTAAGAAAGTAGAGCAAAGATGGCCTCAAAAGCGATTGTACTCTTCATCCTGGAAAGGTAACGAGCTTTCTCCAATAAGAACTAAGCTGGTAATCCTCTAATCCCTCCTTTAATAGTCATATGGGCTTCAACCTCAGACTTCCCTAGATGGATCAAAGCAGCAATCTCATGTGGTTTTGGGTCACCCTCCATATCAGTAAAAGGAACGTGATCGGTAATCGGTAAATCCAACAGATAAGAATACTCCTCTAGTGTAGGCAACAACTGATAATCAAGGAAAGTAAAGCAATGATACATCAGATCATAGAAATGGACCAAGGTCGAGAGAATACCCTCATTCATCCTTAGTTTCATGAGAGGAATGATGGATCCATACTTTTCTGAAAATCTGCAGAATACTCAATCTCGGGAATTAGACTGATCATTTCATCTATCTTGGGATCTTTGAAACTGTATTTTCTGGTCTTTCTTTTTCCAGAATCCATAGTCAAAGAGCACCTGAGATATTCTCAAATGGTCAACTTTTAAGTCCCTTGAAATAAAATTTCTTCAAAAGATGCTTATGAGTGCATGGATGCATGATGCAACAATCACACACAAGATCACAAACATAGGGTTCATAAGTTCAACATCACGAGCATGAGGTAGAAGGTACTACCCATAAGGTATTGGTATAAAATTTATCACCTGTCGAACAAGGTTATAGAGGTTCCCATAGTCTACATCCTTCCTTTGGATATTACCAACTTCTCGATTAACTCGGTAATTAGTAATATTCTCAAGAAAAACTCGTCTGAGTGTAGTATCGTGTGATAACTATTTTCGGATTACTACATCATAGCTTCCGCACTACATCTAAAATGCCAAGATGGGTTAGGTATTCTACGGTCCTCAGCTTCAGCAGGCTCTCAGGTCGAAAGCAGCACGTCTTCTCGATTACTCGGTAAACGACACTACAATCAAATGGGCCTCCACTGAGTGGGGGATCTCATGCCTCCTATTTTGGGATTACTCCCTCAAAGTTAACATGACTATATTGTCCATCCTATCTTAAAGTTTACCCAAGTCTGGGTATAGGACTTATAAGTAATCACCAAACCCCCGAAAACCAGGAAAATCCAGACAAACATATATACAACATATAACACATAAATAACAATAGCATATATACAGATATAAACAAATATAGGCTCAACCCACCTAGGGATAGACCAGCAAGAGGTCAATCTTGCCCCAGTGAAGTCGCCATTTTTTCTGTAGTGGTAGAAATGTTTAAGACTAAGCCATTGGATTGACTAGACTTATACATATCAAAATAAAAATTGCCACCGCGCTTTATGTTTCCAAAGGAATGGGAAAAGAGCGAGTAACCCAAAAAAGAGGGGGAAAGATTCAAGGTAAGGGGGTTGGTTATGCAAAGGGAAGATATTAGCACCCTAAACATCTACGGTACTCTGCAGGAACCTCTTTGTAAAATCTGTATATTTTGGCTATAAAATGTTGTATGTAAAATAGATGGTGGAGGTGAGAAAAGAAATATATTTTTTTATGATTTTTGCACTCGTCGCGGTTGCGAACCTTTAGTGCCGATGTACCACCTTTCGTGCAATAGGGGATCAGGGTACATGTAGTTCACCTTTAAAAAAAATTTAAAACACAAGTGTGTTGGTTAATTTTATGAGTTAAGACATCATCTTCATTGTCCGTGTGGAAAACATACTTACTACCCACAATCATGAGAAAGGAGAATTTACATCATCTCAAAGTGGAGGATATGGCTTGGATTTTAAAACAACAATGCCTCACTCAACACCCAAGTGGAAAATATATCTCTTCACTACATATTGTAGAATTATAGTTGTTTGCATCACTACAAGGATTGACAAGAGTCCAATCTTTTGAGAAATGTTTTAAAGTAAAAGCCAAAGTGGCAAAATGGTTTGGAATGAGATTGATTGACTTTTAGTCTTCTCACAAAAAATGTCAAGGTATTATTAAGTTGATTGAAGTTTATTTATGAAAATATTTTGAAAATGCATGGACATAAGTCCAAGTTTATTATGAAACTAGTGCAAGTTTAAAAAAACAAGAGTTTTCAAAAGGAGGAAGAAGATTTTTGAAATTAAAGAAGATGGGAGGAGAAGAAGAGACTATCCTAAAGTATAAGGTAAAAGCTAAGGAGAAGAATCATCTAACCAACGAGAAGTCAATACTTGACATTATGAGTCAAGATAGAGTTCCCATTCTTTGGATTGAAACCAAGCAAGCAAATATTCTAGACCTCTTGAGAGAACCAAACTTCAAGTGTATTAAGTCTTCACAAAAATTGGGCAGAGTAACAGCTGTATACGGGTGAATTTTAGATTACAATCAAAGTATGTAATCACATTAACCTACACACAAAATAAACAAACAACCCAATGTCTTGAGGTAAACCTCAAGAACTCCAGACAAAATATCAATTAAGGTCACAAGGTCTCCAACATAGGCCAAGGTTTCTAATCCTAAATCCAAGAAGTCCAATACTCCATAATGCCAAGAATAGTAACCAAATAGTCCAAGTATCATTAAAGTTTTTTATGGTTCATGTTAATTATTAAGTATCTTAAAAAGAAGAAAAAAAAGCTCAAGTGAGCAAAATAAAAATGACAAGAATATAAAGAGGCTCAAGTGATCAAAGATGAAAAAGAGAATGAAATTTAAATGTCAAAGTAAACGGTGCATAAAGTAAAGAGCATAAAATAAAGCATAAAGTAAAAGTATAAAATAAAATTAATTGTCAATAATTAGTGGTTAGTTGGATGACCATCTTGAAACTTGCATTTGGAACTCATTAGAAGATTGGTAGAACTAAATCCTCCACACAACAAGTTGCATTTGCTTTTTGTCAAGTATATCATCCATTTTGGAATCCTCAAAAGTAAAATTTAATGATCAACGATGTTTAAGTGATCCACATTAACCAAAAGTGATGTAGATCCATTAGAGGATTGATAGAACCAAAGCCTCCACACAATGAATCTCAAGGTTATTGGATCAAAGAGATGAAATTAACATACTTGGGCTTGCAAACATAGGTTTGGCCCACGAATGATCATTTATTCGAATCAGGACAAAATTTAGTGCTATGTTAGGCAATTGTAAGTGGACTTATGTAGAAGTTGCACCTATTTTGAGGCCGGTCAATAGCAATATATGCACCATTTGTTTTGAGACATGATATAGAGATCATGCTCCAATAGCACTTAGTGCAATAAGAAAGGGATAAGATGAAGAGGGGTGGGAAAGAATATACAAACCATTTTTGAATTAAAATTTAATCAAACTATTATTAAAATCATTCATCTATATTTATGGAGTTAGACTCAACACCATGGATCCAATGATGCTAATAAAGTTCATGATAAAAAATTCAACCCAAGATCAGCCAGAAAATAATATTACATTTAATATATGCCTTAAAAGGGTTTTAAAATGTTTTAAAATAGAAATAAGAGAAAAAATATCAACTATGATCAAATTAATCAAGAAAGATTAAGTAAGAACATAAAAAAAATCAGAAATGAACTCAAATCTTTTTATAAAATTTTTGGTAATTTTTTAAAATCAGAAACTATTTTTAAAATTAAAAGAAATGAGTAAAATAAACCAAAAATAATTTTAAAAAAACAAAGTCAGAAATAAAAAACAAATGAGGTCACCAATATTTTTCACGATATCATTGGATCATTCCACATTATTTTTAGAATTTAAAAATGCATAAAAGTATTTTTAAACATCTAAAACAATTCAAATAAAGTGAAAATTTATATAAAAAAATACCAAAACACAAAATAAAATTGTAAAAAAATAAAAATAAGAAAGAGAAAAATAAAAAATATTTTTCCTAATTTTTTCAGATTTTTTGGACTTAAAATGAATTTTCTATGAGTTTTTGAAGTTTAAAACAATTTAAATATAAAAATTAGAAAATAAAATAAAGTCAAAAAAATGTGGACCAATTGATGAGAGTCAAAACGCGTTAGTAAGCTAATCCAATGGATCAGACACGATGTGCATATCATGGTCATTAGTGAGTAACACACATGATCATTAATTAAATTAGATATTCAAAAACTCCAAATGGCGTTGTTTTATTGGTTGAAGGATGACATGTTGGTCATCTTCAACCTCCAGCCAGTCGTAAATCGAGCTTGCTCAAACTGTAAAATTAGAGCACGAGACCGGTACCATTAACTTCGTCTCATCAAGACGAATACAACCACACATTCGCGAAAAATTTATATAAATTGTAGCTCAATCATTTTGGAAGGAAAGTTTTGAAAAGGAATTTGAAAATTCATGGCCAAAACGTGTTTTCAGTTAAAAGAAAGTGTTGTGACTAGAACCAGGGCATTGAGCGCTTCACAATGATATCAAAGTTTGGAAGAATTGATGTAGAAATCTACCTATTGAAGTTCAGTTGCAGAGCTCTGTAAATGGACTTGGTCAGATCAACTCAGAAGGTCTCAAGGCTCAATTCTTCTTCTGTTAGCTTCAGGGAAGATCAAGGAAGGTGAATTGATAGAAAAAATGGATTAAAAAAGGCTTGAAAATAATTTCGAAGTTGCAGAAAAGTGAGTTATGGAGCGAGTTTGGCAGGGTGATTTTGGTTGTTCAAGCTTGAGAAAACGAATGGAATATCTCATGTATTTATAGGTGAAGCAAATGGGATCAAAAGGAAGGGTGAATGATGTAATTTTGAGGGAATTCATGTGGGTCTACATCATGAAGAAAGTGTGACTTCTCTTTTGTCAAAACTCATCCAAAACGCGTGTTTTAATGCACTAATCTACTTGGGAAAGTTGGCTAATCATGTTTAGATCCAAAAGGCGTGCTAATTTGAGGGTCAGAAGTTGTAACATAAAATTCATATTCTGACTTGCGATGAAACTTCAATTCTAAGTTACCACTTTTGAAACAATGGCATTCTCAGCTCAAGGGGTCTTAAGGAATGGTTCTTGATGCTTTAGAAAGAAGAGATTACAAGCTTTGCAATGGGAAAAAAATGGAATCAAATGGATGTTTGAGCTGAAAGTTGCAATGAGTCAAAGTTGGGAAAAAGAGGTTGACTTTCCATACTTAGAAATATTTCATGTTTTTCTTCAAAAGTGACCTATATTGTTTGGCATCCAAACATGGCCTTTCTCTTGGAATTTTCTCTTGACCAAAAAAGATGGCATGAAATATACCTCTTTAATGACACTTTGAAACTTGAATCTTTCAAAATCTCCATAAATTGAGAGAGTTATGAATTGTTGAAGTTGGAAACAAAATCATGAAATGACCTATAATCTTTTGTATCCTTAAGGCATCCTCAATACATTTTCTCACTTTGCACATAAAATAAGGAATAAAGTTCACCTCCTCAAGATCACTGTGAAAAAATAGTGGGCTCAAGGTGATAAAAATTGATCAAGTTATGATTATTTGAAGTCAAACATGGGATGTTAGGGGGGTTTATCTGGAGGACTTGTAATCTTTCTTCATCATCAAGTTTCTTACACGTGAAAACTCCTTGAAAATTTTGAAGTGATTTGTTAATAACCCTTTGAAGAGAAGGATGTTTTTTGAATCACTCAAAAATACCAAAAGATAAGCAAGATATACTTCTTTGAAGTTCAAAACCCTAGTTCCTAGATCAAGAAAATTCTTTGTGGAACTTTGACAATTTTAAACAACCTTCTTGTACCAACACTTTTGCTTTGTAGATAGAAGTTGTTGAGGGTGATAATGAGAACTCATAGCAACCAAAACCACTTCCATATCTTTGGAATTGAGAGAAATATGCACTTGTGACCAATGGGAACAAGGCATTGTCCCACCATGACAACTTCTTTAATCAACCCCTTATCCTTTTGAATCAATATTGATAACTTTGAAATATGGTGAACCAAAATAAACCTTGCCATGTAATTTCTTCCAAAACAACTTCAATGGTGAGGTTTGAATTTTCAAGCTTTATTGACTAGGGCATGGAAATAAACTCATGAACCCATGGATCAACTTGCTAAGCCACATTGCCTTTACCTACATTATTAACAAGTAAGACAAACCAACATTGCATTTTATTAATTAAAAGGAAAGTAAAAAAAAACATGTATGATCACAAAAGAAAAACAAGTCAAGGTGCTTGGAGATTCCTCAAAGAGCAAAGCTAAAGATGGAGAGGAGAACCAAAAGCCATAATGTGATCTTGTTTTGATTGAATAAATATGGTATGATGAAGGGATCTTAGAGGCAAAAATTGGAGTACAACAGTAGGGTATTGTGATGCTGACTTCGCTGGAGATAGAATAAAAAGAAAAAGTACTTCTAGAAGTTTCCAATTTCTGGGAGAAAATATGATCTCGTGGTCCAGCAAGAGGCAATCCACAATTGCATTATCAACCGTTGAAGCTGAATATATAGCAGCAGCTGGATGCAACACACAAATACTCTGGATGAAAAGTCAACTTGAAGACTTCAACATATTTGAGAGTAACATTCCTATACTCTGTGACAATTCTTCTGCCATTTGTTTATCTAGAAATCCTATTTTACATTCTAGGGCTAAGCATATAGAAATAAAACATCACTTCATCAGGGACTATATTCAAAAAGGAATTCTTTCATTAAACTTTATTGACACAGACCATCAATGGGATGATGTCTTCACTAAACCCATTTCTGAAGATAGGTTTAATTTCATTCTGAAACATCTCAGCATGAAATTATGTCCAGAATAAGAGTTTTATTTATGTATTCTATAACCCTCAGAATTTTATGTTTTTTGTGTGAACATCTGATCAATAATTCTTTAGAAGTTAGAAGGAAATTTATATCAGGATCAATCGAAAAAGATCTGAACAGTTTCCAAACAGTTCATTTCAAAGATACAAGTGTGCAGTTCACAATGTTAACATCTGTCATTTTCTCACAAGAGCTTCTTCTAAGGCTGAACACGTGCTCAAATTCTGAAGAGATAAAGCGTTGATTGGATGCATTGAGACTCGTGTCGTATCGGTAACTGTTTTATATCTCTACGCCATCTCCCTATTTTCAGGAATCATTAATGCTATGTAATTATTTCTTTTCACTCTTTTCTTTTTAATTAAGTTTTCTAGTTTTATATAAATACACCGCTCACTTTCACTTTCACTTTTTCACTCTCATTCCTTCTCTCTATTACTTGTGTTAAATTTTTTTCTTCAAAAATCCTCAAAAGTCTGTGTGAACAATGGCTTCTTCTCAAACTTCTTAAAGCTCTCAAAGTGTTCTCGGCTCTTCTTTTTCAACAACAGACAAATATGAAGAACCCTCAAGAACACTCCTGACTCCCATTGATTCGCTAGAAGTTCTGTGTGAACTCATTGTGGACTTCGTCAGTATGAAGGAAAACGGTTATGATCTTACTCCTGATGTTGAATTTCAAGGGTGGACAAAGTATTTTGATCGTCTACTGGGTCAAGTTTTTCCAAGATTAGTTAAAGAATTATGGATTCACGCCACTTCTTAAAATAATCAAGTTACTTCTTTTGTGATGGGAAAGAAAATATTAATCTTTGAAGATCTTATTACACGTTTGATAGGTCATGACGGCAGAGGCATTTGTTGTAGCGATATGGCAGATAAATGCTCTGACCTAACAACTATTTCAAAAGAGATTTTTTATTCTGGACAACCTTCAAACAAAATCAAAGATCTGAAAGACTACTTCAGAATTTGGTCAAAAATCACCTTGGGTTCCATCAACCACAAACCCCACAAGTTCTCCAGACTATATCAACACTGATCATCAATTTCTTCTGTACTTCATAGCAACCAAGGCAAAGGTCAATCTTCCTCATCTGCTGTTTAATCATCTGAAGGCCAGCGTCAAAGAGACTAGAGAATAAGAAAGGACAAAGAGGGACTAGATACCTTTGGGCAGGCTCATATCAGATATTCTGACGGAAAACAAACTGTTAGAATATCTGACTGAGGCTCAACAGGTCAACACTCTAGAAGCATGTGTTGATAACATAATGCATGTGAAGAATCTGAAGAAAATGAAGATCATTGACACCATCAAGAAGGATCCAACAGTAACAACAAAGGAAGTCATCACAACGAGACGAGTACCTCTGAAGGATTTTCCTCTCTTCTCTCAAACAAATGCTTCTCCATAAACTATTGTCAGATATCTGGAGGCTTGCAAAATGGATGGGAAAAATCCAGAAGTGAACATTCCTGATCTGCGACAACAGGATCCGGAGATTGTCCTAAAAAAATCAAGGAAATGGAAAGCTGCTGAAGAAGGACCTTCTCAGAAGGTTCCCAAGGCTTCTAAGAAGAAAGGTAATTCATCTTTTATTTATGTTATGGAATCAGTTCTTTTATCAACATCTAAAACTTCCACCTCTCCAAAACCCACAGAAGACCCTTCACCACAATCCTTTGATGACTTTGACATTTAATTTGACCCCTCACTTACTCTATAAAACATTCTGGACAAACCACCTTCTACCGATCTTGAACAAAATCAGCCAGAACTTGCTCAAGTTCTTTCTGATATTGATCAATTTGATCCGGTGTTCCAAGCTCCCCACTCAGAAAATCCAAATTTTGACTCTGATACCACTACACCCATTCCTGGAATAACATGCCCTCTCATAGTCCAACAATCAATCACAATCCATGACATCCCATAAATTCCATCTCCCTATCATTCCACTCCACCAAACACACCACATTCACTCATTATTATCTTTGATTCTCCCTCTCCAAACAACCATCCAGAAGATCACCTTCGCACCATTATAGACTTAGAAGCTCTAGACAATATTGTCTCATGTTCTCAAAAAGTTTTCGTACCAAAACTAAAACCAAAGATCACCAAAGCAGATGTTGGTAAAAATTTGCTGATTTTTGAAACAGAAATACTTGAATGGGTTAAATCTCTGACGAAAGCCTGCTTAGATAATCTTAATCCTGATGCTTCTGATTCACACTAGAACCAATTCAGAAAATGGTTCAATTCTGAGTCCCAAAAACTTAAGGAGTTGAGTTATGAAATTGCTCAACATAACTTTTGTGATCATCTGAAAGTCTTCAAAGATCAAGTTTTGCGTCACTGGGAAAAGAAACCTCTCTTTCTGCTGAACAATGCCCCCTAGGAAGACCAGCAGGTTTCAGAATATGATGAACCATCCTCTGATCCTTTGCCTCTGGTTACGGTTCAAGACATGGGCAAGGAAGTTGAAGAAGCTACTGAGTCAGAATCATCCGCAACTTGCTCTGAAAAGGTGGCACCTTCTGTTGATATACCCTCTTCATCTCTGGTTCTCCAAACTCTGACGGAGTTGAAGAAAGAAAATACGGTGTTCAATGAGAGACTAGACAAGCAAGATGAAACATGCAAGGAAATCAAAGGGATGATGGGAAAACAAGAAGAGTCAAACACTCAAATTAAGGATTTGTTGGAAGCCCTATTCACACGACTTCCTCCATCTCAATCTTAGTTTCGAAAATTGTTTTCTTTACTATGTTCACTTTTTTGTTTTCTTCTAAATGTGTTATTGCAACCCTTTTGAATAAAACTCATCTTTTATTGCTTAAAGTGTTTATATTGCTTGTTGATTCTTGACAAAAAGGGGGAGAACGTAAGATATTTCTAATAAAAGTATTGAGACGTAGTCTCAAAGATTTTGAATATCATAACTTCTACCGTTTTTTTCTGAAAGCAAAATAGGAACAAACTTTGTTGAAGACAAAAGTAGATGCATCAAAAAAACTTTGATTGGAATAAACTTCAGGGAAGTATTTCTTATCTATTTGAGTATTCAACTCAGGGGGAGACCTTAAAATGCTTTATGTTCTTTCTGTTTCTATTGAAATATCCAAGTTTTTGTAATCATCAAAAAAGGGGAGATTATTAGAACATATTTTGATTCTACAACCATTGTAAGAGTTTTGATGATAACAAACACAAAGAATAATTATGCTCCCTAAATTTATATTTTGTTTTGTAGAGAAGTTCTGATGGAAGAAGATCAGGAGATGAGTTAAAAAGTTGTTTCAACTCTGATTCTAAACATCTCTTAAAGAAGTTATAACACTGCAAATAGGACTCCGTGTTTCTGATCCAAAGCTCTGGAAAGAAGCAACAAAAACTTTCATCTTCTGAAGCAGCCATGTTCTGAAGCGTTAGAAATCAATTATTACCATTTCAAAAGTAACGGCTGGAAGGGAACAAGGATCTCTATTTTTGGGAAGCTCTTTAATTATCATTGGTCAACATTGCAAAAGCTCCTACATGCTTCGCCTATTTAAACAAAGTTTGAAGGATAAATCGTTCACGATTTTTCACGTACAGTAACGAAGCTATCTTCAACATCCTCAAACGTTCAAAAGAAAAATTGTGTAAAACATCACTTGTGATACTGTTATATTAGAAAACATTTTTGTACACGTTTATTCAATATTGTTTAGTGAAATTCCTTGCGAAAACCAACTTGCGGTTTAAACTCAAGAAGACTTTGATGGTTGTCATTATAGATTTGTAATCAAGTTTGATTAGTGGATTAAGACCTCGTTGAGAGAGGCGAAATCACCTTGGCGGGTGGACTCGAGTAGTTTGAGTTCAAACAAACCAGGGTAACCAACGGGTTCTTTTCTTTGATCTTTAAATATCCCAATTCAACCCCCCCCCCCCTTTCTTGTGTTTTTCCATTCTTTACTTGAAGATTGGCTCACAAGTAGCAGTCAAATGAGAAATGAAACGGGCAATGTAATTACACAATCCTAAGAAACCTCTAACTTCCTTCTCGGTACAAGAAGATAGCATTTCTTGAATGGCTTTAAATTTTGCAGGATCAACCTCAATAACTTTACCGCTGACGATGAAACCCAGGAGTTTACCAGATCTCACCCCAAAGAGGCACTTGTTTGGATTTAACCTCAGTTTATACTTCCCCAGTCTTTCAAACAATTTATGCAGATGATCAAGATGCTCTTCTTTAGTCTATGACCTTTCTATCATGTCGTCGATGTAGACTTCTATCTTGTGATGAATCATCTCATGAAATAGAGCTACCATGGCACGCTGATAAGTTGCCCCGGTGTTCTTCCACCCAAAAGGCATAACCTTTTAACAGAAAGTGCCCCACTGTGTGACGAAGATATTTTTCTCCATGTCTTCAGGCGCCATTTTGATTTGGTTATAACCCGAGAAACCATCCATGAAGGAGAATACCTTGTGTTGAGCGGTGTTTTCAACCAAAACATCAATATATGGTAGTGGGAAGTCGTCTTTAGGGCTTGCCCTGTTCATATCCCTGCAGTCTACGCACATATGTACCTTGTCGTCTTTCTTTGGTACTGGAACAACATTAGTAACCCATTGAGGATATGATGTCACTGCCAATAACCTTATGTTGAATTTCTTCTTAACCTCAGCCTTGATCTTTTCTGACATTTCAGGATGCACGCGACAAACCTTCTGCTCTATCAAAGCACAACCATCTTTCATTGATAGGTGGTGAACCACAATATCAGTATCAAGCCCTGGCATTTCTTTGTATAACCAAGCAAAGATTTCAACATTTTCATGCAACATCTAGATTAGTCTGTTCTTGACACTGCTCTCTAAGTTGGCGTCTATCTTGACCTCTTTTCTGTCTATATCGGTAGCCAAATTTTTACTACTTTGATTGGCTCTTCATGTGGTTGGGTAGCCTTTTCTTCTTATATTAAAAGTCTGGCAAGCTCTCCAGGTATTTCACAATCTTCCTCACCTTCGTCCTCAACTTGGTAGATCAGATTTTCAAAGTTGTAAGCGGCAATAGTAGAATCATTATCAACGAGATCTAAAGTGGATGAGGATCTGGAATGTAGTGTGTGGGTGTGTGTAAGAACACATAGCTATTTGAATATGGAATAAGATAAAAGAAAGATAGAGATCACAAAACTTTCATGCAAAACGTCCAATGTTTTTATTGAATGAACAAATGTATATGAATTATCAACCCTTTAACAAATGAACCATTGTGCCCCAGGTATAACACAAGCTTTAAAGTCATTGTTTATTACATAACCAAAAACTTTTAAAAAGAAAATAAGACAGGAATATAGCTATTACTCCTGACTAAAGGAGATAGGGAATATGTCTTCTGCTTTCCAATTGTCAAGTCCATCACTAATGGTAGGGAATACCCAACTGTCGAAATCACAATCACTGTCATCATCCATTATAGCATTGACCCCGTTGTTGCTGATACAGAATGGAGGTCTCCCAGAACTAGCGCGACGAACATCCCTTTGACCTTCTGTAGTGAAGCCCAAATAAAACTTGTCAGATTTATAGGGGATATCAAGAATCTGACCCTAAATAGTATTACCACCTTCTTCTATAGTTGCTTTGGAATCTTTCAAAGAAGCCATCTTGTGCAGAGTTTTGGTGATCTTTGGAATAGCAGAAACATCTTCAACAGCAGCAGGGGAAATCACTTTAAAGGTCTGACATGGAGTATCGATAAATTCTCCGTCCATCTCCATGTATCAGAATGAATTCAAGTGGCTGACCATGTATTCCTCTTCTCCACAGACAGTAGCAACCTTCCCTTTTTTAGGATACTTCAATTTCTGGTGCAAGGTGGATCCCGGAGCGTCCCAATAAATAAGAGTAAGTTGGTCGAATGTCCATTACATGGAAAGTGGACTCAAACATCTGTGAACCCACCTTGATTGGGAAGTTCAATTCTCAATGCACCATTCTTCTAGACCCGTCAAAGGCTCGAACTATGATGTTACTGGGCTTCAGCACGACCCCTTCATAATCCAGTCTGTCGAGAGCGCCTTTAGAGAGAACATTCAGTGTAGAGCCAGTATCAATTAACACATGAGCCAACATAGTGCCCCTGCATTCAATGGAGGCATACAGGGCCCTATTATGATTTCTCCCCTCCGGATTTAGGTCAGCATCGGAGAAACCTAATCCATTATCAATTGTTAAACTCACCACGTAACTCCCAAATTGATCAGCTGAAATTTCTTGCAACACATGAGAAGTCATCAGGAATTTAACTAAAGCATTCACATGGGCTTCAGAACACAGTAGTAATGATAACATGGAGATTTTGGACGGGGTTTTCCCCAACTGTTCAACAATTTTATAATCGCTTTTGCGAATGATCTTCAAAACCTCTTCTAAATTCTGTCCAGAGGTATCCTTGATCGTAGCTTCTTTCGGTGCCTCCGTCTGGGTAGGCTCTATCACTAGCTCTTTATGTCAAACCTCAGCAGTTTTCTTGGTAGCTGTGACTTGAAAAGACGGAGAGATTTCCGGGGAGAAAATTCTTCCAATTCTAGTAATTTTGCTGGTCTCTGCAATATTGACAATGCTGGGATCAACCTCTTCATCATCTTTATCAGATAACTCTTGTTTAACGTCGTGGTAATAGATGTCAGACTCATAATTCCATGGAATAGCCTTTTCCGAGGAATATGGGATGGGCTCAAGTGTTTTAATGATTAAAGGAGAAGCTTATGGCTTGGCAGTAATCCTCAAAGGACCCTTAGAACTGATCTTGAAAGGAGTACCGGATACAACAGACAAATCTCGACATAAATCTTCAGTAGACATAACTTTTTAAATCAAAATAACATTTTCATCCATCGGCGCTGAACGCCTTCCTTCAGTAACCCGCAACCATTGGGTTGGACTGCACAATAATAACATTCTTCAGCACAACCCAAAAATAAACTGACTTGTAACAAATTCTTCTTGATGGTAGAGAGAGGAGTAACCACATCATTTAAAGAGGTAACATAATGAACATCTTCAATAGCACTTATGCCTTTATCATGCTTGGGCATAGGTGCAGTAATCACGTTCGAAGTCTCCGGAGGATCGAACTCAATTTCCTTATTATCGATCATATTATGAATCTTGCTCTTCATGGCCCAGCAATTGTTGGTGTCGTGCCCAGGACTGTTCAAATGATAAGCACGCCTCGCTTTTGGATTATACTTTGAGGAGGAGGTGTTGGTATTCTGTGGAGGATTCCGCAGTGAAATGAGTTCATCCTTCAACAAATGTTGTAATTCCTAAGATAAAGGCATGCCATTCTTGGTGAACTGCCTCAACGGAGCATCTGGCCTTTTTTAATTACCCTGTTGTTATTGTTGAACAAGCGCCAGATTGGAAATCAACACCGCTCTCACAAACGGATGGTAGTCACTTTTACTGCGACTCCTATAAACAGTAGTGGCTTCTTTTTTACCACCAAATGGCTTCTTTACAACATTAGAAGATGTAGCCATCGGGATCTTCCCACTCTTGATATCGCTTTCGATTCTTTCTCCAGTCAAAATCATCTCCGTAAAACCAGATGAAGAGCTTCCAATCAACATATTAAAGAATGGGCATGTCAAAGTGACCATGAACATATCTACCATTTCCAGGTCAGTCAAAGGAGGTTGCAACCTTCCAACCAAGTCCCTCCATTTCTATGCATATTCCTTGAACCCTTCATTCAAGCCATGGACATATTATGCAGTTGCACTCGAGTCAGTGTCAAGTCAGCATTATATTGATACTTCTTATAGAAACCAGCAGCCAAGTCATCCCATGTATGGATGTTGGTCCCCTCCAGCTGATAGAACCATTCCACTTGAGTTCCAGCCAAACTTTCTTGGAAGAAATAGACCCATAATTTTCGGTCAGAAGTATGAGGTTGGATCTTTCGGACATATAACCTCAAATGGAGTTTAGGACAAGAGACCCCATCATATTTAGAAAAGGTGGGGACCTTGAACTTATGTGGAATGACCACCCCCGAAACCAAACCTAGTTCACCAAAATCCAATCCAGGAACCTTCTGGATTTCCATAGCCTTGAGACTATCCTCCAACTACTTGTACTTGTCATCAGCAGGAGGATACTGTTTGTCATAATAGTCTTTATCTTCAGAAACCTGATTGTTCCTTCCTTTAGGCCTGATGCTCCTACCCTCTTCTTTCTGGTTGTCATCTTCCTTAAAGGAAACATCATCCACTTGAGCTTGTTGAACAAGACCCTTGAATCTTCTCCCCATATTTAGGATAAAAACTAGCTTCTTGGTCTTCTTTTTCTTGGTGAAGAGCGCCATCAGATCTTTCCGCCCCTGTTCCAGATTCAGAAGAGTCTCTTGAAAGTGTGCATGATGAGCCTGGAGATCCTTGACAGTCTGTTTGAGGGCCAATTTTCTGCTGAAATAAACAGTGAGAAAATGAGAAACCTGTATGAAAAACATGTTATGTAATGGTGCATGATATGTAAATGCAAATGTTTTCAAGGACCTTAGGAGACTTAAATTTTATAACCAAGAGGAAATAAAAACAAAAAATTTATTAGTAAGTTCATATTAAAAATGCCTTTTAGGCTTATAATAAAAATAATAAAGTCTCAAAGAGACAACAAAATGAACTTCTAAAGTCTAAGACTCAAGTTTCCCACGGACGCTTCCTCTTTGTGCTAATGTATGCATTAAGATTCTGCTCCTCATGAAGTTGTTTGGTGAGTTCCAACGCTTTCTTCTCACTTGCATAGAATTGAGTCTCAAAGGTGTCCCGTTCATCCTTCAGTTAAATCTAAGACTTCTGCAATTCTTCAAGCTCAGTAGGCATGTCTAGATGGAGGCACTACGCCAAAAAGGACTTACGAAAGTGCTTTTTTTGGCCTTTAAAAGCGCTTAAAAGCGCTGTCTATGGTGGCGCTGCTATAGGTTTTAGCAGCGCTTTTTGTTTAATGAAAAGCACTTTCGTAGGTCTACCTAATACAACACTTTTTCTAAAAAGCTCTCTCTTAAGTAGGCTTTTGGCAGCGCTTTTTTATGAAGAAGCGCTTTCATAGGTTTACCTAAGGCAGCACTTTTTTATGGAAAAGCGCTCTCATAAGTTTTCTTTTAGCAGTGCTTTTTTCTGGAAAAGCGCTGTCTTAGGTAGGCTTTTAGCAACGCTTTTTTCTGGAAAAGCGCTTTCATAGGTGGTCTTTTAGCAGCGCTTTTGCCTGGAAAAGCGTTGTCATATGTTTACCTTAGACAACGCTTTTTGTGAAAAGTGCTTTCATAGGTTACCTAAGGCAGCGTTTTTATTGAGAAAGTGCTTTCATAGGGTGTTTTTTTTAGAGGTATAATTTATATAATTCATATACCTGCATTGTTTGCAGCATATTATTTATATAAATCAGTTGCCATAACCTGTAATTCATAAACCGCGGTAATGCATTGTATACCATTGTAATCCAAAATATATATACACCATTTTTGTACCTCAAAATATATAAAAACCATTGTTATTAGCATTGTAACTCAAAATCAGTTTTACAAAATCAACCCTAACAACAACTAAACCAGTCCTAATATATGAAAGAAACACGGTCAATTATGTATTAAGGTCCTGGTCCTGCGAGGTTTGAACATAATAACACGGTCAATATGGTATTCCATGTACACATGTAACGTATTCATAACACTTTTCACATAATAATGTATTCATACCTTATATGATTCTCTGCTCAATAAAATATTGACACAATTCCTCTTTGATTTCTTCCAACTGAAGTTTCGTGTAATATGCACATTTGTATTCATCGAAGTACTGCATAACAAAACATAATATGCATGATTTAGTTCAAAGTAAAAAATTATATGAAATATCCGAGAAATAATAAAACAAATCCTAAGTTATAAATCCATACCGTGACTGGAATCTCTATTTGATTCAGTTGAAGGATTTCTTTGATAAACCGCATAACGAAGTATCCGCAATCTATATCGTTTTGCTGTTAAGGACGCTACATAGAAAAACAAATAAGAATATATAGTTGTATTGTTTTATCAAATAGCATAAATATTATAAGAAAAATAGTGGAAATTAATATACCTGCACTTTGATCCAATTAATGTTGTTTGATTTAGACCGTCGTACCCGAGCTTCTCTTTGACACCGGAATACTTGTATCGCTCTAACAAAATAAAAATATATATTTAGAATAATGTCACGGAAATAATTAAATATATAAATACACACAAATATTTAGAATAATCTCACTTACGTATCAATCATTAACTTCATATCTGGATAATTTGTCCAATCACCGTCAACCGAATTCAGATAATAGACCACTTCTTTTATAGGATCGATAGCAACCAACAACCAGTGACGTCTATAAATTAAAACAACAGTTTAGAAGAAAATTTTCTACGCAAAAATTACAAATATTAAAATGAACTTAGAGTGAAAATATAACCCTGTAGGAATAGTATTATACACCCAAAGATATAAGCTTTCTATACTTCCAGTTGCCATGAATCTTTCGACTAAGTGCTCTCTTACTGAATCCGGTTCCCTACCAATTGTCGCTCCGCTGACACGGGAGAAAGATCGTAGAGTTTATATTTACTTACAATTTTTTCCTCTAAGCGAGCATATCCCAAACGCCCTTTTTTGTATGGATATGTGGGTTTTGACGCTCTCTCGCGATTGATGGCACTCACTTTCTTGAAATTCTCGTCTCTTCTTTGGACTACAAAACCAACCCATTCTTCAGGTGTAATGAAGTTCTCATATTTCTTGGGACGTTCCGGATCCTCTTCAAGAAAATTTCCTTCTTCATCTTTAAGATACTTGTTTGTTAAAAATGTTCTCCATCCTCTGTGTCTTTTTCCAGCCAAACCCATTATATACTTTTTACGGGTATCTTCAATGTTAAAAGACCTCTACAAAAAAACATACGCATAAAGTGTGTTAGTAAAAGCAATTTAAACACATATTATCTTCAAGATAAAGCAAATAACAAAAACCATATATGTACCTTTATCTCAGTCCAAACTTTCTCTTTACCCTCATCCAACTCTCCTCTTTTCCATCTAGGAGTGGTGATCAGAATGTGTATACGAACAAGCGTACCAATGTAGCTTGTCAACTTTGCAGCATTAGACCCAATTAGTTGGTCATTATCATTCCAATCTACATTCTATGTTACTCCTCTATCTCTATCACGGATGATTCCCCTCATAATAGTTATACCTCGTGTAATATCTTTTTCTGAAGTCTTTTCTGAAGTATTTTCTAGAGCATTTTCAGGAGCATTTGCATCTTGTGAGTTTTCTTGATTACTATCCATTTGACCTGTAATAATGAAAAATAATAATAATGAAATGACAAATATAAAAATGAAATGACAAATAAAAATGAAATGACAAATTAAATTTTATTGAATGATATAGGCTATAATTATATATACTATTACCTTTTTCACTAAGGTCTCTTTCTTTTCTTGGTAGGAATGTGTTCTACTCGTCTCTTAACAACGCGGACAATTGGATTGATCCAAATACCCTCATTATGATCATTTCTAATACATGATTCATTATCATTTTGATCAGTTATGGTTAAAGATTCAATGTCAACACCAATATCACTTTGATCTCCAATGCTTTCATCTATTATTTTGTTAGATAATAGCACTATAGACCATTTCGTACTTGTCGGATCATTGATAAATTCAAAAACAAAACCAATACTCAAAACTTGCACAACCATATAACAAAACCAATACTCAAAACTTTTCACTAAATTCATTTTATTCTATCAACTACTTTAGTACACAAGTATAATACATTCCTACCAAGAAAAGAGACGAGTAGAACACATAAACAAGAAACCATCATTGCTCAAAATCAATTATAAAAAGCACACGAAAAAAACAATATATTAATAGAGTTAACAATATGGCTACCTTTATTAAATATTTTGTTACGCTCTCTATTATTTCTCTCTTAGCTTGTTTTACCAATGCACAACTAGTTAATGTAAGTCTATATAATTAATTAAGAATTTTTTTCTGGTTCACAATAATATC
The DNA here is from genome assembly GCA_948472305.1 of Vicia faba. Taxonomy (NCBI): domain Eukaryota; kingdom Viridiplantae; phylum Streptophyta; class Magnoliopsida; order Fabales; family Fabaceae; genus Vicia; species Vicia faba. Next base: position 394,964,088 of record OX451736.1, read on the forward strand.
ATAGTATTATTTCAATTCTTCTAAAGAAGTCATGTTCTATGTACATGAAAGAACCAATAAAACACAACAAACCAAACACCCATCACATAAGCAAGTGTAATCCAGTATGTAGACAGCAGTGTTCTATTAGACTTACCATACACAGTGGACTGAAGTTACCACGCCAACTGGAATAGAAGGAAGAAGGAGAACTTAAATTTTTCATGATATTTGTTTTAGGTTAAAAGAGGTTGGGAATCATTTAACCTACATTTTTGTAATTTTATTTTGAATCATTAAATGTTTGAGCATATTCCACCAGTACTTTAACTATTTTCAACAATTTGAGATTCCTTAAGTTGACGTTCACTATTGCAGTTGACACCAACTCTGGATAGATTCTACTTTCAAAAAGGAAAAATCATATTCTCAATTAAGAATACATTATATAATTCAGACAAGTAGAGTTGTTAAGAATTATACGCGACAATACCATCATCTGCCATTAGAGGAAACATATGCTTTCTTAATAAAAATGTTTAGATAGCTGAGAATCTGTACCGCTTCCAAAATAATTCCATGCTTTCTAGCACTATCAAACTGTGAAATTTAACCAATTACAAGTATTGTCCTTCCTTTATCTCTATAGTGACGCACATGTATTTGCTTTGAATTCTTCGGGAAGAAAATAGAAATTAGAAAGTGAAATTAGTCAAAGTCCAATAGATTCACGTTGAACTATAAATGACAAATAAAATTACCTTGTTATAGAGTGGATCCTTTGAATATAATTGATGGATTTGTCCAATTTTCCTTCTAATTCAGTGGAAAACCCTTAATATGTAGCACCTGTGAAGTGTTCTTGAAAGTCATATAATGATGATTAGGTATATATGCTTTGATGCTTCTTAGAAGATTACCTACAAGATTGAGGAAACAGAAAGTCACATAGAGGTTTCACTGAAGAATTTTATCAAACACTTGGTGGGTATAAATTTCTCCATTATGGGTGACACTCTCCATTATGTGTGACACTCTCCATTATTTCTCTCTTAGCATGTTACTCTCCATTATTTCTCTCTTAGCATGTTACTTCTATGCACAACTTCTTAATAACTTCTATGACAGTAGAAACCATGCTTGCTCAAAATCATTAACCAAACAAAAGCACACGAAAACCAGACAAACACATACGAGATGAGGAAAAAAATGAAACCTGATACGAATTGCAGTTGGCCAGAGAAGTGGAGCGTCGTTGACCGCCGTAGAAGCTCTGGTTTAGGGTTTTTTTGTGAAGAAAATCTGACCGAGAATAGAAAAGTGATACAAATTGTGTTTTGATATTTATTATAAAACTACCTACGAAAGCGCTTTTAAAAGTTCTTTCTAAAGGTCATCTATAACAACGCTTTTACATCAAAAAGCGCTTTCATAGCATATCCTATAGCAGCGCTTTTAAAAGCGCTTTCTAAAGGCCAACTTTAGCAGCGCTTTGGAAAAGAGCTTTCTAAGGCTGACCTTTAGCAACGCTTTTGAAAAGCGCTTTCTTAAGGTACCCTTTGAAAGGCCAGCTTTAGCAGCGCTTTCTAAGGGTGACCTTTAGAAGCGCTTTTGAAAAGTGCTTTCTTAAGGCACCCTTTGAAAGCACTTTTTTAAGAGAATTTTTTTTTAAAACCTACAGCAGCGCTTTTTTCCAAAAGCGCTTTCTTTTATGTGCTGCTAAAACTTATTTTTGGCATACTGAGGATGGTGCGAGAGACGTCTCCTTCTACAACAGGCTCAATGATCACTGGTAGGATAACTGGATATGGCATCATGAAGTCTTGAGTGCGAGCTCGTACCCATTTGAGATAAGGCTCCAGAGGGATAGAGTTCTTTTGTCCTAAAGCCTTACTGTCAATCCTTATTACCATGCCCCAAGCACGTATAAACCTCCGACGGAAACCTTGAAGATCACTTTCGTAGTCGAACACAATACCCTGGATAAGTGCATCATGAGGACCATCTCTTCGAGCATAAACAAATTGACGTAGAGCCAGAGAAGGGTTGTAAGTAATACCTCCCTTAATGCCAAGGAGTGTAACATTAGGGAATTACCCACAACGGTCAATGATAGTGATATCCTCATGAGATCGGGGACACCAGTAGATATTTGTATGAGAAAGTGACATTATTCTTTGCGACCATCTCAAACCTTGTTCATTCTTCATTATCGAGCGGGGAAGGTGTGGAATAAACCACTTGGATAGCAGAGGTATACAACACATAAGATTTCCTCACCTCTTCATAGTACGGGTGTGAAGAGAATTCTGAATGTTTCCTAGCAAGGTAGGCACATGATTACGAGCAAGGAAAATTTTGACAGTGTTTACATCTATGAGTTGGAATGGATTAAGTAATAGTACCAACCCATGAATTAGAAGAGCCAAGGTTTCCTCGAAAGCCTGAAAACTCATAACATCCAGAAATAGTTGAGCCTTCTCATTCAGAAATTTAGCCAGAAAACCTTTGACTCTACTTCTCGTTTCCTACTTAGATACAATGTCGGGCCGCTTCAGAAGTAAGGTTGCTGCAATAACTTCTGGCTTCAGAGCTTCTTCTAAAATGGTGAAGGGTATCTGATCAAGAATAGGCACTCCTAGTAATTGAGAGAATTCCTCCATTGTAGGCACCAACTGATAATCGGGAAAAGTGAAGCAGTGATGTGCAGGGTCAAGGAACTGGAATAGGACACTCATCATGTCTTTGTCAAAACCCGGAGTAACCAGACTGAGTAGTCGACCATGCCTTTTGATAAATGGAGAACTTTTGGGAACCCTTGAGACTAATTCCTTAAGTTGAGAAGGCACCCTCAGAAAGCTAATCTGGATAATGTTTCTGCGAGCGAAGGCCATAGCCTGCAAAATAAAACAAAGATAAATCCCCTGGTCCTTGAAATGGTTAGAAAATGATATGTTATGATACTATGATATTATGATGTTTTGTTCGAACAATTTAATCATACACAAGTAAAACACACCAGGCCTTAGGTTTAAGCTTGCAGGGAGTTTGATGGTAAGTACCCTCTTGAGTTTTAGTTGGCTCAACCTGTCCTAAAATAAAGTAATTGGGTTCTAGGAGTCTCAATATCACTGATCTTTCTCTCGGGTATTGTTTAAGCACAAGTATCTAATTTGTGACCGAAATATTCCGAGATTCCAACCTCAAAGAGTGTAGCATCGAGTATCAACCAACTTCAATATGCACCAAATACGGCTATCTCGCTACTTTCTAATGGCTAAGTTGTGTCAACTAAGGTTCTACAGTCAGTTAGTGCTTTATGACACCACGCGGAAGCCCAACATTCTCCTTGACATAACTCAAGAGACATCGACACCAACCAATGTGTCACACTAACGTAGTTATCGCTTCAACCGTATCGGTGTATGCCGTACAGTTTTCACGATCTATTGCTACTTACTTAAAATACCCAGATCCGTGTATAGGATCTTTACAAGAATAACCCAAACAATCCTTAAAAATAGATCAGGAAAATCAAACAAGGAAAGCAAATTAAAGGTGATCTAGCTCTAAGGTAACCCCACTTTTTGGAGGTCCCCAACAGAGTCGCTAGTTCTGTAATATGGTGGGAGAACTGACTTTTAGGTTTTGTGTTTTATCATAGATCTTGCGGATAGCAAGATTCGCCACCGACTTTTCTTTTATCCAATAAAGGAAAGGGTGAAAAGAATAGGAAAGACCTTTTGAGAATTTTTCTGAGTAAGGGGGGTAGGTTATGAAAAGGGAAGGTATTAGCATGCTTTTCCATTTGTAGTTATCTACGGGCTATTAATCGCTAGATCACTTTCAAAATTCTTTGTGTTTGTGCGTTTTGAAAAATATTTTTTAAAAGATGCCTAAGCACGGAAAACTTTGTAATGATTCTCGTATCATTGAGAACGCGTACAAAGTGTTTGTCTTTAAAAATATTTTAGAAAAGAGTGTATGTGTGAGAAATGTTTTTTTTATTTGTGAGAAAGTGGATACGAGATACCTACCTACTCAAAAAGTCTTTGTTCTTTTCCTCCTTTCCTTTAGATAGTGTTATCCTACCATTAGTTAGTAGGAAGCCCTATCCTTGGATGTTTCGAGGGACAGGCGTGGGTCATCATACAGTCACAAAGGCAACTCGTAGGATACTTTAGCAATTATCCTATGGGACTAAGATCGTTTATCGAAGCAGCATCGAAGGGTCATGGAGGGACTACAATCTTTTACCCGAAGGATCTTTGCTAAAGCATCCCACGTTCGAGGGACATGACGGTTTAAATTTGAGGCAACAAGTGAGGGTCACCCTAGACGTGCACGTCTGAAATGTTTTCATTTCATGTATTTTTCTTAAGATTATGTTATCTAACATTTGTTTTTATATTTTGCCATACACACCTAATTAATCTAGCAGTTAAATATATACAAGTGCAGAAAAATGCGGGAAATAATAGACGCTATTATATTGCTTCGGGGGCGGGGAGAACAAACCATAAATTAGGGAGGAAAGTAATAAACCCTGATTATCTATTACAAACTTTCAAGCAGTTATAATATTGGAAAATAATGCAAAAAAGTAAATGAGCCCGTGGAGATTGAAAAGGGAAAGATGTAAAAACCCTAAAAAAAATTTAAGTGTTTAAAAGAATATTTTTGATGTTTTTTTGTTTAGAAAAATATTTGAAGTGTAAAATAAAAAATAAAACCTAATTCTAATTAATTTATTAGTTAATTAATAAATAAAACCAAAATATGATTGAATTAATTAATTTTAATTATCAAAAATTAAATTCATTAATCAAGAAAACTAAATCTAATTTTTTTAATGATTTTTATGATTTTATTGATTAAATAAAAAATGATAGAAAAAAATAATTAATTAAAACAAAAAAATGAAATTAAATGGGCCTGATGTGCAAAAGGAATTTTGGGGGTTTGAGAAGCAGAAATCCTTATGCCCAAATTAGAGAGCCCAGGTTGTTGCGCTGGATCCAATGAAGGTGGCTCCTTAGGGTGTATTGTGGGGTGTGCGTTTGATGCGTTGGATCTAGATTTGATGAGATCTGATGGTCAAGGTTGGAGATGCATGGTGTGCAGGTTGGACTTATTCGTATGGCATCTGTAAACACAAAATGTTAGAAAATAAAATTCCAGGGGCAGGGATTGAACCCCTGCCCTTGTACACCAATGCATTTGCACGCTTCCTTCTACCATTGGGACGGTTGTCTCATCTGATGGTACAAATGCAAATAATTAATTATATAATAAAAACAAATTTAATTTTTAATTTTTGAACCACAATCAAAAATAGGTGGGCCCCTATTTTTTGGATCGACCATTCAGAACGCCTTGTTTTGCCACGCTAGCCCTGCCGATTGTAAGCAAAACTCAGGACGCTGGAGTCAACCTCCGGTTGTCTTCTCCGACCTTTCCAAAACGCCAAACCTGGAAAAACATCAATTCTAAAAAGCCAAAAGTACCTTATCCTATTAAATCAGGTACTGCGAATCCATCAATGGAACTACTTTGGCCTGAAAAGCACTGTAAACAGAATTATAATACAAATGCAAATAAGACGGTTAGAAATGGAAGATGGCCATGTTCACTTCTAGGCTGGCATGTAAAGCCTCAATCTAATCCTAATCCACATCCTGAGAACATATAAACACAAATCATTAGTAAACAATTTATGGATTTAAGATTTCGAATGGAAGAAGTTTACCGATTGGAGAATGATGGCTAGGCTCCTTCTGGGCACAATTGGGAATGAAATTAGCCTGGATCTGTTCCTGAGAAGGTCGGGAAGGTGAATAGATGCCTGAAACTTGTTGAGAGTGGCTAGAGAATAGGTTTTTGGGTTGCCCTAGCTTGAAATTTTTTTGAGAATTTTTGGTTCTGTTTAGGCAGCTTGATCGTGGTCTTTGCATCTGCTTGACTTGCCTTTATATAGAGGAATGAATTGTCTCAACAAATATGGCATGAGATCAAGAAATCAAACCATGGTTTAAAAAAGACTTAAACATCTTTAAAAACTTCCTAGTTTTAGATTTTCTTTCCTTCTTTAATCTTGCATGATTTTGGCATGTTTTTACATGCTAGCATGAGTTGTATTTGGCTTTAAGAAAGTCCATCAAGTGCTTGGACCAAAGGTTTTCTATTTTATTTATTTATTTTGAATTTATTTGAATAAAAAATATAAATAAAATAATAATAAAACACAAGGAAAGATATGAGTGAGCTTAAGAGTCTCTCATAAGGTCACGGAAGTTTTTGAAACCCAAAAAGTTAGGCCACAAGTCCAAAATTTCAAGTTTGCACATTTTGCATTTCATACATTTCTTTAAAATTTCCCAAATTGTGGAATTCATAACTTGCTGAATTTTCATCTTTTGAAGGTGGTCTTTGAATTTTTGAAAAGCTCAAGATTTTCTCTACAATTTATCTTTTGATCATTTTTGCATTTGGAGACTTTATCTTGATGTAAGTTGCCTTGACAAAAAGTGTCTTTTTGTTGACTTTTGAAAATGACATGTAATGTATTAGCTCATATCTTTCAAATGATGTATTTTTTGGACTTGAGAATAAATAAAAAATTGTATAGAATTGAATTTCCTTTAAAATGGGATTTGGTTGGGGAAAATTTGATGAAGCATGTAAAAGTTATGCTTGTTCAAAGTTCAGTTGACTTCTCCTAAGGAAACCCTAATTTGATAATTCTTGACATTTGATGGTTTGAGGGATTTCCTTATGGAATCATGATCAACCCTTGATCAAATGATGAATATCACTTCAAAATGTTGATGTTGACCCAAAATCTTGAAGTTTGATTGTATGTTGACCATAGTTGACTTTTTACCCAATACAGTTGATCTAAGCCATTTACTGAGCAAACTTGTGATGTACGACTTGAAACTTGACATGAGAACTATTAAGTACCTATGATGAACCATGGAAACCACTTGAGAACCTTGAAATCCAATCTTCCTTGAGAAACTCAAAACCCTAGTCGTAGACCCTTAGCTTAGGAGGAGCATCTTGACTGGTTAACCCTTGAGTAGCTTGAGTATTTGAGACCCTTGAAAGAATTCCTTGAAGAAAAATTGGGAGGAAAATTTTGGGGTACAACATGTTCCAGGGTCGAGGTAATGGTTCTCCACTTAGGAATTCGAGGTGATATGCTTCAGTGCTCGTTGCCCCGCAGACGCGGTAAGGTCTTTCCTACATGGCGGACAACTTTCCTTCACGGGAATCTTTCTGATTTCACTACAAGACTAGGATGCCAACCTGGAACTCACATTTTATGACTTTAGTGTCATGACATAGGGTATCTACTGTTTCAGTTTGGCTTCACAAAGAGTGTCTCCTGATCATATTTCTTCGACCATGTCGAGCTCTTCCCTTAGGGACTCGTCATTTTAGTTCCCCGTCTAAAGGGACTTCGGTTTTTCTATATGGCTCCAGGATTTCCAAGGGGATGAAGGCTTCGGTACCATAGGTTAGTCTAAACAGGGTTTCACTGGTTGTCGAGTGTAGTGTCGTTCGGTTAGACCATAGGACGATGTGCAACTCTTTAACCCACTTGTAACACAGTGGGGCAACTGACTTGGGATGTTTTGCGTTTGATCGTAATTATTACGGTTAGCAAGAATCACCACCGACTTTTATTTTATCCAAAAGGAAAGGTTGAAAAGAACAGGAAATACCTTTCGAGATATTTTCTTGAGTTCGAAGGGTAGGTTATGAAAAGGGAAGGTGTTAGCACCCTTTTCATCCGTAGTTATCTACGGGCTCTTAGTTGCATCGTAGATCACTTGCTTTTTGTTTGAAAGTGTGTTTGTGATGTGGGTTTTGAAAGTATTTTGAAAAAGAATGACTTTGTAATGGTTCTCGTCTTTATAAGAATGCGTACAAAGTGTTTTGTCTTTTGAAAAATGTTTTAAAGTGAAGTGTTGGTGTATAAGAGGTTTTGTTGTGAGAAAGCGAGCAACTAGGAGTAACCTACCTACTCAAGAGGTCTTAAATGTTCTTTTCCTCCTCCTTTAGGTGTTGTTATCTTAACATTGTTTTGGTAAGAAACCTCATCGTTTGATGTGAAGAGACGGGCGTGATACGTTTGTATAGTCATAGAAGGAAACCTATGGGACGTTTTAGCAATGTCGTTTAGGGACTAGATCATTTACCGGAGGCAACATCGAGGGACATCGAGGGACTACGATATTTTATCGAGGGTCTTTGCTAAAACGCCCATATTCGAGGGACATGACTATTTTCCGATAAGAAACAAAATGGGATTACCCTAAGGGTGAAAGTGTGAATGGTGTGTTTGATTTACATGCATTTAGTCTTGATTAGGGTTATCTATTTGTTGATTTCATGTCTTGTCATACATACTCTAATTACTAGCATTTATATTTGAAAGCGATAAATTGCGGAAATGTAAAGTCCTATGCTATTACATCATTTAGGGATGGGGGTACATAATTACAAATAGGGGTTTGCTAGAATTCAAATCCTAATTATATATTACAACCATATTGAATTGTACAATATATAAAAAATAAAAAAGGAAAGGACTTGTTTTGAAAATGATTTTTTTGTCTTAAAAAATTAAAAGGAAAATAAATATTTGATAAAAGAAAATATTTTTTGATCTCCTTTTATAAAAACAATTCTAATGCTAAAAATGATAAAAATAAGAGAGAAAAGGAAAAATAATGAGAAATAAGATCAACATGTTGTTAAAAGCAAAAATGAAGGGGACCAGAAGTTCTGATGCCAGGCGCGCTGTGGTTCAGAATGAAACATCAGAGGTAATCAAAAGTTCTGGGTTGATACATGCTGGGGTCCTGAAAGAAACGTTAGAGGGAAAATCAAAAGTTCTGGATTGCTGCATGCTAAAGTTCTAAGTGTCACACTACTACAGAAAAGGGAAAAGACAACGCTTTTTAGGCTTTTAACAGTGCTTTAAAGCGCTGCCTAAAGCATCGCTGCTAAAAGAAAAGACGTCGCTTTTTTTCAATGTAAAAGTGTTGTCTTATGCCAACTTTAGACGACGCTTTTGAATATACCCCTTTAGCAGCATTTTTGCTTTAGACAATGCTTTGTTATTTTTTAAGTTAGGCTTTAGACAGCGCTGTCTATTCCCCCACTTTAGACAGCATTTTCACACTTTAGGCCGCACTTTTTTTTAAGTTTTTACAACGCTTTTCTCCTAAAGCGCTATCTATTGTTCACAATTTTTTTTAATAAATTATCTATTTTGACTTACAAAAGCGTTGTCCAATATATATAATGCATTTTAATCAGAATTTTAACCATATTTGAACCAGGTTTTCACCATATTATACACCATATTTGGTAGCTTCATTCCAATAAAATATGCATATATAAAAATTACACATATATATAAATTGATGATATATACAACAACAATTACAAAATTTATGATACAAGTTAAAATTCTACAAGTTAAAATGCCTAAAATTCAAAATTGAAGTTACATCTATACATCTTTCTATCTTCGAGAATTCTCATGAAACAACAACATGAATATTTTAGCTCTATCTTCTACACATGCACCTATAAACCTGGAAAAAAAACCAAATGATCGAAATTCATAACATGATAATATTAACGTTGCACTTTATTCGAATTTAATTTATACTCAAAACTCGAAAGTTCTCATCAAAGGAAATAAGACAATATACCTTAGCTTATGAAATTCTCAACCCAATAATGAATTGACACCATTTCTCCATAAGTTCATCCAATTGATCTTTTGAGTAATGTGCACAATTGAATTCCTCAAAGTACTACATATATAATAATATAACATAGTATGTGACTTATTTAAAACAATATGTCATTTTATGAGAAACACAAAATATAAAAATAGTATGTAATTCCTAAGTTAGAAATCCATACCATGGATGGAATCTCTAATCGATCCAAAAGAATAGTTTCTTTCATAAACCTCAACATAAAATAGCCACAATCTATACCGTTACGCTGGCAAAGACACTACACATGGAAAGAAAATACGAATATATATTAGGATATACCCCTTAAATTGTTTTATTAAGTATCATCACTAATGTAATCAAAACTGAATATCTCTTTGTGAAAATATACCTCCACTCTGATCCATGTAACGTTGTTGGCTCTACTTTTTGGCACTTGAATATCTCCTTGGGAGCGAAAATCTAGTAGAACGCTATAATAAAACATAAACGACTATTTAGAACAATCTCACATAGAAACATAAACATAAACATAAACACAAATCCTGATATGTTGACCATAAACATAAACATAAACTTGAATATCTCTTTGGGAGCGAAAAACTTATGTATCAATCATCTGTTTCAAATATGGATATGTTGACCAATCATTGTATAATGAATCCAGATAATACACAGTTTCTCTCATAGGATTAATCGCAACCAATAACCAGTGTCCACTGTAAGATTAAACAAAGATTAAACAATGGCCAAAATGGAAAATTATAATAGATCAAGCTAGGATGAAAATCTAACCCGTTTCCAGTATTATATGGAAAAAGGAACAACTTCTCAGTATCTTTGTTGGCCACGAATAAACCTAGTACATATGCTATGACATCATCTGGTCTCGTTACAATTAACCCTGAATTGACAGTGTTGGGAGCTAAGAAGCCAAATCTTGCTTCTAATCCACGCGGGCGCACAATGTTGTCATACATAAACCTTAAATTAAAACATCATTAACATTATACTATATTCATTGAAATGAGGGATTAAATTTTTCATTTAATTAAACAAAGTTGATCGGAGTATACCTGATGTATATACCGATAACACCGAGGCCTAATTCTGAATGTCTAAAAACTTGCTCCATATCCTCTCTACCAATTGCTTCAAGATATTCAAAACCAAAGACGTCTGCACTCATAGGTATAAGGCGGGTACCACCATCGGGAATATCTGTAATTCTTAAATATGTCCGAAGGCACGACCTGAACTGAGCAGTAGTTTTTTTGCTAGCCACGGTCTTCTTAGCAACATTCTTTTTTTGTGTGGAAATATTGCTAATTTCAGGCGCCTTACCCCTACTGACTTGTGCAGTCTCTTTAGCATGAATCTAGTTATCATATAATTAGTTAGGGGAGGTATAAAATCACAAATTAGCATTTCTCATAGCATAAATGCCACATAATTGTGTTACCTCAATTGATGCAATTGACTCGGTCTCCCGCTTAATCCCCTTATCTTTTGGAATGGATTTTGTTGGAGTCTAACATTACCATGTAAACAAAATCTAAGTATAACTGCCATAAAAAATTTGAATAGTAAACGATTTTAAGCATACCTCATTATCTATGCAAACGAGGCTTGACGGCCATGCAACAAACAATCCTATTGCATTTGCCACCAATATTGCATCCGCCACATCGTCAGGTAGTGGTAACAACGCACCCCCCTCTAAAACGACATTGACCGATACTTTCAAAAATCCATCTGGGAGTGGTCTATGGTGAAGCATTTCTCCTGAAGTATTATACAATTTTCCCTTGTCAACCATCTGATAAGTTGGTGCTGACAAATAGAGTTGACATCGGGAAATGACCTATAATTTAATAAATATGGTTATATAATTAATAAATATGGTTTTATAATTTATAAAGATGGTATATAATTACCTCGGGAATATTTTGTCCAAAGTTACCATTGATACTACCTTTGTCACTAGTATCTTTAAAGCCTGTAGCTTGATCGATTTCCTTTTCCTTTCTCAGCTCATATACTTCTTGTTGTAACTTTTCCAACTTCTCCTGAAGTTCTTTATTGCTTGAAGCTTTTTTCTTTGATTTTTTTTTCCAAGGATGTTGGAGTGATCCCAAATCCCTTACCCCTCACCCGACCAGAATACTCACGAATATCTAATGCTCGTGAGATTATTCTCCTGCAATCATTATCTTTATCTGGAGGTATAGACTGGGAAAGACTCTCCTGAAATTCATATAAATATTGTAATTAAATAATGATATGTTAATAAAAGAATGATGTAATTAAATAAATAAAAGCATGATGTAATTAAATAAATAATATTATACTTACACATCTCTTGAAAATTTGTTGAACTTTTTCTTCAACAGCTCCATCCTTACACACACGGGCTTCCTTCTACAAAATGTGTTCTGGAAGAGATGTTTCAAAACTATTCTCTTTTGTTAGCTACACATTAAGCCAAATAACATGATCAAATATAAGCGTGCATATATTATAGATACTTTGTAATTTATATATACTTACAATAGATTGTTGTAAGCGTGCATATCCATACGACCTTTTATGTATGGATATGCTGGACTTGATGCTCGTTGTCGATTTACGACACTTAAACTCTCAAATTTTTGGGTATTTATTTTGGATTTAATAGTTTCCCATTCTTCAGCTGTAATCAAATCTGTATATTTCTTTGGAATCTCTGCATCAACAAAAATTTTATCCGCATCCCTAAGAAACTTGTTTGACAAGAAAACTCTAAACCCTCTATGTAGTTTCCCGACCAATTTAAGAATATAATCCCTCCTGGTATCCTCAATGATGAACGACCTCTACGAAAATCATATACAAAGTCCATTAGTATAAGTAATTTAGAGACATAATCATCATTAAAAACAATTAACATCACATATCGTACCTGTATCCCACTCCATATTTTATCTTTACCGTCGTCCAACACTCTTGCTCTCCAATCTTCACATATGATTGGTTCTCTTATTACCATATAACCGAGACAACTCGTCAACATTGAACCGTTAGGCTTAATGAGTTGGCCTTCTTGACTCCAATGCACATCATACTTTATGAATTGGTCTCTATCCCGAATATTCTCTTCATTATTGTTATTCCTCGTCTATATTACATTTCCGTTTTACTAACGGCCTTATCTCCATCATGCACAGAATCATCACTTGGGTGATCGTCGTTAGTAGCCATCTAACTTGTAATAAACATAAACATAAACCCAATATAAAATTCCATAGTCATTTAAATATATATAAAATGATAATCCCAAAAATTAACATAAACATAAACTTAAACGTAAACACAAACATAAACATAAACATTTTAATATGCTACCTCTTTCACTAACTTAGGTGTTTTGCGTTTGATCACAAATGTTGCGGTTAGCAAGAGTCGCCACCGACTTTTCTTTTATCCAAAAGGAAAGGTGAAAAAGCACAGGAAAGACCTTTGAGATTGTTTCTTGAGTTCGGGGGGTAGATTATGAAAAGGGAAGGTATTAGCACACTTTTCATCCATGGTTTTTCGTGGGCTCTTAGTTACTTTCTAGATCACTTGCTTTTGTTTGAAATTGTGCTTAGTGTGGTTTTTGAAAGTATTTTGTAAAGAGACCATTCTTTAGGCAATCTTTATAATGATTCTCATTCGTAAGAATGTATACAAAGATGTTGGTCTTTTGAAAATGTTTACAATTTTGTAAGATGTTTGAAAGTGTATGTAATTGTTTTAAAAATAGAAAGGATGTTTGTTTTGAAATGGAGCAAGTAATTAGGAGCATTCTACCTACTCAAAAGTATTTCTTGTATATTTCCTTTTCCTTTGACATTGTTATCTTACCATTGATTTGGTAAGTAACCCTATCTTTGGATGTAAACAGGACGGGCGTGGGTCATCGTATAACCATGATTAGCAATGTTGCAAGGCATCTTAGCATTCTCTTTTAGGGACTAAGATCATTTGTAAGGAAACTTAGATAGTGTCATCGAGGGACTATGATCTTGTATTCGTTTGTTTTTGCTAAGATACCTCACATGTGTAATATGGCCATTTTGTAAGGCAACCAAGTGGATTTTACCCTAGGGGTACTTGTGTGCAAGTGTATTGTTTTCATGCTTGTTTTTGTCTTGAATTAGGATATTCTATTTAATTTATTTTATTCTTTCTATACAAACCCTAATTACTAGCATGTGAATATGAAGCATTTAAATTGCGGAAGATAAAAATACAAAGCTATTACATGATTTGTGGGAAGGGGGTGTACAAAGTATAAATGAGGATTGCAAGAAATTAAACTCTAATTAATCTATTACAACCATATTGAATTGGATAAATAAATGTACAAAATATGAAAAGAAAAAATGTATAAAGTAATGAATAAAAAAAAGAAAGGATTTTATTTGGTTTTGTCGTTGTTAAAAAAAGTTTTTTATTTCTTAACCTAATCAACTAAAATAAAAGCTTAATAAAAAAAATAAACTAATTTAATTTAAAATAAAAAATATTTTTTAAGTTTTATGAAGAAGATTTTAACATTAAACTAAATAGTATGAAAATTAATTAAATTAGGAAAAGTATAAATTCTATGTTTATTTTAAGAAAATAAAATAAGCCTAAATCTATTTAATTAAAAAAAGTTAAGTTTGTAACAAAAATATTTTTGATGTTTTAGTCTAGAAAATAAAATAAATATATATAGTATAAATAAATAAAAAAATTTAATCTTTTTTTTTGTCAATAAAATAAATATTAATATTAATAAATAAAAAGAAAAAGAAAAGAAAATAAATAAAAAGTTAGGGGGATTCATTAGTAAACAAAAGAGTATTCATGAGCAAAAATAAACTAAGCCCAATGAAGAGCCCAAATGCTGCCAAAAAAAGAGTCAGAAAATGTAAAAATAACAAAATGGTCACGTTGGGGCTTGAACCCAGGACCGTGGGGTGATCAGGAGTGCGCTTTACCACTGGGATGGCTATACATTCGTTAGCTTGTATGAAATGATAAATACATAACACAAAACACGTCCTGACTGTACTTCATCTTCAAACTCCAGCAAAGGATCTGTAACTTGCTCATTTCTCAATCATTTGCAAAAATGTAAACATGAAAATTGCTTCATTTTGTCACACGAATTCAACCATATGAATATCATAAACTAAAAATCAAAGATGAATGAGAATTTTTCAAAGTACCAAATTCTGACCTAAATATTTTAGAAAGTTCAAACTCAAATTCTCCTAGCTCAATCAAAATAAATAAAATCTATGGACATGTACAGCTTCAGGGCAATGATGTCTACATTTTATCTTCACAAACGCAAGCCTAACAATGCCTAAGTAATGAGATACAAGTTCAAGAAAAATACCTCAAAACTGGAAATCGTGAAATGGATTTGAGCTTGTTTAAGGAAGTGCTGATGATCATGTTAGCTTCCTTAGACCTCTAGGAAGCTAATGCAATGGCTGGCTTGAGCTGAGGGTGGTTGCAATGGTCTGGAGAAGTCCAACTGTGATGCTCTGTTTTTAGTTATGGAAGACCGGGAAAATGGTGTTACAGAAGTGAAACACGTACAGGGATGAGTTACCCTTGATGCAAGGAAGCTTTAGAAACTAAAAGTCCAAGAAACGCACGAGGGAAATGTGAGTTTGAGGTTCAAGGTCAGAAATTATGCAACAATGGAGTTTTTGGGCATTTTTTGATTTGAGAGAGTCTTGGTGTATTTCAGGGTGCTCAAGCTCGTCCTCTAGCTCACAAATAGTGCCTCTATTTATAAGAAACAAGTTTGGAGACATGTTGTTGATCAGAATTCAAAATCACAAGTTTATGCATAACATGTGATTTTTGAGAATTTCAAGTTTCCAAGCATTGTGTACTTGCTAAGATAGAGTGGTTATGCTTTAAAAAAGCTTGCTTCTGACTTTTTGGATGGAGTGTGATCAGAGGGAACAAGTTAGAGGCTCAAGAATTGACTTTACACAAAAGCTTGGTTTTCTAAAATGGAAGTGTTCACTTTGTGCCATTAATGGAAATGTGGATTGGATAAAGCTTAAACCACTTAGATTAAAGCTCAAAAGTTTATGTAATCCATTAATGATGGATAGATACACAAGTTAGGAGGCTTGTAAAGCAAGATTATGCAGCCTAGGTTTGAAATTGGATTCTTGTTCATCACAAAATGCCTTGTAATTCAAGTGACAAAACACCAACTTCATCTCTTCGATTCTCCCTACTCAAGAATGATATCAAGGAGTTTTTGGACATTTTGAAAAGCTTGTAATGTGCTATACAATCCATCTTTGAATTGCTTTTGAAGATTTACCATGGAACTATATGAAAAAGTGCCATGAAGTTGAGTCAAAATACTGACCAAATTAGGGCAAATTTTCACCAAGTGTTTAGTTTTATGATCCTATGTTCTTGAAATTATAACTTGAGTTCCAAGCACTTTTGGAAGAAGTTGTGTGAAGAAAACTTGTAGACTTAATGGAGATATTCAACTTTCATGTTGGAAGTTTCTTTTGAATCAACTTTAGTTTTGTGTTTGTTCTCATGTTTGCAACATGTTGGATTGGTTTAATTGATGTTTTGAGGCATACACTGATGAATGCCATGGCTAGGGTTTGAATTCACATTTTAGGGCTTCTTGATACAGGTGAAATTGGCCCAAGAAAAGGGTACCATGATGCTTGTGGCATCAAGACGAGTTGGCCCATGTACACACCCTTAATTTATCATGCGTTTTCCTGATTTTTGAAGCTTGCAGGGTTTTAGCTATGGAGTCCTGGCCGTAGGTAAAAGTATTTAGCCTAATACAACAGGAAAGGAATAAGAAGATAACGTGGATGGATATCACTGGTACATTTGAATAACGCGCGCGTTTTTGTTTTCTTTCAGTTATCCGTCTTGTTTCATATAATATTGATTATTGTTACTATATTGACAACTAAAATCTGGTAGCCAAATGGTGAAGCGCGCATTTGGAAATGTAGAGGACCTGGGTTCGATCCCAGGTCCCAACATTTTCTTCATTTTCTAACTTTGTTTCAACAGATCATGTGCATACACGTCTCAGGAGTCCACCATGCAGCACAATATCCAACCAATGGATTCATAATCAAGCAAGATCCAACGCCCAACGTTCAAGGCATACCATGGACTATCAGAATGAGCATCACACTGAATCTAACGCAAGGATTGGGCTCAGTTATCTTGGGCTTGACAAATTCAACATTGCACCCCCCTGAGATTGCTCACAACACAGGCCCAAATCTCTTTCCTTTCTATTTTATTTCTTTTGTTTTAATTATTTTATTAATTATTTCGTTTTTTTACAAAATAACAAAAAATCATTTTTTTCATTAAAACAAAACTCAAAAACATTAAAAATCATTTTTTTTATAAAATATTTTATTTTCTTAATTTATTAGATTAATTTAATTTAGGGAAATTTAATTCTTTTTTTTTATAATTTGAATTAATTAGAAATTAGTGTTTTTAAATTTGTACATAATTCAATTTTTTCTCAAAAATAACATAAATATTGTATTTAATTAAATTTTTAGGGTTCTTTAATTCTCGCATTTAATTTGCCGCACGTATTTTAATTCTTTTTTCTATTATTGTATCTGCTTCAGGTTGTAATAGATTTAATTAGGGTTTTAAACTTCCGCATTTTTATTTTCAGTCAAGATAATTATGTATCTGCAAAAGCTCTGTAATAGCTAGGACCTTTAAACTTTCCTGCATTTTAATTTTCGCAAACTATAAACTGCTTAGATGTATGTTAATAGGATTGTATGGAAAGACTAACTGAAAATTAAAATAGTAGATCACCTTAATTATACAAAGATTAAATAACTTAAATCAAACACATGCACATGCTCACTCTTAGGGTTTACTCCACTCCGGTTGCCTTTGGTAAACGGTCATGAAGTATAGGGTTTATTAGTGGTTGTCCTCTAGCCCCGAAAGATCTAAAATGACCCATTCGGATGTTTCCTCGGAAAAAGATCTTTAAGGCTTTAGGATGATTACTAATGTTTCCTAATATTGCTTTTATGATCGTACATGTCCCTTCGAATGTCCCTAAAAACTCCAACGACGATGCTACCTATTTCTCAATAATGGGATGGCATTGTCTAAAAGGAAAACGAACAGACCTTTTTTGAGTAGGTAGATTAGTTCATAGGTACTTTCTCAAACAAACAAACTTTTTCACACCAACACTTTCCAAACAAAGTTTTCAAAAACAACTTCGTAACACTCTTGAGGACAGAAACAAGGGTTAAAACAAAGTAAAACAAAACTTTTCAAAACAAGCACACACAAGCAGTTTTTAAAATGAGCAAGTACCTAAGAGCCCATGGAAAACCATGGATAGAAAGGGTGATAACACCTTCCATTTCTATAATCTACCCCCCTTACTCTGAAATATATCGAAAAAAGGTTTTTTCTGTTCTTTTTCCTTTTCCTTGTTGGATAAAATAAAAGTCGGTGGCGACACTTGCTTACCGCAACATTTTGCGAACAAAAAACGCAAACCAGTATTAACAGTCCAGTTCTGCCACTGTATCACAGAACTGGCGACTCTTCTGGGGAAATATAAAGTGGGGTTTACCTTACGATCTAGGTCATTTTAAAATTGCTTTCTTGTTTTGCCTTGCCGGCTTTAAATTCATGGGTTTTGTTTGGGTATTATTAAAAATCCTACACCCGGATCTGGGGACACTTTTTAGGTAAATAGCAATAGATCGTAGAGACTGTACGGCATAGACCGATATGGTTTAAGCGATGGCTGTGTTGGTGTGACACTTTGGTTGGTACCGGTATCCTTCGTGTGGAAACTAGGAGAATACGGGGCCTCCGCGTGGTGTCGTGGAGCACTAACAGACCTTAGAACCTTAGTTGAACAAACTTGGCCATTAGAAAGTAGTGAGATAGTCATCCTCGGTATAAAGTTGAGGATTGGTTGATACTCGATGCTACACTCATTGAGATCAGACTTTCGGGATATTTAGGCCGCAAGAAAAGATTGCTTGAGCTGAAACAATGCCTGATAAAAGATGATCAGTGATATTGAGAATCTTTAGAACCCGGTTACTTTTCTAAGACAAGTTTGAAACCAACTAAACTCCAAGAGGGTACTTACCTTTAACCTCATGCAAGCCTTTGAACCTAAGGTCTATTGTGTTTTTTTTTCTTATATGTGATTTATCCTGTTTGTACATGACATCATGCATCATAACATAGCATCCATTCTTATTGCACTAACCATTTCAAGGACCAAGGGAATTTATCTTTGTTCTGTTTTGCAGCTCATGGCTTCCGCTCGTAGAAACACTATCTGAATCAGCTTTGTGAAAATACCTTCCCAACTCAAGGAGCTAGTATCAAAGGTCCCTGAAACTTTTGCATTCAATAAGAGGCATGGTCGACTTTTCAACCTGGTTACTTAAAACTTTGATGAAAAGATGATGAGTGTACTCTTTCAGTTCTTTGATCCCAAGCACCACTGCTTCACCTTTCCAGACTATCAGTTAGTGCCTACCATGGAAGAGTTCTATCAGTTATTGGATATATCCATTCTTGAACAGTTGCCTTTCACAGGTTTAGAAGATTTTCCTAAGCCAGAAGTCATTGCCTCAGCCTTGCATCTGAAACAGGCCGACGTGGTATCCAATTGGGAAACAAGAAGCGGAGTCAAGGGTTTTCTAGCCAGGTTCCTAATAGACAAGGCCCAACTGTTTTGGGATGATATATATTTTTAGGCTTTTGAGGAGGTCTTGGCTCTTCTAATCTATGGGTAAGTACTATTCCCTAACCATACATACTCATAGATGTGAATGATATCAAGATCTTCCTCTCTCGCAACCCCGTGCCTACCTTGCTCGGAGATATTTTGCACGCTCTCCATACTCGTACCATGAAGAGAAGAGGGATTCTTATGTGATACATGCCATTGCTATCGAGGTGGTTTATTTCTCACCTTCCTAAGTCTGTACTGAAGAATGAAGAAGGTTTGGGTTGGTCGCAAAGGATAATGTCACTCGCTCACACGGATATGCTCTGGTGTTCCCGAGCTATGGAAAACACTGCTATTATTGACTGCTGTGGGGAGTACCCTAATGTCCCATTACTTGGAATCAGAGGGGGTATAACCTACAATCCTTATTTAGCTCTGCGACAATTTGTTTACGCTCGAAGAGATGGTCCCCATGAGTTACTTATTGAGGGCATTGTATTTAACTATGAAGATGATGTTCAAGGGTATCGCCAGAGGTTCATACGAGCTTGGAGCATGGTAAACAGATCTGGTGCCAAGGCTTTGGGGCCAAAGGCTTCCATTCCTATGGAACCTTATCTCCAATGGCTTCCATACCAGTGATTGTGGAACCAACTACTGAAGGGGGTATTCCTTACACGATTCTCCATCCTGATATGCCCATTGATCTTGGAGAACTATAGAGGTCTTAGATTCAGTTGAAGAAAGAGCAGGATACCTACAGGGATCAATTCTATGCCCAGGAGAGGAAGGTTTTAGAGCTCACAAAGCAGCTCCATGAGGAAAAACGACTAAATGTCTATCTCGGCACAAAGAGGAAGCATCCATGGGACTTATGATTTTTTTTCTAGTTTTTAGATTTGTTTTTAATTGTAACGCCTAAAAGGCATCTGAACTTTGAATTCTACTAATAAAATCTTTGTTTCATTTTGGTTCGCAAATTTAAATTTCCCAAAGTCTTTGAAATCATTGCATACGCATCCCATTCATAGCATTGCATGTACAGGATTCATAACAGGTTTCTCATCTCCTCCGCTGTTTATTTTAGCAATGGCTCTTGAACAAAATGTGAAAGATCTTCAGACTCAGAACATGCAATTCCAGCAAATGATTGTGGCTCTGGCCAAAGGACAGGAGGAGTTGAAGGCTCTGATTGTTAAGAAGAAAAAGAAGACCAATAAAACAGCTGGTGTGGCACATATGAGCATAAGGTTCAGAGGGCCACCAAGAAGGGTTGTTGATTTATCTTCTTCATCTAAAGTGGGAGAGAACCAAGAGGTTGAAGCCATAGAAGAGGACCTTAGTCCTAAAGAGTCTAATAATGAAACTGATTACAATGAGGAGTAGTACCCTCTGGATGATGAAAGGTATAAACATCTAGAAGAGCATCTAAGCGTTATGGAAATTCAGAAAGTTCCTAGGCTGGATTTTGAAGAGTTGGGTCTGGTCTCCGGGGTTGTCATCCCCTTAAAATTCAAGGCACCGGTATTTTCTAAGTATGATGGGGTCTCTTGTCCTAAAATGCATCTTCGTTCCTATGTGAGGAAGATATAGCCTCATACTGCTGACAAAGACTTGTGGGTTCCATTCTTCTAAGACAATCTGTCTCGAACACAACTGAATTGGTTCTATCAGCTGGAAAGAGCCAATGTTCGTAACTGGGAAGACCTTGCTGCTGCATTTTATAAGCAATATCAGTATAATGCAGACCTCGCTCCCACCCGTACACAACTCCAAAATCTGTCTATGGGTTCGAACGAGGGTTTCAAGGATTATGCTCAGAAGTGGAGAGATTTGGCTGGAAGAGTTCAACCTCCCTTGGCTGACAGGGAGCTCGTGGATATGTTTCTGGGATCCTTGACTGGGCCATTCTTCAACCATCTAATTGGAAGTTCATCGGCGGGTTTTACTGAACTGATCTTAACGGGAGAAAGAGTGGAAGCTGGAATCCGAAGTGGAAAAATTCAGAAGGATGCCTCTTCTAGTGCTGCAAGCAAGCTGTTTGCAGGAAAAAAGGAAGTCAGTGTTATCTATAACCAAAAGAATCAAAATCAAACCGAGTGCCGTCCAACGTTAGGGGCTGTTATGATTGCCAAACCCTTACCTACTCAGCAAAGAAATAATCAGCCAAGAGCAGAAAGGCCAGCTAGACAGTTCACTCGGATTAACATGACGTTGTCTCAGGTTTTACCTCAGTTGCTGAAGTCTAATCTGGTTACTCTGAGAGAGGCTCCGAATAATCCGAACACCACCTCTCCCTACTATAAACCGAATTCTCATTGTGCTTACCATTCGGAAAGTCCAGGTCATGACACCAATGACTGCTGGACTTTGAAGAACAAAGTACATGATTTGATTGATGCTAAGGAGATTGAATTTGATACCCCGAAGACTCCTAACGTTATCACTGCTCCTATGCCGAAACATGGTCGGGGTGTTAATACTGTTGAAGAAGATGTGTTTGTGACCTCTGTGGAAGAATTGGTGACCCCACTCATGACTATCAAAGAGAGTTTGTTAAAGGCCGGTTTATTTCCGGGCTGTGGTGAAGGTTGCCACTTTTGTTCATTCCTACCGAATAGTTGCCCTTTGTTGAAGGCAGGTATTCAGCACTTGATGGATGGAAAAGAGATTCTGTTTGAGAAGACTCCTATTCCGACTGTTTCCTGTGAAGACATTGCTATCATAACCATTTCTGCCAATCCTTCCAGGGCCTCCGCTAAGAGACACGTCAGGATTACATCAATTCTGAAGGTGACTCTGTTGATCATAACCATGCCTGGGCCAATCCCATACTCCTCGAACAAAGTTGTTCCTTGGAACTATGGGGCCGACGTCTATTACTACGGTGTAAAGCAGGACATGCTAGACATTGAAGACAAGATTGCTGAAAATGCTGATTTCTGACGTCGTCAATATTGCCAGAGCCAGTAAAATAACAAGTGGAAGAGTGTTCTCCCCTGAGATTTCTCCTCCAAAGACTGCTACCGGACTTGTGACCATTCCTGCTGTGATTCCACCCAAGACTACTACTGCAATTCCAGTAATCACTCATGTTGACCCTTCCATCACCGAGTCGGTCGAGACTCTAGGTAAAGACATACTGCTTGAGCCTGTTCTGACAAAGGCTAATTCAGTAACCCTACCAGAAGCTTCCAAGAAAGAAATGGAAGAAATTTTGAAGATAATAAAGAAGAGCGACTACAATATGGTCGAGCATCTGGGGCAGACCACATCCAAAATTTCTATGCTGGCTTTGTTGTTGTGTTCCGAGGCTCATGCGAAGGCTTTGGTTAAGTTTCTGAAGATGGCTCACGTGCCACAAGAGACATCCCCTGATCAGTTTGAAGAGTGTGTGGCTAGTCTAACTACTGATAATGGTTTGGGTTTCTCTGACGTGGATCTGACACCAAAGGGGAGGAAACATAATGATGCTCTTCATGTTTCCGTGGAATGCAGGGGCACGACTCTGACCCATGTTTTGGTAGATATTGGCTCCTCGTTGAATGTGCTACCTAAAAAAGCTTTGGACAGATTGGACTGCGAAGGCTTGACCTTGAAGCCTAGAAATATAGTAGTGAGAGCTTTCGATGGTTCAAAGAGGATGGTGCATGGAGAAGTGTATGTCCCTATCAAAGTTGGTTCCCAGACCTTTGACTACACTTTCTACGTAATGGATATAAAACCATCATATTCTTTCTTGTTAGGACGCCCTTGGTTACATGGGGCTGGGGTTGTTACTTCTACCCTCCACCAGATGTTGAAGTACCTAGTAAGAGGAAATATAGTCACTGTGCATGGTGAAGAGAAGTACATGATCAGTCACTTGAACTCCATCAGGTAAGTAGAGATGGATGGCGAGTTCATCGAGACTCCTTGCCAGAACTTTGAAGAAGTACCTCAGATTATGGCTACAGCAGAAACTACCGACAGTCCTCCGAAGGTCACCAAACCTCCCTTAAAGATGGCTTCTCTCAAGGATGCACGAGCAGTGGTTGAAGAAGGTGGGTCTACCATTTGGGGTCAGCTCTCGGTTATTCATTACAATTTTGAGAAATCTGGTTTGGGCTTTACTACAGGTGCTCAAAGGGCTATTCGTCGTGCTCGGGCTGGAGGACCTCCCCTACGCATCAGCAATTCTGGGGTCAATGCACTTGAAGACAGTGATGGTGATTCCGACATTGACAGTTGGATCTTCCCGAGTACCAACAATGGACTCAGTAACTGGGCTGCCAAGGACTTTGTACCGATTACTTTTGTTCCAGAGTAATTGTATTTTTGAATTTTTTTGGATATGTAATTTAAAAACAATATAAACTCTATAGCCATGTGTCTTACCCGGGGCACAATGGTTCTCTTTGTGAGGGTTATCATGTTTCATTTTCATATGACATTAATAAAGCATTGGACGTTTGCATACAAATTTTGCGCTCTTTGTCTTTCTTTTCTTTTATACAGCTATGCTCTTACACACACTCACGTATCCAAATGCAGATCCATATCCACTCTGGATACCATTGATAACAGTTCTGCTACTGCTCATTATGACTTTGAAAATCCGATCAACCAAGCCGAGGACAAAGGTGAGGAAGATTGTGAGGTACTCGGAGAACTCGCTAGACTATTATAGCAGGAAGAAAGGGCCATACAGCCTCAAGAAGAGCCGGTTGAGATAGTGAACTTGGGTACAGAGGAAGACAAAAAAGAGGTTAAGATAGGTGTAAATCTAGAGCTTAGTGTCAAACAGCGGTTGGTACAGATGTTGCATGAGTATGTTGAAATCTTCGCCTGGTCATATGAAGACATGCCGGGATTAGACACGGATATAGTGGTTCATTGTCTACCGACTAAAGAAGACTGCCCTTTGATAAAGCAAAAGGTCCATCGTATGCACCCCAAGATATCAGAGAAGATTAAAGCAGAGGTCATGAAGCAGTTCAATGCAGGGTTCTTAGCTGTCACCTCCTATCCGCAGTGGGTTGCTAATATGGTTCCAGTACCTAAGAAAGATGGTAAAGTACGAATGTGTATGGATTACAGAGACCTGAACAGGGCAAGCCCCAAGGATGACTTCCCGCTTCCCCACATCGATGTTCTGGTTGATAACACCACATAATACAAAGTCTTTTCCTTCATGGAAGATTTCTCTGGCTACAATCAGATCAAGATGGCACCTGAAGACATGGAGAAGACAACCTTTGTTACACAGTGGGGCACTTTCTGTTACAAAGTGATGTTGTTTGGGTTGAAGAATGTTGGGGAAACTTATTAGCGAGCTATGGTAGCTCTGTTCCATGACATGATTCACCATGAGATAGAGGTTTACATCGATGACATGATATCCAGGTCTCAAACTGAGGAAGAACATGATCATCTACAAAAGTTGTTTGATAGGTTGAAGACGTACAAGATGAGGTTAAATCCGAACAAGTGCACCTTCGGGGTAAGGTTTGGAAAGCTGCTAGGATTTATCGTCAATGACAAAGATATTCAGGTAGACCCTGCAAAGGTGAAGGCCATACAAGAGATGCCTTCTCCCCGCACTGAGAAGAAAGTTAGAGGTTTCTTGGGACGCCTAAATTACATTTCCCAATTCATTTCACATTTGACTGCTACTTGTGAGCCGATCTTCAAGCTTCTGAAGAAAGAACAAGTGGTAAAGTGGAATGATGAACTCTAGGTAGCCTTTGAAAGAATCAAACAGTATCTCCAAGAGCCTCCCATTCTGATGCCTCCGACTGAAGGAAGACCATTGATAATGTACTTAACAGTGCTAGATAATTCAATGGGGTGTGTGTTGGGGCAGCATGACGAGTCCGGTCGAAAAGAGAACGCAATATACTACCTTAGCAAAAAGTTTACCGACTGTGAAACACGATACTCACTGCTCGAGAAAACTTGTTGCGCTTTGGCATGGGCTGCTCGCCGACTGAGACAGTATATGTTGACCCACACTACTTTGTTGATATCTAAGATGGATCTGATCAAGTACATTTTCGAAAAGCCCGCTCTCTCCGGAAGGATAGCAAGATGGAAAATAATCTTAACCGAGTATGAAATCCAATAGACAACCCAAAAAGCAATCAAGGGAAGTGTGTTAGCTGATCATTTGGCGCATCAAGCCGTGGATGACTACCAGTCCATGAATTTTGAGTTCCTGGATGAGAACATCATGTTAGTAACCGACTGTGAAGCACCTGGACTGGATGAAGAACCTGAGGAAGGATCCCGATGGTCTATGTATTTTGATGGAGCCTCAAATGCACTGGGTAATGGTATTGGCGCCGTAATCATATCTCCCGAGGGCTGTCATACTCCGTTCACTGCCCAATTATGTTTCAACTATACCAACAACATGGCGGAGTATGAAGCATAAATCATGGGTCTCAGAGCTACTATTAACCTAAGGATCAAGTTCTTGAGTGTATTCGGGGATTCTGCTTTGGTGATAAGTCAGATCAAAGGCAAGTGGGATACGAAGCACCCGAACCTTATTCCTTACAAAGAGTATGTACTGACACTATTGTCGCATTTTGAAGAGATCACCTTTGAACATTTCCCACGAGAAGAGAATCAGTTAGCGGACACGCTAGCTACTATGTCGTCAATGTTCAAGGTCAGGTGGGACAATGAAGCTCCCCTAATCACTATTGAGAGGTTAGATGAACCAGCATACTACTGTGAGATCGATACTGAGGAGGTAGCCGACAAACCTTGGTTTCATGAGGTGAAAAGGTATCTCGAGGCTCAAGAATACCCCAAGGGGGAATCTGTCAATGACAATAAATTTCTGAGAAGGTTCGCTGCAAAGTTCTTCCTCAGCAATGGAATCCTCTATAAGCGCAATCATGACTCTACCTTACCGCGGTGTGTAGACAAGAGCGAAGCAGAGAGGATCATGGCAGACCTACAGAAAGGTACCTTTGGCACTCATTCCAGTGGACATACCATGGAAAAGAAGATCCTACAGGCAGGATACTATTGGTCCACTATGGAAGCCGATTGTTATCAGCATTCTCGAACCTGTCACAAGTGCCAAATCTACGTTGATAAGGTGCTTGTACCCCCAGTTCCCTTGAATGTTTTGATGGCTCCCTGGCCCTTTGCAATGTGGGGCATTGACATGATCAACGATATCAGACCTACCGCGTCCAACGGGCATCACTTCATCCTAGTGGCCATTGATTACTTTACGAAGTGTGTTGAGGCTGCCTCCTTTGCTACGGTTACCAAGAATGTGGTGGCACGGTTCATCAAGCATAACTTGGTTTGTCACTATGGTATCCCTGAGAGAATCATCACGGACAATGGTAGTAATCTCAACAACTCATGATCATGATCTCTGTAAACAGTTCAAGATTCAACATCACAACTCTTCTCCTTATCGGCTGAAGATAAATGGGGTTGTTGAAGCTGCTAATAAGAATATCAAAAAGATCATACAGAATATGACGGTGTCGTATAAAGACTGGTACGAGATGTTACCGTTTTCTCTTCACGGGTATCTTACTTCAGCACGTACGTCGATACGGGCAACACCCTATTCTTTGGTATATGGAATGGAGGTTGTCCTACCCATAGAGGTCCAGATCCCTTCTCTACGGATCATAAAGGATGCAGGTTTGAGCGAAGACGATTGGATCTAGACTCGACCTGATCAATTGAACTTAATTGACGAGAAAAGACTTACTGTTGTCTTCCATGGTCAAATGTATCAGAAACGGATGATCAAGGCCTTCAATAAGAAAGTCAGACAACAAGTGTATCAAGTAGGGGATCTGGTAGTCAAGCACATTATACTGCCGCAAGGTGATCCCAGGGGCAAATGGACTCCCACCTATGAGGGACCATTTATAGTCAAGAACATATTTTCTGGTGGAGCTATGATCCTGACCACCATGGATGGTGACGACCTTCCACACCCTGTTAATGCGGACATAGTGAAAAGATACTAAGCATAATAAAGACACGCTAGGTTGACATACCTAGGCAAAAATAAGGGCATCCCGGCGAATCAAAAGGGTTCGAGAAAAAATTAGGGATAAAAATGGGGAAAAAAATTGTACACCCGGCAAGTCGAAAACCCGGAAGGGCGGCTTGGGCAAAAAAGGGTATCCCGGTGGACTGAAAACCCGAAAGGGCGGTCCAGGAAAAAAGTTAGGGATTAAAGGGTATCACTATGTCCCATTGAATCACCTTGCGATCAGACCTCAGTAATCAGATATCGAGCTCAAACAATACCGATCAACCCAGCCAGCTTCGGACAAGCAGCAAAGTAATGAGATGCTCGAAGACATAGGGGCAATAGCAGAATTGAAACTCAATGGGATCACTACACATAGCTGTTTTCTTTTTGTACACAATTTCTGTATAATTTTCATTTTTACGGCGGCTTTCTCTTACTAGAGCGTTAGCCTCCTTGTAAAAAATGCCTGTTATAAGCAAATTTCAAATCAATACAAATCATCTTTTGAGTACAAAACTATGTGTTTTTTTTTCCTTTTTTTGTTTTGTTTTGCAAAAAACGTCCAATGTTTTATTCTTGACATATGCATTTGAATATGATTACTTTTCACAAATATCTGCATATAAAACAGAAAGACAGTTACTAAGGACTCAAAGAAACTGGTATGAAACCTAAATACCGACAGTTACCCCGTCCATCATGGTACAAGGGGCAGAGACAGTTGGGAGCAAGTTCACTATCACATATAAACCAGTGATACTTATACTCCCCGCAGAGCTGAGACAACCAAGGTCCGACCTCCGTATCCCCAAGCAGGAATTCCTTCCCCAACAGGTTCATTAAAAAAGCTGATGTCTGCATTCCCCAGCCGAGCTTTATAACCATAAACAGTTTGTAAAGTTTTTCTCCCAAGCAGAGTTTATTTCTCTGATAGCGGAAGCCAAATCTCCAACAGAGCTCTTCTGTCCGGCAATGGAAGCTCATCCCCAACTGAGTTTATTTCTCCAAATTAGCAGATCTTCCAACAGAGTATCTCTCTTCCCCACAGAGTCGTTCCCCGCAGGATTATCCTCAAACAAAATCTCTCCTGGCAGAACATTCTCAAGCAGAATGGAAGTAAATTCCCAGCTAATCATCTTCGGTCATTATCCCCAGCGGAAACAAAGAACTCAACTCCTTATACTCTTCAGCAGCAGTCCGGGATTTATTTTCCCCAGCTAGAGAATATCACAATATCATTGCATATCCATACACCACGGCATGCGCATACGTATTATACAACACAATCTCATTTATTTTGAGAACATCATTACTCAATGCATTTCATACATCATGACATTGCATACGACTAACTCTCTACCTTTCTGGGAAAGATGCAATCAAGTTCTCACGAGTTCTCTCTGGTTCAGTCAAAACGACACCAGGGTTTCTATTCCAGTTGCAGATATTCCAATATTTTCTTTGGTTCATTCAAACTGAAACTAAGCTTTCTATTCTAGTAGAAGATGTTTTAAGACTTTCGTCTGGGTCAGCCGAATCGCCGCTAAGATTCCCCTAATTTCTATGCCAGTCAAAGTTAATCCGAGACCTCTCCTGGGATGAGTCAAATCGATATTAAGATTTCTCTCCTAGTTGAAGTTCTCACAAGTTTTTTCTGGTTTAGTCAAACCAACACTAAGGTTTCTATTCTAGTAGAAGATGTTTTAAGACTTTCGTCTGGGTCAGCCGAATCGCCGCTAAGATTCCCCTGATTTCTATGCCAGTCAAAGTTAATCTGAGACCTCTCTCGGGATCAGTCAAATCGATACTAAGATTTCTCACCCAATTAAAGTTATCACAATTTTTCTCTGATTCTGTCAAACCGACACTAAGGTTTCTATTCTTGTTGAAGATGTTCTAAAACTTTTGTCTGGGTCAGCCGAATCGCCGCTAAGATTCCCCTGATTTCTATGCCAGTCAAAGTTAATCCGAGACCTCTCCTGGGACCAGTCAAATTTATACTAAGGTTTCTCTCCCAGTTGAAGTTCTCACAAATTTTCTCTGGTTCAGTCAAACTGACACTAAGGTTTCTATTCTAGTTGAATATGTTTTAAGACTTTCGTCTGGGTCAGCCGAATCGCCGCTAAGATTCCCCTGATTTCTATGCCAGTCAAAGTTAATTTGAGACCTCTCCCATGATCGGTCAAATCGATACTAAGATTTCTCTCCCAGTTGAAGTTCTCACAAGTTTTCCCTGGTTCAGTCAAATCAATACTAAGATTTCTATTCCAGTTCAAGCTATGAAGCCCGGAAATCAACCGGATAATATCTTGATTTCTCCAAAAATAATATGAAGCCTGGAATCGACCATATAGTGGTATATCTAAAATTCAAGCTATAAAGCCCAGAAATCGACCGGATAATAGCTTAATTTCCCCATCATACTGTGAAGCCTGGAAATCGACCAGATAATTGTACAAGATACTATGAAGCTTGGAATCGACCAGATAGTGGTATTCAAGCTATGAAGCCCAGAAATCGACCGGATAATATCTCGATTTCTCCAAATACTATGAAGCCTGGAATTGACCAGATAGTGGTATAAGACACCGTAAAGCCTGGAATCGACCTAATAGTGGTATAAGATGTTGTGAGGACTAGAGCACAACCAGATAGAGGTAAGAGACACTGTGAAGCCTGGAGCACGACCAGATAACAGTATATGGTATTGCGAAGCTTGGAATTCGACCAAATAGCAGTTTACTCGGCCAATTACTATGAAGCCCGGAAATCGAGCAGATATTAGTATGCCTTAAATTCAAGTTAAAACCCGTACGCGACCGGATAACCACTTAATTTCATTCTGAATCCTGGAACACGACCAGATAAGAATTGAGAAATTTTTAAGCCAGGAGTACGACCAGATAGCAAGTTTAAATCTCATCTCCCCAGTAAGTCACTGTGAAACCTAGAGCACGACCAGATAGCAGTTAATCTTATTATTCTCAGCAAATCACTATAAAGCCTGGAGTACGACCCATATAGCAGTTCACTTTCACCTTCTCGACTAAGAGATGATTCCCCAGTAGAGTAACGGACAAGTGAAGCTCCTAAAATTCTATTTCTCCCAAGACAGAGACCAACATTCCTCAGTAGATTCCTCCTTAACGACAGGAACATGAATTCTCATCAAAGGAATATCTCCGGAAATCAACATCCTCTAGATGGCATCTTTAAGCCCATCTCCGGTGATTCTCCGTCATATCTTCCGGATGGCATCTTTGAGCCCATCTCCGGTGACCTTCCGTCGTCTCTTCCAAATGGAACCTGTAAGTAGATTCCCGATACTACCTACACAGTCTAGCACCGTCTCAGACGAGTGCAAATTTCTGGGCACTTAGTGTTCAATCATCTTCCCCTTTCAGACTACGAAAGGCAGACAACCAATCTACATCCTCAGGTTTAAGAAGATTGAACTGGAGCAGCTGTTGTACCCCAAAATTTTCCCTCTCATTTTATTAAAAACATACTCATTGAAGTCCTAAACTTGCTTAAGGATGCTCAAGAACTAACCAGACAAATGCTCTCCTAAGACAATGAACCTCAAACTAGAGTTTCCATTTTCATCAAGAGGGGTGAACTCCAAAGGTCTCAAATATTTTCCATGGTCTTAATATGTTCTCAAGATCATCCATGTCAAGTTTCATGCCTTGCGCAAGAAGTTTGCTCAGTCAACTGCTCAGATGCCTGAAAGTCAACTACACCAAGTCAATAGCCAATTGTGGCCCACATACAATCAAACTTCAAGATTTTTGGTCAACATCAACATTTTGAAGTTATATCTATCATTTGATCAATGTTTGATCATGATTCCCCAAGGAATGCCCCAAATTCATCAAAACCTAAAAGTTGCTAAATTAGGGTTTCTTAGGAAAAGTCAACCAAACTTTGACCAGGCATAACTTCTTCATACTTAATCAGAAATTTTCCCTCCAAGGCTCATTTTGAAGAGGATGCAATTCCATACAACTAATCTTCAGCCCCAAAGTTCAAAATATGCACTCATCAAAAGATATGAATTTCTACATTATAGGTCCTTTTGAAAAGTCAACAAAAACACCTTTTGGATCAAAGCTTCTTACATGAACATGGAACACCCAATTGAGATGAAACCAAGAGGGTTGTTTAGGGGACATCCTTGGATTTCTAAAAAGTCCAAGAAAACCTCTCTAGGGTTAAAATTGGAGGAGATATGCCTTGTCAAAGTTGACCATTTTTGCAAAATTGCCAAAAGTCAAATGTGCTCAAAAATACATTTTTTGTCAAATGGGCCTAATTTTTCATGATTGAATCTTGCTTGTGACATGTTCCACGACCCAAATCAGCATTTACACTTTATTTGCTTCATTATTTATTTTATTTTGATTTTTTATTATTTAAAATTCAAATTAAATCAAATAAATTGCAAAAAATACCAAAGATTGATTTTTGATCTGATTTTTTATAGGAATCAAATCCAATTAGGCTGAAAAATTATATCCAAAACGTGCAAAAACAAATTGAATCAAAATTGGCATGATTAGGCTTATTTTGGAAACATATCATACAAGAGAAAAACCAAATCAAATCTTGATGATCTTTAAAGATACAAGCCATTTTTGTTGACCTAATTCGTTCTGGTATATATGCTGAACATAACCAAGCCAAAAAAACAAGGATTGCAGGTCGTGAGAGCACAAAGCAAAACTGAAAATTGATAAAAAATGGTGATCTGTTTTCCAACCTAGAGGGCAATTCAAAGCATTTCAAAGCTACCAATCGATTCCTGGACATCTCCAGAACGCTTTCTAATCATTTTCCAATCCTTCCAAGCCCAGAAGCAGGACATACGATTGTCACGGTTTGCTTCTTTTTCAAAATCTGATTACTATGATTCTTGCATCATGAACATGTTTTAATGGTATATTTGTGTTTGTTGTCATGTTTGCAACGTGTTGGATTGGTTTAATTGATGTTTTGAGGCATACACTGATGAATGTCGTGGCTAGGGTTTGAAGTCACGTTTTAGGGCTTCTTGATACAGGTGAAATTGGCCCAAGAAAAGGGTACCATGATGCTCGTGGCATCAAGACGAGTTGACCCATGTACTCACCCTTAATTTATCATGTTTTTTCCTGATTTTTGAAGCTTGCAGGGTTTTAGCTATGGAGTCTTGGTCGTAGGTAAAAGTATTTAGCCTAATACGACGGGTAAGGAAGAAGAAGATAACGTGGATATATATCACTGGTCCATTTGAATAACGCGCGAGTTTTTGTTTTCTTTCAGTTATCCGCCTTGTTTCATATAATATTGATTATTGTTACTATATTGACAACTAAAACCCGGTAGCCTAGTGGTGAAGCGCGCGTTTGGAAATGTAGAGCACCTGGGTTCGATCCCAGGTCCCAGCATTTTCTTTATTTTCTAACTTTGTTTCAACAGATCATGTGCATACACGTCCCAGGAGTCCATCATGCACCACAATATCCGCCAATGGATTCATAATCAAGCCAGATCCAACGCCCAACGTTCAAGGCATATCATGAACCATCAGAAAGAGCATCACACTGAATCTAACACAAGGATTGGGCTGAGTTATCTCGGGCTTGACAAATTCAACATTGCACCCCCTGAGATTGCTCATAACACAGGCCCAAATCTCTTTCCTTACTATTTTATTTCTTTTGTTTTAATTATTTTATTAATTATTTCTTTTTTTTACAAAATAACAAAAAGTCATTTTTTTCATTAAATCAAATATCAAAAACATTAAAAATCATTTTTTTATAAAATATTTTATTTTCTCAAATAATTAGATTAATTTAATTTAGGGCAATTTTATTCTTTTTTTTATAATTTGAATTAATTAGAAATTAGGGTTTTTAACTTTATACATAATTCAATTTTTTCTCAAAAATAACCTAAATATTTTTTTTAATTAAATTTTTAGGGTTCTTTAATTCTCGCATTTAATTTGCCGCGCATATTTTAATTCTTTTTCTATTATTGTATTTGCTTCGGGTTGTAATAGATTTAATTAGGGTATTAAACTTCCGCATTTTTATTTTCAGTCAAGATAATTATGTATCTGCAAAAGCACTGTAATAGCTAGGACCTTTAAACTTTCCCGCATTTTAATTTTCGCAAACTATAAACTGCTTAGATGTATGTTAATAGGATTGTATGGAAAGACTAACTGAAAATTAAAACAGTAGATCACCTTAATTATGCAAAGATTAAATAACTTAAATCAAACACATGCACATGCTCACTCTTAGGGTTTACTCCACTCTGGTTGCCTTCGGTAAACGGTCATGAAGTATAGGGTTTGTTAGTGGTTGTCCTCTAGCCCCGAAAGATCTAAAATGATCCATTCGGATGTTACCTCGGAAAAAGATCTTTAAGACTTTAGGATGATTACTAACGTTTCCTAACATTGCTTTTGTGATCGTATATGTCCCTTCAAATGTCCCTAAAAACTCCAACGACGATGCTACCTATTTCTCAATAATGTGATAGCATTGTCTAAAAGGAAAAAGAACAGACATTTTTCGAGTAGGTAGATTAGTTCATAGGTACTCGCTCAAACAAACAAACTTTTTCTCACCAAAACTTTCCAAACAAATTTTTCAAAAACAATTTTATAACACTCTTGAGGACAGAAACAAGGGTTAAAACGAAGTAAAACAAAACTTTTCAAAACAAGCATACACAAGCAGTTTTCAAAATGAGCAAGTAACTAAGAGCCCATGGAAAACCATGGATAGAAATGGTGCTAACACCTTCCCTTTCTATAATCTATCCCCCTTACTCGGAAATATCTCGAAAAAGGGGTTTTTCTGTTCTTTTTCCTTTTCCTTGTTGTATAAAATATAAGTCTGTGGCAACTCTTGCTTACCGCGACATTTTGCGAACAAAAAATGAAAACCCAGTATTACAAGTTCGGTTCTGCCACCGTATCACACTCACCTTCGTCTTCGGCTTGGTAGATCGGATTTTCAAAGTCATTATAGGCCATAGCAGAATCGTTACTCATGGGATCCTGAGTGGATGTGGATCTTCATTTTGATATGTGAGTGTGTGTAAGAGCATAGCTATCTTTGATAAAATAAAAGGTAGAAAAAGAAGAATAAAGAGCATAAAATTTGTATGCAAAAAACGTCCATGATTTATTGATGACATATGAAGATGAAGTAACAACCCTCACAAATGAACCATTGTGCCTCGGGTAAGACACAAGATTTTAAAGTCTAAATTGTTTAATTATTACAAGTCCGACAAAAACTTAAAGACAATTACTCTTGGATAAAAGTAATAGGGACAAATTCTTCGGCTTCCCAGTTGTTGAGTCCTCCGCTGACAGTTGGAAAAATCCACTCATCCAGGTCACAGCTGCCATCACTGTCTTTCACTGTGTTGACTCCCTGATTGCTGATATGTAAAGGTGCCCCCCTGCGCGAGTTCGTCGAACAACCCTTTGTGCTTCCGAGGTAAAACCCAAACCAAATTTGTTGGATTTGTAAGGAATATCCGGAAGTTGACCCCAGATAGTGCATCCACCTTCTTCGATCACTATTCTAGCATCTTTCAGAGAGTCCATTTTCAATGGCGGTCTGGTAACTTTTGGAGCCTTGGTAGTAGTCTTGGCTGCCGCAACTGTTTGTGGGACCTCCTCGAAATGTTGGCATGGAGTTTCGATGAACTCGCCATCCATTTCCACGTACTTGAAAGAGTTCGGGTGGCTGACCATATATTCCTCTTCCCCATGGACAGCGATGGTTTTTCCCTGGATTGGGTACTTCAACATATGATGTAATATAGAGGTGACGGAACCAGCGCCATGAATCCAAGGTCGGCCCAAAAGACAGGAATAGGAAGGGTGAATATCCATCACGTAGAAAGTTGAATCAAAAGCCTAAGTTCTAACCTTTATAGGGATGTCAACTTATCTATGCATTATCCTCTTAGAACCATCAAAGGCTCTTACTACAATGTTGCTAGGCTTTAAAGTAAGTCCCTCACAGTCTAGCCCGTCAAGATCATTTTTGGGCAAAACATTCAGCGATGAGCCCGTATCCACCAGAACATAGGCTAGCGTAGTGCCCCTGCACTCAATGGAGACGTGCAAAGCATCATTGTGTTTCCTTACTTTGGGAGTCAAATCGGCGTCAGAAAAGCCCAATTTGTTACCAACAGTTAGACTAGCCACACAATTCTTAAATTGGTCAATGGAAGTCTCTTGGGGCACGTGGGCGGTCTTTAGAAACTTTACCAGGGCTTTGGCATGAGCCTCAGAACACAAAAGCAAAGTCAACATTGATATTTTTGATGGTGTTTTCCCCAACTGTTCCACGATGTTGTAGTCACTTTTCTTGATTATTTTTAGTATCTCTTCTATCTCCTTTCTAGAAGCTTCAGGAATATCCTCTGGATGCTCCTTCGTCTGGACAGGCTCAGATAACACCTCCTTGCCCCTTGTCTTAGTGGGATTGTCAACAGAAGTATTACTGGGAATGTTGGTAGGAGCGATAGTGGGAATAATTACAGGAGTAGCAATGGTCTTTGGAGAGATCTCAGGTGAGAAGATCTTTCCACTTCTTGTTATCTTACTGGTCCCTACGATATTGACAGCGTCGGGATCAGTGTATTTCTCAATTTTGTCTTGGATAGCCAACAGATGTTGCTTGACGCCATAGTAATAGACGTCAGCCCCATAGTTCCAGGGAACAACTTTATCTGAAGAATATGGTATTGGCCTTGGCATGGTGATGATTAAGAGAGTAGACTTTGGAACATATGTAATCCTAACGGGTCTTTTGGTGGAGACCCTGGAAGGATTGTCGGAGATGGTTATTATTGAGACATCTTCACAGGAATTTCTGATAAGAGGAACTATTTCAAATAGGATTTCTTTGTTAGTCATCAGGCGTTGGACGCCCATCTTCAATAACAAACATCCATTGGGTAGAGACACACATAATTGACAACTTTCATCACAGCCTGGGAACAGACCGGCTTGCAATAGATTTTGTTTAATAGTCAAAAGAGGAGTAGTTAAATCATCCACGGAAGAAACAAAATACCCAACATCAACAACATTGACACCTTGACCGTGTTTGGGCATTGGCTCCATTATCACATTAGGTGTTTCTGGGGGATCAAACTCAATCTCTTTCGCCTCGATAAGGTCTTGTATCTTATTCTTCAAGGCCCAACAATTGTTTGTGTCATGCCCCGGGCTTTCAGAATGATAGGTGTGATACGGTGGTAGAACCGAATGTTTACTACTGGTTTGCGTTTTTTGTTCGCAAATGTCGTGGTAAGCAAGAGTCGCCACCGACTTTTCTTTTATCCAAACAAAGGAAAGGGTGAAAAGAACAGAAAAAGACCTTTTTCGAGATTTTGAGTAAGAGGGGTAGATTATGGAAAGGGAAGGTGTTAGCACCCTTTCCATCTGTGGTTTTTCACGGGCTCTTAGGTACTTGCTCATTTTTTTAAATTGTTTGTGTTTGTATGTTTTGAAAGTTTTTGTTTGCTTTATGGTAACTCTTGTATCAGTCTTCAAGAGTGTGATAAAGCATTTTTGAAAATAGTTTTTGAAAAGTGTGTAAGTGGGAAAAAGTTGTTCTTGAGAAAGTACCTAAGAGTTATCTACCTACTCGAAAAAGGATGTTCTTTTCCTCTTTTCCTTTAGATAATGCTATCCTACTATTAGTGAGTAGGTAGCCCTATCGTTGGATGTTGATGGACTATCGAAAGGGACGCTATGGTCATTGAAGGCAACATGTAAAGATATCTTAGAATTTCGAAGGGGCTGTCATCATATGGGCAACATCACGAGACAAGATCATTTACCGAAAGGCAACTCGAGGGACGTTTAGGGACCATGATGTTTTATGATGAATTTTATACCGAGGGTCTTTGCTAAGATAGCCCTACATTCGAGAGACATGACCATTTCCGAGGCAACCGAGTGAGGAATACCCTAAGGATGCAAATGTGAGAAGTGTGTTTTTTTTAGTTATATTATCTTGAAGTTAGTGATCTACGATTAATTTATTAATCTTGTCATGCACTCCTACTTACTAGCAATTATATACAAGCATACAAAAATGTAAAAAGCGAGAAATAAAGGTTTCTACACTATTACAAGGTTTTGGTGTAGATACATAATAATGGGCGAAAAGTAAAGTGTGGAATTAAAAATGCGGGAATTTAAGTCATAAACTATTACAATTGTGAGCAGTTACAATATAATATAAAATGCGCGCGTGAAATATAGAAGCGTCTAACAACCTAAGAAAGGGTCTAAGTAAAAAACTTATTTGTTTGATTTTTTTTGTTTTAATTAAGAAAAATAATTAAATTAAACATCCTAAAGTCTAAAAAAATAAAAACTAATTAAGAAAAATAGTCTAAGTTTTTTTGTTTTTTATTATGAAAATGAATAATTAAATCTAATTAAATCCTAAATTCTACTTCATTTTTAATTAAAGAAAATAGTTAAAATATTTATCTAAATTATTTACAAAATTAGTTTAATTAGAAATACTAATATAATATTTTTGGTGATTTTCTGATTTTTTTATGGTTAATTAAATAATTGAAAGTAAAAAAAAATAAAAAAATAAAGAATTGAAACAAAACAATGGGCCTGGGGGTTAAATAATAAAAAGGGGGTGCTAATAAGAAAATGTTTGGCCCAATTGATGAGAAACCCAACTTGCATCTGGACTCAGTGTGGATGTGCCTAGAGAGTGCATGGTGGACCTCATACTGAAGCCCTTGGATCTGGATGGATTGGCATTGGAAGGCGTGGATTTGCTGGCCTATGATGCACACTTGGGGATGCAAGGCATGGAATCCTGCAAAGAAATGTGAGAAAATGTAAAAGGCGGACCTAGGTATCGAACCCAGGTTTCCTCCTTGCACACTCTCTTCCCTTACCACTCAGCCACCTGCTCATTCATTAACTTATATAACATATATTATAAAACAAGTCAGAAATTATTCAAATGAAAAAACGCGCGCCCAGTGGGTCCCTGTATTATTCAAATGGACCAATCGCGGGCGGAGAGAGGAATTGTTGTATGGATCCAACTAATGGATCATGAACAAACGCCATGCCAGCCCTTTGACTTAGAGTCACCTAGTCCAACCACCAGAGTCGATGGTTTCCACTGTCTTCTCTGGTGGGCTCGCCTGAAAAATCAAACAAAATGAAAAACAAACAATGCAATCTGCCTTAAAAAATCTCCTGATCACGATTATGGCCTCTAAACTTGCTAAATCTTCATGCATCACTGGGTTCGAGCTTGAAGCCCTAACTCCGGTCAACCATGGCATATATTGATTCTGGACCTTAGCTTCTCATGTAATACGTTCAAACACGCATAAATATTAGCAGAAACACATATATATGATCAGTATGGATTTAAATCAAGCATTTTGGGAGTTTGAGATCAAGGAAATTTTACCAAACGGGCGATGATGATACTCTTGATCTGGGATTGAAACTGTATGCTGGAGGATTGGATTGAGTCCCTGGAAGCCTCAATTAGATGTTTGAATCATTGGTTTGGCTTGAGGAGAGCTGGAGATGAGTGTTTGAATTTTCATGATTTTGGAATTTTTTTTGCAATTTTGGTGTGGTGATTTGAGGTACTCTCCATTCCTGGAATGCTTGCAGATGCGTTGCTTAAATAGAGGAAGTGAAGGTAAGGGGGAAACAAGGAAAGAATCATGGCATTAAGGCTATATTTTAAGGCCATG
The DNA here is from genome assembly GCA_948472305.1 of Vicia faba. Lineage (NCBI taxonomy): Eukaryota > Viridiplantae > Streptophyta > Magnoliopsida > Fabales > Fabaceae > Vicia > Vicia faba. Next base: position 395,003,419 of record OX451736.1, read on the forward strand.
ATCACACATTTAAAAAATAACATAAGTGAAGATTCTTGCCAATTTTGATGAGGACTGGACCAGGACACTATTTGAACGTGATTGTGGGCCTCAAGATGAGTCAAAACAATAGCCCAAATGCCTAAGCCCAATTCCAAATATTTTATATAATTTATTTTATATTTACTTGAAATAAGTTAAAATAAGTATGTAAAAAATAGATAGAAAATACAAGGCCGTGCAAAAATAATATTAGGGGTCCTCCACGACCTTAGGAAGATATTTGAATCTTAAAAATTTAGGCCATTGACCCAAAAATTCAAATTTGCGCAATGCACCAATCTTGAAATTTCTAAATTTTCCCAAGTTGGGCAAGCCATAACTTGCTCAATTTTTATCTCATGATGATGATCCTTGACTTTTTGGAAAGCCCAATATTTGTACTTCAATCCCTCTTTTGATCAATTTTGCATTTGAAGATTTTATCTTGATGTAAAAGGTCTTGGAAAAAAGTGTCTTTTGTTGACTTTCCAAAAGTGACTTGTAATGTATGAACTTGTATCTTTCAAATGGTACATTTCTTGAACTTTAGGGTTGGAGATAAGTTGTAGGGAATTGGATTCTCTTCAAAATTAGCTTTGGTTGTAAAAATTCTTATAAAGTATGAGAAAGTTATACTTGGTCAAAGTTTGGTTGATTTTTCCTATAGAAACCCTAATTTGCCATTTTTGACTTTTGATGGGTTAGGAGCATTTCTTGAAGAATCATGATCAACCCTTGATCAAATGATGGTTATCACTTCAAAATGTTGATGTTGACCAAAAATAATGAAGTTTTACTGTACATGTGCCACAGTTGACTTTTGACCTAGCACAATTGAGTTTCCAATACTTGAGCAATTGACTGAGCAAACTTATTGAGAAAGGCATGAACTTTGGCATGGATGACCTTGAAGACATATTAAGACCATGGAAAGCATTTGAGACCATTGGAGCTCAACAATCTTGATGAAAATTGAAACCCTAGTTTGGGGTTCATTGCCTTAGGAGGAGGATTGTCTGGTCAACTCTTAGCAAGTTGGGAACCTCTAGGAGTATGTCTTGTGTGAAAATATGAGGGAAAATTTTGGGGTACAACAATAGGCATATCGAGCATTCGGGTTGTAGCAAGGAGAAGTTGTATTGGGGTTCTTGGGAGCTTCTTTTAGGGTCACCAGGTTGGACTTCAAAAGATGTGACAGAACTTGAGACAAGGTCATGTTGATTCGAGTGAATCGTCTCACGGGGGCATCTGGCCTGTGTTGATAATTTCGTTGTTGATTTGGTGCAGGATTAGAAATCATAACAGCCTCTACCGTAGGGCGACGTTCAGATTTGGTTTGATTCCTATGGTCTTATGCAACATTGACCTCCTTCTTTCCGGTAAAGGGTTTCTTCATCATGCTCGAGGATGCATCTCTGTGGATTTTGCCACTTTTTATACCCGTTTCTACTCGTTCACCAGTCATGATTAGTTTAGTAAATCCAACCGAATAGTTTCCGATCAGGTGGTAGAAGAATGGACCAGATAACGTGCCTAAGAACATATCCACCAATTCTCTGTCAGATAGAGGGGGTTGGACCCTTCCCGCGAGATCTCGCCATTTTTGAGCATAGGTTTTGAAACCTTCACCTACACCCATACCCATGCCTTGTGTTGTACCCCGAAATTTGCCCTCGCATTTTTTTCACAAGAAATCGCAGCTTCAGGCGTTTCTTGATTTTTCAAACTGGCTCAAGAATCGGTCAAACAGACTTTTCTCGTCAGTCAGGACACAATTAGGGTTTCATTGATTTTCAGGGCTCTGGAATGTTTCACACAGTTGGCTTAGAGTTTTGGTTGATTTTGGCTCAACTTTGATCAGGCGAACGCTCTTTGGAATTTAATCAGGAATTAGGGTTTTTGGGCACGTTATCAGAAGGATTTAAATTCTACAGCACTTTGCAAGTTATTCCGAGATTTGGGTTGGATTCGCATTGTTTGATTTAATCAGTAAAAGAAAGCATTTGGTTTGAATTCACGTTCGTTTGATTGAACCAGTCAAAGGATGCACTCAGTTTGGATTTACAATGTTTGATAAAAAATCAGTGAAAAGGGAATGCGCCTGATCAGTTGTTTTGATTAACTTTTGTTTTGCTGTGGACGTTGGAAATGCGAGGTTTAACTGATCAATTACTAAAGCATTGTTTATTTAAATTATTTACTATTCTAAAATTGAGTGATTGAAATTTATTTTTCAATTATTTTAATTCAAAGAGTTTTAAATAATAAATAAACAATAAAGGAGGAAATAGAATTAATTGGATAATAAAAACTTTTATTTATTTTTAAATTATTCGTACAATTATTGTTTATAATTTAATTACAAGCAATGATTTTACATTAATTTAAATTTAAATAAAAAGAAAACTATCCTATTTTTTCTAATTCTTCATTCTTCATTTAGTACCCCTCTCCATTCAAATATTCATCTGCAAAAGAAAAGAAGAAAAGTCAAAAAGCAGATAAATAAATAAAGAGGCAGATAAAAAGAGTTCATCATTAAGGGCCACTGATTGGGATCAGTTAACCCTCTCTGCAAATCACGGGATTTCTCCCGGTTCACAAAGAGGGAAGAATTTTTATTTGCTAATCATGAATGCACAAAGTTGAAAAAATGCAAAGTTTGTCAACATACTGCATAGTTCAAGTCTCAAACAAACTGCACAGTTCAAATCAAACTAAAAATCCAAATTCCAACTTTCTGTCAAAAATGCCAAAAAAGTACAAGTTGCTGTCACAAGTACAAGAAGCTGTCAAAAGAAGATTTTGGAAATATATCAAAGACTAGAAGCTGTCAAAAAGAAGAGATAAAATATGCAGAGAAAAAGTGATATGCAAGCAAGCTATTTCATCATTTCCCAACTAGGTGGCCCTTTCAGAAAAAATAAGTACAGCACAAACATAGTTTAATATATTAACTGTACTGAGAGAGAGAGAGAGAAGGAAAAAAAGAAAGCAGGTTTAGGATTTAGGCAGGAAGATAATATATAACAAAAACTGAACACAGTGGATAAGAGCAGGGGGCAAACCAATACAAAGAATATACACAAAACTGTATAAGCATAATAACCATTGCCAAAACCACACACTGCCCATATCCAAACAGCATAACCTGTGTCAAACATCCACAAACCAACGAATCTGCAAGCAAGGCCAGGCCTGGGCCTCAAAGCCAAAACCTGCTAATAACCACAAAATCATCACCAAACCTGTTCATCAAACCTTCCACCCACTGTCAAAGGCCTAACCTGAGAGAAGAGCCCCAAGGCCATCAACCAGAAGCATCAAACCTTAAGCAAAAACCTGCCTAAGCATCCAACCTGTCAAGCCTCAGCATAAACCTATTAAGTTTCAAACACAAGCCTTAACCTGTAAACCCTTAAAACCTGATAAACACAAAATCACCAGCCTCATAACCAGTTCAAGCCTCAAGCCTCACTCGGCCTGAAGCCTAACAAAAAAACAGAAAAGCCTCAAGCCTCACCCTGCCTGAAGCCTAACATAAACTAGATAAACCCCAAACCTGTTCAAGTATCATACATGCCTAAACACCAACACCATCCAAATCAAACTCAAGGCAACCAAACGCATACTCAGTATCAATACCCAAGGCCCTCAGGATGCCATCATTGGGCAAGCAACAAACATTCCAAAGGCAACAAACGTTCAGAGGCATCTCAAGGCAGCATTAACAAATCAAAAAGGCAACAAGGTCAAGGCAACTCAGAGAAAGGACGAAATGCAACAAAGTCAAGGTAACTCAGAGAAGGGACATAGAAGCACATTCAAGACAGGCCCTCAGAGGAGTACTCATCACAGGGCATTATACAAAGAAAATCAAAAGGGCAACAAACGTTCAAAGGCATTCAAAGGCAACATAAGCAGAAACATGCAGTAGAAGAGAAGAAGAAAGAATATATAAGGTTTTTCAGGGTAAACATCATAAAACCTAACCAGGGTCACCAAAAAGCCAATTTCATCGCGCCAACCCTCCGCTCGTCAAGCCTCCAAGTGCCTCCTTCCTCCTCCTTCGCAAAGGTAAAATCTTTTTCATTCTTTCTTCAAAACCTCACGTAAATCAGTAAACAAAAAGCAAATAAATGAGAAACCTTAGCATGCAAGACGAAAAGAAATTTTGAACGAGACTGAAAACAAACTTCTGTACCTAACGTGAATGACCCATGGAGGAGGGTAGACGGACGAGGAGATGGCATGGTGGCTCTGGGCGGAGGTTTGCATTTCAGCATTGAGGACGAAGAAGATGAGGCAAGAACGATGAACGAACGGCGCACGAACCCTAAGCGTAATCCCAACTGAAACAAAACCTTCAAACCCTAAAAAAACGCTTTGTGTCAACTTGGACCTTGCCCTTTCTCCAGCGCTTAAGCCCAAGACATTTCCAACTCACACCCCCCTCCTTGCCCTTTCTCCAACGCCTAAAGCCCATTTCTGATTTTTTGTTTCCAATTCTTTTTAAACATCATTTTCTTTTTTTATATACATTTAAATTAACAAAACATAGTATTTTTACACTAACAACATTTTTTAATTTGGTTTATATAGAAACTTATAAAAATGTTTTTTCTCTATATTTAAACTTACCTTTTCTTTTATTTTTTTATATATACGTTATATAATTTTTCTTAAGATTAATACAACAATGCATTAATATTTTAACACTTTTAAAATATATTTTTCAATATACATAAACCTTTTTCTTTTAATTAAAATACTTTTTGTGCATAACCAATAAAAATACATTTTTTCTAATATACATAATTTAATTCTTGATATTTAATTAAAACATACTTTTGGTATATAATAAATAAAGATACATTTTTATACATAATTTAATTAGAACTTAGAACATTTAATCAAAACATTCTTTTTTGTACATATAAAGAATATACAAGATTACAAGACTAATTAAATTAAATAAACATTTAGTTTTTCTTTAGGTCAAAACAATACTTAATAACACTTTCTTAAATTCACATTATCGCACCTGTAAATAATTACATATACAAATACACATATACACATACACTTACGCAATATACTTGCATTTTGATACATTATACATTCGCTTATACTTGTATATTCGTTGCATTTACATTTGATCAATTCGATTTGGTTGTAACCTATTAGACACTATATTCCTAAGTCTCATCCCCATTCGTAAATTTGTACCCCCACTCTCGGATACTTATTTTGTAATAGCGTAGACTTTAAATTTCCGCAATTTACCGCTTTTGAATTATACCATGGTTAGACCTAGGGTTTGCATGTACATAAAATCAAACGCTAGATAACCTAATACAAGACAAATACATGAAATCAATACACAATCACACTTGCACCCTCTAGGGTAATCCCACATGTTGCCTTCCAAAATGGGCCATGCTTGCACGTCGAGTATCTTTGGCAAAACAAATTCAAATGATCATAAGTCCCTCGATGACGCTTTCGAATGTTGCCTAAATGGAATGATCATAGTCCCTTCAAAGCAAATTGTCAAAGACACTTGGCATCATTGCATTCATGGTCCATACGATGACCCGCGCCCGTCCCGAACAAACATCCTAAACGCAAGATTGTCCACCAAATTCAATGGTGGAACAAAATTGTTAAAAAGGGTTGAAAACATAGAGAAAACCTTTGAGTACAATGGGGTAGACAAAACTCTTAGTTACTTGAGATCAACTTGCAAAAACACTTTCCTTCTTTTCAAAAACCACACTCCACAAACACTTTCAAAATAAACTCTCAAAACATTTTGAAACATCTTTTCGAAAAGATACACGCCTTTGTAAAACATTCGAGTAAAGAATTGTTACAAGGTTAGCCTAAGACAAAGCATCTTCTTCAAAAACATTTTCAAAACACACACACACACACCACAATTTCAAGCAATCGAAAATCAAGGCAAGTGATCTAAAAAACCAAGTAACTAAGAGCCCATGGATAACCATGGATGAAAAGGGTGCTAATACCTTCCCTTTTCATAATCTACCCCCCGGACCCACGAAATATCTCAAAAGGTTTTTGCTGTGCTTTTTTTAACCTTTCCTTTAGGATAAAATAAAAAGTCGGTGGCGACTCTTGCTCAACCGAACAAGTGCGAATACAAACGCAAAACTCACAGTCAGTTCTCCCACCGTATCACAGAACTGGCGACTCTGCTGGGGAATTTTTAAAAAGTGGGGTTACCTTAGGGTTTAGATCACCTTTGTTTTCAATTGATTGCTTTGTTTGCTTTTACATTTGTGGGATTTGTATCAGAGTTTCATAGATCATAACCCGGATCTGGGGGAAACCTTTTTAGGTAGCATAATCTGCGAGGGACCTGTCCGGGGTATACCGACATGGGTGAAGCAGTGGCTACGTTGGTGCGGCACCTTGGTCTGTACTGATATCCCTTGTGTTGAAACGGGGAGAATATGGGTCTTCCAAGGAGTCATTAAGCACCAACCGACCTTAGAACCCTAAATTGACCCAACTTGGCCATTAGAACAGTAGCAGTATGCTACACTCATTGAGGCTAAACTCTCGCGATGGTTCCGGCCGCAAGAAAAGATAGCGATGCTGGAGTTATGACGGATCGAGGGTAGCCAATGATTTGAGATCCTCTAGAACCCGGTTACTTTTGATAGGACATGTTTTAAACAACGAAACTGAAAGAGGGTAGTACCTGAACCCCATGCAAGCATAAACCTGAAGGACTTGTTTGCTTTTTGTGAATATGTTTGCCTGTATATACACTCACTTGCTTTTCGCATACATGTACATAACATCATAACTTCATACCATAGCATTTTCAATAACCATTTCAAGGATCTCGAGGGTTCTTTTGATGCAGGGTTACGTTGAACCAGACGTCTACCAAGGGGCAAGAGGTTTCTCCTCAAAACAAATGCCAGTCAAAGATCAAGTACAACAACTTGAATCAGTGGCTATGACCCACTCGACATGGTGAGCTTGATTCTCCTGGAAGGACATCCACCGGGGCGAAGTTCTCCAATCCAAGAGCAGAGTTCAACCTCTAACATTTTCTTGTGTTTACCCCGAGAGATCCTTGAGAGCATGCATCCACATATCATGCATTGCATTTTGACAGTCTTTCCTTTTTCAGGTTTCCTTACTCTCCTGTTGTTTATTTCAGTAAGAGATGGCTCTAGAAAGGTCTGTCAAAGACATCCAAGACCAGACTGCTCAGCTGCAGGAGATGTTCCTGAACTTGTCTCTGGGGCAAGAAGAAATGAAAGCTCTCCTCACAAAGGGCTTGGAGAATTCCAACAATGCCAGGAGTGATCAGCTTGCGGAGCTGCAGTTTGATCTGACAACATTGAGGACCCAAGTGATGGGACAGTTGGTGGGCCAGATGGCTCTCATCCAAGACCTATCTCAAAGACAAGAGGAACTCAGAGTTCTTGTCCGCCAACTGCTTCCAAACAACCAACTGGGGCAAACAGCTGAGGTTGAAGAGCAAGTCACCGCTCAGCCTCCATCCACTCAAGAAGACAAGGGGAAAGCTCCTTAGCTTGCTTCAGGGTCACAAGCCCATCAACAACCTCGCCAGCATCAACGAGGTAATCGACGTAAGCAAGAAACGTTGGGAAGACAGTTCACGGAGACTGAGATACCATCATTCTTCATACTGAAGCGCCTGTTGGAGGTCAACCTGCTTACCTTAAAGGATCATCCTCAGAAGCTCAATACCTCCTCTCCTAACTATCGTCCCGACGCATTTTATGTTTACCATTCCTACAGTCCGGGACACGACACCAACGACTGTTGGGCCTTGAAGAACAAGATTCAAGATCTGATTGACAATGGGGTGCTGGAATTCATGCCAGACGGCGAGATGAAAATCTTCCGTTAAAGGGTTCTCCACTTGAAGTGACGAAGCTCAAGCTGAAAGACTTTTGCTTCTTTTCGAATTTTCAAAGTTGTAATTTCTTTTGCTGTCAAACAATTATTTGTTGATGTTAAACTCTGTTTTCATTAATGCATTGCATATGTTTGTCTTGAATTCATCCATTCGTTTCACTACTCTTATGCTTTTCTTTATGATATTTGACTCTTGATAAAAAGCTGCAAGCCTTTAGAGGGAGGATGACGAAACAATACCATGATCTTATGCAGTATGCTTTTGAACAGACCTTGCTGATGATGTACATGCATTTCTTTCAATTCCCAAACACTGGAGTTATAAGGAAGTTAATCCCTAGTCAACCCCTTCGAGCCAAAGAAGTAGGAGTTTTCTGTTCTAAACGATCAAAACCTTTGATATAAACCCGGGGCAGGGTAGTATCTCAGTTTAATTCAAATGAAAATGCGCATTGAAGTCGCAAACTCTCAGTTCATGATACAACGAACGACGTCAAAAGAGAAAGCATTCCTTTGGAATCAAAAGACAGGGGTGGTTCCCTATCACATAGCCAGTCAATCTCTCAAAAGAGAAAAGCCCACCAAGCCAAAACCTATAAAGGAGGCTTAAGAAAGCTGGGGCATCCCGCTGACGGTAATCCCGGAAAACGGTAACAGTCAGGCAAAAGTTAGGGATAACAAATCAAAATCAAAATAGTGAGGTCATTACAAAATCCTCAACAACATGAAAAATGTTGAAAAAGAAAAAGGAGATGATGACTGTCTCCCCAAATTCAACTGGTGAACCATCGCCCAAAAGTCGTTCCAAACTCAAAATAGAGTGAGACACACAATTAACTGAGCTTAGGTATGAAGGACATCACGAAGAGCGGGTGGGTACAAATATATTTTGAGCCTTTATCCTTTGTTTCTTAAACCGTGAACCAAGCCACGTTACAACCCTTCAAAAGTCCTAATTGAAGCATGGGTTAGTTCGAAAGCATACTGTTACAAAAGGTATCCTGACTCCTGTAGGGCTTTACTCTAAATCTTGTGTTGATCTGTCTTATAAAAAGTTTTCTGCTAAAAAACGCATTCTTCAAAACTTCGAGACAAACATAAACTTTGCATTATTTGAATATCACTGTCTGCATTTGGCTTTTTGTTTGACAGTGAAGAAATTCATACAGCGAATGTTCGGAGGAACGAAAACCCTCTCAGTAAGTAAAAATCACTTCAAGAGGATAACACTTCCATCAAATCTCCTATCGACAAGGGGCATGACATAGCACCATCCAATTAACCAGGGGCAGTCCAGTCAAGGTCCAACAAATCTTTCAAAATCCAGTTAACCTGGGGCAGTCCAGTCAAGATTTCAAAAAAATCTCTCAATATGCAGAGTAATCTGATTCAACACTCCTTCATCACCACTTGGGGCATTCGAATGTCAAAAGTGTTCAACCAATCAACTATCACATTTCCAGACTCGATTCCTGTATCTAGCCAGGGCACGTCTGAAGAGTTTGAAGATTCGATACCTGTATCCAGCCAGGGCATATCTGTTAACTATCACATTTCCAAACTCGATTCCTGTATCTAGCCAGGGCACGTCTGAAGAGTTTGAAGATTCGATTCATGTATCCAGCCAGGGCATATATGTTAACTATCACATTTCCAGACTCGATTCCTGTATCTAGCCAGGGCACGTCTGAAGAGTTTGAAGATTCGATTCCTGTATCCAGCCAGGGCATATCTGTTAACTATCACATTTCCAGACTCGATTCCTGTATCTAGCCAGGGCACATCTGAAGAGTTTGAAGATTCGATTCCTGTATCCAGCCAGGGCATATCTGTTAACTATCACCTTTCCAGACTCGATTCATGTATCCATCCAGGGCACGTCTGAAGAATTCCAGATCAACACCTGTAACAAGCCAGGAAATTATCTACATCACCACTTGGGGCATTTGAACGTCAAAAGTGTTCAAAAATCCAATGCAGTTTTACACAGACGCATCATCAGGGAATCCTACATAGATCTCCTCAAAACAAGAAGTCCCCAGTAGTTTGGCATACAACCCAAGCTTCTGATTTCCCCAACAAGGGTCCCCAGACTTCTCATTTTCAACAATTGAAGACTCTTGCCCTCCACAGCAGCAACCAAGGATTTATTTTCCCCGGCAGCAATCAAGACTCTTTTATCTGCAGTAGTCAAGATTCATTTATCCTCAGCAAGACAGATCTTCAGCTTACATGCGCATTCATCACATTCATGTTATAAACATTGATGTCACATACATTGCATCATGCATCATAACATTGCATACAACTAACCCTTTACCTTTTCAGGTAAGATCAGTCGACAGACACAGATCATCTTCCACGATTCATCCAGAAATAGTTCAGATGTGACCCGGACACGGCGACATTCTGATACTTATTCCAGATTCATCCAGATGCAGCTTTACACGAGCTCATCATCAGGAAGCCCTACACCGGTTCCTCCTCAAGATTTTTGAAAATAGTTCACGGGTTCTCCAAGTAACGGATGTTAACCTATCACTTGTTCAGATTCTTCTCAAGACTTCTGAAAACAGTTTACGGATTCTTCCCAACAACGGATGTTAATCTACCAACTTGTTCAGATGCAATTTTTGAAAACAGTTTACGGACGCTTCCCAACAACGGATGCTGCTCTATTGCTTATTCAACCTCAAGACGTCTGAAAACAGTTTACGGATTCTTCCCAACAACGGATGTTAATCTACCAACTTGTTCAGACTCTTCTCAACTTTTGAAAACAGTTTACGGACGCTTCCCAACAACAGATGCTGCTCTATTGCTTATTCAACTTCAAGACTTCTGAAAACAGTTCACGGGTTCTCCAGTAACGGAGGTCAACCTATCGCTTGTTCAGATTCTTCTCAAGACTTCTGAAAACAGTTCACGGGTTCTCCAGTAACGGATGTTAACCTATCACTTGTTCAGATTCTTCTCAAGACTTCTGAAAACAGTTTACGGATTCTTCCCAACAACGGATGTTAATCTACCAACTTGTTCAGATGCAATTTTTGAAAACAGTTTACGGACGCTTCCCAACAACGGATGCTGCTCTATTGCTTATTCAACCTCAAGACGTCTGAAAACAGTTTACGGATTCTTCCCAACAACGGATGTTAATCTACCAACTTGTTCAGACTCTTCTCAACTTTTGAAAACAGTTTACGGACGCTTCCCAACAACGGATGCTGCTCTATTGCTTATTCAACTTTAAGACTTCTGAAAACAGTTCACGGGTTCTCCAGTAACGGAGGTCAACCTATCGCTTGTTCAGATTCTTCTCAAGACTTCTGAAAACAGTTCACGGGTTCTCCAGTAACGGAGGTCAACCTATCGTTTGTTCAGATTCTTCTCAAGACTTCTGAAAACAGTTTATGGATTCTTCCCAACAACGGATGTTAATCTACCAACTTGTTCAGATGCAATTTTTTAAAATGGTTTATGGATTCTTCCCAACAACGAATGTTAATCTATCACTTGTTCAGACTCTTCTCAACTTTTGAAAACAGTTTACCGACACTTCCCAACAACGGATGTGGCTCTATTGCTTATTCAATCTCAACTTCAAAAATAGTTTACGGATTCACCAAACATGGATGACAATCTATTGCTTGCTCGGACCCCCAATTCAGAGATGTTCCAAAACATGGGTGCCTTTCTGATACTCGTCCACTCACCATTGACATACAGTTCAACATTTCCAAATGGCATCTTTAAGTCCATTTCCAGATGGCATCTATAAGCCCATCCTCCTACCAGCAGTCGTCAGATGGAATCTTTAAGCCCATCACCAAATGGAATCTTTTAAGCCCATTCACCTCTACCATCACATCGCCGAGTGCAAATTTTCTTGGCACTTTAGTGTCCAATCTTCTTTTACCTTCAAGTCGCGAAAGGCAAACTTGCCAATCTAACTCTTCAGGTTCAAGAAGATTGAACAGGGGCAACTGTTGTACCCCAAAATTTGCCCTCGCATTTTTTTCACAAGAAATCGCAGCTTCAGGCGTTTCTTGATTTTTCAAACTGGCTCAAGAATCGGTCAAACAGACTTTTCTCGTCAGTCAGGACACAATTAGGGTTTCATTGATTTTCAGGGCTCTGGAATGTTTCACACAGTTGGCTTAGAGTTTTGGTTGATTTTGGCTCAACTTTGATTAGGCGAATGCTCTTTGGAATTTAATCAGGAATTAGGGTTTTTGGGCACGTTCTCAGAAGGATTTAAATTCTACAGCACTTTGCAAGTTATTCCGAGATTTGGGTTTGATTCGCATGGTTTGATTTAATCAGTAAAAGAAGGCATTTGGTTTGAATTCACGTTCGTTTGATTGAACCAGTCAAAGGATGCACTCAGTTTGGATTTACAGTGTTTGATAAAAAATCAGTGAAAAGGTAATGCGCCTGATCAGTTGTTTTGATTAACTGTTATTTTGTTGTGGACGTTGGAAATGCCAGGTTTAACTGATCAATTACTAAAGCATTGTTTATTTAAATTATTTACTATTCTAAAATTGAGTGATTGAAATTTATTTTTCAATTATTTTAATTCAAAGAGTTTTAAATAATAAATAAACAATAAAGGAGGAAATAGAATTAATTGGATAATAAAAACTTTTATTTATTTTTAAATTATTCGTACAATTATTGTTTATAATTTAATTACAAGCAATGATTTTACATTAATTTAAATTTAAATAAAAAGAAAACTATCCTATTTTTTCTAATTCTTCATTCTTCATTTAGTACCCCTCTCCATTCAAATATTCATCTGCAAAAGAAAAGAAGAAAAGTCAAAAAGCAGATAAATAAATAAAGAGGCAGATAAAAAGAGTTCATCATTAAGGGCCACTGATTGGGATCAGTTAACCCTCTCTGCAAATCACGGGATTTCTCCCGGTTCACAAAGAGGGAAGAATTTTTATTTGCTAATCATGAATGCACAAAGTTGAAAAAATGCAAAGTTTGTCAACATACTGCATAGTTCAAGTCTCAAACAAACTGCACAGTTCAAATCAAACTAAAAATCCAAATTCCAACTTTCTGTCAAAAATGCCAAAAAAGTACAAGTTGCTGTCACAAGTACAAGAAGCTGTCAAAAGAAGATTTTGGAAAGATATCAAAGACTAGAAGCTGTCAAAAAGAAGAGAAAAAATATGCAGAGAAAAAGTGATATGCAAGCAAGCTATTTCATCATTTCCCAACTAGGTGGCCCTTTCAGAAAAAAGAAGTACAGCACAAACATAGTTTAATATATTAACTGTACTGAGAGAGAGAGAGAAGTAAAAAAGAAAGCAGGTTTAGACTTTAGGCAGGAAGATAATATATAACAAAAACTGAACACAGTGGATAAGAGCAGGGGGCAAACCAATACAAAGAATATACACAAAACTGTATAAGCATAATAACCATTGCCAAAACCACAGACTGCCCATATCCAAACAGCATAACCAGTGTCAAACATCCACAAACCAAAGAATCTGCAAGCAAGGCCAAGCCTGGGCCTCAAAGCCAAAACCTGCTAATAACCACAAAATCATCACCAAACCTGTTCATCAAACCTTCCACCCACTGTCAAAGGCCTAACCTGAGAGAAGAGCCCCAAGGCCATCAACGAGAAGCATCAAACCTTAAGCAAAAACCTGCCTAAGCATCCAACCTGTCAAGCCTCAGCATAAACCTGTTAAGTTTCAAACACAAGCCTTAACTTGTAAACCCTTAAAACCGGATAAACACAAAATCACCAGCCTCATAACCAGTTCAAGCCTCAAGCCTCACCCTGCCTAAAGCCTAACAAAAAAACAGAAAAGCCTCACCCTGCCTGAAGCCTAACATAAACCAGATAAACCCCAAACCTGTTCAAGTATCATACCTGCCTAAACACCAACACCATCCAAATCAAACTCAAGGCAACCAAACACATACTCAGTATCAATACCCAAGGCCCTCAGGATGCCATCATTGGGCAAGCAACAAACATTCCAAAGGCAACAAACGTTCAGAGGCATCTCAAGGCAGCATTAACAAATCAAAAAGGCAACAAGGTCAAGGCAACTCAGAGAAGGGACGAAAGGCAACAAAGTCAGGGTAACTCAGAGAAGGGACATAGAAGCACATTCAAGACAGGCCCTCAGAGGAGTACTCATCACAGGGCATCATACAAAGCAAATCAAAAGGGCAACAAACGTTCAAAGGCATTCAAAGGCAACATAAGCAGAAACATGCAGAAGAAGAGAAGAAGAAAGAATATATAAGGTTTTTCAGGGTAAACATCATAAAACCTAACCAGGGTCACCAAAAAGCCAATTTCATCGCGCAAACCCTCTGCTCGTCAAGCCTCCAAGTGCCTCCTTCCTCCTCCTTCGCAAAGGTAAAATCTTTTTCATTCTTTCTTCAAAACCTCGCGTAAACCAGTAAACAAAAAGAAAATAAATGAGAAACCTTAGCATGCAAGACGAAAAGAAATTTTGAACGAGACTGAAAACAAACTTCTGTACCTAACGTGAATGACCCATGGAGGAGGGTAGACGGAGGAGGAGATGGCATGGTGGCTCTGGGCGGAGGTTTGCATTTCAGCATTGAGGACGAAGAAGATGAGGCAAGAACGATGAACGAACGGCGCACGAACCCTAAGCGTAATCCCAACTGAAACAAAACCTTCAAACCCTAAAAAAATGCTTTGTGTCAACTTGGACCTTGCCCTTTCTCCAGCGCTTAAGCCCAAGACATTTCCAACTCACACCCCCCTCCTTGCCCTTTCTCCAACGCCTAAAGCCCATTTCTGATTTTTTGTTTCCAATTCTTTTTAAACACCATTTTCTTTTTTTATATACATTTAAATTAACAAAACATAGTATTTTTACACTAACAACATTTTTTAATTTGGTTTATATAGAAACTTATAAAAATGTTTTTTCTCTATATTTAAACTTACCTTTTCTTTTATTTTTTTATATATACGTTATATAATTTTTCTTAAGATTAATACAACAATGCATTAATATTTTAACACTTTTAAAATATATTTTTCAATATACATAAACCTTTTTCTTTTAATTAAAATACTTTTTGTGCATAACCAATAAAAATACATTTTTTCTAATATACATAATTTAATTCTTGATATTTAATTAAAACATACTTTTGGTATATAATAAATAAAGATACATTTTTATACATAATTTAATTAGAACTTAGAACATTTAATCTAAACATTCTTTTTTTTACATATAAAGAATATACAAGATTACAAGACTAATTAAATTAAATAAACATTTAGTTTTTCTTTAGGTCGAAACAATACTTAATAACACTTTCTTAAATTCACATTGTAGCACCTGTAAATAATTACATATACAAATACACATATACACGTACACTTACGCAATATACTTGCATTTTGATACATTATACATTCGCTTATACTTGTATATTCGTTGCATTTACATTTGATCGATTCGATTTGGTTGTAACCTATTAGACACTATATTCCTAAGTCTCATCCCCATTCGTAAATTTGTACCCCCACTCCCGGATACTTATTTTGTAATAGCGTAGACTTTAAATTTCCGCAATTTACCGCTTTTGAATTATACCATGGTTAGACCTAGGGTTTGCATGTACATAAAATCAAAAGCTAGATAACCTAATACAAGACAAATACATGAAATCAATACACAATCACACTTGCACCCTCTAGGGTAATCCCACATGTTGCCTTCCAAAATGGGCCATGCTTGCACGTCGAGTATCTTTGGCAAAACAAATTCAAATGATCATAAGTCCCTCGATGACGCTTTCGAATGTTGCCTAAATGGAATGATCATAGTCCCTTCAAAGCAAATTGTCAAAGACACTTGGAATCATTGCATTCATGGTCCATACGATGACCCGCGCCCGTCCCGAACAAACATCCTAAACGCAAGATTGTCCACCAAATTCAATGGTGGAACAAAATTGTTAAAAAGGGTTGAAAACATAGAGAAAACCTTTGAGTACAATGGGGTAGACAAAACTCTTAGTTACTTGAGATCAACTTGCAAAAACACTTGCCTTCTTTTCAAAAACCACACTCCACAAACACTTTCAAAACAAACTCTCAAAACATTTTGAAACATCTTTTCGAAAAGATACACGCCTTTGTAAAACATTCGAGTAAAGAATTGTTACAAGGTTAGCCTAAGACAAGGCATCTTCTTCAAAAACATTTTCAAAACACACACACACACACCACAATTTCAAGCAATCGAAAATCAAGGCAAGTGATCTAAAAAACCAAGTAACTAAGAGCCCATGGATAACCATGGATGAAAAGGGTGCTAATACCTTCCCTTTTCATAATCTACCCCCCGGACCCACGAAATATCTCAAAAGGTTTTTGCTGTGCTTTTTTTAACCTTTCCTTTAGGATAAAATAAAAAGTCGGTGGCGACTCTTGCTCAACCGAACAAGTGCGAATACAAACGCAAAACTCACAGTCAGTTCTCCCACCGTATCACACCTTGCAATTGTGTTCGAGTTGGAGCTAAGTCTGCGTTATACTGGTATTGCTTATAAAAAACGGCAGCCAAATCTTCCCAATTGCGAATATTGGTCCCTTCCAACTGATAGAACCAATCCAACTGCATGCCCAGAAATTTGCACTCGCCCGAAGTGAGATTGTTGGTGAATATGACGAAGAGTCGTCGGATATGGAAAAGATGACAGAAGACTGTCAGAGATGGGCTTAATGATGCCATCTGAGGAATATGACGAAGAGTCGTCGGAGATGGGCTTAAAGATGCCATCCAAAATAGATGTTGACTTTGGAAGGAGTATCTTTGTGGGGATTCCTGTTCCTGCTGTCCGAGGAGGAGTCCGCTGGGGAATGTTGGTCTCTGTCTTGGGAAATAAAGCTTAGGAGTTTTAGTTCTCCATTACTCTACTGGGGAGTCTTCTCTTGACTGAAGAGACGGAAGTGAACTTCTATCTGGTCCGGATCCAGGCTTCACAGTGACTTGCGGAGGATGATATGGTTGACTGATATCTGGTCGTATTCCAGGCTTCACAGCGACTTATTGGGGAAATGAGATTAAACGGTTAAGAATCAGTAACAAATCCATGATCGATTCGAACTGAACCAGCGAAGGTCTTGATTTATCTTTGACTAGATAAGAATCAGAAAAATCTCAGTGTCGATTTAACTTAAGCAGTAAAGGTCTACCGAAAAAGAATCAGTAACAAATCAAGGGTTGATTTGAACTGAACCAGCAGAGGTCTTGGTTTATCTTTGACTGGATAAGAATCAGAAAAATCTTAGGATCGATTTAACTGAACCAGAAAAAAGTCTTGGAATATCTTCAACTGGAATAAGAATCAGAGAGATCTTAGTGTCGATCTGACTGAACCAGAGAAGTTCTTGGATTAACTTTGACTGGATAAGAATCAGAAAAATCTTAGGATCGATTTAATTGAACCAGACAAAAGTCTTGGAGTATCTTCAACTGGAATAAGAATCAGAGAGATCTTAGTGTCGATCTTACTGAACCAGAGAAGGTCTTGGGTTAACATTGACTGGATAAGAATCAGAAAAATCTTAGGATTGATTTAACTGAACCAGACAAAAGACTTGGAATATCTTCAACTGGAATAAGAATCAGAGAGATCTTAGTGTCGATCTGACTGAACCAGAGAAGGTCTTGGATTAACTTTGACTGGATAAGAATCATAAAAATCTTAGGATCGATTTAACTGAACCAGACAAAAGTCTGGGAATATCTCTAACTGGAATAAGAATCAGAGAGATCTTAGTATCGATCTGACTGAACCAGAGAAGGTCTTGGATTAACTTTGACTGGATAAGAATCATAAAAATCTTAGGATCGATTTAACTGAACCAGACAAAAGTCTTGGAATATCTTCAACTGGAAATGAGAGAGATCTTAGTGTCGATTTGACTGAATCATAGAAGGTCTTAGATTAACTTTGACTGGATAAGAATCAGAAAAATCTTAGGATCGATTTAACTGAACCAGACAAAAGTCTTGGAGTATCTTCAACTAGAATAAGAATCGGATAGATCTTAGTGTCGATCTTGACTGAACCAGAGAAGGTCTTGGATTAACTTTGATTGGATAAGAATCATAAAAATCTTAGGATCGATTTAACTGAACTAGACAAAAGTCTTGTAATATCTTCAACGGGAATAAGAATCCGAGAGATCTTAGTGTCAATCTGATTGAACCAGAGAAGGTCTTGTGAGGTCATCTTTCTGAGGAATATCCTGAGATAACACTTTGTTATATGTAGTTTTGGAGAAGACTACCAAGCCATATAAGTAGTCAATGGTGTTTGTTGATTTGATCTTTTCCTTGAGAAAGGCAAAGAGTTAGTCATATGCAATGTCATGATGGATGAAATGCATTGTGGTGATGTATGAATATGTGATGCTATTGAGATGTTTCCCAGTCTAGGAAAGTAAATCTCGGACTACTGCTGGAGAGTATAAGGAGGCTGAATCCTTCATTTCCGCTGGGGATGATGAATGGATATGATTTGCCGGGGATTTCCTCTTTCTGTTTGAGGATGTTCTGCCAGGGATTGACTCTGCTTGAGAATAACTCTATGGAGGGAGATGCTTTATCGGAAGATTTTGCTGATGTAGAGAAACAAAATTTGTTGGGGAATGAAATTTCATAGTCTGAGAAATAAACTCTAACCGGGAGGAGGTTTTATAAACTGTTTAAGGTTATAAAGCTCGGCTAGGGAACACGGATTTCAGCTCTCTAAAGAAACTTGGTTGGAGGAAGTAATTCCTGCTTGGGGAAGAAGAGGTCAAAACTTGGTTGTTTATGCTCTGTGGGGAACATAGATGTCACGGGGTCGTATGTAATGGTGACTTTATCTCAAACCGTCTCTTCCCCTGTACCTGCTGGAGGGAGTAACTGTCGGGACTGCAAATTGGTTTTTCATTGCCCTATTTCTTAAAGTCATTAGTAACTGTCTTTCTATTTCTCATGCAAGTATTTGTGAATAGTAATCATATTCAAATGCACATGTCAAGAATAAGTCATTGGAAGTTTTTTCAAAACAAAACAGAAAAAGAAAAATAGTTTTATATTTTCAAAGAAATGATTTGTATTGATTTTTTTTGAAGTTCGCCTATAACAGGCATTTTGTACAACGAGACTGACATTCTAGTAGGAGAATGCCTTCGTGAGAAACAAAATAGTTTACAAAGAGAAGAAGACAGCTATGTGTAATAATCCCATTGGGTTTCAATTCTGCTATTGCCCTTATGTCTTTGAGCGTCTCATCACTTTACTGCTTGTCCGAAGTTGACTGGATTGGATGATACCGTTTGAGCTTGATAGTTGATACTGAAGTCTGATCGCAAGGTGATCCAATGGGACATAGTGATACGCTTCAAATCCATAATTTTTTCCTGGACCGTTCTTTGGGGTTTTCAGTCCACTAGGATACCCTTTTTTTGCTAAGCCGCCTTTTCAGGTTTTTGGCTTGCCGGGTGTACATATTTTTTGTATTTATCCCTAATTTTTGCCTGAACCTTTTTGGTTCGCCGGGATGCCCTTATTTTTGCCTAGGCTAGTCACCTATCAGGTCTTTATTTATGTATAGTATCTTTTAACTATGTTCGCGTTTACAGGGTGCGAAAGGTCATCGTCGTCCATAGTGGTTAAGATCATTGCCCCACCAGAAAATATGTTTTTTATCACAAACGGTCCTTCTTATGTAGGAGTCCATTTTACCCTAGGATCACCTTGTTGCAATATGACACGTTTGATTACCAAGTCACCAACCCGATATACCTGACGTTTGACTTTCTTGTTGAAAGCTTTAATCATCCTCTATTGGTACATATGGCCATGGCAGACAACAGCAAGCCTCTCTCATCAATCAGATTCAGTTGATCAAGTCGAGTATGGATCCAATCTTCTTTGTTTAAGCTTGCATCCTTCATGATCCTTAAAGAAGGGATCTGGACCTCAATAGGCAGGACAACCTCCATGCCATATACTAGAGAATAAGGTTTTGCCCCTGTCGACGTTCGTGCTGAGGGGCGGTAACCATGAAGAGAAAATGGTAACATATCATGCCAGTCTTTGTATGTCACTTTCATCTTCTATATGATTTTCTTGATATTCTTGTTAGCAGCCTCCACAGCTCCATTCATCTTCGGCTAGTAAGGGGAAGAATTATGATGCTGGATCTTGAATCGTTTACAGAGTTCAGTGATCATTATGTTGTTGAGATTTATACCATTTTCCGTGATGATTCTCTCTGGCACACCGTACTGACAAATCAGGTTATGCTTGATAAACCACGCCACAATGTTCTTGGTAACAGTAGCAAAAGAGACAGCCTCAATCCACTTCGTGAAGTAATCAATGGCTACTAGGATGAAGCGGTGCCCATTGGAAGCGGTAGGTCTAATCTCTCCGATCATGTCAATGCCCCACATTGCAAAGGGCCAGGGAGCCTTCAATACATTCAAGGGAACCGGAGGTACATGTACTTTATCAGCATAGATTTGGCATTTGTGACAAGTTCAAGGATGCTGATAATAGCCTGCTTCCATAGTGGATCAATAGTATCCTACTCGTAGGATCTTTTTAACCATGGTTTCCCCACTAGAGTGGGTGCCAAAGGTACGTTCGTGTAAATCTGCCATAATCCTCTCTGCTTCGCTCTTGTCCACACACCGAAGTAAAGTAGAGTCATGGTTGCGCTTGTAGAGGATTCCATTATTGAGGAAGAACATTGCGGCAAACCTTCTCAGAAACTTCTTATCATTGACAGATGCCCCCTCAGGATATTCTTGAGCTTCGAGATACCTCTTTACTTCATGGAACCAAGGTTTGTCTACTACCTCTTCAGTGTTAATCTCATAGCAGTATGCTGGTTCATCCAACCTTTTGATAGTGATCCGAGGAGATTCGTTGTCCCACTTGACCTTGAACATGGATGACATAGTAGATAGCGTGTTCTCTAACTGGTTCTCTTCTCGTGGAAAATGTTCAAAGGTGACCTATTCAAAGTGTGGAAGCAATGTTAGCACATTTTCTTTGTAAGGGATGAGATTCGGGTGCTTCGTGTCCCACTCCCCTTTGATTTGACTTATTACCAAGGTTGAATCCCTGAAAATCCTCAAGAACTTGATCCTCAAATCGATATCAGCTTTGAGACCCGTGATGCATGCTTCATACTCCACCATGTTGTTGGTACAGTTGAAGCATAGTCTGGTGGTGAAAGGAGTATGACAACCCTCGGGAGATATGATTACAGCACCAATGTCGTTGCCGAGTGCATTGGAGGCTCCATCAAAAACCATGGTCCATCTGGATCCCTCCTCAGGTCCTTCATCTGGTCCAGGTTCTTTATAGTCAGTCACTAGCATAATATTCTCGTCTGGGAATTCAAAGTTCATGGATTGGTAGTCATCCACGCCTGATGAGCCAAATGATCAGCTAGTATACTCCCCTTGATTGCTTTTTGGGTCGCGTATTAAATATCGTATTTGGTCAAGATCATTTTCCATCTCGCTATTCTTCCGGAGAGAACGGGCTTCTCGAAGATGTACTTGATAGGATCCATCTTAGATATCAACAAAGTAGTGTGGGTCAACATATACTATCTCAATCGGCAAGCAGCCCATGCCAAAGAGCAGCAAGTTTTCTCGAGCAGTGAGTATCTTGTCTCACAGTCGGTAAACTTTTTGCTAAGGTAGTATATTGCATGCTCTTTTCGACCGGACTCGTCATGCTGCCCCAGCACACACCCCATTGAAATATCTAACACTGTTAAGTACATTATCAAAGGTCTTCCTTCAACCAGAGGCATCATAATTTGAGGCTCTTGAAGGTATTCCTTGATTCTCTCGAAGGCGGTCTGGCATTTGTCATTCCACTTTACCACTTGATCTTTCTTCAGGAGTTTGAAGATTGGCTCACAAGTAGCAGTTAAATGGGAAATAAACTTGGCAATGTAATTTAGGCGTCCTAAGAAGCCTCTGGCCTCCTTCTTAGTGCGAGGAGCCGGCATCTCTTGTATAGCCTTCACCTTTGCAGGGTCTACCTGAATACCCATGTCACTAACAATGAAACCCAGAAGTTTACCAGACCTTACTCCGAAGGTGCACCTGTTCGGATTTAACCTCAGCATGTACGCCTTCAACCTATCAAACAGCTTTTGTAGATGATCAAGGTGTTCTTCCTTGGTTTGAGACCTGACTATCATGTCATCAACATAAAAATCTATCTCATGGTGAATCATATCATGAAAAAGAGCTACCATGGCTCGTTGTTAGGTTTCTCTGGAGTTCTTCAGCCTAAACGGAATCACTTTGTAACAGAAAATGCCCCATTGTATGATGAAGGTTGTCCTCTCCATGTCTTCGGGTGCCATCTTGATCTGATTGTAACCAGAGAAACCATCCATGAAGGAAAAGATCTTATGATGTGCGGTGTTGTCAACCAGAACGTCAATGTGGGGGAGAGGAAATTCATCTTTGGGGCTTTCCCTATTCAAATCTCGGTAGTCCACAGACATCCGTACCTTGCCTTCCTTTTTAGGTACCGAGACTACGCTAGCAACCCATTAAGGATAAGAGGTGACAACTAGGAACCCAGCGTCGAACAGTTTCATAACCTCTACTTTGATCTTCTCTGACATTTCAAGGCGCATACAACGGACCTTTTGCTTTACTGGAGGATAATCTTCTTTAGTTGGCAGACGATGAACCACAATATATGTGTCTAGTCCTGGCATGTCTTCATATGACCAGGAAAATATCTCAACATAATCATGCAACATCTATATCAACCGTTGTTTGACACTAAGCTCCAGATTTGCACCTATCTTGACCTCTTTTCTGTCCTCTTTCGTGCCCAAATTCACTGTCTCAACTAGCTCTTCATGAGGCTGTATAGCCCTTTCTTCCTGTGTAACAGTCTGGCAAGTCCTCCGGGTACCCCACAATCTTCCTCACCTTCGTCCTCGACTTGGTTGATCATATTTTCAAAGTCATAACCAGCAATAGAAAAACTGTTATCAATGGGATCTAGAGTGGATATGGATCTGCAGTTTGATACGTGAGTGTGTGTAAGAGCATAGTTGTATAGACAAAGTAAAGGCAGAAAAGAAAAACAAAGAGCGCAAAATTTGTATGCATAAATATCCAATGCTTTATTAATGCCATATGAGATTAAAATATGATAACCCTCACAAATAAACCAATGTTCCCCGGGTAAGACACATGGCCATAAACTTATATTGTTTATTACATATTCAATAAACAAAAAGGACAATTACTTCTGAACAAAAGTAATCGGTACAAAGTCTCTTTCGGTCCAGTTACTGGGTCCACCGTTGGTAGTAGGGAAGATCCAGCTTCCATGTCATTTTCACCATCTCTATCTTCTAAGGCGTTGACTCCGTGATTCCTGATGCATAGGGGAGGTCCTCCAGCACGAGCATGACGAACAGCCCTTTGAGCCCTTTAAGAGAAACCCAAACCAAACTTATCAGACTTGTACGGAATATCAGGGAGCTGGCCCCAGATGGTAGACCCACCTTCTTCAATAACGGATTTTTCATCCTTGAGAGAAGCCATCTTCAAGGGAGGTATGGTGATCTTTGGCAAGTTAGTGACAGTTTTAGTTGTAGCCATAGTCTGAGGCACTTGTTTGAAATTCTGATACGGAGTCTCGATGAACTCGCCATCCATTTTACGTACCTGAAGGAGTTCAGGTGACTGACCATGTATTCTTCCTCACCGTGTACCGTGGCAATCTTTCCTTTTACCGGGTACTTCATAATCTGATGCAGAGTAGATGTGATAGCTCCCGCCCCATGGATCCAAGGGCGACCCAATAAACAAGAATAGGATGGTCTGATATCCATCACGTAGAATATGGAGTCAATGGTCTGAGAACCAACTTTGATGGGGATGTCCACCTCCCCATGCACCATTCTCTTTGAACCATCGAAAGCTCTCACTACTATGTTGTTGGGCTTCAAGGTCAAACCTTCACAGTCTAGTCTATCCAGAGCCTTCTTGGGAAGCACATTCAATGATGAACCAGTATATACCAGGACATGGGCCAACGTAGTTCCCCTCACTCGATGGAAACATGCAGTGCATCATTGTGTTTCCTCCCTCTGGGTGTCAGATCAGCATCAGAAAAACCCAAACCATTGTCAGCCGTCAAACTAGCCACACAATCTTCGAATGGGTCAGAAGAGGTTTCCTATGGAAAATGGGCCATTTTCAGGAACTTCACCAAAGCCTTCGCATGAGCTTCGGAGCACAACAGTAAGTCTAGCATTGAAATCTTTGAAGGGGTCTGCCCCAACTGTTCGACCACGTTGTAGTCACTTTTCTTGATAATTTTCAAAATTTCTTCCATCTCCTTCTTGGAAGCCTCTAGGATAGATACCGACTGCGCCTTCGTCTAGACAGGCTCAACCAATATGTCTTTGCCCCGAGTCCCAGGCGACTCGGTGGTAGGGGTGGCAACAAGGGTAGTTACAGGAACTACAGTAGTAGTATCAGCAGGAACAAGAGTAGGAATGATCACAGGACCAATAACAGCTTTCGGAGGATAAATATCAAGGGAGAACACTCTTCCACTTCTTGTTATTTTACTAGTTCAACCAATGTTGCCAATGTCGGGATCAGCCTTTTCAGAAACCTGGTCTTCAACAGCCAACAAGTCTTGCTTGACATCATGGTAGTAGGCGTCACCCCCATAGTTCCAGGGAACAGTTTTGTCCGAGGAGTATGGGATTGACCCGGGCATAGTAATTATCAGCGGAGTAGCCTTCGGAACAGATGTAATACTGACGGGTATTTTGGTGGAGACCCTGGGAGGATTGGCAGAAATGGTTATTATTGAAATATCCTTGCAAGGAATGGTTGGAACGGAAATATTTTCAAACAAAATCTCTCTTTCATCCATCAGGCACTGAACACGTGTCTTCAACAAATGACAACCACCCGGTAGAGATAAACATAAGTGGCAACATTCGCCACAGCCCAAAATAAATAGGCCTTCAACCAGTTCCACTTAACGATCATGAGAGGAGTAACAAGTTCATCAACAACAGTAACAAACACATCATCTTCAACAACGTTAACACCACGTCCGTGCTTGGGCATAGGAGCAGTGATAACATTGGGGATCTCAGGGGCGTCAAACTCAATTTCTTTCGCCTCGAGAAGGTCTTGCACCTTGTTTTTCAAAGCCCATAAATTGTTGGTATCATGGCCTGGACTTTCTGAATGGTAAGCACAACGAGCATTAGGTTTGCAGTGAGGAGAGGCGGTGTTGGGATTCTTCGGAGCTTTCTTCAAAGTTACCAGATTAGACTTCAGTAAATGTGGCAAGACTTGAGATAGAGTCATGTTTATCCGGGTAAACTGTCTTACCGACCTTTCTATTCTTGATTGATAATTCCTTTCTTCGGTAGGTCTAGGCTTAGAGATAATGACGGCCCCTACCGCTGGACGGCATTCAGTTTTGTCCTGATTTCTTTGATGGTACACAACACTAACTTCTTTCTTCCCAGTAAACGGCTTCCTTATGGCACTGGAGGATGCTTCCTTTTGGATATTACCACTCCTAATTCCAGCTTCCACCCTTTCTCTTGTCAAAATCAATTCAGTGAAGTCGGCTGAAGAGCTTCCAATCAGGTGATTGAAAAATGGACCAGATAAGGTACCTAGAAACATATCCACTAGCTCCCTATCCGACAGGGGAGGTTGAACTCTTCCTTCTAAGTCCCTCTATTTCTAAGCATAGTCCTTAAAGCCCTCGCTCGAATCCATAGACATACTTTGGAGTTGAGTACGAGTGGGAGCGAGGTCTACATTGTATTGATATTGCTTGTAGAAAGAAGCAGCCAGGTCTTCCCAATTGTTGGCTCTTTCCAGCTGGTAGAATCATTCTAGTTGAGTTCCGAACAGACTATCGTGAAAGAAGTGGACCCATAGGTCCTTATCAGCAGTGTGAGGTTGGATCTTCCTCACATAAGATCGGAGGTGCATTTTGGGACATGAGACCCCATCATATTTGGCAAACACGGGCACCTTGAACTTTTGTGGGATGACAAACCCAGAGACCAAACCCATCTCTTCAAAGTCTAGACCTGGTACCTTTCGGACCTCCATTGCATTCAGAAAATCCTCCATTTGTTTGTATTTTTCATCACCGGGAGGATACTGCTCCTCATCATAGTCAGTTTCACCATCAAATTCTATTGGATTGGAGTCTTCCTCTCTTGTTTCCTCCTCTTGATCGTTTCCTTCCTTTGATGAAGTTATCAGTTCAGAGGCTCGTTGCACTGGTCCTCTGATCCTTCTTCCCAGATTCTCTAACTCAGTTGGCTTCATTGGCTTCTTCTTTTCTTTAACAAACAGGGATTTCAGTTCTTCTTGCCCCTTGGTCAGAGCCATGATCATCTGTTGAAACTGGGCATTCTGAGTCTGTATATCCTTCATTGTTTGTTCTAGAGCCATTGCTGAAATAAACAGTGAAGAGGATGAGAAACCTGCTTTAAAACCTACTTATGCAATGATATGTATGATATATGTACGCAATGTTTTCAAGGATTTCTAAGACTCAAATTTTCTTAAACAGAAAGAGAACAAACGTTAAGATACTTTATTGATCACAATAATGCCTCTTGGGCTCACAAAAAGAACAAAGAAAAAATAAAATTATCCAAGAAAAAGGAAGATTCAAGTTTCCCACTGGCGCATCCTCTTTGGTGCAATGTAGGCATTTATGCTCCTCTCCTC
Organism: Vicia faba; assembly: GCA_948472305.1. Classification (NCBI taxonomy): domain Eukaryota; kingdom Viridiplantae; phylum Streptophyta; class Magnoliopsida; order Fabales; family Fabaceae; genus Vicia; species Vicia faba. The sequence goes on from OX451736.1 coordinate 395,030,201, forward strand.
GTGAAGTAACCGAGTGAGCTCTAGAACCTTCTTCTCGCTGGCGTAGAATTGGGCTTCAAAGGTATCCCGTTCTTCTTTAAGTTTGATTTAGGATTTCCGTAGCTCCTCAAAATCAGTTGGCATATCAGGATGAAGAATAGTGTAAGGAGTGTCTCCCTCAGCAATTGGATCCATAATCACAGGTAAGATGGTGGAGTAAAGCATCATAAGACATTGAGCACAAGCTCGCACCAATTTGAGGTAAGGCTCAAGAGAGATGGAATTATTGTGTCCCAGTGTCTTGCTATCAACTTTGTTTATCATGCCCCAAGCTCGAATGAACCTCTTGCAATAATCATGGTCATCATTCTCATAATCAAATGTGATTCCTTGGACGAGTGTGTCATGAGGACCATCCCTTCTAGCATAACCAAACTGTCACAACGCCAAACAAAGATTATAAGTGATTCCTCCCCTAATGCCTAAGAGAGGGACATTAGGGAATTCCCCACAACGATCAATGATAGTGACAAGTATGCAAAGAGTACGAGTATGCAAAGAGTGTAGAATATCCCCAAGCAAAGTAGGCACCGGATTATGCGACAGAAAAATCTTAACTGCATTCACATCTATGAGTTGGTCCATGTTAGGGAATAGTACCATCCCATAGATGAGAAGGGCCAACACTTCTTCAAAAGCTTGTAAATCCAGGCTATCCCAAAAATGGCGAGGTTTCTCAAATAAAAACTTAGGTGGAAATCCTTGGACACTTCTTTTGGTTTCCTAATTTTCCACTACATCATACCGTTATAAAGACAGAGCTTGAGCAATATCTTCAGGATTTGGGTCTCTTTCCGTACCGTTTAATGGTAGATGATTAAGGATAGGTACCCCCAATAGCTGAGAAAATTCCTCCATTGTAGGTACTAACTGGTAATCAGGGAAGGTGAAGCACTGGTGCAACAGGTCAAAGAACTGGAAGAGCACCTTTAACATTTCTTTATCAGGGGTTGAAGTGACCAGGCTGAGAAGTCGACCATGTTTTTCAGTGAAGGGAGAACTTTCAGGAATCCTTGATGTTAAGTCCTTGAGTTGAGGATGCACTTTCACAAAGTTGATTTGGATAATGTTCCTACGAGCAGATGTCATGTCCTACAAAACAAGACAAAGATAAGCCCTAAAAAATACTTGAAATGGTTAGTATGATATTCCATGTCATGATGTCATGATTATGCTAAGAAAACACATATATAGAAAGAAACAAGCAAATCACACCAAGACCTTAAGTTTAAGGCTGTAAAATCAAGCTTCTCAAATAAGCTTTTGTTTTGATGAAGACAAACTATGGCTAACAAAGAAGGCAGAGATTTTGATCAAGCATCTAAGGATAATATCTTCACTCAAAGCTCTTAACAACTTTAAAGGTATAATAATATTATCTACTTTGATCTTAAGATATAGATGCTCATAAATGAAAAAGAAATGTTTAAGAATCATTACTCAAGCTTTTCAAAGATAAAATTTCACTTTTCTTCTGCATGCAATCGATTTACAACTTAGTGCAATCGATTGCACTCTTCAAAATTTCATATCTTTTGCTTCTGTTTATTTGTGCAATCGATTTACATTCCTATGCAATCGATTGCATACTTAAATTTTTCAAAACGTTTGCTACTGACTTTGCATGCAATCGATTACATTGTTAATGCAATCGATTGCACTCTTAAAGATTTTGAAAAAATAGCTGTTAAAAACCTTGTGCAATCGATTACACCAAGGGTGCAATCGATTACACACTGCACGAATTTGAAAAATAACAGCCTTGTTCATGCCTTTTGATCATGCCTTTTCATTACATCTTTTCACTCAAACTTGGCATTTGTTCATGATACATTTCCAGATCTTCATGTTGTTTCAAAAGGGTGTTATGAACATATAAATATTCAATTTCAAATCCATATCTAACACCTTCTTTCAAAATATTTTTATAATCTTTCAAAATAGAAACTCAAGCATTCTTCATTTTCATGCATAAGTTTTCTGCACATTTTCATACTTTAAACAGAAAACTTTGAGCAAATATATCTTGAGTCTTTGTACAATATTATTATTGAAAGAAGAAGATTATACATTGTCAAATCACTCTTAGTGATCAATATTACTCTACTTACTCAAACTCACAAATTGATAATTACTTACTTATTTTCCAGGATTGTTGGAATTAAGTTTAAGTGTTTTTGTTGAAATCTTGTCTTTCCAAGTTGCTGGATACAAGTGTAGTTACATTGAGAGGATTGTTCTCATAGGTAACTTAGTGAAAATCCAAGAGGATTGTTCTTGGTTTGGTTGGTAGTTCTTGTGTAAGTTTGCCACAATAAGGAAATCTCTTTCATGTTGAAAGGGGACTGGAGTACTCTCGGACTGTGAGGGGAACCAGGATATATCGCTCGTGTCTCTTTATTTTTCTGCATTTTTAAGCTTTCCTAAACTCACTTATAAACAGAAAAATAAGAACCATCATCACTAAAAACCAGAACTTTCAATAACTACCTAATTCCCCCCCCCCCCCCCCCCCCCCCTCTTAGGCGCACTTCGTACTTACAAAGGCTTGCATGGGTTTTAAGGTAGTACCCTATTGAAGTTGGATTGGTTCAACCTGTCATATAAATAATAACCGTGTTCTAAGGGATCTTAATATCACTGACCTTTCCCACAAGCTTCGTTCGATAGGAGACTGACTCGCAACCAAACAAAGCTCAGGAGTCAAGTCTCAATGAGTGTAGCATCGAGTATATGCCGACTTTGGGAATACACCAAAGACGGTTATCTCGCTACGTCCTAATGGCCAAGTTGTTCATTTAAAGGTTCTAAGGTTAGTTGAAGTTTTATGACACCACGCAGCGGCCTCGTATTCTCCTTGATTAAATTAAGGGCTACCGGTGTAAGTACAGAGTGTGCCTAAGAGGGGGGGGGGGGGGTGAATTAGGTACTTTTAAAATTTCTGGTTTTAGCGATGATAGATATTATTTTTCTGAATTATGGTGAGTTTATGAAAGAGTAAAGTGCAGAAAAATAAAGAGACACAAGCGATATATCCTGGTTCCCCTCACAGTCCGAGAGTACTCCAGTCCCCTTTCAACATGAAAGAGATTTCCTTATTGTGGAAAACTTAAACAAGAACTACCCAAAACCAAGAAAAATCCTCTTGGACCAAGAACAATCCTCTTGGATTTTCACTATGTCAACAATGAGAACAATCCTCTCAAAGTGACTTCGCTTGTATCCAACAATCCTGGAAAAATAATATTTATAAAACCACTTAAACTTATTTCCAACAATCCTGAAAAATAAGCAAGTATATACCAATATTTGATTTGAGTGAGTTTGAGTAGCAATGATCACTTTGAGTGATTTAATCAATGAATTGATCTTCTCTTCCAATGATAATAGTATACAATGACTCAAGATATATAATACTCAAAGTTTTCTGGTTAACAATATGTGAAAGTGTGCAGAAAACTTGTGTATGAAAATGTATAACAGCTTGAGTTTGATTTTTGAAAATTCAGAAAATATAATTGGAAGAGGTGTTGAAATGATTTTGAAAATGAGTATTTATATGTTCATAGCACCTTTTTGAAACAACATAAAGTTCTGTAAATGAATCATAAACAATTTCCAAGATTGAGTGAAAGGTTTCCATGAAATGGTGTTATGAACAGGCATGTGTAAAGCTGCTATTTTTCAAAATCGTGCAGCATGCAATCGATTGCACCCTTTGTGTAAATCGATTGCACGGGGTTTCAACAGCTAAAAATTCAAATATTTTGAGTGTGCAGTCGATTGCACAAGTGTGTAAATCGATTGCATTTGAAGTCAGTAGCAAAAATTGATTGAGTGAAATCAATTTCATAAACATGTAAATTGATTTCACTTAGAAACAGTAGCAAATGTTTTGAAAAATTGAAGCATGCAATCGATTGCACTAATATGCAAATCGATTGCACTCAAGTGAAAAATGATTTTTAGCTTAGAAAAACCTTGAGTAAGGATTTGGACAATATAAAATATTTATTTTGACCATTGAGCATCTATGTCTTAAGTTCAAAGTAAGTATTATCATTATACCTTGACATTTTTCTAAGTGCTTGAACCAAAGAATTTACCCACAGATGCTTTTAGCTTGATCAATAATCTTTTCCTTCTTTGCCAATCATGGTTTGTCTTCATCAAAACAAAAGTGCATTTGAGAAGCTTGATTTTACATTCTCCCCTTTTTTGATGATGACAAACGATTTTGCTTGATGCGTTGTAATTTCCGGAAAGAGCTTCTCCCCCTAAGATGTATAACTCACCTTTTTATGAGAAGGTTAGAATCCTTTGAATTTATTCATCTTGGTGGAAGAGTACTGTGATACGGTGGCAGAACCGACTGTTTTTACTGGTTTGCGTTTTGCATTTTTTATTCGCCAAATATCGCGGTAAGCAAGAGTCGCCACCGACTTTTGTTTCATCCAACCGGAAAGGAAAAAATTACCAAAAAAATCCTTTTTCGAGATATTTTGAGTACGGGGGGTAGATTGTAGAAAGGGAAGGTGTTAGCACCCTTTATATCCGTAGTTATCTACGGGCTCTTAAGTACTTGCTCATTTTTAAATTTCTTGTGTGTGTGCTTTTTTTTTTAAAAGTTTGACTTCGTGATAACCCTTGTATCAGTCCTCAAAGGTGTGACGAAGTTATTTTGAAATTTTTTTTGAAAAGTGTAAGTGTGAAAAGTTTTGATTTAAGCAAGTACCTACTAGCATCTACTTACTCGAAAAAAGATTGTTTCTATTCTTGTTTCCTTTAGACAGTGCTATCCCACTATTTGAGAGATATGTAGCACCGTCGTTGGAGTTTGTAAGGGTCAATTCGAAAGGGACGTACAATCACTAAAGCAAAATTAGGACACCTTAGTAATAACCCTAGAGTCTTAAGATCATATTCGAGGAAACATTTCCGAGGCAACATTTTCGAGGCAACATTCGAATGGGACGTTTGATCTTTTTTAGACAGGAGGGCAACAACTAAGACACCCTATGCTTAATGATCGTTTACCGAAGGCAACCGAAGTGAGAGTATACCCTAAGAGTGATATGTGCGAGTGATTGGTTTCAGTTATTTATCTTTACACATTAGAGTTTTCTAATTGTATTAATTTGTCAAGCATTCTTGTCATACAATCCTATTGTCATACCCTAAGGAGGATTAATTACATAGCCAAAAACCCTAGAATTTAAACAGTAAACGAAACCCTAAATTAAACTATTACAAACCATGAACAATTACAAAAATATTGGCAAAAATAATTAACAAGCGCGCGATGAATTAAATACGAAACGACTAGGGTTTTGACCCTTGACTAAACCTATTTGCGATTGATTAAAAAAAGATGTTTTTGTTATTTAAGAAAATAATGAAACAATTAAATTAAAAAGAAGATCCTAATTCTAATTAATTTTAAATTTAGAAAAATAAATTAATTCACTCTAAAAGCCTATTTTTGTATTTTTGCTTATTTGAGAAAAAAAAGAATTAAATCAAGAACTTAACCTAATTTCTATTTGATTTTATTTATAAAAAACAAGTTAAATTTTCCCTAAGTTAAATTAAATTAAATTACATTAACAAAATTCAATTTGATCAAAAAATATAATTCTAATTTTTTTGTGAATTCTTCATTTTATGATTTTATAAAAAATAGTAATTAGTTTTTGTGAATTAAAATAATTAAAGAAAAATATTAAAAGAAAGAAAAAAGAAAGAAAGAAAATAAGTGGGCCTGATAGCATTATAAATCCTGGGGGTTGGAGGATGAATTTCTGGGTCCAACAAGGCTAAAGCCTGTTTGACTACGCCTGATCTGGTGAGGTGTTGACTTGAGTGCATATCATGGACCTTCAATATTGGTACGTTAGATCTGATTAACTAGGAATCCAGTGGCCAGACATAGAGGGTGTATGGAAGGCGTATGCTACTGTATTGCATGGGATCAACCTGAAATAATCAAGAAAATAATAAAATGCACACGCCTGGGATCGAACCCAGGACGTGTGCATCAAACGCCATCTCCCCAACCATCTGAGCTAGCGTGTTAACTTGCAAGTATAATAAACATAAAACATAATATTCAAAACAAGCTAATGGGGTCAGCCAAACGTACAAATTTTCAAACGGACCAATCTCACGTTGCACGCCTCATCTTCTTCCTTTCTTCGTCGCTTTAACCAATCATACTTTTACCTATAGACGTTTGTTATAGGTATAACCCTGTCCATCTCCAAAATTTCATATGCTCAAGATAAATGACAATGGCTGGTATCAATCAACTCGTCTCATCCTCACGAGCATCATGGTACCAGAATCAACGCTTAATTTTGCCTGCATTGAAAACCCCTAAACAAGAACACAAAACCCTAACCATGGCAATATCACGTACAGGCATCAAAAATGCAATTAAATGGAATGATTAGCTTGCAAACACGGTGATAAACATGATTATAACAATCATAAGTGCTAAAGATGCGTGAATTAGTGAAATCAGAATCAAGTTTTTGGGCAAACCGTGGGAGGCGTAGAGCACGATTCTAGGTGTTTCAAGACCTGGGAGTGATTGGAATAGCTTCCTGGGATGTCTGGGAAGGTATTGGTGCTCTTGAAATGCTTTGAAACTCCTTGTAGATTGAAAACTAATTCCCACTTTTTCTTGAATTTTTCAGTTTTGTTCTTGGCTATGCACGACCTCTAACCTCCCTCTTTTGCTTTGTTTTTGTTCATTATATATCCCTCAATGAATTAGGGTTGCAAAACAGATTCAATCTTTAAGCTTTGATGATATTTGATTTGATTCATTAGCCATATGATATCTTTCTATTTGCATGCCAATCATGTTGTTTTTGTATCAATTGCCATTGATTCGAATTTATCTTGCAAGCTCAGCATATCTTGGTTGCTAACCTGTCAAAAAAACAAATCAAATCCTATCTTTGATAATTTTCATCATTTATTTGATTTAATTCACTTTTTAATTAATGAAAAATCAAAATAAATTGAAAAATGAAGCAAATAATTTGTGGATAAGTATTTGAGTCGTGGACCACATTATACTTGAGGTGCAAGCATAAAAAAGTTGGGGCCATTTAGCAAAAAATGCAAATTTGGGTACATTTGACTTTTGGCAATTTTGCAAAAATGGTCAATTTGGCCAATGCATAACTCTCTCAATCATGACCCTAGAGAGGTGTTCTTGGACTTTTTAGAAAGCTTAGGATGTCCTCTAGGAAACCCTTTTGGTTTCATCTCAATTGAGTCTTCCATGTTCATGTATGAAGCTTGGACCCAGAAGGTGTTTTTGTTGACTTTTCAAAATGACCTATAATGTCAAAATTCATATCTTTTTGTGAGTGCATATTCTGAACTTGGGAGTTGAAGATGAACTGTAGGGAACTGCATCCTATTCAAAATGAGCTTTGGATGTGTCATTTCTGATAAAGCATGAGAAAGTTATGCTTGGTCAAAGTTGAGTTGACTTTTCCTGCAAAACCCTAATTTAGCAACTTTTGGGTTTTGATGAATTGTGAGAAATCCTTGAGTAATCATGATCAACCCTTGATCAAGTGATGAATAAAACTTAAAAATGAGGATGTTGACCAAAAATCTTGAAGTTTGACTGTATGTGGGCCACAGTTGACTTTTGACCTAGTACAATCGATTTTCAGGCATTTGAGCAATTGACTGAGCAAACTTCTTCTGTAAGGCTTGAAACATGACATGGATGATCTTGAGACTATATTAGGACAATGGTGATCATTTGAGTCCTTTGTGGTTCACACATCTCGATGAAGATAAAAACCCTAATTTGAGATAGACTGCCTTATGAGAGAGTTTGTCTGGTCAACTCTTGCACTTCCTTGAGCAATTTGGGGACCTCACTTGCCATGTGTTGAGAAATATGGGAGGGAAAATTTTGGGGTACAACAGCTGCCCCTGTTCAATCTTCTTAAACCTGGGGATGTAGATTGGTTGTTCTGCCTTTCGTGATCTGAAGGTGGAAGATGATTGAACACTAGAGTGCCCAGAAATTTGCACTCGCATGAGGTGATACTTGACTTGTGATATCGGGAATGGGCTTATAGATGCCATTTGGTAGTTGCTAGAGAATTGTCGGAGATGGGCTTAAAGATGCCATCCGAAGAAGTGTCGATCGCATAAGAGATTCCTTTGCGAGAACCCGTATACCCGTTGTTATGGAGGACTTCACTGGGGAATGCTGGTCTCTGTCTTGAGAGGAGTAGAGTTTTAGGAGCTTCAGTTTTCCGTTACTCTACTGGGGAATAATTCTGGTTTGGGAGTGAACTGTGTGTTTGGTCGGGGTATAAGTTGTACCGCGACTTTCTGGGGAAATACGAAATCAATTGTGTTCGATCGGGTTCCGGTCTTACAGTGTTGTGGACTATTGTCTGGGGATAAGAGAGGAAGAAACCCATATAGTAAGGTTATGAGAAGTAACCTAGATAGTAGGGTTTCTTTGATATGAAAGCCTGGATAGTAGGGCTGTGAGAAGGAACCTGGATAGTAGGGTCGCTTCGATATGAAAGCCTGGATAGTAGGGTTGTGTGATCGGTGGGAATGAGAACTGGCTATTTTGGAATGCTGGTTGCGTTTTGCGTTTGTTTTCGCAAAATTTCGCGGTAAGCAAGAGTCGCCATCGTCTTTTATTTCATCCAACAAGGAAAGGACAAAAGCACAGAAAAATTCCTTTTTGAGATATTTCTCGGGTTTGGGAGGTAGATTATAGAAAGGGAATGTGTTAGCACCCTTTCTATCTGTGGTTATCCATGGGCTCTTAGGTATTTGCTCATTATGTTTTCAAAAGTTTGCTTTTCTTTGTGATTGTGGGTTTGAAAAGAGTTTTGTTTTGGAAGAGAGTGTAAGTGCGAAAAGTTTTGTTTTGTTTTTAAAAGGAGAAAGTACTTAAGAACATCTACCTACTCAAAAAGGAATTAAACTGTACAAGTTTCCTTTAGACAATTCTATCCCACTATTGAGGAGTAGGCAGCATCGTCGTTGGAGTTTTCGGGTCAATTCGATTAAGGGACGTGTGGTCACTAAAGCAATGTTAGGATGCCTTAGTGGTAACCCTAATGTCTTAGATCATTTTTATCCGAGGCAACCGTTTCGAGGCAACTTTGATCTTTGGACAAGAGGGCGACCTCTAAAACTTCCTATACTCAATGACCACGTTTGAGGCAACCAACTGAGGTGTACCCTAGGAGTGTGCATGTGCGAGTGTATTGTTTTTCAGTTATATTATCTTTGTACATGTTATTGGTGAGCTACTGTTGATTTTAAATTAAAGATTAATCTTGTCATGCATTGCCTATTATTCAAACATCTAACAGTTAATGGTTGCAGAAATTAAATTGCGGAAAATAAATCTAAGCTATTATAAGGCGTCGGGTATTTACATCGCCAAAAACAAACCCTTTAAAATTAAATTGCGAGAAGTAAATAAAAGCGATAAATAAAATCCTAATTAAAAAACTATTACATTCCCGAAGCAGTTACAATATTGAAATATGGATCAAAAATAATTCGCGCGCGAGAAAATTAAATCGGAGTGTTCTAGGGTTTTGACCCTTTTTATTAAATAAAGCATATTTTTGTTGTTTTTGAATTAAAAATTAGTCTAAATTAATAATTGAATTAATTAATTAAAAACAAAAATATTTTTGGGTTTTATTTTAATTAAGGAAGTAAAAATAAAAAGGTTAAAAGTATTAAAAACCTAATTCTAAATTAATTTTAATTTAAAGCAAAAGATGTTAAAATTGAGCCTATTTAAAACTAAATAAATTAATTAATTGTTTATTTACAAAAATAAAATAATAATGAAATTAATAAAAATAATATTTTTTGGCTTTGATTTTATTAAGAAAAATGATTTTAATTAGTCAATGGTTTAAATAATAATAATAATAATATAAAACAAATAATTTAAATAAAAGAAAGAAAAGAAATAAACCAAATGGGGGGTTTGGGCCCCAAATCCAGAGTGTGAAGAGCAATTGTTTGGCCCATTTGCATTCAAGCCTGTATGACTTTTCCTGCCTCCATGTGACACGTTGATTGGTGTGTATGGTGGACGTCATCTTGTGACCATCAGATTTGGCCTGAAGCCACTTGGCACATTGGGATCTGAGGGCATATGGTAGTCCACGCTTGGTATGTTGCGCCTAAGTACCTGAAGAAAAAATATAACAAAGTTTTGGGGGACCTGGGATTCGAACCCAGGTCCCAAGGGGTCTTGCACTAACACGCTCACCAACCAGCCATCTTGCTCAATTGTTATTGGAATAAGAAATAAATAATATATGGGCAAATCAATGAATATGCTGGAAAATAAGAAAAACGCGCTAATATTTCAAACAAGCCAATCTGGCCACGCCACGTTATCATCCCTGTTATGGGGACTGTGGCTAAAAATCCTTTTGCATATACCAACGGACGACTGTCCGTAGCTATACGTCATGTTGCCTCAAAATCCGCCACAAGCCACTAAAATGCAAACTAAAGGCGTGGTTCTTTTCGTCTCTCCGCCCTGGTTCCAGCCATGGTCCTTTTATTGACCAATTTGCCCTGTAACGAAAACCCCTGAAAGAACCCTAAAACGATCTACCATGGCATTTTCTGATATATGGCATAATAATGAAATTGAATAATACAGAAACTTTACAAATGATGTAAGGAATTCAAATATGCAATTATCTCAAAGAATGGATGCAAGACTGAAGCTTTACGATTCCATGAGTATGGCGGTTTTGAGTGACACTTACAGAGCTTTTGGAGGCAGGAGAACGCGTGATTATGATTGGTACTGCTTCAGTGAAGTGCAAGGAAGCGATTGGGACCTTTGTTTGATCCTGAAAAGGCCTCTAAGTACGATTTCAGTTCCAAGGTTTTCAAGCTTTTTTTCTCAATTGTTCTGGCCGTTTCTGTAGAGCTTTGTGCGTGTCCTAGGTCTGGCTAGCTTGTGTGCATATAATAGAATGATTTTAGGTCAAAATATGGGCCATGATCCTTATGCATTGAAGAGGGAATATTGGAATTGATCACCATTGATAAGCTTTCCAAAAATAGGCCAAATCTGATTTTTTTTGTGCTTGTTTTGACTTGATACGAATTGATTGAGTGTCACATGGTATTTGCAAGCTGTACAAATCACAAGAATCCCTTTACATAAATTTTTAGATTTTATTTGATTTAATATTGATTAATAATGAATTAAATCAATAAAAATTAAATAAAATAGAAAAATAGATGAATGGTCATGAAATTAAATATGGGACACGTGTGTGGCATGACAAGACCAAATCAAGTAGTAAAAAGTGGGCCCTTTTGTCAAAAATTGGAGTTTTGAGGATAGTTGACTTTTGGCAATTTTGGAAAAATGCCAAACTTCAATAATGCATAACTTCTTCAATTTTGAACTTTTGGAGGTGTTCTTAGACTTTTTAGAAACCTTGAGATGTTATATAATCAACCCTTTTGGTCTCATCTCATTTAGATGTTCCATGCACAAGTTATAAGCTTTGGCAAAAAAGGTGTTTTTGTTGACTTTCAAAAATGACCTATAATGTCCAAATTTGTAACTTTTTGTGAGAGCATTTATTGATCTTGGGGTGTGACGATGGATTGTAGGAAATTGCATCATCTTCAAAATGAGCTTTGGATGGGTCATTTCTCATAAAGTATGAGAAAGTTATGCTTGGTCAAAGTTGAGTTGACTTTTCCTGCAAAACCCTAATTTAGCAACTTTTGAATCTTGATGAATCTTGAGCAATCCTTGATGAATCATGATCAGCCCTTGATCAAATGATGAATTATCCTTAAAAATTAGAATTTTGACAAAAAGACCTTGAGATTTGACTGTATTTGGGACACAGTTGACTGTTGCCCTAGCACAGCCGATTTTTGGGCCTCTTGAGCAATTGACTGACCAAACTTCCTCTGCAAGACTTGAAATTTGACATGGATGAACTTAAGAACATATTAATACATTGGGAAGCACTTGAGGCCATTTGTGTGTAAGGACCTTGATGCAACACAAAACCCTAATTTTGAATTGACTGCCTTAGGAGGTGATTTGACTGTCCAACTCTTGAGCCAACTTGAGCAACTTGGAGATTATTCTTGACATATCTTGAGGAATATGGGAGGGCAAATTTTGGGGTACAACAGTTTCCCCTGTTCAATTTTCTTAAACCTGAGGATATAGATTGGCTTTCGAGCCTTTCGTGATCCGAAGGTGGAAGATAATTGAACACTAGAGTGCCCAAAAATTTGCACTCACATGGTGTAGTATCAGCTTTGTGATGTCGGGAATGGGCTTACAGATTCCATTTGGAGATTGTTGGTAGTAGGATGGGCTTACAGATTCCATCTGCAGGAATGTCGATCGCATAAGAGATTCCTTAGCGAGAACTTGCATACCTGTGGTCGTAAAAGATTCCACTAGGGAAGTCTAAACTTTGTTGACATTTAGGAATCTGGCCTGTACTTCAATTGAGAGAATGCCTCGGCTGAGTCTTAAGAACTTGTCCATAATTCAACTAGGGGGAAACATCTTCATCAAGATCTAGGAACTGTCTCGTGCTCCACGGAGTATACCGCTGAGGTTATAGAACTTGTCCACACTATGACGGAGGAAAACATCAGGATCTAGGAACTGACTCGTGCTCAATGGAGTATACCGTTGAGGTTATAGTACTCGTCCACACTATGAGGTAGGAAAACATCTTCATCAAGATCTAGGAATTGTCTCGTGCTCAATGGAGTATACCGCTGAGGTTATAGAACTTGTCCACACTATGACGGAGGAAAACATCAAGATCTAGGAACTAACTCGTGCTCAATGGAGTATACCGTTGAGGTTATGGTACTCGTCCGCACTATGACGTAGAGAAACATCTTCATCACGATCTAGGGACTGTCTCGTGCTCCACTGAGTATACCGTTGAGGTTATAGAACTTGTCCACACTATGACGGAGGAAAACATCAAGATCTAGGAACTGACTCGGGCTCAATGGAGTATACCGTTGAGGTTATAGTACTCGTCCACACTATGACGTAGGGAAACATCTTCATCAAGATCTAGGAACTGTCTCGTGCTCAATGGAGTATACCGTTGAGGTTATAGAACTCGTCCACACTATGACAGAGGAAAACATTAAGATCTAGGAACTGACTCGTGCTCAATGGAGTATACCATTGAGGTTATAGTACTCATCCACACTATGACGTAGGGAAATATCTTCATCAAGATCTAGGAACTGTCTCGTGCCCAATGGAGTATACCGTTGAGGTTATAGAACTTGTCCATACTATGACGGACGAAAACATCTTCATCAAGATCTAGGAACTGACTCGTGCTCAATGGAGTATACCGTTGAGGTTATAGAACTTGTCCACACTATGACGGAGGAAAACATCAAGATCTAGGAACTGACTCGTGCTCAATGGAGTATACCGTTGAGGTTATAGTACTCGTCCACACTATGACATAGGGAAACATCTTCATCAAGATCTAGGAACTGTCTCGTGCTCAATGGAGTATACCGTTGAGGTTATAGAACTCGTCCACACTATGACGGAGGAAAACATCAAGATCTAGGAACTGACTCGTGCTCAATGGAGTATACCGTTGAGGTTATAGTACTCGTCCACACTATGACGTAGGGAAACTGTCGAGATTGAGAACCTTATCTGAAATTCAACCGAGGATAAATCAATTGAGATTTAAGAACCGGTCAGGTCTTCGACGTAGCTGGGGACTTAACTGCATCTTTCCTGAAAGGTAAAAGGTCAGTCACATGCAATGCATGAGATGGATCAAGCAATGATGTTCTCAACATAAATGAGATTGTATGGTATGATGCGTATATGCATGTATTGTGATGTATGAAAATGTGATGTTTTAGCTGGGGAAATAAATCCTGGAGCTGCTGGAGAATAGAGTTGAGTTCTTCGTTTCCGCTGGGGATGATAAACGAAGATGATAAACCTGTAGGAGAGAAGAACTCCGTTGGGGGAATAAACTGATGAAGAGATTACTCCGAGGGGAATTACTCTGTGGGGAAGAGACGTTCTGCTGAAGATTTTACCGATAACTCCATTGGGGATTTTGTTGATAAACTCTGTTAGGGACTTTAGTGATGAACTCCGCTGGAGATAGAAAGAACTTCGTTGGGGATGACCCTTCAATTGCAACTTGCTGAGGATAACCCAGTTAGACTCTTGTGAGGATAACCTTATGAATTTGGCTGGGGAGATTTACTTGTGCTCTGCAGAGGATATGCTTCCAGAATCTACTGGGTAAGATGATTCAACTCTAGCGGGGTAGCCTTTTTAGACTGCGCTGGGAAATGACTCTACTGGGGTATCTTGTATTCCGCCGGGGAACATTCTTATATTCCGTTTGAGGAATATTAAGTCTGCTGGGGACACTCTTATACTTGTTGGGGAATGTCTTTATACTCTGCTGAGGACTATTAAGACCTTCTGGGGATAATCAACCTTTTCAGGGCTGATGGTAGGTTAACTCTTCTTGGGGAGAGCATCGCTGATTCGTTCATAGTTGCAAGTCTCCGTGGGGAGATCTACCATTACTGTTTTGCTCCGCGGGGAGTGACGGTATCTTGGTCATATTATTCAGCTGAATCTCCCTTGGTACCTTGGTGGATAAAGCAACTTGTACAGTTCGGACAATTATTATTTTCCCTTGTTTTTGCGGGAGAAGGTGCCTGCGGAGGCCTTGTGGATCGAGTATCATCCCAACCTATGAGGTGCTTGGTATCGTTCGATTGAAATGACAAGTCTTCTTTTGGTAGGCAAGTGACGAGATGACGGGACATAGTCGTACGCTTTGATCCCTAATTTTTGCCTGGACCGCCCTTTCGGGTTTTCAATCCACCGGGATACCTTTTTTGCCCAAGCCGCCTTTTCAGGTTTTCGACTTGCTGGGTGTATAGATTTTTCATTTTCATCCCTTATTTTTGCCCGAACCCCTTTGGTTCGTCGGGAAGCCCTTATTTTTGCCTAGGCCAGTCAACCTAGCGGGTCTTTGATTATGCATAGTACCTTTTTGACTATGTCCATGCTCTCAGGATGTAGGGAGGTGCCACTGTTGGTAGTGTTGTGTTACCATACTACCAGAAGATCTTCATTTGATCGTGCAAGATTCGTTACTGGAATTCACGTCTAGTGCCCAATTGATTCAGACGGAGATTTGCCCCTGGCTATTTGGCATTTTGATAGATTCCTTGAATCTTGACTTAACTGCCCCAGATGATGGACAATGCTCATGCCGTGCCCCTGGATTGGAAGTGTTTTTTCCACTTGAGGTGACCTTTTTTATTGAAACGGTTTTTGTTCACTAGATATTCGTCGTGCGAATTTCTCTGTTGTTTGAGCAAATAGTCATATGCAAACAATGTTATTTTAAGAATGCAAAGCTTATGTCTGTTTTGAAGTTATTTGAAAATGCAGTTTTTAATAAAACAAGCGAATTTTTGTAAAATGTGATGTCAACTCAGGATTTACAGCAAGCCCTACAGGAGTCAGGATAACTTTTGTAACAGTATGCTTTCGGACTAACCCGTGCTTCAGCTAGGACTTTTTAAGGGTTATAACGTGGTCTGGTTCACGGTTTAAGAAGCAAAGGATAAAGGCTCAAAATTTATTTGTACCCACCCGCTCTTCGTGATGTTCTTCAATCCTGAACTCAGCTAACTGTGCATTTAGATCCTGTCTGAATCTTTGCTCTGATATTCCAATGATGGTTCGGATACTGACAGTTTATTTTGAACAGGCAATCATTTTTATTGAGAGCTTGTAGGATCTCTTTCTTTTTGATTTTATTATCCCTGTTGTTGTACCCCAAAATTTGCCCTCCCATATTCTTCAAGATTTGCCAAGATCAAGGTTTAAAATCTCTCAAGGGTTGCACAGTCCAATTGCCTCCTAACACAGTCAAAATTAGGGTTTTGGTTCTGGCAAAGAAGTTGAAGTTTTCAAGGGTCCAATCAAGTCCCACATGCCTATAAACATTGTCAAGCATCCATATGCAAAGTTTCAAGACTCACAACATCAAATTGCACAGTCAAAAACCCTAAATGCTTCACAGTCAACTGCAGGGGCAAAATGGTCATTTGACAGTCAAAAGTAAAAAAAATTGGTAAACATCTTATTTTGAAGCCACAAACATCATTTGATCAATTCTTGATCATGATTCTCAAAGCATGGCTCAAAAAGTCTCAAGATGCAAAAGTTTCTATTTTTGGACAGTTGGAAAAGTCAACTGCAAATTGACCAGGGCATAACTTCTTCATGGTTTATCAGAAAAATTCCACCCAAATCTCATTTTGAATAGAATGACATTTCCTACAACTCATATTCACACTTCAAGTCCAAGAAATGCTCTCACAAAAAGTTATCAATTTCAACATTATAGGTCATTTTCAAAAGTCAACAAAAAGGCACTTTAAATCAAAGACCATAACTTGAGATTGGTAAATCAAAATGACATGGGATAAAATACATTGGTTAGAGGACTTCAAGACCTTTCCAAAATATCCAAGCACATGATCAAATCTTAAAAATTGAGCAAGATATGCCTTGTAGAAGTTGGGAATTTTTTGGGAATTTTGAAAAGTCAACTTTGCACAAAAGGATTCAAAAATGCTAATGGGCCTCAATTTCTTCCATGAATCATTACCCAAAGGCTATGCACGACCCATTAAGCTAAAAGGGAGTTATTTTCTTATTTTTAATTAATTAATTGAATTTTTAATCTTATTAATTCATTTAATCAAATT
The DNA here is from genome assembly GCA_948472305.1 of Vicia faba. Taxonomy (NCBI): domain Eukaryota; kingdom Viridiplantae; phylum Streptophyta; class Magnoliopsida; order Fabales; family Fabaceae; genus Vicia; species Vicia faba. The sequence continues at coordinate 395,047,094 of OX451736.1, forward strand.
TAATTATGAGAAAAATACTAAACAATGATTTTAAATCTTTCTTGTGCAGCAAATCCTTCCATTATGAGCTCAATATCTCGTGTACCAATAAACAAGGACAAAATCATCCAAATTTGGCATAATTGGCATGAAAAAGATTGAAAAAAAGATATGGAAAATCAAATATTCAAAATCATAAATGAATGGATTTTGGGCTGGCTTTTTGACCTAATTCTATTCACTTACTTATGCACAAGTGAAACCTATTCCATTAGACAGAAAAGCTGCGCAGGAAACAAAGAATAAACTTGCAATTTTGGCCAAAAAACCTTGAAACTGTTTTCATACCTAGAGTGCAATTCAAGGCTTGAAAAGCATTCCAAAAGCTTGCCAAGACATCCAGGAACGTGTTACAATCAAGAGCTGATCTCCAGACCTCAAGAATTGGTAGAACAAAGTCATACTTTTCACAAAAAATTTCATAATCGTGTTTCAATTTCCATGCATTATTTGTGATTTTTAACCATTGATTTATACTAATATGAACATTCTGAAGTTAATGGTATCCTTTGATTAAACTAACAAGGCCTGTATCGTGATCCACCATTAATGCATTTTAGGGTTTCAGAAACTTTGAAAGAGGGGTTTCTTCATCTGGAAAAATTAGCCCTTCAAACTGGTACCAATGAATTCGTGACATCCAAACGAAGATAACTCACACCTCGCGCCCTTTTTATGTTTACCTATATCCTATTCGCTATTTTTTCAGGTTGAGTTTAGTGGGGGATTAAAACCCCCGCTATTCGTTTTTATTTACAGGCAGATGGAGAAGACGAAGCTGGCGTGTCAAAGCATTACTGGATAGTTTAAATATTGGCGCGTGATTTTTGTTTTCTACCAATAGCGCTTGCTTTCTCTTATATTAATTATGCTCCATAATAATAACAGATGCGCGCACTAGCTCAGTTGGTTGGTGATTTGGCTTGCAGGTATTGGGACCTGGGTTCGATTCCCAGGTCCCCCCTCTCACATTTCATAATTTTGGCATTAACATGTTTCCATGCAGCATCTCCTTCAAAGACCACAATACGCCTTCACATCCAAGCCTGCCAAGTGTCCCTGATGGTCAATCCAAAGGCCAGAATGTGCAGTCTACCATACACGCTAGTCAACCACTCTGCACGCAAACGCTGGAAAGTCAAAAGGGCTTGGAATCTGTTGGGCCAAACTGCTTTCAACAAACCTCCCAAATTGGGTCAGACACCCCCATTGTTTGTATTTTTTTTTCTCTCCTTCTCTTTTCTTTTAATTATTTTAATTGTTTTCTTTTAATTCACAAAATATAATTTTCATAATAAAAAAAAATCAGAGATCAAAATATGTTAATTAATTTATTCATTAAATATTTTTGTAAATAAATTTTTAATAATCAATTTAGTAAAATTAGGTTTCAATTTTAATCTTTTCTTAAATAACTAAAATATGTAGAAATTAGGTTTTTTTTAGCATTTTTATTCTTTTTCTTAATAAATAATTTTTTCTTATTATCATCATTGTTAATTATTAATTATTTTGTAAATAAACATGCACATTAAATAATTAGTATAAATTAGGTTAAAACTTTAATCTTTTTCTTTAAATAATTAAAAATATTTAGAATTAGGGTTTCTTTCAATTTTAATTTTCTTTATTTCATAAATACCAAAAACCAAAAAATAACTTCTTTTCTTTATTAAATAATTAATTAATTTTTAATTTCATTTAATTTCTTTAAAGGGTCCAACGCCCTCAAACATTCGATTCTAATTTCTTTTCGCACGTTTATTCTTATGTTTCTTTTAAATATTATGTAATTGCCCAAGCCTTGTAATAGTAATTAGGAAATTTATTTACTTTCCGCATTTTATTCAAAACGGGTCTTTGTTAATTTGGCGATGTATAGACCCGCGCCTTGTAATAGCATAGGACTTTATTTTCCGCACTTTAATTTCCGCACCCTTAAAACTGCTAAACTTCGCATGAAAGAATGAATGGCCTAAATTAATAACAATGCGTAGCTCACCAAATGCATGACAAGATAAAACATAACTGAAAACAATACACAAATTCACACACCACTCTTAGGGTACGCCTCACTGTTGCCTTACCTTCGAAACGTGGTCGTCGAGTATAGGACGTTTTAGTAAGTCCTTATGTCCATGACATGATCCAGTTGCCTCGGAACGGTTGCCTCGGAATTAAAAAGGATCAATGGCATAAGGGTAGCTTCTAAGGTGTCCTACTGTTGCTCTGGTGACCACACTGTCCCTAACAAACGAATTGACTCGAACACCTCCAACGGTGGTGCTACCTATCTCTCAATGGTAGGATGGCACTACCTTAAGGAAATTTACATAGCCTAATTCCTTAGGGTAGGTAGATGACTCGTAGATACTTGCTCTATTCAAAAACAAATCAAACTCTTTTCACACCGACACTTTCAAAAAGCTTTCAAAACAATTTTTCAAACACTCTTGAGGACTGATACAAGAGTCGATCTGAAATCTTTAAACGAAACTTTTTCAAACCCACTCACACTTGAAAAGAAAACACTTTTGAAAACACAATGAGCAAGTACCTAAGAGCCCATGGATAACCATGGATAGAAAGGGTGCTAACACCTTCCCTTTCTATAAATCTACCTCCCGAACCGAGAGATAATCTCATAAGGAATTTTGCTGTGCTTTTGTCCTGTCCATGTTGGAGAAAATAAAAGACGGTGGCGACTCTTGCTTCCGCGACATTTCGCGAACCAGCGTTAAACAGTCAGTTCCAGATCCACCGATCATAGAACTGGCGACTCTGCTGGGGAAACTTTATAAAGTGAGGTGTACCTTAGGACTAAGATCACTTGTGTTTTCAATTGAATGTTTTGTTTGCTTTATTATTGTGGGTTGCATCAGAGTTACATAGATCCTAACCCGGATCTGGGGATACCCTGTTAGGTAGCATAAGCTGTGAGGGACCTGTCCGGCGTAGACCGACATGGGTGAAGCAGTGGCTACGTTGGTGTGGCACCTTGGTCTGTACCGATATCCCTTGTGTCGCAACGAGGAGAATATGGGTCTTCTGAGGAGTCATTAAGCACCAACCGACCTTAGAACCTTAAATGATCCAACTTGGCCAATAGAACAGTAGCAGTATGCTACGCCCATTGAGGCTAAACTCTCGTGATGGTTCTGGCCGCACGAAAAGATTGCGATGCTGTAGTTATGACCGATTGAGGGTAGTCAGTGATATTGGGATCCTCTAGCACCCGGTTACTTCTGATAGGACAGGTCTTAACCAACAAACTGAAAGAGGGTAATACCTAGACCCCATGCTGGCCTAAACTCTAAGGGCTTCTCTTGTGTGACTTGTGTGCCTTCCAACTTGACTATTTGCATGCTTGTTATCTGACACTTGAATTTCTTGCAGGTTTTGTTTATAGTCCTTAATCTGGACTCATAACAGGGTTTACCTATATCACTCCATGCATAGCATAACATCATACCATTGCATACATCCTGCATAAGGACTAATCCATTTCAAGGATCTCAAGGGTCTGTGATGCAGGTCATGATGAGCCAACGGTCTAGCAAGGGGAAAAGGGGATTTATTTTCCTCTAGCCAAGGTTGGTAACCTGAGTCAGAGGCTATGACCCACTTGACATGCTGAGCCTTGACTCTTGAAGAAGGTTCCCCTAACCCAGGTTGTTTGCAAATAAAAACCAGACATGATGACTAAAGTCAGGGGCTATGACCCACTCGATATGGTGAGCCTTGACTCTTGAAGAAGGACTCTCAACAATATGAAATGCCTTCAATCAAGTCACCGGATTCCAATTCTAACAATTTTCTTGTCTACCCCGCGAGATCCTTGAAAACATTTCAGGCATACATACATATCATTGCATTACAGGTACCATTGTTACAGGTCACTTACCATATTCGTTGTTTATTTCAGCAATGGCTTCCCAACAATACAACCAGGACCTTCATGCTCAAGAGACTCGGTTCGGGGAAATCCTCCTGAATCTATCCAAGGGGCAGGAAGAGCTGAGAACACTTCTCATGGGGACTTTGGTCAGGAATAGTGCTGAGGTTGATAAGGACGAACGGCTGAAAGATCTGCAAGCTGAGGTGGATGCAATGAGAGCCCAGATGCTGGGGCAGGTGACTATCATTCAAGACTTAGCTCAAAGACAAGAAGAGCTCGGGGTTCTCGTCAACCAACTGCTTCGGGGTAACCAACTGGGGCAAACATCTAAGGTTGAAGAGCCAGTCATCATTCAACCACCTTTGAGACAAGAAGACAAGGGAAGAGCTCCTCAAATAGCTTCAGTGTCACACATTCAGCATCAACCTCACCAGCTTCAGCCAGACAAGCCCAAAAGGCAATTCACCAAGCTCAACGTGTCGTTGCCTCAAGCTTTACAACAACTGTTGAGGCTGAATTTGGTAACTCTAAGGGACCCTCCTAGGAATCCCAACAGGACACCTTCAAGGTATAACCCCAACTCCCGCTGCGCTTATCATTCTGACAGCCTGGGGCATGCTACAGATGATTGTTGGACCTTGAAGAACAAGATCCAGGACCTGATTGATGAAGGAGTTGTAGAATTCACCCAAGATGGTCAGGCTGAGTGCTTCTACCATCCCTACAGGATTCATCATTTGAAGTAACAAGCCCTGAGATGAGAAGACTTTTGTTTATTTGAAATTTCAAGTTGTAATTTTCTTTTGATTGTTCAAACATTTATTCATGTTAAAAGTTGTTATTTCATTAATACATCGCATATGTCTGTTTTGAAGCAATATATTCGCATTCGCTATACTCAAACTACTTTCATTTTTGTGATGATCAATTCTATATTAATAATTCTAAGCCTCTTGAGGGAGGATGACGAAAACAATACCACAATCTATAGTATGCTTTTGAACAGACCCCGCTGATGAGGTACAGGCATTTTTTCAATTCCTAAACACTGGAGTTATAAGGAAGATAATCCCTCGTCAACCCCTTTGAGCCAAAGAAGTAGGAGTTTTTCTTTTCACAAAAAAATTAAAACCCTTAATCATAACCTGGGGCAGGGTAGTTCTCTCAGTTGATCCAAGTGCATAACGAATGACACCAAAGAGGTCCTTACAAAACAAAAGACAGTGATGGTTTCCTATAATCGTAAGGACAGACAGTCATTATCTCTCAAAATAAAAGCCCAACAAGTCAAAACCTATGAAGGAGACTTACAAAACTGGGGCATCCCGCTGACTGTAAATACAAAAAGAAACAGTTCAGGCAAAAGACAGGGATAACGAAACCAAAAAGAAAGAGGTACTATAAACCCTCAACAAAAAAAGAAATGACTGCCTATTCAAAATAAACTGTCGGTATCCGAACCATCCCTGGTATATCAGAGCGATGAATCAAACAAGATCTAATGCACGATTAGCTGAGTTTAGGTTTGAAGAACATCACGAAGAGCGGGTGGGTACAAATATAATTTGAGCCTTTATCCTTTGTTTTTTAAACCGTGAACCAGGCCACGTTATAACCCTTAAAAGTCCTAGCTGAAGCATGGGTTAGTTCGAAAGCATATTGTTACAAAAGGTATCCTGACTCCTTAAGGCTTGCGGTAAAATAACGAGTTAACATCACAGTTTACAAAAAATTCACTTGTTTTTATAAAAAAACTGCATTTTCAAAAACTTCAAGACAGACATAAGCTTTGCATTTTGATATAACATTGTTTGCATATGACTATTTGTTTGAACAGCAGGGAAATTCGCACGATGAATACCTAGTGAACAAAAGCACTTCCAATCAAGGTGCATACATGATCATGGTCTATTATCTGGGGCAGTCCAATCAAGATTCGGAGAATCTCTCAAAGGCCAAACAGCCTGGGGCAAATCTCCGCCTGAGTCACTTGGGGCATTCCAGCAACGAATCTTGTCTGATCAAACATCTTCTGGTGGCATGGAAAAACACTTCTAACAGGGGCAACTCCCTACATTCTGAGAGCGTGGACATAGTCAAAAAATACTGCGCATAATCAAAGACCCGCTAGGTTGACACACCTAGGAAAAAATAAGGGCTTCCCGGCGAACCAAAAGGGTTCGGGCAAAATGAGGGATGAAATGAAAAATCTGTACACCCGGCAAAACGAAAACCTGAAAAGGCGGCTTGGGCAAAAATGGGTATCCCGGTGGACTGAAAACCCGAAAGGGCGGTCCAGGCAAAAGTTAGGGATCAAAAGCGTACGACTATGTCCCGGCATCTCGTCACTTGCCTATCAGAAGAAGGTTTGTCAAACGGCAGTTATCAAGACCCCACAGGTATCTTCTCCCACATCAAAAACAGGGGCAATAATGAGTTGTCTAAAGCGATCTAATTGCTCTGTCCACCAAGGTACCAAGGTAAATTCAGCTAAGAGTGTAACCAAGATATCTTGACTCCCCAGAGAGCGAGCCAGCAAGTCAGCAACACTCCCCAAGCAGAGTTATCCCGTCAGCCTCAAGGAAATTGGGTATCCTCCAGCAGATCTCAACATTCCTCAACGCAGTATACAAGCATTCTTAACAAGCATCCCCGGAAGTCTTGATCTAAGATTGTTCCCCGGTGGTATACCAGACATTGAGCGGAGCCACTTCCCCAATATATCTCAAAAATTTCCCCAGGAGATTCCAGTATGAAAATTTCCCCAGGAAAGCTGAATCATCTCCCCAGCAGGAAGCTTATCCCCAGTAGATTCTGGAAGCTTCCCCCCTGCAGAGCACGAACGTGTCTCCCGGCTTTATTCAAAGGTTATTTCCCTACCAGGATATAACTGGGTTATCCTCAGCCAAAAGCCACGGAAAGATCGTCCCCGGTGAAGTCTTCCCATCCCCAGCGGAGTCTATTAAAACTTCCAACATAACAACGGTATCCCCAGCGAAGTTACCATCAACATCTCAATAGAGTACCTCTCTCCCCACAGAGTAATCTCCAAGTTTATTCCCCAACGGAGTCATCATCTCCTACCGGTATTCTTGCAACTACCATCCCCAGCGGAAATAACGAAACTCTTCTCTTCAACATCAGCCCAGGATTTGACTTCCCGGCATCCGTCAAGGATTTATCTTCCTAGACAAAACATACATTCATAAACATCGCATTTTCATACATTACAGCATGCATATACGCATCATACAATCTCATCTCGCATGTCATACATCATGACATTACGCACAACTAACGTTTTGTCTTTTCAGGACAAAGGTTAATACAAAGATAATTACTATCAACGGTCGCAACTAAAGATCTGATTCCTGTATCTTTCCAGGGATTATCTGTTGACGACTAACAGTACCAGACTCGATTCCTGTATCTTGCTAGGGCACGTCTGAAGGGTTCAAAGATCTGATTCCTGTATCTCGCCAGGGTGTATCTGTTGACGACCAACATTACCAGACTCGATTCCTGTATCTTGCCAGGGCACGTCTGAAGGGTTCGAAGATCCGATTCCTGTATCTTGCCAGGGTGTATCTGTTGACGACCAACATTACCAGACTCGATTCATGTATCTTGCCAGGGCACGTCTGAAGGGTTCGAAGATCTGATTCCTGTATCGCGCCAGGGTGTATCTGTTGACGACCAACATTACCAGACTCGATTCCTGTATCTTGCCAGGGCACGTCTGAAGGGTTCGAAGATCTGATTCCTGTATCTCGCCAGGGTGTATCTGTTGACGACCAACATTACCAGACTCGATTCCTGTATCTTGCCAGGGCACGTCTGAAGGGTTCGAAGATCCGATTCCTGTATCTCGCCAGGGTGTATTTGTTGACGATTATATTCTCCGGACTCGATTCCTGTATCTCGCCAGGGCACGTCTGAAGAGTTTAAAGATTCGATTCCTGTAACCAGCCAGGGCACATCTATATGAGAATTTGAAGATCAACTCCTGTAACAGGCCAGGTATTTACTTTCTTTCTCAGGTACGCAAGTTCTCGCTAAGGAATCTCTTACGCGATCGACAACCTCCCGATGGCATCTATAAGCCCATCTCTCCCATCCATCAGTCTCCAAATGGCATCTGTAAGCCCATTCCCCGCATCATACTGCTGACACTCTACTATGTGAGTGCAAATTTCTGGGCACTCTAATGTTCAATCATCTTCCACCTTCGGATTACGAAAGGCAAGCCAGCCAATCTACACCCTCAAGTTTAAGAAGATTGAACAGGGGAAACTGTTGTACCCCAAAATTTTCCCTCCCATATTCTTCAAGATTTGCCAAGATCAAGGTTCAAAATCTCTCAAGGGTTGCACAGTCCAATTGCCTTCTAACACAGTCAAAATTAGGGTTTTGGTTCTGGCAAAGAAGTTGAAGTTTTCAAGGGTCCAATCAAGTCCCACATGCCTATAAACATTGTCAAGCATCCATATGCAAAGTTTTAAGACTCACAGCATCAAATTGCACAGTCAAAAACCCTAAATGCTTCACAGTCAACTGAAGGGGCAAAATGGTCATTTGACAGTCAAAAGTCAAAATTTTTAGTAAACATCTTATTTTGAAGCCACAAACATCATTTGATCAATTCTTGATCATGATTCTCAAAGCATGGCTCAAAAAGTCTCAAGATGCAAAAGTTTCTATTTTTGGACAGTTGGAAAAGTCAACTGCAAATTGACCAGGGCAAAACTTCTTCATGGTTTATCAGAAAAATTCCATCCAAAGCTCATTTTGAAGAGAATGACATTTCCTACAACTCATCTTCACACTTCAAGTCCAAGAAATGCTCTCACAAAAAGTTATCAATTTCAACATTATAGGTCATTTTCAAAAGTCAACAAAAAGGCACTTTAAATCAAAGACCATAACTTGAGATTGGTAAATCAAAATGACATGGTACCAAAGACATTGGTTAGAGGACTTCAATACCTTTCCAAAATGTCCAAGAACATGATCAAAGCTTAAAAATTGAGCAAGATATGCCTTGTAGAAGTTGGGAAATTTTTGGGAATTTTGAAAAGTCAACTTTGCACAAAAGGCTTCAAAAATGCTAATGGGCCTCAATTTCTTCCATAAATCATTAACCAAAGGCTATGCACGACCCATTAAGCTAAAAGGGAGTTATTTTCTTATTTTTAATTAATTAATTGAATTTTTAATCTTATTAATTCATTTAATCAAATTTAATTATGAGAAAAATACTAAACAATGATTTTAAATCTTTCTTGTGCAGCAAATCCTTCCATTATGAGCTCAATATCTCGTGTACCAATCAACAAGGACAAAATCATCCAAATTTGGCATAATTGGCATGAAAAAGATTGAAAAAAAGATATGGAAAATCAAATATTCAAAATCATAAATGGATGGATTTTGGGCTGGCTTTTTGACCTAATTCTATTCACTTACTTATGCACAAGTGAAACCTATTCCATTAGACAGAAAAGCTGCGCAGGAAACAAAGAATAAACTTGCAATTTTGGCCAAAAAACCTTGAAACTGTTTTCATACCTAGAGTGCAATTCAAGGCTTGAAAAGCATTCCAAAAGCTTGCCAAGACATCCAGGAACGTGTTACAATCAAGAGCTGATCTCCAGACCTCAAGAATTGGTAGAACAAAGTCATACTTTTCACAAAAAATTTCATAATCGTGTTTCAATTTCCATGCATTATTTGTGATTTTTAACCATTGATTTATACTAATATGAACGTTCTGAAGTTAATGGTATCCTTTGATTAAACTAACAAGGCCTGTATCGTGATCCACCATTAATGCATTTTAGGGTTTCAGAAACTTTGAAAGAGGGGTTTCTTCATCTGGAAAAATTAGCCCTTCAAACTGGTACCAATGGATTCGTGACATCCAAACGAAGATAACTCACACCTCGCGTCCTTTTTATGTTTGCCTATATCCTATTCGCTATTTTTTCAGGTTGAGTTTAGTGGGGGTTTAAAACCCCCGCTATTCGTTTTTATTTACAGGCAGATGGAGAAGACGAAGTTGGCGTGTCAAAGCATTACTGGATAGTTTAAATATTGGCGCGTGATTTTTGTTTTCTACCAATAGCGCTTGCTTTCTCTTATATTAATTATGCTCCATAATAATAACAGATGCGCGCACTAGCTCAGTTGGTTGGTGATTTGGCTTGCAGGTATTGGGACCTGGGTTCGATTCCCAGGTCCCCCCTCTCACATTTCATAATTTTGGCATTAACATGTTTCCATGCAGCATCTCCTTCAAAGACCACAATACGCCTTCACATCCAAGCCTGCCAAGTGTCCCTGATGGTCAATCCAAAGGCCAGAATGTGCAGTCTACCATACACGCTAGTCAACCACTCTGCACGAAAGCGCTGGAAAGTCAAAAGGGCTTGGAATCTGTTGGGCCAAACTGCTTTCAACAAACCTCCCAAATTGGGTCAGACACCCCCATTGTTTGTATTTTTTTTCTCTCCTTCTCTTTTCTTTTAATTATTTTAATTGTTTTCTTTTAATTCACAAAATATAATTTTCATAATAAAAAAAAAATCAGACATCAAAATATGTTAATTAATTTATTCATTAAATATTTTTGTAAATAAATTTTTAATAATCAATTTAGTAAAATTAGGTTTCAATTTTAATCTTTTCTTAAATAACTAAAATATGTAGAAATTAGGTTTTTTTTAGCATTTTTATTCTTTTTCTTAATAAATAATTTTTTCTTATTATCATCATTGTTAATTATTAATTATTTTGTAAATAAACATGCACATTAAATAATTAGTATAAATTAGGTTAAAACTTTAATCTTTTTCTTTAAATAATTAAAAATATTTAGAATTAGGGTTTCTTTCAATTTTAATTTTCTTTATTTCATAAATACCAAAAACCAAAAAATAACTTCTTTTCTTTATTAAATAATTAATTAATTTTTAATTTCATTTAATTTCTTTAAAGGGTCCAACGCCCTCAAACATTCGATTCTAATTTCTTTTCGCACGTTTATTCTTATGTTTCTTTTAAATATTATGTAATTGCCCAAGCCTTGTAATAGTAATTAGGAAATTTATTTACTTTCCGCATTTTATTCAAAACGGGTCTTTGTTAATTTGGCGATGTATAGACCCGCGCCTTGTAATAGCGTAGGACTTTATTTTCCGCACTTTAATTTCCGCACCCTTAAAACTGCTAAACTTCGCATGAAAGAATGAATGGCCTAAATTAAAAACAATGCGTAGCTCACCAAATGCATGACAAGATAAAACATAACTGAAAACAATACACAAATTCATACACCACTCTTAGGGTACGCCTCACTGTTGCCTTACCTTCGAAACGTGGTCGTCGAGTATAGGACGTTTTAGTACGTCCTTATGTCCATGACATGATCCAGTTGCCTCGGAACGGTTGCCTCGGAATTAAAAAGGATCAATGGCATAAGGGTAGCTTCTAAGGTGTCCTACTGTTGCTCTGGTGACCACACTGTCCCTAACAAACAAATTGACCTGAACACCTCCAACGGTGGTGCTACCTATCTCTCAATGGTGGGATGGCACTACCTTAAGGAAATTTACACAGCCTAATTCCTTAGGGTAGGTAGATGACTCGTAGATACTTGCTCTATTCAAAAACAAATCAAACTCTTTTCACACCGACACTTTCAAAAAGCTTTCAAAACAATTTTTCAAACACTCTTGAGGACTGATACAAGAGTCGATCTGAAATCTTTAAATGAAACTTTTTCAAACCCACTCACACTTGAAAAGCAAACACTTTTGAAAACACAATGAGCAAGTACCTAAGAGCCCATGGATAACCATGGATAGAAAGGGTGCTAACACCTTCCCTTTCTATAAATCTACCTCCCGAACCGAGAGATAATCTCATAAGGAATTTTGCTGTGCTTTTGTCCTGTCCATGTTGGAGAAAATAAAAGATTATGGCGACTCTTGCTTCCGCGACATTTCGCGAACCAGCGTTAAGCAGTCAGTTCCAGATCCACCGATCACACCTGTCTTTTGCCTGAACTGTTTCTTTTTGTGATTACAGTCAGCGGGATGCCCCAGTTTTTCTTAAGTCTCCTTCACAGGTTTTGACTTATTGGGCTTTTATTTTGAGAGATAATGACTGCCTGTCTTTACGATTATACTGAACCAACGCCGTCTTTTGTTTCAGAAGGACTTCTTTGATGCCATTCATTGTGCACCTAGATCAACTGAGCAAACTACCCTGCCCCAGGTTGTGATTACGGCTTTTAATTTGTGAAAAGAAAAATTCCAACTTCTTTGGCTCAAAGGGGTTGACGAGGGATTATCTTCCTTATAACTCCACTATTTAGGATTTGAAACAATGCCTGTACATCGTCAGCTGGGTCTGTTCAAAAGCATACTGTAGAGATTTTGGTATCATTTTCGTCATCCTCCCTCTAAAGGCTTAGAATTTTTTAATCGAGAGTTGATCATCACAAAAATATGAAAGCAATTTGAATATAGTGAAATACGAATAGATTGATTCAAAACAGACACGTGTAATGCATTATTGAAATAAAAAAGTTTGATATGATAATAATTGTTTGAATAAGCAAAGAAAAATACAACTTCGGAATTCAAATGAACAAAAGTCTCTTAGTTTGAACTAGTCATCTCAAGTGGAGAACCTTTAGCGGAAGATTTTCATCTCGCCATCCGGCATGAATTTCAGCACTCCTCCGTTAATCAAGTCTTGGATCTTGTTTTTCAAAGCACAACAGTCGTCGGTGTCATGTCCAGGACTATAGGAGTGGTATGCACAAACTGCGTCAGGATGATAGCTAGGAGCAGAGGTATTGGGATTCTGGGGAGGATCCCTTAAAGGAATCAGATTGACCTCTAACAAGTGTTTCAGTATTAGAGATGATGGTATATCAGTCTCAGAGAAATGTCTTCCAGATGCATTTTGCTTGCGCCGATTACCCCGTTGACGCTGGCGATGTTGTTGTTGGGCCTGTGACCCTGAAGCAAGCTGGGGAGCTTTTCCCTTGTCTTCTTGTCTCAAAGGAGGTTGAATGATGATTTGATCTTCAACCCTAGTTGTTTTCCCCACTTGGTTATTTTGAAGCAGCTTGTTGACGAGGACCCTGAGCTCTTCTTGTCTTTGAGCTAGGTCTTGAATGAGAGCCATCTGGCCCACCAGCTATCCCATCATCTGGATCTTCATTATTGCTAACTCGATTTGTAGCCCTTCCAACTGATCATTCATGATGCCGCCTGGATTCCCTAGGACCAAGCCCCTTGTGAGGAGAGCTTTTATTTCTTCTTGCCCCTGGGATAGGTTCAAGAACATTTCTTGAAGTTGGGCATTTTGAGCCCAGAGATCTTGGTTGTCTTATTGGAGAGCCATTGCTGAAATAAACAGCGAAAACATGAGAGACCTGTAAAGGGTACCTGTTTATGAAGTGCATGAGATGAAATGCGTATGATTATGATTTCAAAGACAATCGGGATTCAAATTTGTAAACAAGAAAGGAAACACACTTTATTAGATTTAAATTTCAAGATTCAAATTGTTCAACTGATGCCCCCAGGGCGTTACAAGAATGGAAATACTGAAAAGTGAATAAAAACTGGAAAGGAAATCATCAAAGGTCAATCATCGCTCCCATGGTCTCTTCTTCTCAGTGCGGACATAATCATTCAGGATCAGCTCGTTCTCCAGTTGCCTAGTCATCTTCTGGATCTTCTGCTCCTGTTCATTGAACCTCTCCCGATAAGAATCCTGTTCATTCCTCAATTGCATCCAAGACCTCTTCAGTGCCCCAATATCAGTGGGCATATAAGGGTGGAGAATAGTTGGAAGAACCCCCTCTTCATCAGCAACTTCAAGAGTAACAGGCCTGACAGCTTCATATGGCATACCTAGCTTCTGGGCACGGATGCGGACCCATCTGAGGTATGGCTCCATTGACAGAGAAGTCTTTGGTCCCAACTCATGTGGGTCAGATTGGTGAACTATGTCCCAAGCCCTTATGAATCTACGGCGCAGCTCGTCGCTATCTCCCTGAAAATCAAAGATGATATGAGGCATCAACATCTCATGTGGCCCTTCTCTTCTGGCTCTTCCAAACTGACGGAGAGCTAAACATGGGTTCTAAGAAATCCCTCCATGGGTTCCGATCAATGGAACATTAGGATACTCTCCACAGCGATCAATGACAGTCACCTCATCCATACCTTTGAGAGTCCAGATAATGTCATTATTAGAAAGATACATCACCCTATAAGCCCAGCCCATTCCTTCTTTGTTCTTCAGTACGAACTTAGGGAGGTGCGAAATAAACCACCTCGACAATAAAGGAGCACAACACATCAAAGTTCCCCGCTTTCGGGCAGTACGAGCATAGAGATGATGAAGGATGTCACCCAAGAGAGTGGGTACAGGGTTCTGAGAGATGAAGATCTTTATGGCATTAATATCAACAAAAGTGTCAGGATTTGGAAACAATACCAGACCATAAATCAAAAGATCCAGAATGTCCTCGTACGCCTTAAAGTCTAAGCTTACCCAGAAGTAATTAGCTTTGTCAACCAAAAACTTAGCCAGAAAACCCTTAGCTCCACTTCTAGTCTCCCAGTTAGCCATTACCTCCTCTTTGGTCAAGTGAAAGGGTGCAGCAATCTCTTCAGGCCTGAGTGTCTTCTCCCAACCAGTAAATGGGGTCTGCTCCAAAACAGAGATACCAAGCAACTCAAAGAACTCTTCCAGGGTAGGAACCAGCTGGAAGTCTTGAAAGGTGAAGCAATGGTATAGAGGATCATAAAACTGGACCAGAACACTCATCATTTGTTCGTCCAATTTGGAGGTGACCAAACTGAGAAGAGAACCATGCCTTCTGATGAAGGAAGTAGTGTCTGGAATCCTGACAACCAAATCTTTAAGCAGGGTAGGTACTTGGACAAAGTTGATTCGGATAGTATTCCTACGCATGGGCATCATGATGACCTACAAAACAGAGCAAAGATGAAACCCTCTTGTCCTTGAAATAGGTTAGTCCTTATGCAAAATGTATGCAATTTTATGATGTCATGATGTCATGGAAAAGGCACACCATAAGTATCCACAAAAGGCAAACATGGTAAAGGCACACAAGTCACACAAAAGAGCCCTTAGATTTCAGGCTGGCATGGAGCTTAGGTACTACCCTCTTTCAGTTCAGTTGGTTTAAACCTGTCCTAAAAATAGTAACCAGGTTCTAGAGGATCTCAATATCACTGACTACCCTCAATCGGTCATAATTCCAGTTTAGCAACCTTTTCTTGCGGCCGGAATCATCGCGAGAGTTTAGTCTCAATGAGTGTAGCATACTGCTACTGTTCTATGGCCAAGTTGGTCAATTTAAGGTTCTAAGGTCAGTTGGTGCTTAATGACTCCTTAGAAGACCCATATTCTCCTCGTTCCAACACAAGGGTTATCGGTACAGACCAAGGTTCCACATCAACATAGCTACTGCTTCATCCGTGTCGGTCTACGCCGGACAGATCCCTCACAATTTATTGCTACTTACCTAAAGGGTATCCCCAGATCCGGGTTAGGATCTATAGAACTCCGATACAAGCCCATAAAATTAAAGCATACAAAGCAAAAAATTGAAAACAACAGTAATCTAATCCTAAGGTACACCTCACTTATTTAGTTCCCACCAGAGTCGCCAGTTCTGTGATCGGTGGAAATGAGAACTGACTATTTTGGAATGCTGGTTGCGTTTTGCGTTTGTTTTCACAAAATGTCACGGTAAGCAAGAGTCGCCACCGTCTTTTATTTCATCCAACAAGGAAAGGACAAAAGCACAGAAAAATTCCTTTTTGAGATATTTCTCGGGTTCGGGAGGTAGATTATAGAAAGGGAAGGTGTTAGCACCCTTTCTATCCGTGGTTATCCACGGGCTCTTAGGTATTTGCTCATTATGTTTTCAAAAGTTTGCTTTTCTTTGTGATTGTGGGTTTGAAAAGAGTTTTGTTTTGGAAGAGAGTGTAAGTGCAAAAAGTTTTGTTTTATTTTTAAAAGAAGCAAGTACTTAAGAACATCTACCTACTCAAAAAGGAATGAAACTGTACAAGTGTCCTTTAGACAATGCTATCCCACTATTGAGGAGTAGGCAGCATCGTCGTTGGAGTTTTCGGGTCAATTCGATTAAGGGACGTGTGGTCACTAAAGCAATGTTAGGATGCCTTAGTGGTAACCCTAATGTCTTAGATCATTTTTATCCGAGGCAACCGTTTCGAGGAAACTTTGATCTTTGGACAAGAGGGCGACCTCTAAAACTTCCTATACTCAATGACCACGTTCGAGGCAACCAAGTGAGGTGTACCCTAGGAGTGCGCATGTGCGAGTGTATTGTTTTTCAGTTATATTATCTTTGTACATGTTATTGGTGAGCTACTGTTGATTTTAAATTAAAGATTAATCTTGTAATGCATTGCCTATTATTCAAACATCTAACAGTTAATGGCTGCGGAAATTAAATTGCGGAAAATAAATCTAAGCTATTACAAGGCGTCGGGTATTTACATCGCCAAAAACAAACCCTTTAAAATCAAATTGCGAGAAGTAAATAAAAGCGATAAATAAAATCCTAATTAAAAAACTATTACATTCCCGAAGCAGTTACAATATTGAAATATGGATCAAAAATAATTTGCGCGCGAGAAAATTAAATCGGAGTGTTCTAGGGTTTTGACCCTTTTTATTAAATAAAACATATTTTTGTTGTTTTTGAATTAAAAATTAGTCTAAATTAATAATTGAATTAATTAATTAAAAACAAAAATATTTTTGGGTTTTATTTTAATTAAGGAAGTAAAAATAAAAAGGTTAAAAGTATTAAAAACCTAATTCTAAATTAATTTTAATTTAAAGCAAAAGATGTTAAAATTGAGCCTATTTAAAACTAAATAAATTTATTAATTGTTTATTTACAAAAATAAAATAATAATGAAATTAATAAAAATAATATTTTTTGGCTTTGATTTTATTAAGAAAAATGATTTTAATTAGTCAGTGGTTTAAATAATAAAAATAATAATATAAAACAAATAATTTAAATAAAAGAAAGAAAAGAAATAAACCAAATGGGGGGTTTGGGCCCCAAATCCAGAGTGTGAAGAGCAATTGTTTGGCCCATTTGCATTCAAGCCTGTATGACTTTTCCTGCCTCCATGTGACACGTTGACTGGTGTGTATGGTGGACGTCATCTTGTGACCATCAGATTTGGCCTGAAGCCACTTGGCACATTGGGATCTGAGGGCATATGGTAGTCCACGCTTGGAATGTTGCGCCTAAGTACCTGAAGAAAAAATATAACAAAGTTTTGGGGGACCTGGGATTCGAACCCAGGTCCCAAGGGGTCTTGCACTAACACGCTCACCAACCAGCCATCTTGCTCAATTGTTATTGGAATAAGAAATAAATAATATATGGGCAAATCAATGAATATGCTGGAAAATAAGAAAAACGCGCTAATATTTCAAACAAGCCAATCTGGCCACGCCATGTTATCATCCCTGTTATGGGGACTGTGGCTAAAAATCCTTTTGCCTATACCAATGCACGATTGTCCGTAGCTATACGTCATGCTGCCTCAAAATCCGCCACAAGCCACTAAAATGCAAACTAAAGGTGTGGTTATGTTCGTCTCTCCGCCCTGGTTCCAGCCATGGTCCTTTTATTGACCAATTTGCCCTGTAACGAAAACCCCTGAAAGAACCCTAAAACGATCTACCATGGTATTTTGTGATATATGGCATAATAATGAAATTGAATAATACAGAAACTTTACAAATGATGTAAGGAATTCAAATATGCAATTATCTCAAAGAATGGATGCAAGACTGAAGCTTTACGATTCCATGAGTATGGCGGTTTTAAGTGACACTTACAGAGCTTTTGGAGGCAGGAGAACGCGTGATTATGATTGGTATTGCTTCAGTGAAGTGCAAGGAAGCGATTGGGACCTTTGTTTGATCCTGAAAAGGCCTCTAAGTACGATTTCAGATCCAAGGTTTTCAAGCTTTTTTTCTCAATTGTTCTGGCCGTTTCAGCAGAGCTTTGTGCATGTCCTAGGTCTGGCTAGCTTTTGTGCATATAATAGAATTATTTTAGGTCAAAATATGGGCCATGATCCTTATGCATTGAAGAGGGAATATTGGAATTGATCACCATTGATAAGCTTTCCAAAAATAGGCCAAATCTGATTTTTTTTGTGCTTGTTTTGCCTTGATACGAATTGATTGAGTGTCACATGGTATTTGCAAGCTGTACAAATCACAAGAATCCCTTTACATAAATTTTTAGATTTTATTTCATTTAATATTGATTAATAATGAATTAAATTAATAAAAATTAAATAAAATAGAAAAATAGATGAATGGTCATGAAATTAAATATGGGACACGTGTGTGGCATGACAAGACCAAATCAAGTGGTAAAAAGTGGCCCCTTTTGTCAAAAATTGGAGTTTTGAGGATAGTTGACTTTTGGCAATTTTGGAAAAATGCCCAACTTCAACAATGCATAACTTCTTCAATTTTGAACTTTTGGAGGTGTTATTAGACTTTTTAGAAACCTTGAGATGTCCTATAATCAACCATTTTGGTCTCATCTCATTTTGATGTTCCATGCTCAAGTTATAAGCTTTGGAAAAAAGGTGTTTTTGTTGACTTTCAAAAATGACCTATAATGTCCAAATTTGTAACTTTTTGTGAGAGCATTTCTTGATCTTGGGGTATGAAGATGGATTGTAGGAAATTGCATCATCTTCAAAATGAGCTTTGGATGGGTCATTTCTCATAAAGTATGAGAAAGTTATGCTTTGTCAAAGTTGAGTTGACTTTTCCTACAAAACCCTAATTTAGCAACTTTTGAATCTTGATGAATCTTGAGCAATCCTTGATGAATCATGATCAACCCTTTATCAAATGATGAATTATCCTTCAAAATGAGAATGTTGACAAAAAACCTTGAGATTTGATTGTATTTGGGACACAATTGACTTTTGCCCTAGCATAGTCGATTTTTGGGCCTCTTGAGCAATTGACTGACCAAACTTCCTCTGCAAGGCTTGAAATTTGACATGGATAAACTTAAGAACATATTAAGACATTGGGAATCACTTGAGGCCATTTATGTGTAAGGACCTTGATGCAACACAAAACCCTAATTTTGAATTGACTGTCTTAGGAGGTGATTTGATTGTCCAACTCTTGAGCCAACTTGAGCAACTTGGAGATTATTCTTGACATGTCTTGAGGAATATGGGAGGGAAAATTTTGGGGTAAAACAGGCTGTGATAAGTAACCTGGATAGTAGGGTTGCTTCGATATGAAAGCCTGGATAGTAGGGCTGTGAGAAGGAACCTGGATAGTAGGGTTGCTTCGATATGAAAGCCTGGATAGTAGGGCTATGAGAAGGAACCTGGATAGTAGGGTTGCTTCGATATGAAAACCTGGATAGTAGGGCTGTGAGAAGGAACCTGGATAGTAGGGTTGCTTTGATATGAAAGCCTGGATAGCAGGGTTGTAAGAAGGAACCTGGGTAGTAGGGTTGCTTCGAGATGAAAGACTGGATAGTAGGGATGTGAGAAGGAACCTGGATAGTAGGGTTACTTCGATATGAAAGCCGGGATAGTAAGGCTGTGGGAAGGAACCTGGATAGTAGGGTTGCTTCGATATGAATGCCTGGATAGTAGGGCTGTGAGAAGGAACATGGATGGTAGGGTTACTTCGATATGAGTTTGGGTAAAACTGCAGAGGGAACCTGGGTGAGGTTGCTTTTGTCGCACCAATGATTACTATGTTTAGCTTCGAGTGTTGATCATGGACCTGCTGGAAATTATTGATAATAATTGTCTTTCCTGAAAGAAATACAGGGTTAGTTATATGTGATGCATGAAATGCATTGTGAGATGATGTTCTCGAAATAAACGAGATTATGTTATATGTAATGTATGCACATGTCATGATGTATGAACATGAAATGCTGACATAATACTCTGAGTCCAGGAAAATAAATCCCTGACTTGTTGTTTGGAGAGTATGAAAAATGGTATTCTAGACTGCTGTAAAAGCCATAGTTCCTCTACTTCTGTTGGGGATAGTGAACAAGGATCACTACCTGGGGATTCACATCCATTCGGCTGGTGAATATTATGCCGGAAGAGACCCTGTCTGAGGATAATTCTACGGGGAATAACTTTATTGGAGAGAAAATACTTTGTTGATAGATCTGCCGATTCGGAGAAATAACTCAGTTGGGGATGAATTTTCGTTGCTGATGATAATGAATTCTGTTGAAGATTGAATTTCTTCCTGTGAGAGAAATAAACCCTGCTTGGGGAAGAATTTAATTGACTCACTCGCGATTGTGAACCTCGGCTGGGGAGAGTTATGTTCTGTTCGGAAAATCTAACATCATTGTCTTTGGATACTTTTTACTCTGTGGGGAGTGTATGTACCACTACTCATGTTCTCAAACTGGCTCTATCCAAATACCTGATGGACAGAGTGACTGTAAGGTTTGGGTACTTCTTGTTTTCCCTGTTCCTAGAATTACGAGTAATCGTCTTTCGTTTTTATGTAAGTATTTATGAGCAGCAATTATTTTCAAATGCATATATCAATAAAATAAATCATTGGACGTTCTTCCAAAACAAAACAGAAAAAGAAAAAGAAACAAATTGAAGTTTCATAAAATGACTTGTATTGATTTTGAAATTGGCCTGCAATAGGCGTGTTTGTACAAAGAGGCTGACGTCCTAGTAAGAGAACACCTCCGAAAGATAGAAATTAAAATTTGTGTTAAAGAAAGAAAAACAACTATGTGGAACAATCCCATTGGGTTTCAACTCTGCTATTGACTTTATATCTTCAAGCGTCTCATCACTTTGCTACTTGGTCGAAGGTGGATCAGATTGATTGGCTCCGTCTGAGCTTGATAGTCGATACTGAAGTCTGGTTTCAAGATGATCCAATGAGACATAGTGTTACGCTTCGATCCCTAATTTTTGCCTGGACCTCCCTTTCTGGTTTTCAGTCCACCGGAATACCTTTTTTTGCCCAAGTCGCCTTTTCAGGTTTTCGACTTGCCGGGTGTACAGTTTTTTTTTTCATCCCTTACTTTTGCCCGAAACCTTTTGGTTCGCCGGGAAGCCCTTATTTTTGCCTAGGTCAGTCAACCTAGTGGGTCTTTGATCATGTGTAGTATTTTTTCACTATGTCTGCATTAACGAGGTGAGGAAGGTCGTCACCATCCATGGTGGTTAGAATCATAGCTCCTCCTGAGAAAATGTTCTTAATCACAAATGGCCCTTCGTATGTGGGGGTCCATTTGCCCCTGGGATCACCTTGCAGCAGTATGATGCGTTTGATCACTACATCCCTGACTCGATATTCTTGACGTCTAACTTTCTTGTTAAAAGCCTTGATCATTCGCTTTTGATACGTCTGACCATGACAAATAGCAGTAAGTCTCTTTTCATCAATTAGATTCAGCTGATTAAGTCGGGTTTGGATCCAGTTATCTTCGTTCAAACCCGCATCCTTCATAATCCTGAGAGAGGGTATATGGACTTCGATGGGTAGGACTGCCTCCATGCCATATACCAGAGAGTAGGGTGTTTCCCCCGTCGATGTTCGTGCTGAGGTACGGTACACATGAAGAGAGAATGGTAACATCTCGTGCCAGTCTTTATATGTCACTGTCATCTTCTGCACAATTTTCTTGATGTTCTTGTTAGCTGCTTCAACAGCCCCATTCATCTTTGGCCGGTAGGGAGAAGAGTTATGATGTTGTATCTTGAACTGTTTACAGAGCTCAGTGATCATCGTGTTATTGAGATTTGTACCATTGTTAGTGATAATCCTCTCTGGGACACCATATCGACAGATCAGATTGTGTCGGATGAACCGCGCCACGACGTTCTTGGTTAGTGTAGCAAAGGAAGTTGCCTCAACCCATTGTGTGAAGTAATCCATGGCCACCAGAATGAAACGATGCCCGTTAGACGCAGTAGGTCTGACCTCGTCGATCATGTCGATGCCCCACATTGCAAAGGGCCAAGGAGCTGTCAAAACATTCAGGGGAACCGGAGGTACATGCACCTTATCAGCATAGACTTAGCACTTATGACAGGTTCGAGAGTGCTGATAACAATCGGCTTCCATAGTGGACCAGTAATATCCTACCCGTAGGATTTTCTTTTCCATGGTATGTCCACTGGAATGAGTTCCGAAGGTACCTTCATGTAACTTTTTCGTGATCCTTTCTGCCTCGCTCTTGTCCATACACCATAGTAGTGTGGAGTCATGGTTACGTTTATAGAGGATCCCATTGCTAAGAAATAACTTTACAGCGAACCTTCTCAGAAACTTCTTATCGTTAACAGATGCCCCTTCGGGATACTCCTGAACCTCGAGATACCTTTTGACTTCGTGAAACCATGGTTTATCTGTCACTTCTTCAGTCTCAATGTCATAGCAATGTGCGGGTTCGTCCAGCCTCTCAATGGTAATCTAGGGAGCTTCATTGTCTCACCTGACTTTGAACATAGAAGACATAGTAGCTAGCGCGTCCGCTAACTGATTCTCTTCTCGTGGGAAATGTTCAAAGGTTATCTCCTCAAAGTGTGGGGGAAATGTCAGTACATACTCTTTGTAAGGAATAAGATTCGGGTTCTTCGTATCCCACACGCCTTTGATCTGACTTATTACCATAGTGGAATCTCTGAATACACTCAAGAACTTAATCCTCAGGTCAATAGCAGCTCGAAGACCCATGATACACGCTTCATACTCCGCCATATTATCGGTCCAGTTAAAACATAATCGGGCGGTGAACGGAGTATGATAGCCCTCAGGAGATATAATTACAGCACCAATGCCATTACCCAATGCGTTTGAGGCTCCATCAAAATACATATACCATCAGGATCCCTCCTCGGGTCCATCATCCGGTCCAGGTTCTTCACAGTCGGTTACCAACATGATATTCTCATCCAGGAACTCGAAATTCATGGACTGGTAGTCATCCACGGCTTGATGCACCAAATGATCTGCCAATACACTCCCCTTGATTGCTTTTTGGGTTGTGTATTGGATGTCGTACTCAGTTAAGATCATCTTCCATCTTGCTATCCTTCCGGAGAGAGCGGGCTTCTCGAAAATATACTTGATCAGATCCATTTTTGATATCAACAAAGTAGTGTGAGTCATCATATACTGTCTCAGTCGGCGAGCCGCCCATGCCAAAGTGCAGTAAGTTTTCTCGAGCAATGAGTATCGGGTCTCACAGTCGGTAAACTTTTTGCTAAGGTAATAAATGGTGTGCTCTTTTCGACCAGACTCGTCATGCTGCCCCAGTACACACCCCATTGAATTGTCTAGCACAGTCAAGTATAATATCAAAGGTTTTCCTTCAACTGGAGGCATCAAAATTGGTGGTTCTTGAAGGTATTCCTTGATTATTTCGAAAGCGGTCTGGCATTCACCATTCCACTTTACCCCTTGATCTTTCTTCAGTGGCTTGAAGATTGGCTCACAAGTAGCTGTCAGATGCGAAATGAACCTGGCGATGTAATTCAGACGTCCCAAGAAACCTCTAACTTCTTTCTCTGTGCGGGGAGCCGGCATTTCTTGTATGGCTTTTACTTTTGCAGGGTCCACCTGAATACCTTTGTCACTGACAACAAAACCCAGGAGCTTAGCAGACCTTACCCTGAAGGTACACTTATTCGGATTCAACCTCAACTTATACGTCTTCAACCTGTCAAACAGTTTCTGGAGATGATCAAGATGCTCTTCCTCAGTCTGGGACCTGGATATCATGTCATCAAAATACACCTCGATCTCATGGTGAATCATATCATGGAACAAAGCGACCATGGCGTGCTGATAAGTTGCCCCAGCATTCTTCAACCCAAAAGGCATTACCTTGTAACAGAAGGTGCCCCACTGTGTAACGAAGGTTATCTTCTCCATGTCCTCAGGATACATCTTGATCTGATTGTAGCCAGAAAAACCATCCATAAAGGATAAGATCTTGTGCTGCACAGTGTTGTCGACTAGAACATCAATGTGAGAAAGTGGGAAGTCATCCTTGGGGCTTGCCCTGTTCAGATCTCTATAGTCCACACACATTCGTACCTTACCATCCTTTTTAGGTACCGGAACGACGTTGGCAACCCACTGCGGATAAGAAGTGACAGCTAAGAACCCTACGTCGAACTATTTCATGACCTCTGCCTTGATTTTCTCTGACATTTCAGGGCGCATACGGCGGACCTTCTGCTTTACCGCCGGGCATTCTTCTTTAGATGACAGGCGATATACCACAATATCAGTGTCTAAACCAGGCATGTCTTCATAGGACCAGGCAAAGATCTCAACATAGTCGTGCAGCATCTGTATTAACCTCTATTTGACACTAGGCCCCAAATTTTAACCTATTTTAACTTCTTTCCTGTCTTCCTCTGTACCCAAATTCACTGACTCAACTGGCTCTTCATGAGGCTGTATGGCCCTTTCTTCCTGCTGTAATAGTCTAGCAAGTTCTCCAGGTACCTCACAATCGTCCTCACCTTCATCCTCGGCTTGGTTGATCGGATTTTTTAAGTCATAACTGGCATTAGCAGAGTTGTTATCAATGGGATCCAGAGTGGATATGGATCTGCAGTATGATACGTGAGTGTGTGTAAGAGAATATCTATTTTGATAAAGTGAGAGACAGAAGAGAAAAACAAGGAGCGCAAAATTTGTATGCAAGAAACGTCCAATGCTTTATTAATGATATATGAAATGACAAATAATAGCCCTCACAAACGAAACCAAGGTGCCTCGGGCAAGACACCGGGCCATAAAGTTTCAAACTGTTTATTACAAATCTTAAAACAAAATTCAATTACTGTGGAATAAAAGAAACAGGTATGAAGCCCCTCGCCGTCCAGTTATTCGGTCCATCGTTGGTTGTTGGGTAGATCCAACTGTCGATGTCTAAATCCTCTTCACTGTCTTCAATTGCATTAACAACCCGATTGCTGATGTGTAGAGGAGGTTTTCCAATCCGTGCGCACCTAACAGCCCTTTGAGCCCCTGTAGTAAAGCCCAAACCAAATTTGTCAGTTTTGTGAGTGAAATCAGGGAGCTGACCCCAGTTGGTACACCCACCTTCTTCAACCACAGCCCTGGTGTCCTTGAGAGAAGCCATCTTCAATAGAGGTTTGCCGATAGTAACTTCGGTTGATGCCAAGATCTGAGGGACCTCTTCGAAATTTTGACAAAGAGTTTCTATGAATTCCCCGTCCATCTCTACGTAGCGAAAGGAATTGAGGTGACTCACCATATATTCTTCTTAACCTCGCACTGTGACGATATTCCCCTTAACTGGATACTTTATCATTTGATGGAGTGTGGAAGTAACTGCCCCAGCATCATGGATCCAAGGACGACCCAACAAGAAAGAATACGATGGCCTGATATCCATTACATAGAAGGTGGACCCAAAGGTCTGAGAACCCACTTTGACAGGGATATCCACCTCCCCGTGCACCATTCTCTTAGATCCATCAAAAGCCCTTACCACAATGTTACTCGGATTTAAAGTCAAACCCTCACAATCCAAACGGTCCAACGCTTTCTTCAGCAGAACATTCAGTAAAGACCCGGTATCTACCAACACATGAGCCATAGTGGTTCCCCTGCACCCGATTGAGACATGCAGAGCATCATTATGATTCCTTCCTTTCGGTGTCAGATCCGTATCTGAAAAATCCAGCCCATTGTCAGCAGTCAGGCTGGCCACACAATCTTTGAACTGATCTGCTGAAGTTTCCTGCGGCACATGCGCAGTCTTGAGAAATACAATCAAAGCCTTCGCATGGGCTTCAGAATACAACAGCAGAGACAACATGGATATCTTTGATGGGGTCTTCCCCAACTGCTCGACCATATTGTAGTCACTTTTCTTGATGATTTTCAGTATTTCCTCTATTTCTTGTTTAGAGGCTTCCACAATTATTTTCTTAGGTGCCTCCGTTCGGGCAGGCTCACCTATAATTTCTTTGCCCCGAGTCCCAGATGGCTCAGCAGCAGGGGTGATGACTGGAGTAAGAACGGGAATAGTAGCAGGTGTAATAACTGGAGTAGGAACAGGAGAAATGTCAGGAGTGCTGGTTGGAACAGCAGTTGGAATGACAGTAAGCTTGATGATCTTCGGAGCAATCTCAGGAGAGAAAACCCTTCCACTTCGGGTAACCTTACTAGTCCTGACAATATTACTGACATCAGTATCAGCTTCTTCATTCTTCAGCTCTTGCTTAACTTCATGATAATACACATCAGCACCGTAATACCATGGGACAGCCTTATCTAAGGTGTACGGGATGGGACCAGGAACAGTGATTATTAGCGGAGCAACTCTTTGAACAGGTGTAACCCTAACAGGTCTTCTCGAGGAAACCTTGGAAGGATTTGTGGAAATGGTTATAATAGCGATATCTTCATTTGGAACAACAGGAATCAAAGTCTTCTCGAACAAAATCTCTTTATTATCCATCAGGCGCTGAACACCTGACTTCAACAAACGGAAACCAAAAGGTATAATCGAACACATGTGGCAACCTTCACCACAACCCGGAAATAAATCGGCCAACAGAAAATTCTTCTTAACAGTCATAAGAGGAGTAGAAATTTCTTCAACAGAGGTCATAAACAAATCAGTGTCAACAGCATTAACTCCATGACCATGTTTGGGCATGGGTGCAGTTATAACATTCGGCTTTTCTGGAGCGTCAAACTCTATCTCCTTGGCTTTAGCAGGTCTTGTACTTTGTTTCTTAGATCCCAACAATCATTTGTATCGTGGCCAGGACTCTCAGAATGGTAGGCGCACCGCGCGTTGAGATTGTATCTGGGAGAAGTAGTGTTTGGATTCTTGGGAGCCTCTCTCAAGGTCTCCAAGTTGGATTTCAGCAGGTGAGGTAACACTTCAGCCAATTTCATGTTGATGCGGGTAAACTTCCGTTGTGGTCTTTCCACCCTTTATTGATTGTTGCATTATGGAGCAACTGCGGGTCTTGGTATCACTACAGCACTTACCGTTTGACGGTGTTCAGATCTGCTTTGGCCCCTCAGGCTATAAACTGCACTGGCTTCCTTCTTACCGGTGAAAGGTTTTTTTGCTGAACTCGAGGAGACATCCTTCTGTATTTTACCACTTCAAATTCCAGCTTCTACTCTCTCTCCAATTAAAATCAGCTCGGTGAAACCAGATGACGCGCTGCCTATTAAGTGATTGAAGAACAGACCAGACAGCGTCCCTAAAAACATGTCAACCAACTCCCTATCAGACAAAGGGGGTTGAACTCTGCCAGCCAAATCCCTCCATTTTTAGGCATAATCTTTGAAACCTTCACTTGCACCCATGGACATACCCTGGAGATGAGTACGAGTGGGAGCAAGGTCGGCATTGTACTGATACTGCTTGTAGAAAGCAGCAACAAGATCTTCCCAGTTTCAGACACTGGCTCCCTCCAACTGGTAGAACCATTCAAGTTGAGTCCCTGACAGACTATCTTGAAATAAGTGTACCCACAAATTTCTATCAGTTGTGTGGGGATGGATCTTCCTGACATATGAGTGGAGATGGAGTTTTAGATAGGACACTCCATCATACTTGGCGAAAACTGGAGCTTTGAACTTATGAGGGATGACCACTCCCGATACCAGTCCCAATTCTCTAAAATCCAAACCAGGTATCTTCTAAACTTCCATAGCACTCAGACGGTCTTCTAGCTGATTGTACCTATCCTCAGCAGGAGGATATTTCTCATTGTTGTAATCAGTATCATTGTATGAAACGGCAGGACTAGGGTCCTTTTCCCCTTCTCGATTCTCCCCTTCCTTGGATGAAGAGGTCAGATCAGTTTGATGCTTCAACCTTTCTACAAATCTTCTACCCATATTCAGTATACCAGTCTTCTTCTTCTTCTTCTTTTTCTCTTTCAGAATGAGGGCTTTTAGATCCTCTTGCCCCTTAGCCATACTGATGAACATCTGCTGGAACTGGGCGTTCTGTGCCTGGAGATCTTTGATGACTTGATCGGAAGACATTTCTACTGAAATAAACAGCGAAGAAGATGAGAAACCTGTAGTGGTACCTGTAATGATGTGCATGATAATGGGATGCGCATGTAATGATTTCAAAGACTTTGGGAAATTTAAATTTGCAAACCAAAATAAGTAAATAAAACAAATCTAAAACTAGAAATAGAACATCAAAAGTCCCATGGACGCTTCCTCTTTGTGCTGATATAGTCATTGATCACTCTTTCTTCCTTGAGCTGCCTGGTGAGCCTTAAAACCTTCCTCTCTTTCTCATGGAATTGTTCCCGGTAAGTATCCCGCTCATTCTTCAGCTGAATCCAAGATCTCTGTAACTCCCCAGGATCAGTGGGCATGTAAGGATAGAGAACCGTGTAGGGAATGCCTTCTTCATTAGTGGGCTCCACAATCACTGGTAATACGGCCTCATAAGGCATCATAAGCTTTTGGGCATGAGCTAGGACCCATTGGAGGTAAGGATGCATAGGAAGGGAAGTATTTGGTCCCAACTCTTTGAGGTCAGATCTGTTTACCATGCCCCAAGCTCGTATGAACCTCCGGCGATGCTCCTTAATATCATCCTTATAGTCGAATACAATGTCCTCGAGAAGTAACTCATGGGGACCATCCCTTCGAGCACGACCAAATTGTCGCAAAGCTAGACAAGGATTGTAAGTTATACCCCCTCTGGTACCAAGTAATGGGACATTAGGGCACCCCCCACAGCGATCAATAATGGCAGCGTCTTCCATAGCCCGGGAACACCAAAGAATATCCGTATGAGCGAGTGACATTATTCTTTGCGACCAACCCAAACCTTCTTTGTTCTTCAGCACAGACTTAGGGAGGTGAGAAATAAATCACCTCGACAGCAATGGCATGCAGCACATAAGAGTCCCTCTTCTCTTCATAGTACGATTATGGAGAGCATACAAGATATCTCTAAGTAAGGTAGGCACAAGGTTGCGAGAAAAGAAAATCTTGACAGCATTCACATCTATAAAGGAGTCCGGATTAGGGAAGGGAACTAAACCATAGATAAGAAGATCCAAGACATCCTCAAAAGCTTGAAAATCCAAATCATCCCAAAACAATTGAGCTTGATCTATCAGAAATTTGGCTAGAAAACCTTCGACCCCGCTTCGAGTTTCCCAATTGGATACCACATCGGCCCGTTTCAAATGCAAAGCTGAGGCAACAACTTCTGGCTTAGGAACTTCTTCCATACGTGTGAAGGGTACCTATTCAAGAATGGATATTCCCAATAGATGAGAGAATTCTTCCAAGGTGGGTACCAGCTGGTAATCTAGAAAGGTGAAGCAGTGATGCTTGGGATCGAAGTACTGAAATAGTATGCTCATCATTTGTTCATCAAGGTTTGAAGTAACCAGGCTGAGAAGTTGACTGTGTCTTTTAATGAAAGTAGAAGTTTTAAAAACTCTTGATGCTAGCTCTTTAAGTTGGACAGGCATCTGCATAAAGCTGATTCGGATGGTATTTCTATGCACAGAAGCCATGATCTGCAAAACAGAACAAAGATAAATTCCCTTGGTCTTTGAAATGGTTAGTGTAATGAAGCATGAAAGCCATGTTATGATGCATGATGTCATGATAAACCACAGGTATAGCAAACACAAGTATTACAAACACAGTCGAATCACACAAAGCCCTTAGGTTTAAGGCTTGTATGAGGTCAAAGGTAATACCCTCTTGAAGTTAAGTTGGTTTCAAACCTGTCCTAGAAAAGTAACCGGGTTCTAGAGGATCTCAATATCACTGACCATCCTCCATTGGTCATGGTTTCATCTCACACAATCCTTTCTTGCAGCCAAAATTATTCTGACAGTATGGTCTCAATGAGTGTAGCATCGAGTATCAACCAGTTCTCAGCTCTACACCGAGGCCAGATATCTCACTACTTTCTAATGGCCAAGTTGGGCGATTAAAGGTTCTAAGGTCAGTTGATGCTTAACGGCACCACGCAGCGGCCCCGTAATCTCCTCGTTTCTCCACAAGGGATATCGGTGCCACACCAACGTAGCTACTGCTTCAACCGTATCGGTCTATGTCGTACAGTTCCCTCACAGTCCATTACTACTTACCTAAAAGGTATTCCCCAGATCCGGGTGTAGGATCTATAGTAACCCCAAACAAAACCCTTAAAAGTAAAGCAAACAAAGCAATCAAGAGAAGCAATTATGATGACCTAGATTCTAAGGTATACCCCACTTATTAAATTCCCAGTAGAGTCGCCAGTTCTGTGATACGGTGGCAGAACCGACTGTTTTTACTGGTTTGCGTTTTGTGTTTTTTATTCACAAAATGTCACGGTAAGCAAGAGTCTTCACCGACTTTTATTTCATCCAATCGGAAAGGAAAAAGTACAGAAAAAATCCTTTTTTGAGATATTTTGAGTACGGGGGATAGATTATAGAAAGGGAAGGTGTTAGCACCCTTTCTATCCGTAGTTATCTACGGGCTCTTAGGTACTTGCTCATTTTTAAATTGCTTGTGTGTGTGCTTTGTTTTTGAAAAGTTTGACTTCGTGATAACCCTTGTATCAGTCCTCAAAGGTGTGACGAAGTTATTTTGAAAATTTGTTTGAAAAGTGTAAGTGTGAAAAGTTTTGATTTAAGCAAGTACCTACTAGCATCTACTTACTCGAAAAAAGATTGTTTCTATTCTTGTTTCCTTTAGACAGCGCTATCCCACTATTTGAGAGATAGGTAGAACCGTCGTTGGAGTTTGTAAGGGTCAATTGGAAAGGGACGTACGATCACTAAATCAAAATTAGGACACCTTAGTAATAACCCTAGAGTCTTAAGATCATATTCGAGGCAACATTCGAATGGGACGTTTGATCTTTTTTAGACAGGAGGGCAACCACTAAGACACCCTATGCTTAATGATCGTTTACCGAAGGAAACCGAAGTGAGAGTATACCCTAAGAGTGATATGTGCGAGTGATTGGTTTCAGTTATTTATCTTTGCACATTGGGGTTTTCTAACTATATTAATTTGTCATGCATTCTTGTCATACAATCCTATTAGCATACATCTAAACAGTTAAATATTTGCAGGAATTAAAATGCGAGAAAATAAATCTATGCTATTACAAGGCTTCGGAGAGGAGGATTAATTACATAGCCAAAAATCCAGGAATTTAAACAGTAAACGAAACCCTAAATTAAACTATTACAAATCATGAACAGTTACAAAAATATTGGCAAAAATAATTAACAAGCGCGCGATGAATTAAATACGAAACGACTAGGGTTTTGAACCTTGACTAAACCTATTTGGGATTGATTAAAAAAAGATGTTTTTGTTATTTAAGAAAATAATGAAACAATTAAATTAAAAAGAAGATCCTAATTCTAATTAATTTTAAATTTAGAAAAATTAATTAATTCACTTTAAAAGCCTATTTTTGTATTTTTGCTTATTTGAGAAAAAATAAAATAATTAAATCAAGAACTTAACCTAATTTCTATTTGATTTTATTTATAAAAAACAAGTTAAATTTGCCCTAAGTTAAATTAAATTAAATTACATTAACAAAATTAAATCTGATCAAAAAATCTAATTCTAATTTTTTTGTGAATTCTTGATTTTATGATTTTATAAAAAATAGTAATTAGTTTTTGTGAATTAAAATAATTAAATAAAAATATTAAAATAAATAAAAAAGAAAGAAAAGAAGTGGGCCTGATTGCATTAGCAATCCTAGGGGTTAGAGGCTGAATTTCTGGGCCCAACAAGGCTAAAGCCTGTTTGACTACGCCTGATCTGGTGAGGTGTTGACTTGAGTGCATATCATGGACCTTTAATGCTGGTACATTAGATCTGATTAACTAGGCATCCAGTGGTCAGGCATAGAGGGTGTATGGAAGGCGTATGCTACTGTATTGCATGGGATCAACCTGAAATAATCAAGAAAATAATAAAATGCACACGCCTGAGATCGAACCCAGGACGTGTGCATCAAAGGCCTTCTTCCCAACCATTTGAGCTAGCGTGTTAACTTGCAAGTATAATAAATATAAAACATAATATTCAAAACAAGCTAATGGGGTCAGCCAAATGGGCGAATTTTCAAATGGACCAATCTCACGCTGCCACGCCTCATCTTCTTCCTCTCTCCGTCGCTTTAGCAAATCAGACTTTTACCTAAACACGTTTGTTGTAGGTATAACCTTGTCCATCTCCAAAATTGCATATGCTCAAGATAAATGAAAATGGCTGGTACCAATCAACCCATCTCATCCTCACGAGCATCATGGTACCGGAATCAACGCCCATATTTGCCTGCATTGAAAACCCCTAAACAAGAACACAAAACCCTAACCATGGCAATATCACGTACAGGCATCAAAAATGCAATTAAATGGAATGATTAGCTTGAAAACACGATGATAAACATGAGTATAACAATCAAAAGTGCTAAAGATGCATGAATTAGTGAAATCGGAATCAAGTTTTTGGGCAAACTGTAGGAGGCATAAAGCATAATTCTGGGCGTTTCAAGACCTGAGAGTGATTGGAATAGCTTCCTGGGATGTCTGGGAAGGGATTGGTGCTCTTGAAATGCTTTGAAACTCCTTGTAGATTGAAAACTGATTCCCACTTTTTCTTGAATTTTTCAGTTTTGTTCTTGGCTATGCACAACCTCTAACCCCACTCTTTTGCTTTGTTTTTGTTCATTATTTATCCCTCAATGAATTAGGGTTGCAAAACAGATTCAATCTTTAAGCTTTGATGATATTTGATTTGATTCATTAGCCATATGATATCTTTATATTTTCATGCCAATCATGCTCTTTTTGTATCAATTGCCATTGATTCGAATTGATCTTGCAAGCTCAGCATATCTTGGTTGCTAACCTGTCAAAAAAACAAATCAAATCCTATCTTTGATAATTTTCATCATTTATTTGATTTAATTCACTTTTTAATTAATGAAAAATCAAAATAAATTGAAAAATGAAGCAAATAATTTGTGGATAAGTATTTGAGTCGTGGACCACATTATACTTGAGGTGAAAGCATAAAAAAGTTGGGCCCATTTAGCAAAAAATGCAAATTTGGGTACATTTGACTTTTGGCAATTTTGCAAAAATGGTCAACTTGGTCAATGCATAACTCTCTCAATTTTGACCCTAGAGAAGTGTTCTTAGACTTTTTAGAAAGCTTAGGATGTCCTCTAGGCTACCCTTTTAGTCTCAGCTCAATTGAGTTTCCATGTTCATGTATGAAGCTTTGACCCAAAAGGTGTTTTTGTTGACTTTTCAAAATGACCTATAATGTCAAAATTCATATCTTTTTGTGAGTGCATATTCTGAACTTGGGAGATGAAAATGAATTGTAAGGAATTGCATCCTCTTAAAAATGAGCTTTGGATGGGTCATTTCTGATAAAGCATGAGAAAGTTATGCTTGGTCAAAGTTGAGTTGACTTTTCCTACAAAACCCTAATTTAGCAACTTTTGGGTTTTGATGAATTGTGAGCAATCCTTTAGTAATCATAATCA
Source organism: Vicia faba (assembly GCA_948472305.1). NCBI lineage: Eukaryota > Viridiplantae > Streptophyta > Magnoliopsida > Fabales > Fabaceae > Vicia > Vicia faba. Next base: position 395,080,723 of record OX451736.1, read on the forward strand.
ACCCTTGATCAAGTGATGAATAACACTTCAAAATGAGGATGTTGACCAAAAATCTTGAAGTTTGACTGTATGTGGGCGACAGTTGACTTTTGACCTAGTATAGTCGATTTTCAGGCATTTGAGCAATTGACTGAGCAAACTTCTTATGTAAGGATTGAAACTTGACATGGATGATCTTGAGAACATATTAGGACAATGTTGAGCATATTATTCCTTTGTGTTTCACACATCTCGATGAAGATAGAAACCCTAATTTGAGATATACTACCTTAGGAGAGAGTTTGTTTGGTCAACTCTTGCACTTCCTTGAGCAATTTGGGGACCTCACTTGCCATGTGTTGAGAAATATGGGAGGGCAAATTTTGGGGTACAACAAGTACCTTAAAATTTAAGACAAGGAAATATATAAGCATAAAGTGCCACATCCTTCTCCCCCTTTGACATTATCAAAAAGAAGGGAAATATGCAATAAAAATGGACAGTAATAAAGTAATATTGAAAAGAAAACTTAATTAATCATGCATCACATATAGTCATAAACATAGTAACATAAAGATTACAAAGAAATATAACAACAAACAAAATGTAGCATAACGGAGCAAGGACATAACAGAAAACAGTAGACATAATAAAGTTGGACAGAAATTTATGGTTGATTCATGTCCCGGTTGTTATAGAACCAAGATCCTTGATTTGGAAATTGTTGTTGTAGAGGAGGTTCTGTGTAATGTTGTGGAGGTGCAGCTGGATTATTTGGGTCATATGGTGGAATGTGAAGATGAGAGTAAAGGTAAGAAAATTGTTGATTCACATCTGTGTAAAAGTCATTAATCCGGGTTGTTGTAGAATCATTGATAGCATTTTATTGGTTGTTGATGTTGGTATTCATGGAAGAAAATTGTTGAGACATGAAATCCGTAAGATCTTGATTGCTTGGACCTGAGGAAGCAGTAGGTGGAGGAGGTACAACTTCACCATCTTCAACTTCTTGATCGTTTCCTTCATCACCGACCACATCTTCACCAATGTAAGTTATAGTTTTTGTTTCCGGATTATAATGAACACCCATTCTTGAGTCAACATTTTTGATTGAAATCTTATGCAAATTTGGATCCATATTAACTTTCTCAAACCCAGCAAAATCAACTCCAAATTCTTCCATAATTAATGTAACAAAGTAAGCATATGGTAAAAATTTCGATTTTGCATCAACTCTCAACATATGAACCATTATGAGCCTTGTCTAATTAACACTTATACCTTTCTTTCTTGCATAGATCAGCTGCATTTCCAAGTCAGTTACGGTGCAATGGTTTCCAGCCCGTGGAAACATAATATAGACCATGAAATAATGAAATAGTCAATTGTCTATATAAAAGTTACCTGCACTTCATGAGTCTCTAGAGGGACTCACTCCTCCTAGACCACGAATCCTTTTGGCACGAAATTCAGCTTCGCTTAATCTCCCAATGCTGTAATAAAATTCCCTTTTCCTGTAGTCATCCCATGCCTCATTTTCAGGGTCGTACAAAGAGCTTCCAGTGTAGGGAATATGTACAATCTCACCAATAATCTCAGGGGTTAGAGAGATTTGTGTACCCAACACATATGTCACCATCTTGCCTTTGTGAGGAGTTAAATTGCTGAGAAATACTCTTACCAGATCTGGATAATATGGACCAAATGATGAAATTAATGGTTCTAGTCCATAAGCAGTTAAATCATTTTAAAAAGAAAAACATTCCCGGGCAAATGATGATAGCATACCATATTTATTATTGGACACTATCTTTCTTTGAAAATCCTTTGAAAATCTTGCTTCTTGTTCTTCGGTGAGAGATGAAATTAATGGATTCTCAGAGGATGAACCAAACTTTTTCTTCCCTTTCTCTGAAGCTGACACCTTTCGTTTTTTCCTTGAAGCCATGGGTAAGGTGCTTTTAGGGTTTAGAGGGTTTTAGGTTTTTGAGAGAAAGATGTTTGATGAGCTGAAGTTTGGATATGATTTGTGAGTAAATAGAAATGAGTGGGTTATATTATATGTAATGAAGTTTAATTAACTTTTCAATAATAGAGATGAGCTTGGGAATATGAGAGAGAGAGAGAGAGATAGAGAGGAATTCTGACCAACAAATATTTCTGTCATAAAAGCATGTTACAATGGGTGCAATCGTTTGAATACAGAGGCAATCAATTTGCACATAAAACATAAGCAAAATAAAACTGAAATGCACAGAGTGCAATCGATTTGCACTTATGGTGCAATCGATTTGCACTGAAACAGAAAGGTATAAATTAAAAGCATTCAGTGAGCAATCGATTTACACTATTATGCAATCGATTTGCATCAACCAAAAACGACCAAAAACGACCAAAAACATATTTTTCTTAAACTTAAACACCACTTAGCATATACATTCGCATACAACAAGGTTAAGACAAATATATAAAATCATAACAAGGATAGAAGGAACCTTATATGTCGTGTTCATAAATAATGCCAAGCTCTCGTCGAATCTTGTAAAACGATTCTCTTGCCAAAGGTATAGTGAAGATATCGGCATGTTAGTTATGAGTATCTACAAATGTCACCTCGACATCTCCTTGAAGTACATGATCACGAAGGAAATGATGTCGTATATATATGTGTTTGGTTCTTGAATGCATGACCATATTCTTCATAATGTTTATTGCACTTGTATTGTCGCACCATAGAGGAATGCATCCTAGATCAAGTCCGTAGTCACGAAGTTGTTGTTTGAGCCATAAAATTTGAGCGCAACTACTACCCACTATAATATATTCTGCTTCGGCCATGCTAAGAGCAATGCATGCTTGTTTCTTGCAGGCCCATGATACTAATGCATTTCCAAGGATGTCACAAGTGCCACTTGTGCTTTTTCTATCAGTTTTATAACCTGCATAATCTGCGTCAGAATAACCAACTAAGTTACAAACACTACCTTTAGGATACCATAATCCATCATTTGTTGTTCCTTTGAGATACTTCATGATCCGGTTCACCGCCATGAGATGAGATTCATTTGGATTTCCTTGAAAGTGAGCACATAGACAAACATTAAACATTATGTCAGGACGACTTGCCGTTGTAGCAACTGGCTTTTAAATCAAGAGTCGCCACCATTAGTTTTTATCCTAAGGAAGGGAACCTAACAGAAAACCCTAATTCGTGGACATAGATTCTAGGTTTCGGACTCAATTAGACGAAAGGAAGGTGTTAGGAACCTTTCATCCACCTTCTTCACAAGGATATTAGCCTCTAGGTTTAGGTTTGGGGTAAATTGGATTTTAAGTTTTAATTAGAAAGAAAAGTGTCCTAATTTTTTAATAGGGGAACTCGCTACGATTTTTGATCGTATGCCTACGTATCCTCTTAAGAGGAATCAGAGTCCCAATCCGTAGTTCATATAGGTTGGCGTCTTTTAGGGGTTTGAAAACATATTTTAAATCACTTCGCACTCGGTCAGGAGTAATGATTGTGGAGATTTTGACTGAGTACGCAGTAAGTCAAAATTAGTTTGAAACCCATTTGCGAAAATAGTTGGTTAGTTTAGTTTATTGTGAAAATAGAATTTGTTGTTTGTTGCGCATTTTTTAATCGTATTAACTGCAAAATGTCTTGATTAATGCATGATTAAAATATTTGATGCAAATAATATAAAAGAATAGTATATTCATGAGTTTTTTTTAAGTAAAATATAATTTAAATGATGATATTTATATATAATATAAAAATTAATATTAATACTAATAATATGAAAATTAATAATAATAATAATTATTATTATTATTTTTAAGAATAATAATAATTACTAAATAATAGAAAAAATAGAAATAGAAAAATTAGAATTAAAACAAAAAAAAGTTAGACAGGGGGTGTATTTCCAATTAACAAGCAGAATAAAGGGGGTCTTTTTAAGAAACTGACTGGGCCCAAGAATAGTTCAGACCAGGGGGTACGTTTGGCCTTTCGTTCTAGCAACTTAGCAGAATGGGGTGTTAAAAGAAACGGGCCAGGCCCATTAAGCTATGAAAGGGGGGCCAGCGTGATCTAGTACGTGAGGGAAAACGACGCTTACGATGGACCTGGCCTTATGGCCGTCCAATCCAGATCCAACGGTCATAATGGAGGGGTGTACGATAAATTAATGAACACGCATGCATTGAATTATTACAGATTACATAACTTGTCTTTCTTTTTCATTCTTCAGAAATTATCTTTTCATTTTCAACTACCTCTCTCTCTCTCTCTCTCGTTCAACCAAAGAAACCCATCCCTAACCCCTTCTCGCTAACCCTAAAACACAGTATCTACCGCCGCGGCTTCCCTCACCAACAACCCTCCCCGATTGCAAGCTTTAAATCCCGAATACCCCAAATCGTAACGGCGAGCATATAGAAATAATAAAGCTAGGTTCAATATACATTTAACAGTTGTTCTGATATGTCACGCTCCGGCCTACTAATCTTCTCTCTCTTTTCGTATTCGCATGTTAGTTGATATGGTGACGGTAAATGATGGAAGACGGCGGTGGACGTGGAGGCGGTGGCGGCGTCCAAAGGTGATTAGGGTCTTCCATGGATCTTCAATGGCAAAAGGGGTCTTCCAATTTCTCGGTCTCTCCGTCTCTAATTTCGTTTTTCTCTCTGTAAAAATCCTCCCCCCTCCCCCTCTGACTTTCTCCCTTTTCTTATATAGTTAGGGTTTTTTGATATCCGTTAGAAACTGTTTTGATTTAGGGATTAAAGATTGTAATTGATTGAATATTGATTGTGTAGATTTGATACGTTGTCAATCTTTTCTGAGATTTGATTAGATTAGGTTTTCTGTAATTTTCCAGATCTTGTAATACGATTAATTTTATGTGTAATTTCTGAGATTCGCTTCTGTATAAGCTTAGATTTGTGTTTAATTTTATAGATTTGGTTTGTACTGATTCAATTCTATAAACTAATTTGAGAACATTTCCAGATTTTGCGTTATGACTTACTTTCGGATCTGATGAGATTTGATTCCCTGTTAGATCTGTACAGTACCTGTTAATATGTGCAATTTTGTTAAATCAGTACAGTAAGTGTTAACAGAGGATTTGGGCCTTGCGTTTCTAAAAAAATGATCCAACATATTTTTTTTAATAAACAAATTATGGCTGTTTAAAAATAAAGACCTCATAACAAAAAAGTTCATCACCAAATTACGTATCCCGTTTTTCCGTTATAAAGAAATATATATATAATATCAACAGTTTTAATAATAAATGCTTTCTCTTTTTTTTTCTAAACAAAACAGCACCAAAATATCTAATGGGCTCAAAAACGTAATGGGCTTATAATTTGTGACAGATCCAAACAGAGCTTTTAATAAACAAACAAATTTTTATAACTATTATTTAACAAAACAGTTTTCCCCCTTTTAGTAAATGAAATAGATCTAGTTTCATAATTTGCAAAGAGGAATAATAGTCGCCAATGTTTTATAATAATTCTTTTAAAACAAATCATCAACAAAATTGACAAATGAACCGATTTTTTAAAAAAAACCTCAATGTACCATACACATTCTTATGAGCTTCTTATTGTCATTTTACTCCCCTTTCTTTACTAACAACAAAAAAGCACTTAATGAACCCTTATGTAGCAGTTATTAAATAGTAACTTAGATTTGAGTAGACTTGATAATTTGATAACTTAGTTATAATTTTATTATTTTTTGAATTGCATGGGCCATGGGCCAACATGCGTTGCAAACGGATTTATGAGTATTTCCGATTTAGAAAACCCCATATACCCTTCTTTCTTGGATAAAGATGGGCCATAAAATACTGTCGTACCATCTTTAATTAAATAGTTCTTCTCTATCTTTATTCTCGAAAATATAAAAACCATCGAGGTAGGACAAATCTGGGGTACGACAGTCGTCAGATATAATAAGGAGCCAATCATACCTCGATACTTTGTAATGTCGATGGAAACACCTGATTCATCTTGATCAACATATGTAATGGAACCCATTGGTGTAGACATTTCCTTACAATTATCCATGTCAAATCATTTCAAGAGTTCCTTGCAATACTTGGATTAGTTGATGAAGATTCCATCTTTTAATTGTTTGATTTGAAGTCCAAGAAAATAATTCATTTTACCCATCATGGACATCTCAAATTCTCCTTGCATCATTGCTGAAAATTCTTCACACATTTCTTTGTTTGAAGATCTGAAAATGATATCGTCAACATATACTTAAACTAGCAAAGTGTCATCTTTGAGTTTCTTGATAAACAAAGTCTTGTCAACTTTACCCTTTTCAAAAACTTTTTTGCATAAGAAGTTGCTTAGCCGATCATACCATGCCCTTGGTGCTTATTTCAACCCATAGAGAGCTTTTCTCAATTTAAATACATGAGATGGATTCTTGAAATCTTAGAACCCCGGGGGTTGCTTAACGCAGACTTCTTCATTGATATATCCATTTAAGAGTGCGCTTTTGACATCCATTTGGAAAAGCTGAAAATTTAATGAGCAAGCATAGGCAAGTAAGAGACGAATAGCTTCTAACCTTGTAACCTGAGCAAAAGTTTCTTCAAAATTTATTCCTTCTTCTTGATTGTATCCTTGTGCTATCAACCTTGCTTTGTTCCGAACAATTATTCCATTTTCGTCAAGTTTGTTTTTAAACACCCATCTTGTTCCAATAATGTGTTTGTTGCTTGGCCTAGGGACAAGTTCCCAAACTTGATTCCTTTCAAATTGAATTAATTCTTCTTGCATAGAAATAATCCATTGGTCATCTCCTAAGGCTTCATCAACTTTGGAAGGTTCAATTTGAGAGACAAACGCCATGTTTAGGCAAGCATCTTTGAGATTTAGTCTTGTTGTCACGCCTTGACTTATATCACCAATTACTTTATCGATAGGATGATCTCTATGAGTTCTCCATTCTTTTGGTAGATCATTGAAATTTGATTCTTGTTGGGATGATTCTTCTAGTATTTCATCATCATCATCATCATTACAAACAATATTATCCTCCTTGGAGGGGTTAGTTTCATCAAAAGATACATGCATTGATTCTTCAATTGTTAAAGTTCTTTTTTTATAGATTCCATATGCCTTACTAGAAAGAGAGTAGCTAAGAAAAATACCTTCATCGGATTTTTCATCAAACTTACCAAGGTTATCTTTGTCGGTGTTTAAGACAAAGCATTTGCAACCGAAAATGTGAAAGAAAGCAATGTTTAGTTTCCTCCCTTTTAAGAGTTCATATGGAGTTTTCATCAAGATCGGTCTTATGTTAACTCTATTGCTAACAAAACATGTCGTTCTCACCGCATCCGCCCAGAAATATTTTGGAAGGTTTAAATCGCTAAGCATCATTCTTGCAAGTTCTACAAGAGACCTATTCTTTCTTTCTATCACTCCATTTTGTTGAGGAGTCCTTGGTGTCGAGAAGTGAGATATTCCATGTTCTCCACAAAATTCTTCAAATAGAGAATTTTGAAATTCTCCGCCATGATCACTTCTTATGGAGGAAATTGTTAGAGACTTCTCATTTTGAATTTGTTTAGCATACTTCTTGAACGCCTTGAATGCATCACTTTTCTGCACTAAAAATAATTTCCAAGTATATCTAGAGAAATCGTCAAAAATAACCATAGCATATACATTACTGTTGTACCCCAAAATTTGCCCTCCCATATTCTTCAAGATTTGCAAAGAACATGCTTCAAAATCTCCCAAGGGTTGCACAGTCCAATGGCCTCCTAACAGTCAGAAATTAGGGTTTTGGTTCTGGCAAAGAAGTTGAAGTTTCCAAGGGTCCAAACAAGCCCCACATGCCTACAAACATGGTCAAGCATCCATATGCTAAGTTTCAAGACTCACAGCACAAAATTGCACAGTCAACAACCCTAATTGCTCAGTAGTCAACTGCAGGGGCAAAATGGTCATTTGACAGTCAAAAGTCAAAAAATTTGTTCAACATCTTATTTTGAAGCCACAAACATCATTTGATCAATTCTTGATCATGATTCTCAAGGCATGGCTCAAAAAGTCTCAAGATGCAAAAGTTTCTATTTTTGGACAGTTGAAAAAGTCAACTGTAACTTGACCAGGGCATAACTTCCACATGGTTTATCAGAAAAATTCCATCCAAAGCTCATTTTGAAGAGAATGACATTTCCTACAACTCATCTTCACACTTCAAGTCCAAGAAATGCTCTCACAAAAAGTTATCAATCTCAACATTATAGGTCATTTTCAAAAGTCAACAAAAAGGCACTTTAAGTCAAAGACCATAACTTGAGATTGGTAAATCAAAATGACATGGGACCAAAGTCATTGGTTAGAGGACTTCAAGACCTTTCCAAAATGTCCAAGAACATGATCAAATCTTAACAATTGAGCAAGATATGCCTTGTGCAAGTTGGGAAATTTTTGGGAATTTTGAAAAGTCAACTTTGCTTCAAATGCCTCAAAATTGCTAATAGGCCACAATTTCTTCCAAGAATCATCACCCAAAGGCTATGCACGACCCATTGACTTTAAAGGGAGTTATTTTATCATTTTTTATTAATTATTTGAATTATTATTATTAGTTCATTTAATTAAAATAAAATATGACAAAAATAGAAAATCATGTGTTTTAAATCTTTTTGTGCAGCTAATTCACTCTTTATGGATCAAATATTTCGTGCATCACTAAAAAGGCAAGAATCTTCATTGATTGGCATCAAAAAGGAATGAAAAAAGATTGAAAAAATCATGGAAGATCAAAAATTTGAAAGGAATTAAAACATGGATTTTTGGGCTTTGTTTTTGACATAATTCATTCCTCACATATATGCAAAGAGAACCCTAATCACAAGAACAAGGAAGCTGCGCCCAAACCTAAAAACCAACTTTGAATTTTTTCCATAATTTCTCAAAACTAATTTCATAGCTAGAGTGTTCTTCAAGGCCAAAAAAGTATTCCAAAGGCTCGCTGGGACATTTTTGGACGTGCCTCAATCATTTTCCCCTCTCCATACACAAAGAACTGGTAGAACACAGTCACCCTGTACATGAATTTTTCCTTAATCGTATTTGAATTTACACACCATATCAATGCATTTTCATTATTGTTTTATACTAATATGTTGATTCTGAAGCTAATGGCATAATTTAATTGAAGAATGCTTGCATGTATGGAAAGTTACCATGAACGATGCCTAGGGTTTCAGGAACCTTGAATTGGGGTTTTATGCATAAGGCAAAATTGGCCAACCAAAATAGCACCATTGAAATCAGGACCTTCCAACGATTTGAACAACCCCATCGCGCCTTTTTTATATTTACATGTGAGCTAATCGCTATTTTTTTGTTCTGCATTTAGTGGGGGTTTAAAACCCCCGCTATCCATTCCATATTTTTTCAGATGAAAACGAAGCCAGGGAGAAGAAGATGAGATGTTGGTTGATGGTTGGTCAATTCAAATAATTGGCGCTTTTTTTGTTGTTATCCAGCATAATGCGTTTTCTCTCTCATATTGATCATTGCCCACTAGTTTGACAAAGAAACGCGCTTGGCTGGGTGGTTGATGTGTTGTCCTTCAAGCATTGGGACCTGGGTTCGATTCCCAGGTCCCCCATATTTTCAATATATTTTGTTATAACACGCTTCTGTGCAGCTTCCACTCTAATGACCACCATGCACTCAATGCCAAAGCTTGCCACATGTCCAGCAATTCCAATCTAATGGCCAGAATGGAGAGACCATCATGCACCTGGGTCAATGGTCCACACGTGACCACTGAAAAGTCAAAAAGGCCTCATTCAAATGGGCCTAATTGCTGCAATATACCTCCAAATGGGTCAGAAAACCCCCCATGTTTGCCTTCTCTTTCTCTATTTTTCTTCTTTTCTTTTATTTATTTTAATTATATTATTTGTTTCATTTAATTCCACAAAATTAGTTTTAATAATATAAAAATACAAAAAAAATCAGAAAGTCAAAAAATAAAATATGTTTATTATTTAATTCACTAATATATTATTTTGTAAATAAACTTAATAATCAATTTAGTTTTAGTTTTAAGTTTTTAACTTTAATGCTTTTTCTTAGACAATTAAAAAATATAAAAACAAGTCTTTTAGCATTTTTTATTCTTCTTTTCTCAATAAATAATTTTTATTCTTATTATTATTAACCATTAATTATTTTGTAAATAAGCTTGTAATTAATTAATTAAGACTAAATTAGGTTAACTTAAACAATTTTTAAATAATTAAAAACATGTAGAATTAGGGTTTCTTTTCTTTTTTAATTTTCTTTAATTCCATAAATACCAAAAAAACATAAAAACAAGTTCTTTTCTTTATTTAATTATTAATTAATTTCTTAATTTCAATTCAATTCCTTAAAGGGTCCAACGCCCTCGCACTCGATTCTTAATCCTTTTCGCGCATTTATTTTTTATTTCTTTTATGAATGTAATGTATTTGCCCCAAAGCCTTGTAATAGATAATTAGGACATTTATTTTCCGTATTTTATTTATTCAAATCGGGTCTTGGTTTAATTTGGCGATGTAGACCCGCGCTTTGTAATAGCGTAGGACTTTTACTTTCCGCTCTTTAAATTCCCGCACCTTTTAAACTGTTAAAACACATGAAAGAATGTATGCCAAAATAAAATCAAGCGTAGCTCACCCGATGCATGACAAGACAAAATAATAACTAAAAATGACACACAATTCACACACCACTCCTAGGGTACGCCTCACTGTTGCCTTGCCCCTCGAAAAGTGGTCGTCGAGTAGAGGATGTTTTAGTAAGTCCTCATGTCCATGAACATGGCATGAGGGTAGCTTCTAAGGTGTCTTCCTATTGCTCTGGTGACCACACTGTCCCTAATCCTCGAATCGACCCGAACACCTCCAACGGTGGTGCTACCTGCCTCTCAATGGTGGGATGGCACTACTTCAAGGACATTTACACAGACTAATTCCTTAGGGTAGGTAGATGACTCGTAGATATTTGCTCTAATTCAAAACAAATCAAAAAAACTTCTTTTCACACCGACACTTTGCAAAAAGCTTTCAAAAACAACTTTTCAAACACTCTTGAGGACTGATACAAGAGTCGAACTGAAATTTTAAACGGAACTTTTTCAAACCCACTCACCTTGAAGAGCAAACAAACACTTTTGAAAACACAAATGAGCAAGTATCTAAGAGCCCATGGATAACCATGGATAGAAAGGGTGCTAACACCTTCCCTTTCTATAAATCTACCTCCCGAACCGAGAGTTAATCTCAATAAGGAATTTTTCTGTGCTTTTGTCCTTTCCATATTGGAGAAAATAAAAGACGGTGGCGACTCTTGCTTCCGCGACATTTCGCGAACCAGCGTTAAACAGTCAGTTCCAGATCCACCGATCACAGAACTGGCGACTCTGCTGGGGATTCTTATAAAGTGAGGTGTACCTTAGGATAGTTCATAACTGTGTTTTAAATTGTTTTGAATTGTTTGCTTTAAATTGTGGGTTGCATCGGAGTTACATAGATCCTAACCCGGATCTGGGGATACCCTGTTTAGGTAGCATAAGCTGTGAGGGACCTGTCCGGCGTAGACCGACATGGGTGAAGCAGTGGCTACATTGGTGTGGCACCTTGGTTTGTACCGATATCCCTTGTGTCGCAACGAGGAGAATATGGGTCTTCTGAGGAGTCATTAAGCACCAACCGACCTTAGAACCTTAAATGACCCAACTTGGCCAATAGAACAGTAGCAGTATGCTACGCCCATTGAGGCTAAACTCTCGTGATGGTTCTGGCCGTAAGAAAAGATTGCGATGCTGTAGTTATGACCGATTGAGGATAGTCACTGATATTGGGATCCTCTAGAACCCGGTTACTTTTGATAGGACAGGTATGAACCAACAAACTGAAAGAGGGTAATACCTAGACCTCATGTTGGCCTAAAGACTTCAGATCGACTCTTGTATCAGTCCTCAAGAGTGTTTGAAAAAATTGTTTTGAAAGCTTTTTGAAAAGTGTTGGTGTGAAAAGAGTTTTTTTTTTGTTTTTGAAATAGAGCAAGTATCTATGAGTCATCTACCTACCCTAAGGAATTAGGCTGTGTAAATGTCCTTAAGGTAGTGCCATCCCACCATTGAGAGGTAGGTAGCACCACCGTTGGAGGTGTTCGGGTCAATTCGTTTTTTAGGGACAGTGTGGTCACCAGAGCAACAGTAGGACACCTTAGAAGCTACCCTTATGCCATTGATCCTTTTTAATTCCGAGGCAACCGTTTCGAGGCAACTGGATCATGTCATGGACATAAGGACTTACTAAAACGTCCTATACTCGACGACCACGTTTCGAGGGCAAGGCAACAGTGAGGCGTACCCTAAGAGTGGTGTGTGAATTTGTGTGTTATTTTCATGTTGATATTTATCTTGTACATGCATCATGGTGATCTACGCTTGTTTTTATTTTAGGCCATACATTCTTTCATGCAAAGTTTAGCAGTTTAAAAGTGCGGAAATTTAAATGCGGAAAGTAAAATCATACGCTATTACAAGGCGCGGGTCTATACATCGCCAAATTAACAAAGACCCGTTTTTAATAAAAATACGGAAAGTAAATAAATTCCTAATTACTATTACAAGGCTTGAGCAATTACATAATATTCACAATAAAATAAAATAAATGCGCGAAAGAATAGAAATAGAACGTTCGAGGGCGTTGGACCCTTTTGAGAAACTAAATGAAATTAAAAAGCTAATTAATTATTTAATTAAGAAAAGAAATGTTTTTATGTTTTTTTGTATTTTTGAAAATAAAGAAATGAATTTAAAATTAGAAGGAAACCCTAGTTCTAAATATTTTTAATTATTAAAAAAAAGTTAAAGTTTAAAACATAATTTACATAATATTTAATGTACATGTTTATTTACAAAATTAATGATAATTAATAATAATGATAAATAATGATGATTAATAATTTATTTAAGAAAAAGATGAAAATATCAAAAAAACCTAATTCTAGATACTTTTTACTTATTAAGAAAAAGATTAAAGTTTAAAAACCTAAATTAAACTAAGTTAATTGTTAGAGCTTATTTACAAAAAATAGGTTAGTGATGAAATTAATAATATTTAAATATATTTGTATTTTTGATTTTTCTATTTTTATTATAGAAAATTATTTTATGGTGAAAAAAATAATTAAAACAATTAAAAAAAGAATTAGAAAAGAAAAGAAAATAAAATTAAAAAGGATGCAAACCAAGGGGAGTTTCAGGCCCAAGGGGAGGTTTTTTTGAAGTATTCTGGCCCATTAGACAAAAAGCCTTGTTTGACTTTCTGGCATCACGTGCGTGTTCATTGACTCCTGAGTACCGTGGTCTGCATTCTTTGGCCATTGGATTGGGTTTCATGGCCATTTGTGTTCTGGCTGTTGGCCATTTGTGTTCTGGCCTCAACGTTCCTTAATCTTTGCAGGATGTCTGTCTCGCCATGTATTGGTGTCATGCATAAGTTGTTCTTTTGGCCATTTGGCTTTTGGCTTTTGGCTTTTGGCTTTTGGCCATTTGACTTTTGGCCTCAATGTTCCTTAATGAACCTGCACGGGATCCTGTCTAAATCTGCAGTGTTGAATCTCATGAACACATTAAATAAAATCATAAAATGCAAATAAAGCCAATATATGAAGAAATTTAATGTTTAGGCACAATATTGCATGTATGAATGATTATACCCTTTTGATCATGGAGATCAAATCAATCTTACCCTCACTGGAAAATTAGTGACATGAATGCTTTTATGCCTTTTGGATCATGGAGATCAAGCCAGCCTTACCCTTACTGAAGAAGTAGTGAGGTGTTGGTTTGTAACTGTGATGGCTTGTTTGTAGTGAGAGAGGGATTTGTAATAAGGATTTCAAGGTTTTAGGGTTCTTGAAAGAATTTGATATTCTGACAGTGTTGTGGCCAAGTTTTTTCTCTCTTTTTCTCCTCTCTGGTTTGTGTGAAAAGAATGTGATTATATAATGGAAATTAGGGTAAAGAAAATGGGCTTTGAATGTGCAATTGGGCCTCCAATGTTCACTTGAGTTCGTCACTTTCCAGGCTAAATCGCAGGGACTTAAGTGCAATTTTTGAAGTTGAAATGTGAAAACAAAATGTAGCCAACATCGATAACTAACTCCTGTCCGAAAATCGGCTCAATCGGATAAACGGTGAATTAGTTATGAATTTTTGAAGTTTCAGCTCAGACAAACTTATTTTGGGCTCCAGTGTCGACTCTGACACGTTCTTCAATAAAAAACTGGTATTGATCGGAGCATAATCCGGTCTCGACTTTTGAAGCAAAGTTGTAGATCTACGAGTCAGGGACCTTGCGTAAAAATATGAGCCTAATCCGATAAAAATTGACCGAGTTATGAATTTTCGAAGTTTCGGCCCAGATGAAATAATATTCAGCATTCAGGATTTTCGGTGTGTCACGCACTCTAAGCAAAAAACGAAGGCCTTTTGAATACCGTTTGAACTCAGTACCTTCTATGAAAATGTAGCCAACTCAATTTGTGAAATTTTGGCGCCGGAACCAGCTCGATACGATAAAAATCGACCAAGTTATGATTTTCTGAACATGACGCAAATAAACTTCTGTCACAAATTTTCTATATGAAAATACTTGATAAATCCACATTTTTGAAGACCTTCTGATTGAAATTGGTTTCCAGCCGTGAGAGATGAAAACGTAGATAATGTCAAGACGGAATTTTGGCCACCGAAACGGGTTCAAAACGAGCCACGATCTTCAAGTTATGAATTTTTTAGCGCGTAAAAACTGCACTTTCAGCACACTTTTTCACCATATTTCTTCGAGAAAACTCACACATTCGGATACCTTCTTTAAAGAATTGACTCTTGAGCCGAACCTGAGTTTGAGAATACGTTATCAGAGATATCTTGGCGAAAGAATACCTGAATATGACGCGCCGGGTTGGACTTGTGAATTTTTCTTGAAATATTTTGAGAAATATGGGAGGGCAAATTTTGGGGTACAACAGTTGCCCCTGTTCAATCTTCTTAAACCTGAGGATGTAGATTAGCTGGCGTGCCTTTCGTAATCCGAAGGTGGAAGATTATTGAACACTAGATTGCCCAGAAATTTGCACTCACATAGTAGAGTGTCAGCAGTATGATGCAGGGAGTGGGCTTATAGATGCCATTTGGAGACTGATGGATGGGAGGATGGGCTTATAGATGCCACCTGGAGACTGTTGTTGCATGGACGGGCTTATAGATGCCATCTAAGTTTCGATCACGTAAGAGATTCCTTAGCGAGAACTTGCGTACCTGAGAAAGAAAAATAATTACCTGGCCTGTTACAAGAGTTGATCTTCAAACTCTTTATGTAGATGTGCCCTGGCTGGATACAGGAATCGAATCTTTAAACTCTTCAGACGTGCCCTGGCAGGATACAGGAATCGAGTCCAGAGAATATTAGTCGTCAACAGATACACCCTGGCAAGATACAGGAATCGGATCTTCGAACTCTTCAGACGTGCCCTGGCAAGATACAGGAATCGAGTTTTGTAATGTTAGTCGTCAACAGATACACCCTGGCGAGATACAGGAATCGGATCTTCGAACTCTTCAGACGTGCCCTGACCGGATACAGGAATCGAGTCTGGAATTCATAAAGGTTGGTGAGTTGTCTCTACTGACAGGTTATTTCCATGGACGGGTGGTCTTTATCAACGGGTGTCTATAACGACGAGTGTCTATAACGACGAGTGTCTATAACGACGAGTGTCTATAACGACGAGTGTCTATAACGATGAGTGTCTATAACGACGAGTGTCTATGACGACGAGTGTCTATAACGACGAGTGTCTATAACGACGAGTGTCTATGACGACGAGTGTCTATAACGACGAGTGTCTATAACGACGAGTGTCTATAACGACGAGTGTCTATAATGACGAGTGTCTATAACGACGAGTGTCTATAACGACGAGTGTCTATAACGACGTGTGTCTATAACGACGTGTGTCTATAACGACGAGTGTCTATAACGACGAGTGTCTATAACGACGAGTGTCTATAACAACGAGTGTCTAGAACGACGGGTGTCTATAATGACGGGTGTCTATAACGACGGGTTTCTATAACGACGGGTGTCTATAACGACGTGTGTCTATAACGACGAGTGTCTATAACGACGAGTGTCTATAACGACGAGTGTCTATAACGACGAGTGTCTATAACGACGAGTGTCTATAACGACGAGTGTCTATGACGATGAGTGTCTATGACGACGGGTGTCTATGACGACGGGTGTCTATGACGATGGGTGTCTATAACGACGGGTGTCTATAACGACGGGTGTCTATAACGACGAGTGTCTATAACGACGAGTGTCTATAACGGCGGGTTGTATCAGAGAAATCTTTAGGCATTAATTTAACTGGATTTGTATTCTTTGACTGGGTTGGTCTCTTTTGACTGTATTCGTCTACATAGCTGATCATTTAATTGTATCCTTCCTGAAAGGTAAAGGTCAGTCATATGCAATGCATGATATGGATCAAGCAATAATATTTTTCAACACATGAGATTGTATGATATGATGCGTATATGCATGTATCATGATGCATAACAATGTGATGTTTATGAATGTATCTTCGTCTAGGAAAATAGATCCTTGACGGATGCCGGGAAGTCAAATCCTGGGCTGATGTTGAAGAGTGAGATTCTTCGTTTCCGTTGGGGATGATGATTGCAAGAATACCGGTCGGAGAAGATAACTCCTTTGGGGAATAAACTTGGCGAATAGATTACTCTGCAGGGAAAGAGAGGTACTTTGCTGAGGTCGATGATAACTCCGCTGGGGATACCATTGATATGTTATGATGGAAGTTTTGATGAGCTTCGCTGGGGATAGGAAGACTTCGCCGAGGACGATCTTTCCGTGGCTTTTAGCTGAGGATAACCCAGTTATAAGCTCTGGTGGAGAAATAACCTTTGAATAAAACCTGGGGAGACGCGTTCGCTCTGCAGGGAGTGAAGGTATCTTGGTCGCATTCTTCAGCTGAACTTACCTTGGCACTTCGGTGGACAGAGAAACCGGATCATTTAGACAACTCATTATTGCCCCAGTTTCTGTTGGAGAAGAAGGTACCTGTGAAGGTGTTTGATGACTGCCGATTGACAAATCTTCTTCTGGTAGGCCAGTGACGAGATGTCGGGACATAGTCGTACGCTGTTGATCCCTAATTTTTGCCTGGACCGCCCTTTCGGGTTTTCAGTCCACCGGGATACCCCTTTTTGCCCAAGCCTCCTTTTCAGGTTTTCGACTTGCCAGGTGTACATATTTTTTCTTTTCATCCCTTATTTTTTCCCGAACCCTTTTGGTTCGCCGGGAAGCCCTTATTTTTGCCTAGGTGCGTCAACCTAGCGGGTCTTTGATTACGTGTAGTATCTTTTTCGACTATGTCCATGCTCTCAGGATGTAGGGAGGTGCCCTTGTTATTGTGTTGCCATGCTACCAGAAGATGTTCGTTTGATCGTCCAATGCCCCTAGTGATCCAGATGGAGATTTGCCCCAAGCTGGTAGGCCTTTTGAGAGATTCTTCGAATCTTGACTTAACTGCCCCAGATGATGGACAATGATCATGCCTGCCCCCTTGGTTGGAAGTGCTTTTGTTCACTAGATATTCGTCGTGCGAATTCCTTTGCTGTTCGAACAAATAGTCATACGCAAACAGTATTATATCAAGAATGCAAAGCTTATGTCTGTCTTGAAGTTTTTTGAAAATGCATTTTTTCATAAAAACAAGTGAAATTTTTTGTAAATTGTGATGTCAACTCAGTATTTTACAGCAAGCCTTAAGGAGTCAGGATACCTTCGTAACAGTATGCTTTCGAACTAACCCATGCTTCAGCTAGGACTTTTAAGGGTTATAACGTGGCCAGGTTCACGGTTTAATAAACAAAGGATAAAGGCTCAAATTTTTATTTGTACCCACCCGCTCTTCGTGATGTTCTTCAAACCTAAACTCAGTTGATCGTGCGTTATACCTTGTTTGGGTCTTTGCTCTGATATTCCGGTGATGGTTCGGATGTTTGACAATTGATTTTGAATAGGCAGTCATTCCTTTTTTTGTTGAGGGTTTGTTGGACCTCTTCCTTTTTTATTTCATTATCCCTGTTTTTTGCCTGAACTGTTTCTTTTGGAATTACAGTCAGCGAGATGCCCCAGTTTTGTAAGTCTCCTTCGTAGGTTTTGACTTATTGGGCTTTCATTTTTGAAAGATGATGATGCCTGTCTTTATGATTATTCGGAACCATCACTGTCTTTTTGTCTTGGAAGGACTTCTTTGATGCTATTCGTTGTGCACCTAGATCAGCTGAGAGAACTACCCTGCCCCAGGTTATAGTTAAAGGTTTTAATTTTTGAAAAGAGAAAAACTCCTACTTCTTTGGCTCAAAGGGGTTGACGAGGGATTATCTTCCTTATAACTCTAGTGTTTAGGAATTGAAACAATGCTTGTACCTCATCAGCGGGGTCCATTCAAAAGCATACTGTAAAGATCGTGGTATCGTTTTCGTCATCCTCCCTCAAGAGGCTTAGAATTTTCAATCAAGAGTTGATCATCACAAAAATATGAAAACAGTTTGCATATAGTGAATACGAAATAATTACTTCAAAACAGACATGTGTAATGTATTAATGAAATAACCAAGTTTGACATGGAATAAAATGTTTGAACCATCAAAAGAAAATTACAACTTGAACATTCGAATGAACAAAAAATTTCCAATCCTAGCCATGTTTTGGCAAGGGAGCAGTGGTCACATTGGAAACCTCTGGAGAGTCGAGCTGGACTTCCTTTGCGTCAATCATATCCTGAACCTTGTTTCTCAAAGTCCAACAATCATCTGTAGCATGCCCCGGGCTGTCAGAATGATAAGCGCAGCGAACGTTGGGGTTATACCTTGAAGGTGTCCTGTTAGGATTCTTTGGAGGGTCCATGAGAGTTACCAACTTGGTTTCCAGCAGCTGTGGCAATACCTGTGACAAAGGCATGCCGAGGGGAGTGAATTTCATTTTAGGTCTTTCTTCCCTTTGTTAATTGTGACGCTGAGGAGCACCGGCCGGCTTTGCAATAGCTACCGCGTTGACATCTTGGCGGTGTTCGGACCTATTCTGCCCTTTTGAGCCATAGATAGCACTAGATTCTCTCTTGGATGGTTTCTTCTCAGTGTTCGAGGAGTCACCATTCTGTATTTTCCCCGACTTGATGCCAGCTTCTATTCTTTCCCCGGTCAAGATCAGATCTGTAAACCCAGCAACAGAATTCCCAATCAGGTGGTTGAAGAATGGACCAGACAGGGTCCCCAAGAACATGTCGACGAGCTCGCGGTCAGTCAAAGGTGGTTGTACCCTTCCAGCAAGGTCCCTCCATTTTTGAGCATATTCTTTGAAACCTTCACCTGCACCCATAGACATTCCCTGAAGCTGAGTGCGCGTGGGAGCAAGGTCGGCATTGTACTGGTACTGCTTGTAGAATGCAGTGGCCAAATCCTCCCAGCTATGGATGTTAGCTCTATTCAGTTGATAGAACTAGTCGAGTTGGGTTCCAGACAGACTATCCTGAAAGAAGTGAATCCATAAATTCTTGTCAGCCGTGTAGGGCTGGATCCTCCTTGTGTAAGACCTGAGATGCAGCTTAGGACAGGATGCCCCGTCGTACTTTGCAAAGGCAGGTGCCTTGAATTTGTGCGGGATTACTACCCCAGAAGACAGACCTAGATCCTCGAAGTCCAGGCCGGGAACTTTTTGTATCTCCATGGCACTTAGCCGGTCTTCCAACTGTTTATACTTGTCCTCAGCTGGAGGGTACTGCTCATCATTGTAATCGGTCTCGTTGTCGGAGACCACTGGACTAGGAACCTCCCTTTCTTGGGGACTGTCTTTCCCAACAGATGGGGTAGTCTGCTCAACTTCATTTTGTGATCCATTCCCAGATTTGTGTCTAGGGTTGAACAACACAGTCCTCTTCTTCTTCTTTTTCGAAAGCAGGGTCTTCAGATCTTGTTGCCCCTGGGCCAAACTCATGATCAGCTCCTAGAACTGGGCGTTCTGAGCCTGGAGAGTCTTGATGGATTTCTCAGTAGATGTTTCCAGATTCATGATGAGACTGCTGAAATAAACAGCAAAGAAGGTAAGCAACCTGTAGAAAAAAGGGTACCTGTTATGCAATGATGTGTATGTATGCATGCGATGTTTTCAAGAATCTCGCGGGGTAAACAAGAAAATTTGTTAAAATTAGAATCTGGTATCTTGATTGAAGTAACTTCGTGTTGTAGAGAGTCCTTCTTCAAGGGTCAAAGGCTCACCATATCCAGTGGGTCATAGCCCCTGACAACCTTGGCTAGAGGAAAATAAATCCCCTTTTCCCCTTGCTAGACATGTTGGTTCATCATGACCTGCATCACAAGCCCTTGAGATCCTTGAAATGGGTTAGTCCTTATGCGGGATGCATGCAATGGTATGATGTTATGTTATGCATGGGGTAATGTAGGTAAACCCTGTTATGAGTCCAAATTAAGGACTATAAACAAAACCTGCAAGAAACTCAAGTGTCAGATAACAAACATGCAAGTAGTCAAGTATGAAAGCACACAAGTCACACCACAACCCTTAGAGTTTAGGCCAGCATGGGGTCTGGGTATTACCCTCTTGAAGTTGGTGGGCTCAAACCTGTCCTATCAAAGTAACCGGGTTCTAAGGGTCCCAATATCATTGGATTGCTTTCATTGTTCATCGTTTCGATTTAGCCACTGAACTGGCGACCGAAATATTCCAAGAAAACAACCCTCAATTGAGTGTAGTATCGAGTATCAACCAAACTCGGACTGCACCAAAGTCAGTTATCTCACTACCCTAAAGAGGCCAAGATGGTTCAATTAAGGTTCCTAAGGTCAGTTGATGCTTCACGACACCACGCGGCGGCCCCGTACTCTCCTTGACTGAACTCAAGGGTTACCGGTACACACCAAAGTGCCACATCAACGTAGCAGACTGCTTCAACCATGTCGGTATACCCCGCACAGTTCCCTCACAGTCTTGTTGCTACTTTCTAAGAAGGTATCCCCCAGATCCGGGTTAGGATCTATAGAACTCCCAAGACAGGCCCACAATTTAAAGCAAACAATTCAGACAATTGAAAACACAAGTGATCTTAGTCCTAAGGTGCACCTCACTTTTAAGTATCCCCAGCAGAGTCGCCAGTTCTGTGATCGGTGGATCTGGAACTGACTGTTTAATGCTGGTTCACGAAATGTCGCGGTAAGCAAGAGTCGCCACCGTCTTATATTTTCTCCAACATGGAAAGGACAAAAGCACAGCAAAATTCCTTTTCGAGATGTTTCTTGGTTCAGGAGGTAGGTTTATAGAAAGGGAAGGTGTTAGCACCCTTTCTATCCATGGTTATCCATGGGCTCTTAGATACTTGCTCATTTGTGTTTTCAAAAGTGTTTGCTTTTCAAAGTGTGAGTGGGTTTGAAAAATTTTCGTTTAAAGATTTCAGATCGACTCTTGTATCAGTCCTCAAGAGTGTTTGAAAAAATTGTTTTGAAAGCTTTTTGAAAAGTGTTGGTGTGAAAAGAGTTTTTTTTTTTGTTTTTGAAATAGAGCAAGTATCTATGAGTCATCTACCTACCCTAAGGAATTAGGCTGTGTAAATGTCCTTAAGGTAGTGCCATCCCACCATTGAGAGGTAGGTAGCACCACCGTTGGAGGTGTTCGGGTCAATTCGTTTTTTAGGGACAATGTGGTCACCAGAGCAACAGTAGGACACCTTAGAAGCTACCCTTATGCCATTGATCCTTTTTAATTCCGAGGCAACCGTTTCGAGGCAACTGGATCATGTCATGGACATAAGGACTTACTAAAACGTCCTATACTCGACAACCACGTTTCGAGGGCAAGGCAACAGTGAGGCGTACCCTAAGAGTGGTGTGTGAATTTGTGTGTTATTTTCATGTTGATATTTATCTTGTACATGCATCATGGTGATCTACGCTTGTTTTTATTTTAGGCCATACATTCTTTCATGCAAAGTTTAGCAGTTTAAAAGTGCGGAAATTTAAATGCGGAAAGTAAAATCCTACGCTATTACAAGGCGCGGGTCTATACATCGCCAAATTAACAAAGACCCGTTTTTAATAAAAATACGGAAAGTAAATAAATTCCTAATTACTATTACAAGGCTTGAGCAATTACATAATATTCACAATAAAATAAAATAAATGCGCGAAAGAATAGAAATAGAACGTTCGAGGGTGTTGGACCCTTTTGAGAAATTAAATGAAATTAAAAAGCTAATTAATTATTTAATTAAGAAAAGAAATGTTTTTATGTTTTTTTGTATTTTTGAAAATAAAGAAAAGAATTTAAAATTAGAAGGAAACCCTAGTTCTAAATATTTTTAATTATTAAAAAAAAAAGTTAAAGTTTAAAACCTAATTTAATAATATTTAATGTACATGTTTATTTACAAAATTAATGATAATTAATAATAATGATAAATAATGATGATTAATAATTTATTTAAGAAAAAGATGAAAATGTCAAAAAAACCTAATTCTAGATACTTTTTACTTATTAAGAAAAAGATTAAAGTTTAAAAACCTAAATTAAACTAAGTTAATTGTTAGAGCTTATTTACAAAAAATAGGTCAGTGATGAAATTAATAATAATTAAATATATTTGTATTTTTGATTTTTCTGTTTTTATTATAGAAAATTATTTTATGGTGAAAAAAATAATTAAAACAATTAAAAAAAGAATTAGAAAAGAAAAGAAAATAAAATTAAAAAGGATGCAAACCAAGGGGGGTTTCAGGCCCAAGGGGAGGTTTTTTTGAAGTATTCTGGCCCATTAGACAAAAAGCCTTGTTTGACTTTCTGGCATCACGTGCGTGTTCATTGACTCCTGAGTACCGTGGTCTGCATTCTTTGGCCATTGGATTGGGTTTCATGGCCATTTGTGTTCTGGCTGTTGGCCATTTGTGTTCTGGCCTCAACGTTCCTTAATCTTCTCAGGATGTCTGTCTCGCCATGTATTGGTGTCATGCATAAGTTGTTCTTTTGGCCATTTGGCTTTTGGCTTTTGGCCCATTTGGATTTTGGCCTCAACGTTCCTTAATGAACCTGCACGGGATCCTGTCTAAATCTGCAGTGTTGAATCTCATGAACACATTAAATAAAATCATAAAATGCAAATAAAGCCAATATATGAAGAAATTTAATGTTTAGGCACAATATGGCATGTATGAATGATTATACCCTTTTGATCATGGAGATCAAATCAATCTTACCCTCACTGGAAAATTAGTGACATAAATGCTTTTATGCCTTTTGGATCATGGAGATCAAGCCAGTCTTACCCTTACTGAAGAAGTAGTGAGGTGTTGGTTTGTAACTGTGATGGCTTGTTTGTAGTGAGAGAGGGATTTGTAATAAGGATTTCAAGGTTTTAGGGTTCTTGAAAGAATTTGATATTCTGACAGTGTTGTGGCCAGGTTTTTTCTCTCTTTTTCTCCTCTCTGGTTTGTGTGAAAAGAAGGTGATTATATAATGGAAATTAGGGTAAAGAAAATGGGCTTTGAATGTGCAATTGGGCCTCCAATATTCACTTGAGTTCGTCACTTTCCAGGCTAAATCGCAGGGACTTAAGTGCAATTTTTGAAGTTGAAATGTGAAAACAAAATGTAGCCAACATCGATAACTAACTCCTGTCCGAAAATCGGCTCAATTGGATAACCGGTGAATTTGTTATGAATTTTTGAAGTTTCAGCTCAGACAAACTTATTTTGGGCTCCAATGTCGACTCTGACACGTTCTTCAATAAAAAACTGGTATTGATCGGAGCATAATCCGGTCTCGACTTTTGAAGCAAAGTTGTAGATCTACGAGTCAGGGACCTTGTGTAAAAATATGAGTCCAATCCGATAAAAATTGACCGAGTTATGAATTTTCGAAGTTTCGGCCCAGATGAAATAATATTCAGCATTCAGGATTTTCGGTGTGTCACGCACTCTAAGCAAAATACGAAGGCCTTTTGTATACCGTTTGAACTCAGTACCTTCTGTGAAAATGTAGCCAACTCAATTTGTGAAATTTTGGCGCCAGAACCAGCTCGATACGATAAAAATCGACCAAGTTATGATTTTCTGAACATGACGCAAATAAACTTCTGTCACAAATTTTCTGTATGAAAATACTTGATAAATCCACATTTTTGAAGACCTTCTGATTGAAATTGGCTTCCAGCCGTGAGAGATGAAAACGTAGATAATGTCAAGACGGAATTTTGGCCACCGAAACGGGTTCAAAACGAGCCACGATCTTCAAGTTATGAATTTTTTAGCGCGTAAAAACTGCACTTTCAGCACACTTTTTCACCATATTTTTCGAGAAAACTCACACATTCGGATACCTTCTTTAAAGAATTGACTCTTGAGCTGAACCTGAGTTTGAGAATACGTTATCAGAGATATCTTGGCAAAAGAATACCTGAATATGACGCGCCGGGTTGGACTTGTGAATTTTTCTTGAAATATTTTGAGAAATATGGGAGGGCAAATTTTGGGGTACAACACGCCTATTTACGGGCAAATTCAAAAATCAATACAAAAATCACTTTTGAGTTAAAATTGCCAATTGTTTTTCCTTTTTCTGTTTTGTTTTGCGAAGAACGTCCAAGGTTCAATTTGTGATATATGCATTTGACAAATATTTGCTAACTCATAAATATTTGCATACGAAACAAAGGATTAATTATAGGTAATATTAGAAACAGGGGCAATAATGAGTGGTCTAAGAAATCTAATTGTTCGGTCCACCAAGGTATCAAGGTAGGTCCAGCTGAAGAACATAACCAGTATATCTTAATTCCCCAGAGAGTGAGTCAGCAAGTCAATACACTCTCCCCAAGCAGAGTTATACCATCAGCCTTAAGGAAGTTGGGTATTCTCCAGCAGATCTCAACATTCCCCAGCACATCATACAGACATTCTTAACAAGCATCCCCGGCAGTCTTGATCTAAGATTGTTCTCCGGCGGTATACCAGACATTCAGTGGAATCTCTTCCCCAGTACATCTCAAAATCTCCCCAGGAGAGTCCAATCAAGATTCCCCAGGAAAGTTTGAATCATCTCCCCAGCAGGAAGCTTATCCCCAGTAGATTCTGGAAGCTTCTCCTCCGCAGAGCACGAACGCGTCTCCCGGCTTTATTCAAAGGTTATTTCCCTACCAAGATATAACTGGGTTATCCTCAGCCAAAAGCCACGGAAAGATCGTTCTCGGCGAAGTCTTCTTACCCCCAGCGAAGTCTATTAACACTTCCAACATTACCGGTATCCCCAGCGAAGTTATCATCAACATCCCAGCAAAGTACCTCTCTTCCCACAGAGTATTGTTCCCCAACAAGATCGCTAGAATAATTTTCTCCCCGCAGAGCAATCCATTCGCCAAGTTTATTCCATAACGGAGTTATCTTCTCCTACCGGTATTCTTGCAACTATCATCCCCAGCGGAGACAACAAAGCACTATTCTCCAACATCAGCCCAGGATGTGACTTCTCGGCATTCGTCAAGGATTTACTTTCCTAGACAAAAACATACATTCATAAACATCGCATTTCCATACATTATAGCATGCATATACGCATCATGAATATACAATCTCATTTATGTTGAGAACATCATTGCTTGATCCACATCATGCATTGCATATGACTGACCTTTACCTTTCAGGAAAGATCCAGTTAAGTTCTCAGCTATGTTCAAGACCTTCTCTGGTTCAGTCAGATCGACCCTAAGATCTCCCTGATTCTTATCCAGTTGAAGATTCCAAGACCTTGTCTGGTTTAGTTAAATCGACTCCTAAAGATTTTTCTGATTCTTATCCCGTCAAAGGCCTTCTCTGGTTCAGTCAGATCGACCCTAAGATCTCCCTGATTCTTATCCAGTTGAAGATTCCAAGACCTTGCCTGGTTCAGTTAAATCGACTCCTAAAGATTTTTCTGATTCTTATCCAATCAAAGGCCTTCTCTGGTTCAGTCAGATCGACCCTAAGATCTCCCTGATTCTTATCCAGTTGAAGATTCCAAGACCTTGTCCGGTCCGGTTCAGTTAAATCGACCCTAAGATTTGTCTGATTCTTATCCAGTCAAAGGCCTCCTCTGGTCTAGTTAAATCGATTCATAAAGATTTTCCTGATGAAGACTCAGTAGAAGACATCCCAGATTCTCTCATCGTTACTGTTGAGGTAGTAATCGCCCCAGATTCTCTCATCGTTACGGTTGAGGTAGTAATCACCCCAAATTCTCTCATCGTTACTATTGAGGTAGTAATCGCCCCAGATTCTCTCATCGTTACTGTTGAGGTAGTAATCACCCCAGATTCTCTCACCGTTACTGTTGAGGTAGTAATCATCCAAGGTTCTCTCATCGTCCTGTTGAGGTAGTAACCATCCCTGATTCATTCATCACCTTTTGAAGCTCCAGACTCGATTCCTGTATCTCGCCAGGGCACGTCTGAAGAGGTTGAAGATTCAATTCCTATAACCAACCAGGGAGCGTCTGTATAAAGAGTTTGAAGACCAACGCCTACAACAGGTCAGGTAATCATCTTTCTTTTTCAGGTACGCAAGTTCTCGCTAAGGAATCTCTTACGCGATCGACACCCAGATGGCATCTATAAGCCCATCCACCTATTCATCACATCTCAACATGGCATCTGTAAGCCCATCTTCCTAACCATCAATCTCCAAATGGCATCTGTAAGCCCATTCCCACCATCACACTGCTAACATGTGAGCGCAAATTTCTGGGCACTCTAGTGTTCAATCATCTTCCACCTTCGGATTACGAAAGGCACGCCAGCCAATCTACATCCTCAGGTCTAAGAAGAATGAACAGGGGCAACTGTTGTACCCCAAAATTTGCCCTCCCATATTCTTCGAGATTTGCAAAGAACATGCTTCAAAATCTCCCAAGGGTTGCACAGTCCAATGGCCTCCTAACAGTCAGAAATTAGGGTTTTGGTTCTGGAAAAGAAGTTGAAGTTTCCAAGGGTCCAAACAAGCCCCACATGCCTACAAACATGGTCAAGTATCCATATGCTAAGTTTCAAGACTCACAGCACAAAATTGCACAATCAAAAACCCTAATTGCTCAACAGTCAACTGTAGGGGCAAAATGGTCATTTGACAGTCAAAAGTCAAAAATTTTGTTCAACATATTATTTTGAAGCCACAAACATCATTTGATCAATTCTTGATCATGATTCTCAAGGCATGACTCAAAAAGTCTCAAGATGCAAAAGTTTCTATTTTTGGACAGTTGAAAAAGTCAACTGTAACTTGACCAGGGCATAACTTCCACATGGTTTATCAGAAAAATTCCATCTAAAGCTAATTTTGAAGAGAATGACATTTCCTACAACTCATCTTCACACTTCAAGTCCAAGAAATGCTCTCACAAAAAGTTATCAATCTCAACATTATAGGTCATTTTCAAAAGTCAACAAAAAGGCACTTTAAGTCAAAGACCATAACTTGAGATTGGTAAATCAAAATGATATGGGACCAAAGGCATTGGTTAGAGGACTTCAAGACCTTTCCAAAATGTCCAAGAACATGATCAAAGCTTAATAATTGAGCAAGATATGAGTTGTGGAAGTTGGGAAATTTTTGGGAATTTTGAAAAGTCAACTTTGCTTCAAATGCCTCAAAATTGCTAATGGGCCACAATTTCTTCCAAGAATCATCACCCAAAGGCTATGCACGACCCATTGACTTTAAAGGGAGTTATTTTATCATTTTTTATTAATTATTTGAATTATTATTATTATTAGTTCATTTAATTAAAATAAAATATGACAAAAATAGAAAATCATGTGTTTTAAATCTTTTTGTGCAGCTAATTCACTCTTTATGGATCAAATATTTCGTGCATCACTAAAAAGGCAAGAATCTTCATTGATTGGCATCAAAAAGGAATGAAAAAAGATTGAAAAAATCATGGAAGATCACAAATTTGAAAGGCATTAAAACATGGATTTTTAGGCTTTGTTTTTGACCTAATTCATTCCTCACATATATGCAAAGAGAACCCTAATCACAAGAACAAGGAAGCTGCGCCCAAACCTAAAAACCAACTTTGCATTTTTTCCAAAATTTCTCAAAACTGATTTCATAGCTAGAGTGTTCTTCAAGGCCAAAAAAGTATTCCAAAGGCTCGCTGGGACATTTTTGGACGTGCCTCAATCATTTTCCACTCTCCATACACAAAGAACTGGTAGAACACAGTCACCCTGTACATGAATTTTTCCTTAATCGTATTTGAATTTACACGCCATATCAATGCATTTTCATTATTGTTTTATACTAATATGTTGATTCTGAAGCTAATGGCATAATTTAATTGAAGAATGCTTGCATGTATGGAAAGTTACCATGAACGATGCCTAGGGTTTCAGGAACCTTGAATTGGGGTTTTATGCATAAGGCAAAATTGGCCAACCAAAATAGCACCATTGAAATCAGGACCTTCCAACGATTTGAACAACCCCATCGCGCCTTTTTTATATTTACATGTGAGCTAATCGCTATTTTTTTGTTCTGCATTTAGTGGGGGTTTAAAACCCCCGCTATCCATTCCATATTTTTTCAGATGAAAACGAAGCCAGGGAGAAGAAGATGAGATGTTGGTTGATGGTTGGTCAATTCAAATAATTGGCGCTTTTTTTGTTGTTATCCAGCATAATGCGTTTTCTCTCTCATATTGATCATTGCCCACTAGTTTGACAAAGAAACGCGCTTGGCTGGGTGGTTGATGTGTTGTCCTTCAAGCATTGGGACCTGGGTTCGATTCCCAGGTCCCCCATATTTTCAATATATTTTGTTATAACACGCTTCTGTGCAGCTTCCACTCTAATGACCACCATGCACTCAATGCCAAAGCTTGCCACATGTCCAGCAATTCCAATCTAATGGCCAGAATGGAGAGACCATCATGCACCTGGGTCAATGGTCCACACGTGACCACTGAAAAGTCAGAAAGGCCTCATTCAAATGGGCCTAATTGCTGCAATATACCTCCAAATGGGTCAGAAAACCCCCCATGTTTGCCTTCTCTTTCTCTATTTTTCTTCTTTTCTTTTATTTATTTTAATTATATTATTTGTTTCATTTAATTCCACAAAATTAGTTTTAATAA
Source organism: Vicia faba (assembly GCA_948472305.1). Lineage (NCBI taxonomy): Eukaryota > Viridiplantae > Streptophyta > Magnoliopsida > Fabales > Fabaceae > Vicia > Vicia faba. Next base: position 395,110,029 of record OX451736.1, read on the forward strand.
TATAAAAATACAAAAAAAATCAGAAAGTCAAAAAATAAAATATGTTTATTATTTAATTCACTAATATATTATTTTGTAAATAAACTTAATAATCAATTTAGTTTTAGTTTTAAGTTTTTAACTTTAATGCTTTTTCTTAGACAATTAAAAAATATAAAAACAAGTCTTTTAGCATTTTTTATTCTTCTTTTCTCAATAAATAATTTTTATTCTTATTATTATTAACCATTAATTATTTTGTAAATAAGCTTGTAATTAATTAATTAAGACTAAATTAGGTTAACTTAAACAATTTTTAAATAATTAAAAACATGTAGAATTAGGGTTTCTTTTCTTTTTTAATTTTCTTTAATTCCATAAATACCAAAAAAACATAAAAACAAGTTCTTTTCTTTATTTAATTATTAATTAATTTCTTAATTTCAATTCAATTCCTTAAAGGGTCCAACGCCCTCGCACTCGATTCTTAATCCTTTTCGCGCATTTATTTTTTATTTCTTTTATGAATGTAATGTATTTGCCCCAAAGTCTTGTAATAGATAATTAGGACATTTATTTTCCGTATTTTATTTATTCAAATCGGGTCTTGGTTTAATTTGGCGATGTAGACCCGCGCCTTGTAATAGCGTAGGACTTTTACATTCCGCTCTTTAAATTCCCGCACCTTTTAAACTGTTAAAACACATGAAAGAATGTATGCCAAAATAAAATCAAGCGTAGCTCACCCGATGCATGACAAGACAAAATAATAACTGAAAATGACACACAATTCACACACCACTCCTAGGGTACGCCTCACTGTTGCCTTGCCCCTCGAAAAGTGGTCGTCGAGTAGAGGATGTTTTAGTAAGTCCTCATGTCCATGAACATGGCATGAGGGTAGCTTCTAAGGTGTCTTCCTATTGCTCTGGTGACCACACTGTCCCTAATCCTCGAATCGACCCGAACACCTCCAACGGTGGTGCTACCTGCCTCTCAATGGTGGGATGGCACTACTTCAAAGACATTTACACAGACTAATTCCTTAGGGTAGGTAGATGACTCGTAGATATTTGCTCTAATTCAAAACAAATCAAAAAAACTTCTTTTCACACCGACACTTTGCAAAAAGCTTTCAAAAACAACTTTTCAAACACTCTTGAGGACTGATACAAGAGTCGAACTGAAATTTTAAACGAAACTTTTTCAAACCCACTCACCTTGAAGAGCAAACAAACAATTTTGAAAACACAAATGAGCAAGTATCTAAGAGCCCATGGATAACCATGGATAGAAAGGGTGCTAACACCTTCCCTTTCTATAAATCTACCTCCCGAACCGAGAGCTAATCTCAATAAGGAATTTTTATGTGCTTTTGTCCTTTCCATATTGGAGAAAATAAAAGACGGTGGCGACTCTTGCTTCCGCGACATTTCGCGAACCAGCGTTAAACAGTCAGTTCCAGATCCACCGATCACAATTACCTCCAAAACTTCTTGTTCTTGATGGACCAAATAAGTCCATATGTAACAATTGTAGTGGCCTTGTAGTAGACACAACATTCTTAGATTTGAAAGTTGATTTTGTTTGTTTCCCTTTTTTAGAAGCATCACAAAGTCTATCTTTGACGAAATTTCTCTTAGGCAACCCAATGACAAGATCATGCTTGATTAGTTTATTCAAGTTTTCCATGTGAATATGAGCAATTCTTTTGTGCCACAACCATGAATCATCATTGTTTGCCATGAGACATTTTACCTTCAAAGATGGATCATCAAGGGAAATCATGAATATATTATTGATTCTTTTACCTTTAAGTATAACCTCATGTGTGACTTCGTCTTCTATCAAGCATCCATCCTTGGTGAACTTGATCTTGAATCCTTTGTCACAAAGTTGTCTAATACTAAGAAGATTGTGCTTTAGTCCTTCAACATAAGGAACATCTTCAATGGATGTGAAAGTTGGAGCACCAACTTTTCCTTTTCCAAGAATTCTTCCCTTATTATTGTCTCCATAAGTGACAAAACCCTTGGCCTTTAGAACTAGATTTGAAAATTGGTTTATGTCTCCCGTCATATGCTTTGAACAACCACTATCAAGATACCAAAGATTGCATATGGTCTTCAAGCATACTTGCAAAACAAATTAGGCTTTGTTAGGTACCTAAGTTGCTTTGGGTCCTTCATAATTAGTGAATTCATTTACCCATACATAATGCCCACTTGCCACACTAAAGTTTCTAACATAGCAAGCATTAGGTGTATGGCCTTTAATACCAGAATAAAAACAAGTAGGTTCAAATTTACTTCTATATCTAGAAGGATAAGATTTCTTCTTAGGAAATGTTTTATTTTTAGGATAGTGATGAACTATTTTAGGTTTGTTCACTTTCTCTTTGGATGATTGATCACTATCCTTAACAAAGATAGTTTTATTAGAACTTTATTTTGAAAACTTTGAATATCCAAGTCCACTTTTATCATTGGAGTGTCTTTGTTGGCTAAAAACACCTTTCAATCCAATTTGGCATTTTTCATATCTTTCAATGACTCTTTTTAGTTGGACAATTTGGAAAGAGAGTGATTCATAATTTTTGCATATAAAATTTTGTTTTTGTTCATCACTTAATTTTTGTTTTTATTCTTCGAAATCTTTTTCCATAGATTTACATTTTTCTTCTAAAGATGAAATTTGTTTCTTTTGTGATGAAATAGTTTTATACAGAATTTTGCATTCATTTAATAGTTCATCTATAGCACCTTGTTCATCACTATCAAGAAGATAAAATTCATTACTAAACTCATTGTCTTCATCATCATAATGGTGTGGGGCCATCAATGCTAGATTTGCACTTTCATCACTATCGGAATCAGATGAGGAACTTATTTCATTATCCTCCCATGCAACATAGGCCTTTTTGTTCTTGAATCCCTTTTTGCTTTTGTAGCCACCTTTCTTGGAGAGTTTCGAACAATCCGGCTTGATATGACCTTGCTTACCACATTCATAACATGTGACTTCTTGTGTTGATATGGAAGCTTCCTTTTTCTTGAATTTTTTTTTCCTTTTGAATGAGAAAAGGATTTGTCATTTCTACCAAAGAACTTACCAAGCCTTTTAAGAAGAAGCATGAAATTTTCATCTTCTTCCGGATTGTCTTCCTTTTCAACTTCCTTGGAATCTATCTTTAAAGCAATATTCTTGGATTTCTTCTCTTGATTTTCATGTTTTTCAAGTCTTCTGAGTTCCGTTTCATATTCTTGAAGTTTCCCAAACAACGTTGCGGAAGTCATGGAGGAGAGACTTTTTTTCTTCTAAAATTGTCGTTACCTTTGGTTTCCATTCCCTAGTTAAGGACCTAAGTACTTTCAGATTTAGTTCATCATTCGTCAAAGTCTTACCAAGAGCACTTAGATGATTTTTCGAGTGCACGAATCTCTTTTGTAGGTCAAGGATGGTTTCTCCGGGCTGCAATCGAAATAATTCATACTCTTTACTCAAGGTATTTAGTCTTGATCTTTTAACTTCAACAGTTCCTTCATGAGTTTGTACCATGGTATCCCATATTTCTTTCGATGTTTTCAATGTCGAGACACGAAAGGATTCATCCATGCTAAGTGCACCTTGAAGAAGATTTATTGCCTTTTTATCATAGAGAACCTTCTTCTTATCATCTTCGTCCCATCCAGCTTTAGGCTTTGATGAGCTAGCACCATTGATTACCGTTATAGGGATAAATGGACCATTCTCGACGGCATCCCATATTTCTTCTCCTTGTGCTTCTAGATGTGCTTTCATGCGTATTTTCCAGAAGTCAAAATATTTACCACAAAATAGAGGAGGCTTATTGTTACTACCACCATCTTTGAAAACGAGATTTTGATTTGCGGAAGCCATATTGGATCTTTTAGGAACAGGTTACCTATAACCTGCTCTGATGCCAATTATAAGTATGAAGTGCACCTAAGAGGGGGGTGAATTAGGTGCTTTAAAAATTTATGGTTTTAGTGATGATGGATATTATTTTTCTGGATTATGGTGAGTTTATGAAAGAGTAAAGTGAAAAAAAATAAAGAGACACAAGCGATATATCCTGGTTCCCCTCACAGTTCGAGAGTACTCTAGCCCCCTTTCAACATGAAAGAGATTTTATTATTGTGGCAAACTTAAACAAGAACTACCCAAAACCAAGAACAATTCTCTTGGACCAAGAACAATCCTCTTGGATTTTCACTATGTCAGCAATCCTCTCAAAGTGACTTCACTTGTATCCAACCATCCTTGAAAAATAAGATTTATAAAACCACTTAAACTTATTTCCAACAATCCTGAAAAATAAGCAAGTATATACCAATATTTGATTTGAGTGAGTTTGAGTAGCAATGATCACTTTGAGTGATTTAATCAATGAATTGATCTTCTCTTCCAATGATAATAATATACAATGACTCAAGATATATAATGCTCAAAGTTTTCTAGTTAACAATATGTGAAAGTGTGCATAAAACTTGTGTATGAAAATGTATAACAACTTGAGTTTGATTTTTGAAAATTCAGAAAATATAATTGGAAGAGGTGTTGAAATGATTTTGAAAATGAGTATTTATATGTTCATAGCACCTTTTGAAATAGCATAAAGTTCTGTAAATGAATCATGAACAATTTCCAAGATTGAGTGAATGGTTTCCATGAAATGGTGTTATGAACAGGCATGTGTAAAGCTGCTATTTTTCAAAATTGTGCATCATGCAATCGATTGCACCCTTTGTGTAAATCGATTGCACGGGGTTTCAACAGCTACAAATTCAAATATTTTGAGTGTGCAATCGATTGCACAAGTGTGTAAATCGATTGCATTTGAAGTCAGTAGCAAAAATTGATTGAGTGTAATCGATTGCATAAACATGTAAATTGATTGCACTTAGAAACAGTAGCAAATGTTTTGAAAAATTGAAGCATGCAATCGATTTCACTAATATGCAAATCGGTTACACTCAAGTGAAAAATGATTTTTAGCTTAGAAAAAACTTGAGTAAGGATTTGGACAATATAAAATATTTCTTTTGACCATTGAGCATCTATGTCTTAAGTTCAAAGTAAGTATTATCATTATACCTTGACATTTTGCTAAGTGCTTGAACCAAAGAATTTACCCACAGATGCTTTTATCTTGATCAATAATCTTTGCCTTCTTTGTCAATCATGATTTGTCTTCATCAAAATAAAAGTGCATTTTAGAAGCATGATTTTACAACCGATACCAACCAAAGTGTCGTATTAACGTAGCCATCGCTTCAACTACTTACCTAAAAGGTTTCCCCAGATCCAGGTGTAGGATCTATAGTAACCCAAACAATCCCTTAAAAGTAAATAAAACAAGAAAGTAAACAATTTAGAAATGATCTATACCCTAATGTAAACCCCACTTTATATATTCCCCAGCAGAGTCGCTAGTTCTGTGATACAGTGGCAGAACCGACTGTTTAATACTGGTTTGTGTTTTTTGTTCTCAAATGTAGCAGTAAGAAAGAGTCGCCACCGACTTTTCTTTTATCCAAACAAAGGAAAGGGTGAAAAGATTAGAAAAATACCTTTTTCAAGATTTTCTTAGTAAGGAGGTAGATTATGGAAAGGGAATGTGTTAGCACCCTTTCCATCTGTGGTTTTCCACGGGCTCTTAGGTACTTTCTCATTTTTGAAACCTGTTTGTGTTTGTGTGTTTTGAAAGTTTTTGTTTACTTTATGGTAACTCTTGTATCAGTCCTCAAGAGTGTGATAAATATTTTTGAAAATAGTTTTTGAAAAGTGTGTAAGTTGGAAAAAGTTATTCTTGAGCAAGTACCTAAGAGTTATCTACCTACTCGAAAAAAGGTGTTCTTTTCCTCTTTTCCTTTAGATGGTGCTATCCTACTATTAGTGAGTAGGTAGCCCTATCGTTGGATGTTGAGGGACTATCGAAAGGGACGCTATGATCATTGAAGGCAGCATGTAAAGATATCTTAGCATTTCGAAGGGACTGTGATCATATGGGCAACATTGCAGGACAAGATCATTCACCAAAAGGAAACTCGAGGGATGTTTAGGGACCATGATCTTTTATGATGACTTTTATACCGAGGGTCTTTGCTAAGATATCCCTACATTCGAGGGACATGACCATTTCCGAGGCAACCAAGTGAGGAATACCCTAAGCATGCAAATGTGAGAAGTATGTTTTTTTAGTTATATTATCTTGAAGTTAGTGATCTACGATTAATTGATTAATCTTGTCATGCATTCCTACTTACTAGCAATTATATACAAGCATACAAAAATGTAAAAAGCGAGAAATAAAGGTTCCTACGCTATTACAAGGCTTTGGTGTAGATACATAATAAGGGCGAAAAGTAAAGCGCCGAATTAAAAATGCGGGAATTTAAGTCCTAAACTATTACAACCGTGAGAAGTTACAATATAATATAAAATATACGTGCGAAATAAAGAAGCGTCTAACAACCTAAGAAAGGGTCTAAGTAAAAAAACTTATTTGTTTGATTTTTTGTTTTAATTAAGAAAAATAATTAAATTAAACATCCTAAAGTCTAAAAAAAAAATAATTAAGAAAAATAGTCTAAGTTTTTTTGTTTTTTATTATGAAAAGAAATAATTAAATCTAATTAAATCCTAAATTCTACTTCATTTTTAATTAAAGAAAAAATTTAAAATATTTATCTAAATTATTTACAAAATTAGTTTAATTGAAAATACTAATCTAATATTTTTGGTGATTTTCTGATTTTTTTTATGGTTAATTAAATAAATGAAAGTAAAAATAAAAAAATAAAAAAGAATTAAAACAAAACAATGGGCCTGGGGGTTAAATAATAAACATGGGGTGCTAATAAGAAAACGTTTGGCCCAATTGATGAGAAACCCAGCTTGCATCTAGATTCAGTGTGGATGTTCCTGGAGAGTGCATGGTGGACCTTACACTGAAGCCCTTGGATCTGGATGGATTGGCATTGGAAGGCATGGATTTGCTGGCTTATGATGCACACTTGGGGATGCAAGGCAAGGAATCCTGCAAAGAAATGTGAGAAAATGTAAAAGGCAAACTTGGGTATTGAACCCAGGTTTCCTCCTTGCACACTCTCTTCCCTTACCATTCATCCACCTGCTCATTCATTAACTTATATAACATAATATTATTATATTACAAAACAAGTCAGAAATTATTCAAATAAAAAAACACGCGCCCAGTGGGTCCCTGTATTATTCAAATGGACCAATCGCGGGCGGAGAGAGGAATTGTTGTATGGATCCAACCAATGGGATCATAAACAAATGCCACGCCAGCCCTTTGACTTAGAGCCAGCCAGTCCAACCACCGGAGTTGGTGGTTTCCACCGTCTTCTCTGGTGGGCTCGCCTGAAAAATCAAACAAAATGAAAAACAAACAGTGCAATATGCCTTAAAAAAGTCTCCTGATCACGATTATGGCCTCTAAACTTACCAAATCTTCATGCATCACTGGGTTCAAGCTTGAAGCCCTAACGCCGGTCAACCATGTCATAAATTGATTCTGGACCTTATCTTCTAATGTAATACGTTCAAACATGCATAAATATTAGCAGAAACACATATATATGATCAGTATGGATTTAAATCAAGCATTTTGGGAGTTTGAGATCAAGGAAATTTTACCAAACGGGCGATGATGATACTCTTGATCTAGGCTTGAAACGGTATGCTAGAGGGTTGGATTGAGTCCTTGGAATCCTAAAGGGGATGTTTGAATCCTTGGTTTAGCTTGAGGAGAGATGAAGATGAGTGTTTGAATTTTCACGATTTTGGAATTTTTTTGCAATTTTGGTGTGGTGATTTGAGGTACTCTCCGTTCCTGGAATGCTTGCAGATGCGTTTCTTAAATATAGGAAGTGAAGGTAAGGGGGAAACAAGGAAAGAATCATGGCATTAAGGCTATGTTTTAAGGCCATGATCACACATTTGAAAAAATACCATAAGTGAAGATTCTTGCCAATTTTATTGAGGACTGAACCTGGACACTATTTGCACGTGATTGTGGGCCTCAAGATGAGTCAAAACAATAGCCCAAATTCCTAAGCCCAATTCCAAATATATTATACAATTTATTTTATATTTACTTGAAATAAGTTAAAATAAATATGTAAAAAATAGATAGAAAATACAAGGCCATGAAATAATAAGATTAGGGGTTCTCCATGACCTTAGGAAGATATTTGAATCTTAAAAAGATAGGCCATTGACCCAAAAATTCAAATTTGCTCAATGCACCAATCTAGAAATTTCGAAACTTTTCCCAACTTGGGAACGTCATAACTTGATCAATTTTTATATCATGATGATGATCTTGGACTTTTTGGAAAGACCAAGATTCGTACTTAAATCCCTCTTTTGATAAATTTTGCATTTGAAGATATTATCTTAATGTAAAAGGTCTTGGCAAAAAGTGCCTTTTGATTACTTCCAAAAGTGACCTGTAATGTATGAACTTGTATCTTTCAAATGGTACATTTTTTGAACTTGAGGGTTGAAGATAAGTTATAGGGAATTGGATTCTCTTCAAAATGAGCTTTGTTAGGAAATGTCTGATAAATTATGAGAAAGTTATGCTTGGTCAAAGTTTGGTTGATTTTTCCTATAAAAACCCTAATTTACCATTTTTTACTTTTGACGGGTTAGGAGCATTTCTTGAGGAATCATGATCAACCCTTGATAAAATGATGGTTATCACTTCAAAATGTTGATGTTGACCAAAAATCTTGAAGTTTGACTGTACATGTGCCACAATTGACTTTTGACCTAACACAGTTGATATTCCAATACTTGAGAAATTGACTGAGCAAACTTATTGAGCAAGGCATGAACTTTGGCATGGATGACCTTGAAGACATATTAAGACCATGGAAAGCATTTGAAACCATTGGAGCTCAACCATATTGATGAAAATTGAAACCCTGGTTGGGGGTTCATTGCATTAGGAGGAGGATTGTCTGGTCAACTCTTGGCAAGTTGGGAACCTCTAGGAGTATGTCTTGGTGAAAATAGGAGGGCAAATCTTGGGATACAACAATAGGCAAATTGAGCATTCGGGTCATAGCGAGGAGAAGTTGTATTGGGGTTCTTTGGAGCTTCTTTTAGGGTCACCAGGTTGGACTTCAAAAGATGTGACAGAACTTGAGACAAGGACATGTTGATTCGAGTGAATTGTCTCACGGGCACATCTGGCCTACTTTGATAATTTCGCTGCTGATTTGGTGCAGGATTAGAAATCATAACATCCCCTACTGTCGCGCGACGTTCAGCTTTGTTTTGATTCCTATGGTCGTATGCAACACTGACCTCCTTCTTTCTGGTAAAGGGTTTCTTCATCAGGCTCGAGGTTGCATCTTTGTGGATTTTGCCACTTTTTATACCTATTTCTACTGATTCGTCGGTCATGATTAGTTCAGTAAATCCAGTCGAAGAGCTGTCGATCAAGTGGTTGAAGAATGGACCAGATAACGTGCCTAAGAACATATCCACCAATTCTATGTCAGATAGAGGGGGTTGGACCCTTCCTGCAAGATCTTGCCATTTTGAGCATAGGTTTTGAAACCTTCACCTGCACCCATAGCCATGCCTTGCAACTGTGTTTGAGTTGGAGCTAAGTCTGTGTTATACTGGTATTAATTATATAAAGCGGTAGCCAAATCTTCCCAATTGCGAATATTGGTCCCTTCCAACTGAGAACCAATCCAACTGCGTCCCCGACAAGCTTTCTTGGAAGAAATGCACCCATAAGTTCCTATATGTGGCATGGGGTTGAATTTTCCTGACGTATAACCTTAAATATAGCTTTGGACAAGAAAAACCATCATATTTAGCGAAAGTAGGGACCTTGAATTTCTGTGGGATGACAACCCCTGAGACAAGTCCTAGCTCTTCAAAATCCAATCAGGGTACCCTCTGGATCTCCATAGCATTGAGGCGATCTTCCAACTGTTTATATTTATCGTCAACTGGAGGATACTTCTCTTTAGAGTAATCAACCTTTTCTTATTCTTTAGACTCTTGATGGTCATTCACTTCCTTGTTTTTCCCTTCTCGATTATCGCCTTAACCCGATGATATTGCAAAGTCTAGAGCTCGTCTGGATGGTCCTTTGAAACTTCTTCCCAGATTCAAAACACCGGCTGGTTTCTTCGCTTTCTTCTTCAGCAAAGTTTTCAAATCCTCTTGTCCTTTTGCTAGAGCCAAGAACATTTGTTGGAATTGAGCGTTCTGCACTTGGAGATCCTTTACTGTCTGTTCAATATCCATCTCACTGAAATAAACAATAGAAAGATAAGGAGACCTGTTGTAAGAAACTTGTTCATGTTATGATGAATGAAAGATGCATATGCAAATGATTTCAAGGAAATTGGAGATTTAAATTTGCTTTAGACAAAAAAGGAACACACTTGTATTAATAAATCCAAGTTTGCGTACATCATTCCTCTTTAGGCTTACAATGAAAGAAATAAAATATAAAAACTCCTAAGACAAAAAGGTTGAACGCATCCTCTTTGGCGCGATGTAGACATTTAAACACTGTTCTTCATAAATCTGCTTGGTGAATTCCAGAACCTTCTTCTCACTGGCGTAGAATCAGGCTTTGAAAGTGTCTTGTTCTTCCTTTAGCTGAATCTAATCCTTTTGCAAGTCTTCGAGAGAGGTAGGAATGTTGGGATGAAGAACATTATATGGGACATCTCCTTCAACAACAGGCTCTATGATGACAGGGAGGATAGAAGGGTAAGGCATTGCGAGACTCTGAGCACGAGCTCGTACCCACTTAAGGTAAGGCTCAAGGCGAATGAAATTCTTGTGTCCCAATATCCTAATATCCACCTTGTTTACCATCCTCCAAGCTCGTATAACCCTCCGACGGTAGTCTTATTATCGCTTTCATAGTCGAACACCACACCTTGGATGAGAGCAGCATGTGGACCATCTCTTCGGGCATACCCAAACTGTCGCAGAGCTAAGCAAGGGTTATAAGTGATGTCTCCCCTAATGCCAAGCAGAGGGACATTAGGGAATTCCCCACAATGGTCTATGATAGTAATGTCCTCCAAGGATCGAGAACACAAATGGATATCCGAATGTCTAAGTGACATCAGCCTATTGGACCACCTCAAACCTTGTCATTCTTCACAACTGATCAGGGAAGATGCGAAACAAACCATTTAGACAACAGAGGAGTACAACACATGAGGGTTCCTCTTCTCTTCATGGTGCGAGAGTGGAGAGAATTTAAGATATCTCCCAATAAAGTAGGAACTAGATTAGGAGATAAAAAGATTTTGGCAGCATTCACATCTATAAGTTGGTCATGATTTGGAAATAGTACCAACCCATAGATGAGAAGAGCCAAAATTTCTTCGAAAGCTCATAAATCCAGATTATTCCAACAGTCTTGAGCTCTTTCCAATAAGAATTTGGCTAAGAACCCTTTTACACCACTTCTTATTTCCCAATTAGTCGTGACGTCAGATTGTTGTAAGTACAAAGCTCGGGCAACCTCCTCAGGGCTTGGATTCCTTTCAGTACCGTTGAAAGGTAGTTGATCGAGAATAGGAATCACCAAGAGTTGAGAGAACTCTTACATAGTTGGTACAAGCTGGTAATCGGGGAAAGTAAATCAATGGTGCAAAGGGTCAAAGAACTGGAAAAGCACTTTCATCATATCTTCATCAAAGCTCGAGGTAACCAAGTTGAGAAGTCGTCCATGTCTTTTGGTAAACAGAGAATTCCCAGGGACCCTTGATGCTAACTCTTTGAGCTGAAAAGGTATTCGTACAAGGTTGACTTGGATTGTATTCCTGCGAGTGGGAGTCATATCCCACAAAACAGAACAAAGATGAATCTCAAAATCCTTGAAATGGTTAGTCTAAAATGCTATGGCATGATGTCATGATGTTATGTACAAGCACATGCACAAGTTAAATCAAACAAATCCTTAGGTTTAGGCTTGCATGAGGTTTTATAGGTAAGTACCCTCTTGAACTTAGGTTGGCACAACCTGTCCTAGTAATAGTAATCAGGTTCTAGGGGATCTCAATATCATTGACCTTTCTTCATCGAGAATTTTTTCAGCACAAGCCTCTTTAATGGCGACCGAAATATCCCGAAAGTCCAATCTCAATGAGCGTAGTATCGAGTATCAACCAACTTCGGACTGCACCAAAGCCGGCTACCTCACTACATCATAATGTCCAAGTTGGTCAAGTAAGGTTCTAAAGTCAGTTAGTGCTTCATGACACCACACAACGGCCTCGTATTCTCCTTGACTACTCAAGAGCTACCGGTACCAACAAATGTGTCACACTAACATAGCTATTGCTTAGACCATGTCGGTATACCCCGCACAATTTCCACAACTTATTGCTTCTTACCTAAAAAGGTTCCCCAGATCCGGGAAGAGGATCAAAACAAACCCAAACAAGGAATCGTAATGTAAAGCAAACCAAACAATGGAAAGCAAGTAAAGGTGATCTAGCCCTAAGGTAACCCCACCTTTTGATTCTTCCCCAGCAGAGTCGCCAGTTCTGTAACACTGTGGGAGAACTGACTTGGGATGTTTTGCGTTTGATTACAATTGTTGCGGTTAGCAAGAGTCGCCACCTACTTTTCTTTTATCCAAAAGGAAAGGTTGAAAAGAACAGGAAAGACCTTTCAAGATATTTTTCTTGAGTTCGGGGGGTAGGCTATGAAAAGGGAAGGTGTTAGCACCCTTTTCATCCGTAATTATCTATGGGCTCTTATTTTCTTGCTAGATCACTTGCTTTTTGTTTGAAAGTGTGTTTGTGATGTGGGTTTTGAAATTACTTTGAAAAATAATGTCTTTGTAATGGTTCTCATCTCTATAAGAACACGTACAAAGTGTTTTGTCTTTTGAAAAATGTTTCAAAGTGAAGTGTTAGTGTATAAGAGGTTTTTGTTGTGAGCAAGCGAGCAACTAGGAGTAACCTACCTACTCAAGAAGTCTTAAATGTTATTTTCCTCCTCCTTTAGATGTTGTTATCTTACCATTATTTTGGTAAGAAACCCCATCGTTGGATGTGAAGGGACGGGCGTGGGACGTTTGTATAGTCATAGAAGGCAACCTATGGGACATTTTAGTAATGTCCTTTAGGGACTAGATCATTTACCAAAGGCAACATCGAGGGTCATCGAGGGACTACGATCTTTTATCGAGGGTCTTTGCTAAAACGCCCATATTCGAAAGACATGACTATTTTCCGATAGGCAATAAAATGGGATTACCCTAAGGGTGCAAGTGTGAATAGTGTGTTTGATTTACATGCATTTAGTCTTGATTAGGGTTATCTATTTGATGATTTCATGTCTTGCCATACATACCCTAATTACTAGCATTTATATTTGAAAGCGATAAATTGCAGAAATGTAAAGTCCTACGCTATTACATCATTTAGGGATAGGGATACATAATTACAAATGGGGGTTTGTAATAATTCAAATCCTAATTATCTATTACAACCATATTGAATTGTACAATATATAAAAAAGAAAAAAAAGGAAAGGACTTGTTTTGAAAATGATTTTTTTGTCTTAATAAATTAAAAGGAAAATAAATATTTAATAAAAGAAAATATTTTTTGATGTCCTTTTATAAAAATAGTTCTAATTCTAAAAATGATAAAAATAAGAGAGAAAAGAAAAAATAATGAGAAATAAGATCAGCATGTTGCTGAAAGCAAAAATGAAGGGGATCAGAAGTTTTGGGTTGATACACGCTGGGGTCCTGAAAGAAACGTTAGAGGGAAAAGCAGAAGTTATGGATTGCTACATGCTAAAGTTCTGAGTGTCAGAACAGTGAGAAAGTCCTAGATGTTTTGTATGTTAAAATAGTGAAGAGAACTCAGAAGTTCTGCGTGTGTTAAAACAGTGAAGAGAACTCAGAAGTTCTGTGTGTGTGTGTGTGTGTGTGTTAAAACGGTAAGAAAGATCCTAGAAGTTTTGTGTGTTAAAACAGTGAAGAGAACTCAGAAGTTCTATGTGTGCTAAAACGGTGGGAAAGGAAACCCAGAAATTTTGTGTTACACTTCGCCTCATTCCTTAAATTAGTCAGAACATCTGCAGCTTAATTAGTTCTTAACAATAACAAATCAGAAAGATAAAAGCACAACAGTTCATAGAAGTTCTGATCCTAATTCTGAGCCTAGCTTTAATCAAGAAGTTCTAATCCATAGTTTTTTCTATTTATGCAATGATATGGAAAACATCAATACTATGATATTTACATATTTAATGATGTTCTAAATGAAAAAAAATTCAAAGTCAGAAAGACTTACCTTTAATCTGGAGCGTGTGTTTGGGACTTGAGCTGCCTCCTTCAGATGTTCTGGAGTCAGCAAGAAGAACGGAACAAAAAATGTTATGTTCTTTGATTCAAAGGGGGGAACAAAGTTTTTGGTTTTGTTTAGGAATTCAGGGTTCACGAATGTTTTACTGTTTTCTTTTCTCTCTTTGATAATTCTCTCTTTTCAAAAGCCAGCCCCTTGAAAGTGTGATGGAGCAACTTATTTATAGGTGAGTTTGTTGTGGTTTTGGAGGGAAAACAAATGAGATTTAAACATTTTTGGTATATTGTTCCATTGCTTTTTAATCACAACCTTTGTATGCTAAATTTGTGCAAATATGGGTTTTGAGAAAGTGCAGGCGTGGATTGGATCAGCAGCTGGTAGCAGAACTGTGCTACAGTAGTGCAACAGGTTGCTCGAACGAGGTTTTGGGATTTGGTGATGTTCTGATCGCAGATGACCAGAGTGAGATTCGAAAGGTGAGACTCTGATCAAAGCATTGAACGTAGCCCCCATATGTTGAAGATTAATGTTCTGATTGAAGCATCATGTTCTGAACTGTGTTTGCAAATTCTGACTGTACTCGCATGGAGGCTGGCCCAGAAGTTTTGAAGTATCATATCCTCTTAACACTTAGAAAATTTTCTAAATGTTTAGAAATTTTATTTTTTCAAAATAATTTCTGATTTTAGATTTCCTGATGACCCAACTTCTTGTCTTGATGGAATATGATTGTTGAAACTTGATTTCGATCAAAAAGTCAGAGTTTGACTTTTCAGTGTGCTTTTGACCATTTTCCCCTTGTGAATGACTTTCTTCAAAAATTGTAATCCAAGACTTGAAACTTGATAGAAGCAAACCTAGGGTCCAGGATGATCTTTTGAGAAATGAGAGGGAAAATTTTGGGGTACAATACCACCCCTTTTTGTCTTCTCCCAACCTGCACTTGAGTCCTCACAAGATGACTTTATTTGAAGCCTCAGCTTGCTTGTTGGTTTAAGGGTGTTCGATGGACATGAAGTGTTGTTTGGTGCCTAGCTTGGCGACAAAGTCTTGAAAGCTTTGGTCAGTTAGCTGCGTCTTATTGTTGGTGATAGCGGTTATGGTATGCTGAATCAGGAAAGCAAGTTTCATTTGTAGAAACGAAGGATGTTGTTTGATGTGATTCTGGCCAGGGCTTCGGCCTCTATCCACTTTGTGAAATAGTCGACAGTGATGATCAGGAATTTATTTTGATATGATCTTTGTACTAGCGGTCTGAGGATGTCCATCCCCCACCGGGAAAATGGCTACGGGGACGACAATGTTTTGAGTTTGTGTGGGGGTGCGAGATGCATGTTCGTGTGTCTTTGACATTTGTCGCATTTTTTGATGTGCTCCTTCGCATCTTGCTGCATGACGGGCCAGTAATGACCTGATCGCAACGCCTTTTGTGCAAAAGATCTTCTGCCCAAGTGTTGGGCATTGATTCCCTTATGGATTTCCCGTAAGATCTTGGGGATTTTGGACTCCTTGACGCATTTCAGGAGTGGGATGGAGAATCCCTGTCGATAGAGATCATACTTAACTACTACGTAAGAGTAAGCTCGTCATTTGGTCACATTGGCCTCTTTTTGGTCAACAGGTAACTCTCTTCGTCAGATAATTAAATACGGGGGTCATCCAACACGAATTGTCCCTGATGGCCTTCACCTCGGGAGACGCAGTGGGTTTTTCAATACTCGGACGAGAAAAAGATTCTTGGATAACAAATTTGTTCCCACCTTTTTTCTTTGTGCCCACGAGTTTTGAAAGTATGTCGGCCCGCGTGTTCTGGTCGCAGAGTACATGTTTGATTTCCGCCTGGTCGAACTTCTTCATCCATTCTTTGACTAGGTTCAATTATTCTATGAGGCTATCGTTCATGGCCTGGTATTATCCTCAAACTTGAGATGCGACTAGCTAGGAGTCCGTGAATACTTGTACTTCTCGGGCACCTAGGTCTTCGGCCAGCCTTAATCCTGCGAGAAGGACCTCGTACTCGGCCTGGTTTTTTGACGTGGGAAAAGACAGGGCGAGAGAATGTTCGATCACAACACCCTCTTCATTTTCAAGGAGGATTCCTGCTCCGCTTCCCGTCGACCTGGAAACTCCATCCATGAAGATGGTCCACTTGCGTTTCCCGCCCGCGGGGGGTTCGTGGGTAGTCATCTCTACAACAAAGTCGACCAACGCTTGGACTTTAAGGGCTTTTCTACTTTAATACTGAATGTCGAACTCCAAAATCTCTAGGGACCATTTCAGCATTCGACCGGCCATGTCTGGTCAACCTATGAGTTGTCTCATGGGTTAGTCTGTTTGTACGAAGATTGTATGGGCCAGGAAGTAATATTTGAGTCTCCTCGCCGCGTTGATGAGGGCTAATGCTACCTTTTAAATTTGTTGATATCTGACCTCAGGGCCTTGTAATTATTTGCTAGTAAAGTACATTGGTTTCTACTCGTCTGGTGTCTCGTGGACGAGGGCCGCGCTTATGGCCTCAATGGAGACGACCAGATAAAGGAACAAAGTTTCCCTGCTCTCTGGCCTTGATAACATAAGTGGTTGTGAGAAGGGCTCGTTTGAGGTAGAGGAAGGCTTGCTTGCACTATTCGGTCTACTCGAACACCACCTATTTACGCAAGAGTTTGAAAAATGGAAGTGCGTATTACGCGGATTTCGCCACGAAGCGGGGTAGCAATGTGAGCATTATGTTCAAGACTTGTATGGATTTTTTCGAGTTAAGAGTGGGGATCTTGGAAAACTCCCTGCATTTGTCAGGGTTGGCTTCAATTCCCTGTTCCGTTAGATAGAAACCAAGGAATTTTCCCGCCTTGCCCCCGAAGGTGCACTTCTCCGAGTTAAACCTCATCTTGCATCGCCTTGCTTGGTCGAAAACTCTTTTGATATGGGCAGCATGGTCGGTTTCTGCTCCAGAATTGATGATCATGTAATCCATGTATACCTTGAGCATATCCCCGATCTCACAGCGAAAGACTTTGTTCATCATCCGCTGGTATATTGCCCCTTCATTTTGTAGGCCGAATGGCATTACGTTGTAGTAGTAATTTCCCGACCCGGTCATGAAGGCAATGCAATGTTTATCGCTCATCGCCATAGGGATTTGATTATAGCCCGAGTAATCGTCCATATGATAGAATTTTATAATCGGTCGAGTTGTCGACCAACATGTCGATGCAAGCTAAAGGAAAAACATCTTTGGGACATGCTCGATTAAGATCAGTATAGTCAACACACATATGCCATTTTCCATTATTTTTCTTAACAAGTACAATGTTTGAGAGTTAGGGTGAATACTGGGCCTTAAATAAAATTTTCCTCTAGGAGGTATTTTATAACTTTTTCAGTAGCCTCCGCTTTTTCAGGAGACTACCTACGCCTATGTTGTACTACTTCCCTAGCAGTTGGATCCACAACAAGTTGGTGACAGGAAACCTCAGGGTCGAGTCTGTGCATCTCTGCAGCGCTCTATGCGAACATATCAGCATTCTCCCTCAAGCAGGCTTTGATTTGCTTCCTCGCCAGGTCGGGGAGTCCATCATCGATCTTCACGCCATCGTTCGGGTCTTCGCCGAGCAGGATGAACTCAACGTCTCTGTCTGGGACGGTTCGGAGAGGATATTGTTTTCCATTAGGGGAATCGACTTCATCTTTGTCAAAGCAGGTGTCGAGGTCAATGGATTCGACCTTTGGTGGAGCCTTTTGTTCTTCAACTCGAGCAGGTTTATCCTTCGCGGTAGCCACTATTGTCGAGGTGGTTGCTCTGTTAGTAAGTCGTGCCCCAGTGTTGACCATGTTTTGACCTTTGGAAGCTACATTGAAACATTTCCTCGAAGTTGAGATGTCTCCGTGGATGGTGGAGAGGCGGGCCCTGTTGGTGTAGAACTTCATCTTTAAATGCACTGTTGAGGGTACAGTGGTCAGCTCGACCAGTGTTGGTCTCCCAAGGATGCAGTTGTAGAGAAACCGGCAACCGATCACCAGAAACAACACTTTGACCTATCGGGATGCAGTTTCTTCCTTGAATGTGACGAACAACTCGATGTAGCCCTATGTCATAGAGGTCAAATAATTAAATCCTTGGAGGTCAAACCCCATGTATGGTGACATGTGGGCATCATTGAGCTGCAGGGTGCGGAACAAGTGGGTGTACATGACATCGGCGGAACTCTCCTTGTTGACCAGGATACGATGTTCATCGGGCTCCTCGAGATAGAAGGTGATCGACTCAGATTTTCCCTTGGATATTTCAAGGATTACTGCCTGGATCGGGGTTGCAGCGACCAGCTCATTGAGTTTCCTCTTTGTTGAATTCACCAAAATGTTTGTGAATCCCCCGCCAGATATGACCATGGCGGAGGAGAATTTCTCCCATCTGTTGTGGGTGAATAAAGGCTTGTCATCTTAAAGATTGTCGAGGATTTGGAAGTCACATGGACTTGAGAAACATAAGGCTACCTGGAGTAGACCAGATTCATCGGATGTCAGGTAACCTCCTCAATTTCTTTAACCTCGCGGGTATCCCGGTGAGGGGCGTCGTTCCACTTATACTTCCCGAGTCTCCATGGCTTGATGAGAATCTCAATGGCATCCTTCAGGTGGACGCAGTCTTCGGTCAGGTGACTGTGGCATCAGTGGTATTGACAGTATTATGTTTTTTCAGCCCTGGGCTTTGTAGAGGTGGGTCCAGGACGCCTGACCCCACCATTCTTGAAATCAACATTGGAGCACTCTACAAGGATACACTCGCGGGAAGCGGTCAGTTGGGGGTATTTGGTGAACCGCCTGACTGGTCCTCTGTGCTTGTGGGGGTCGGTAGGTTTCTCCCCCCTTCTCTTTTCCCCTAATCGTCGAGAAGAGCCAATGTCACTGTCTCAGGGGACGTTAGTTGCTCTACGAATCCTCGAACCGCAGGCGTTGTTAGCGGCCTCTTTTTCCTCGTAGTCCATATACGCTCGATATTGTTTTAGGAATGCATTAAAAGACCTATGGGGCTTAATGCCAACGGCCTTTCTAAATTCAATGCCCGAGAGGAGTCCCCTCTCGAGTAAGTATCTCTTCATGTGATCAGTTCAGGAGACCTAAATGGCCTTGCGGTTAAACTAATCAATGTATTCTCTAAGGGTCCCATTGCTTCTCTGGACGATTGCCTCAAGGGCGGCCTTAGTCTTCGGGTGCCGACAAGATGCAGTGAGCTGCTGATGAATTGGTTCTTCAAATTCCTCCACGAGGTGATCGATCCGGGGGGTAGGCTCTTACACCAGTTCATGGCTATTTTCCTCAATGCCGTGGGGAACAAACTGTATTTAATGGGCCCCCTGACATTGTGATAGTGAAGCATGGCTTCGAAGCCGTCGATGTGGTTGATGAGGTCAACAATGTCGTTGTATTCTTTCAGAAGGGGAGGCTTCTCCATACCTTTAGGAATAAGGGCCTCCATGATGGCATGGGACCACAGACCGCGGGGGTCATCTTCGTCTCTTCTTTCTGGGGAGCGAAATGGGGACCGGTAGTAACGATGGTCTTTGTATCGGTTTGGTCACAGGGAGGGTTCCTCGGCTGAGACTTCTTCTCTTTCTCACCTCTTTTTCTTTTATGTTTAGGGGATCGTCGCTCTTTGCACGCAATGGGGGGGGGGGGGGGGGGTATGACCATGTTTCTTGACCGCTTTGGTCTGGGTCCTCTCCAATGCAGGACCTTGCCTAGTTCGATGGGGAGAAAGGCTTCAAGAGTCGTCCCGTCTGTGTCTCCATGGGGGAGATCGGGAGAAGTCCTCATTCTGGGGAGGAGGAGTTCGAGAACAAAGGTCTTCAATGCTTTCTGGAGGACCAGTGAGTATATTCCAACATCATCAGGCGCTCACCCTGTGCAAAGATCATATAGTTCGTCTGATTGATCGCCACGAACAAGGTTATGGTCATGGCGTGCGTGTTTTCGGGAACGAGGATCTCCTGATATGCGACCGACTCGTAATTCTTCTGAGGATGGTGAATGTTATTGTATGGTTGTGAGCGGGTGGAGGAAAATATCGTCATCCAGTCCCAGGGGTCTTGCTTGGGGCGGAAACATTATTATTGTTTCCTGCATCGGCGAAGTGAATGTTCTAGTCATTATTGATAGCTTGGTCGGCCATGACAACCTGAATGTTGAAGATGTTGCTTTGGTGTTACGTGAATGAAAGACGGGGAAACCTTGTTTCCATAGACGGTGCCACTGATCGTACATGATCATAAGAGATCGTCAAGGCCCGCGAGCTTCAAATTGAGCAGCAGTTGAATGTGAAGTGGGGGGGGGGGGGGTACCTGGAAGACACTTTGATGCCAAAGTGAAGTTAAGAGCGAGAGAAAGTAACATAGGTGAGGTAGAATGGATGAATACCTGACCCTCTCAAGTGAGAGGGTATTTATAGCCCCTAGCGCTGGGTCAAGGTCCCCATATTGGGTTGACAGAGCAGGCCCAAAATGAAGATTGTCAGGATCTACGTGAGTAGTGGAGACAAGCACGTGGTCTCCCTTCTGAGTGGATTGCTCCAAATTACTAGGAGGACGTGGTTGTTGTATTTTTAGGGTCAAGATGACTCTGGGATATTTGGAGATATGGGTGTCTGCCATACGAGGAGGGTGCCTGTCAAGACCTCCTGGGAGCCGTTAACACTCCTCGACAGCCCTATGGTGAGGAAGGCCCAGGGGGCATGTCCTCGGTGTAAGGGTGGAGTCACAACCCGACATAGTCAAGGGGAACCTCATTCTTGCTAGCCTTCACTTGCAACATGATTGGATTGGGCATTGTATGTTTGGGCCAAGCGTAAGCCCAGTCCAGAACAATTTTTATCCATGTTTAATTTTTACCGACATATAGAGTTATAGAGGGATACAATTTTGTGAAACATAATTTAATTGTTAAAAAGTCAATGTTTAAGAACAAAATGTAAGTATTACTTGTTCTTTTTGACATTCTTTTTTTTTATCGCTAATGTATTACTTGTGATTTGTGTGCATCAGTTAGTAACTATATGATAATCATTTGTAGTCTCGAAAAACAACCCAACAACTTTGAATGTTGATACTATGTTATGAGACATTTGTTTAATATTTCCTCCAGAGACATTACCAATTCATGGACTAAGGTATAACTATCCATATACATGTATTTATGTATATTTGTTAACTTAATGTTATTGTTGATAGCTTATTATAATTTAAATTTTATTCAAATTATAGGGGTTTAGCAAAGAAATATCATTCCCATTAGAAGATGTAGATGATATCCGATCACGTTGGACCAATGTCTTTCTAACTTATCATAAATCTCATAAACACAAGTTTTTCTTGATTTACATCTACACACTAGCATTGTATAGAAGTTTTGTTGTTATAAGTGCAAATATGTATAGGTTCAAATATGTACATGTTCTTTTGGTAGAGGTTTTGTGTATCCCAAATGTCATTATAAGTATTGTAAGTATTGTAAGTATTGTACATTTGGTTTTGTAAAAAAATGTACATTTCGTATTCTGTGTTTTGTTCTGTATAAAATACAAATGATCTGATTCTGTTACATAAATTGTAGGTTCTGTGTAAAAAATGAGACATGGCAGTCAAAATGAGATTTAAAACAAAAAAATGATTATACCCCTCAATTATTAACAAAATCTGACGTAAATGCTGATATTTTCCCTTGGTTATTAACAAAAACAAAGAGAGATATATGGCACACGCTGCATAGTTTTGAAAATAAAAAAGTGTTGTCGCTGAAGATCAAACCAATGACATTTTCAACTACACCATTGATTATTCAGAATCCGAAGGATAAGGTGGCAGATTTTTATGTCTCCCTTCATTACCTCACTTCACTAACCGGGGTAAAATCCCCTTTATGTTTGAGATAAAATGAATATATTTGTAGTAGTGAAAATGAATTTTACAAAATCCATTTTTCACATTGTTAAATTGAATGGAAGAAAGAATATGTTTCCTCAAGAATGCACAATATGTTCAAAAACATCAAGAAGATATCTAAAAACAATGTGAAACGATTTTCATATAAATATAATATTTTATAATCATTTTATATTTCACTTTTAGTCTTTTAAAATATTTCCTTCAAAGAAAAATTCTCATAAAAATATTTATTTACATTTTTGGTCACTCCTGCAAAAATCGTCGGTAAAACAGTTGTTAATTCAGTCGTTAAATAGTAAATTGTTACTAAAATTGTCGCTAATTCTGTTGTCAAGTTGTGAAAATCATTGTTAAGTTGCAGAAAGGATCTAAAATATGAATGAAAATTTTCAAGGGGATCATTTCTTAAAAAAAAATTATAAGAAATAAAAGATAAAATATAAAATATTTAGTAAGACCAAAAACTTATATTATCCTATCGTGCACAAAATATTGTTAAGCAAAGAAAAAAAAGATGACCACAAATACACTGAAAAAAACCTAATTAATAAGTAGAAAAGGTTATTACAACAAAAGTAGACAAGTTAAAGAAAAATTATTAAATTTTTATGGAAAAGATCCGCTTCTGAATTAGGTTATACAAAACATATTTAATGACACTACTTAACCAATTGATCATAAATTAATTATGTTTGATTATTATTTAGTTAAACTGGACTGACTTGAAATGTTTACAAGCCCAATAGAGCGTATCCAAACTGCTATATAACTTTATTAATTAGAAATCCTAGTCGTCAGTTGTCTTTCCATCAAAAATTTTATGTAATCCTTTCTTTCTTTTCTTTTTATATTGCATCTTCGATTTTTCTCTCTCACTTCGTTTTTTATCTCCCTCTTCTTCTCCTCCTCCTACATCTTTGCTTCTCTCACGAAGGTATCATTTTGATTATCATTTTAATTCATCTTGTCTAATCTTCCTCTCTTATTTTCTTTGTTATCTTCCTCTTCTTTATTTTAACTTTTTTTTGTTAGGTCTATATTTTCTAAGTCTTGAATTATTACCTTAATGTTCTAACTTCTTCTCTTTTATATAGGTTGAAACTTGGTATTGGTCTTGTTTGGAAAGATGGATGGTTGATTAATGAGCTTTGAAGAATCAAGAGTCTTTTTTTCAATTATTGGATGTTGTTTGTATTCAGAATATTTTGTATCTTGTAATCAAGAATATGAATTCTTGACTCTTTTTTTTATTTTAGTTAATATTTTTTTATAAGTATTTAATTTGGTATAAAAATAAACAATTTGTAACAGAGAAATTAACAAAATTAGAAAATAAACTCATAAAAGTTTACTAAGCTTTGAGACATGAATTGGAAAAAACAAAACTGATTTGAACTATGATTTTGAAGACTTTATAGTTTTAAAAAACATCTGTTGAACAATAATATTTTTTTTAATAAATTTATTGAACAATAATTAAAATGGATCACTTAAAAAAAAACTGTTCAAACTGAATTGTTAAACACTAAACCCATGAACCGACAAAACTGAATCATAAATTAGATGTAATTGAGCTTGTATTTTTCAACCGATAGTTAAACCGGTTTGAATTTTTAAACCTGAAAATCAAACCAGTCCAACTGATGTCTACCTTTAGGTATTAATACCCTAATTTTAATTATTTTAAGTTATATTTTTAAAAAATAAGTACTTTCATGTTTTATTTTATTTACAGTTATTCATATTTTAAGAAATAAATGTCAAGTGTTTCATTCTTATTATTTTTGACATAAAATAGGAGAATTTTTTTTATTATTTCTCAAACCCCCTTTGAAATAAGCTTAGAGCAACACATATGATAAAAGTCTAAGATAAAATTTATAAATGATTTAAATTAGTAAGAAAACGTATCACAAGCTAGTATGTAATATAAAATACTCTAGAGAAAACTAATAAGAAATTTGCGCGTCCGCACAAATTCTAATATAGACTACGAATTTCATCAGTTTAGTTTTGAATTACATAAAATAGAAAGAAAAAAAAGTTAATTAAATTTATCAGATTGGTTTCTATCTTGCCTGGTAAGGCTGGTAAGTAAAGTATTGTCTAATTATTCGAGATTTTATTTTAAAGACTAGATCACTACCACCGTTTCACTTTCTACCCTCTGACTTACAAAAGCTTTCTCGCTACCAGAGAGTGAAGGAAGTTATACCGGCTATTTACCAGGCCTTTAGGTGTCCATTGGATTGATTGATCATATCTTCAGGTTATTGTTAATAAAAAAATATTAAATATCTATTTAGAAAAAAACAATTGTACAAAATAGATAAAAATAAAATGTATTTCTCTATATTGATTATCCGTGCGCTCACATGATACTGATGTGTTACTCGTGCGTTCGCACGGGTACTGGTGTGATACACACGCTTTTGTTTTCAAAATATAGTATTGGTGTTTCACCCGTACGTTCACATAGATTTTGGTCTAATTAGCCGTGCGTTCACATGATACTGATATGTTACTTGTGAGTTCACACAAATTTTAGCATGAGTACACATGTGTTCACACGGTACTGATGTGTTACTCGTGTGTTCGTTTGAATATTAATTTGTACGGTAGAATTGTCAACAATTTATCATAGAATTTCAAATAAATTATAAAATATTAAAATATTATTGAAAAAAAAAGTAAAAAATGGACTACAACATAATTGTATAAATAGGACTATATTACAAAACAGACAAAAATCTTAGTGCTCTTGGATATTTCGAGACACTATCTAAAGTGAGACTCTCAAACAAATACAGAATGAATTACTACGTTTAAAAAGTGAGGACTCAATCAATATATAAAGATATGTTTGTATTAGAATTACAACCTCCATACAAATAGCTAACACTCTCCTTATATATATATATATATATATATATATATATATATATATATATATATATATATATATATATATATATATATATATATATATATATATATATATATATATATATATATATATATATATATATATATATATATATATATATATATATATATATATATATATATATATATATATATATATATATATATATATATATATATATATATATATATATATATATATATATATATATATATATATATATATATATATATATATATATATATATATATATATATATATATATATATATATATATATATATATATATATATATCAAGTCATGCATATTTAGACACTCAAAAATACAAAAGCTTAAATATAAATAATCAATTGAAATTACAGCTTTAGTTCATGTCTGGGAATAATACTTTCACTCAATATAAAAAAAGTAAACTATGGCTCTCACAATTTGTCCATAAAATATTGCAGAACAACTTTATTTCCTTTATCTAAGACATGTCTTCGAATGCTGAAACAAATAAAAAAATATTGTAATAATTTTATTAACCAAACTTTCCAAAAGAGCAATTATATTAGATATGCAACATGAAAAAGCTTTAATTCCTTTATCCAAGACTTAAAAAAATATTGTAGAACATAGTTCCTTTATTCAAGACTTAAAAAATATTGTAAATTTTACTTTTCTAAAGAGCAATTATATTAGATATGCAATAACCTTTTCACACTTGTGTTAGCCGGCAATTTCGAATAAAGAATAATTGGATATCAAAACAATATTTCGAATAAGCATATAAGGAGGTTGATATCAATGATGAATATTGGTGGGAAATATAGAACCATTGTTCTAAAGGACTCTTCGATTTCCAGTGATAGATGATGGATTTTGATTTGGGATTTTTAGTGTTTAAAATATAAAGAGTTTCTTTGTGCAAGTGTGCCAGAATTGGAAGCGGTCCAGGCAAATGGTTTAATTCGAATCGAAGAAAACTAGCAAAATACTTCGCTGACACAGGGTTCGAATTTCAAATAAGAGCGCCATTCTTAGAAGACGCGTGGAAGTCAGTAAACGTAAGGAGTCTGCATGCTTCGAACGTGGCATGATTTTAGAGTAGGACCGTTAGGGTCAGGATACTATAAATAGGTGTTTTTATGTTAGAATTGGGGTGTTCATTTCGGGTACTAAAAAATCTCAAACACTCAAATTACCATGACTTAAGGGAAACGAGTTAGAAGACAAAATGTACGTATTGAACATCATGATTCTTTATAATCTCAATACAAGTCTTTTTATATTTCTTTCACTTTTACAGTACTTTTGCTCTTAAATCTTTCGTTTTCCTTTTATTTCCTTGTTTTACTTGTTTTCAAACACATTTATCTCTTTAGTAACTTCACTTTTACTTTATCCTTTTGTTCAAACACTTCATATTTCCAGAAACTGTTATATTCTCAAAAACTCCTTATCTTTACATTCAAGTATTAAATCTTAAGTCTAATTCGAAGTGTTTCCTTTGTACATTCAGTCAGTTTATTTCTATAGATAATCTCAGAGATATTTCTTAAGAATCTCACATTCGACATTAACATACAATATAAATTCATCAAGATAATGGGTACGAACATAGAAATGAGTTATGACACATGTGTCCTAGGATCAATCTAGTCGATCCTGCAAGTAACCAATAATAATCAATAAATTAGAAGACTAGCGGTTGTTTACTAGAAATCACTGTAAACAAATTGGCACGCCCAGTGGGACAGTGTCATAAAAAAAAGTTTTATCAAACCTATTAGAGAATTTTAGGATCTTCTGAGTTTGGAGCGCGTTTCAGTACATGAACCTTCGAAGCGGAAAAATAAAGAATAATAATCCACATATACCCAGAAGACAATGTACCAAAACAATGATTAACACAACCAACCAAGATAGGGGACAAAATCCCCCACAGGGGGCTGCAACAATCGTTTCAAGTTCGATTGATGCCTCCAATACCATCCCTGTTGGCAGTTCGAATACGGTCCCAGTAAGTACATTAGAAATGCCATCAAACGTGTCCTCAATGCAAACTGTGCCACACGTAGGGAATCAACAGTTTTCGACCCCCACTAGGCCTCCAGGTTTCGAACCTTTGAGACCCAGAAACCCTCCGTATGGAATGCCAACTTCATTTATAGAAGGGTTACATAATGCATCAACTTCGTCTCCACTCCAAGGGTCTGGTTCAGGAATGAACCATTTGGGTACAAATTCCCAGAATATAGGAAACTTCGCCTAGTTGCCTGCCCTTACAACTAATAGTCAAGCAGCGCTTAGACAACAGATGGATGATAGCAATCATGATATGGTAGGAATCCTAGCCCGCGAAATGAATGTTATTTTCAATCCCCTAATCCAGAATATAAATAGAACAAACCAAGAAAATTCAGCCCAGATGGCTAGAATAGCATATTTTTTTGGTGCCTCTAATGCGCCTGCGAGACGTAGGCAAAACCTAGTGGTGATTCGAAACGAAGAACCCACGATCGAACAGATTCTACCCCCCATACAAGTGGTCGAAGAGAGAAATATAGGGGTAAGATTAAGGAACTAGGAAGTTCAGGAAGTTCAGAATGAACAGCCTAGACCAATAATGATGGTGAATAGGGACCAAAATGCAGACGAAATTATTCATAGAATTAGAAACGATAATTTAGTGGCAGAAAATAACCTCACCACCATGATCGAAAGAATAATGGCCCAGAATGGTTTAAATTCAGGATTTAGGAGGCCAAATTACACATCTCCTATTGTAGACTATGTTCTGCAAACAGAATTACCTAGGGGCTTTAAAGTCCCTAAATTCACGAAATTTGCTAGAGACACGAGTGAATCAACAGTGGAACATATAGCAATATATTTAACCGAAGCAGGAGATATAGCAAATAATGAAAATCTTAGGATAAAATACTTCCCAAGTTCTCTAACGAAGAACGCCTTTACTTGGTTCACCACCTTGCCCCCTGGATCTGTGGACACATGGCCTTATTTAGAAAGACTTTTCCATGAACAATTTTACATGGGTCAGTCTAAAATTAGTCTCTAAGAGTTAGCAAGCATTAAGAGAAAATCCACAGAACCAATAGATGATTATTTGAATAGATTTCGTTTATTAAAATCTAGATGCTTCACAGTGGTCCCTGAACATGAATTGGTCGAAATGGCTGCTGGGGGCCTAGATTATTCCATTCGAAAGAAATTGGATACACAGTATCTTAGAGATATGGCCCAACTAGCAAACAGAGTTCGTCAGGTCGAAAGGATAAAAGCTGAAAAGGCTAGGGCTAGTAAAAATCATAAGAAAGAGAGAATAGCCTATATAGAGGCTGAAGAGGAGAACATAGATGATTCTCAAGACCCTTATGATTTCGATCAGTTCGAAATAGATCTTGCAGAATTAAAGGAAGCATCTCCTTATGCTTGCAAAGTTCTGTTTCCTTCCAATGGAAAGGATTCCGTCGAAAGTGAAAAGAATGATAAATTCCCTAAGAAAATCTATACTTTCGATATAACTAAATGTGATGAAATATTTGATCTGCTTGTTAAAGATGGCCAGTTAATAGTTCCTCCTAACCTTAAGATTCCTCCGTTGGAACAAAGGAAGAAGAGGGGCTTTTGTAAATATCACAACTTTTTAGGCCATAAAACCTCACAATGTTTTCTTTTCAGGGATCTGATACAAAACACAATCAAATATGGCAGACTGAAGTTCTCAGACAAAGGGAAGAATCCAATGAAAGTTGATACGGGTCTGTTGCTGATGGCGGAGACTAACTATGCTGAACCTCTGGACATCAATGTAGTAGAAATTGTTGAGAGGAAAGTTGAATCGGAAGTGGAATTTGAAGAGGATGGGGACTTCATCTTGATCAAGAACGAAAGAGAGGCTACTGATGGCCTCCCAAAGGTGCTCAAAGCAAAGATACTAAGTGACAAAAAATTAACTGAGGCCACTGAGGGTCTCAGGATGAAATTTGAAGAAGTCAAAATTTCTGATGGTCAAATGCTAGGAGTAAATATGGTGGACTTCGAACAGCCCAACGCTGAAATGGAAGAAGTGGAACACTGTTTGGAGAGGGAGAGAGAGCAAAGAAGATATAACTTACCTAGAAAAGATGCGATTTTGCGCGAATACCTCTTCCACTGTCATAAGAAAAACCAGGATAAGTTGTTGTACCCAAGGTGCAGCATCATCTGCAACCCCAGAATTGCTGCTGAGTTCGAAAGGGCCCAGCGCGAACGAACAGGGGTCAACTGGAGGCAAGACAACCAACTGTACAGAGTCTATCCAAAAGCTGATGAATATCTGCTCGAATTCTTGGTTCGTTGCCACAAGATTGTAACAGAGTGTTTAATATGTCCCAGATGTGTAGTGGTGTATGATAAAGAAATGGCTGAAGCGTTCGAGAGAGTTCCGTTTGCATCAGGATGGGGGCACCAAGGCAGAATGCCTTCGAATCCTATTAACACTGGCAGAAATATGCCAAGAAGGCCAGATAGCCCTTACCCCAGGGGAGCAAAGAAAGTTTCCTTTAAACTACCTGCAGAAATCCCCACTGACAGATGGCTGCAGGTGAATGCTGTGACACCCCAAATTAACTCAATTGTTAAATAATTAGGAATTTAATTATTAAATTAATTAAAGGCTTAATTAATAATATTTTGGATTAAATGGATGAATTAATTATGGAATTAAAAAGAAAGACCGGGGGGTGTAAAGTGGAATTAGAGGTGTGTGAAGTAAAAAGCTCTACTAAAATAATTACTAACTTACTATTATTATTTGGAAAATAATAAAAGAAAAATAAAAAGAAGGATAAAAAGGAAAAAGGAAAAGAAGGTTTTGGGAGAAACTCATTGTACGTGAAATTGGAGAAGAGAAGAGAAGAGAGGAAAAAGCCAAACGCCGTGAATTCGAAGGATCATCGCGAGGTAAGGGGTGATTTCGATTATTTATTATGCCTTATAGATTTTGGGATCAATAGAATTGATTAAGCATGTTAGGAATCCCAATTTAGGATTTATGAAATTCAAACCCCAATTCCATGAATTTTATGTTTTGATTCAATTTGATGTTATGAGGAAATTGTATGATGTTATGGTGTGTTATAATCTCATTGGAATCATGCACTATAACTTGTTTTGACATTGCTGTGAGTTGGATTCGTATGAGTATGAATTGGATTAGATTGGAATGAGTAAATGCTGTCAAAATAGCAGTTTTTGACTTTTCAGGTCGCAGGAATCGGTTCCCAGTGGGGAGGAACTGGGTTCCCAGTGTAAATTTGTGAAGGAACTGACTTTTTCAACGTAGGAACCAGTTCCTGTTTAGGTAGGAACCGGGTTCCAGTACATTTTCCAGAATGGGTGTTTTCTGAACTTCGCAGGAACCGGTTCCTGTATGTGTAGTGTGATCGGTGGATCTGGAACTGACTGTTTTAAAGCTGGTTCGCGAAATGTCGCGGTAAGCAAGAGTCGCCACCGTCTTTTATTTTCTCCAATTGGAAAGGACAAAAGCACAGAAAAATTCCTTTAAAGAGATCGCTCTCGGTTCGGGAGGTAAGTTATAGAAAGGGAAGGTGTTAGCACCCTTTCTATCCATGGTTATCCATGGGCTCTTAGGTACTTGCTCAATGTGTTTTCAAAATGTTTGCTTGCTTTTCAATGTGGGTTTCAAAAATATTCTTTGAAAAGTTTCAGTTCAACTCGTACGTCAGAGTGTTTGAAAAGTTTGTTTTGAAAGTCTTTGAAAGTGTGTTGGTGTGAAAAGTATCTTGATTTGTTTTTTGAAGAGAGCAAGTACCTACGAGAACCTACCTACCCTAAGGAATTCGTCTGTGTAAGAGTCCTTTAAAGTAGTGCCATCCTACCATTGAGAGGTAGGTAGCACCACCGTTGGAGGTGTTTGGGTCAATTCGAATTTTAGGGACATGGTGATCACCGGAGCAATGGGAAGACACCTTAGAAGCTACCCTCATGCCAGGTTCCCGGATCATGAGGACTTACTAAGACGTTTTCTACTCGACGACCACCTTTCGAAAGGCAACAGTGAGGCGTACCCTAGGGGTGATGTGTGCGAATTGTGTGTCATTTTCAGTTTATTGTTTATCTAGTCATGTATTGGTGATCTAACGATTCGATTTTATTTTTTTTGGGCATTCATTCTTTCATGCATATTTATTAACAGTTATATACTTGCGAGAAAATAAATCTAACTATTACAACTGGCGCGGGTCCACATCGCCAAAAAAACCGAACCCGATTTGACTGAAAATAAATAAAGCGAATAAAATAAAAAGTGCGAGAAATAAATCTAAACTTATTACAAGGCTTTGGGGCATATACAGAGGTATTTAAACAATGTAAAATAAATGCGCGAAATAAAGACTAAACAAAATTAGGGCGTTGGACCCTTTTACAAATAATTAAAATTAATCAAGGAAATTAAAAATTAAATGAAAAATAATGTTTTTGTGTTTTTAGGTTTAAAAGAAAAAAGAGAAAAGTTAAAATTAAAATCCTAGTTCTAATGTTTTTTAAGTTTATTATGAAAGAGATTTAATTTCTAACCTAATTCAATTCTAAGTTAATTTATATACAATTTTTAATCAAAATTAAAAATAATAAATAATAATATTGTGAGAAAAAAGGAAAAAATTAAAAAGGATATAAAAAATTAATAATTAACCTAATTCTACATTTTTTGGATTTTTTATTATGAAAAAAGAATTAAAATTAAAATTAAAACCTAATTAAGCTAAATGAGTTATATTTTAATTTATTTAAAAAAAGAATCAAAATTAATTATATTTTTTTTTTGTCCTTTCTGTATTTTTTAATGTTTTTTGCATTTTTGTAAGAATTAATTAAATAAGAAAATAGAACACAAGTAAATTTAAAAATAATGGAATATAAAGAAAATTAGAAAAAAAAGAAAAAAAAGATAGAACCAGGGGGGGGGTAGACCCCAGAATTGGAGGTGCAGTTTTGAGAATCCTGGCCCAGTTATTTGTGAGAATTGGTTGACTTTTTTGATCCAGTGTAATGCATTTGACTGAAGCGTAGCATGTTTCCCAATCCTTGCCCTTGATGTGAGTGCTCTGGGACACGTGGATAAGCTGATGTTGAAGTGTATGGTGAGTCTCAATGTGAGCGCTGCATGTGAATTCAAATGAAAAAATAATATTGAAATTTTACAAGGCCTGGGATTCGAACCCAGGCCATAGGCATTGCCAGCGTAACAGCTGTACCACTGAAGCATTTGTGTTTCATTTAATATATAACATAATGTAAAGAATATAAATTAAATCCAACGCCTAATGACTAAAGCGCGCGCGAATTCGAATTGCCCAGTCTGCTTGTGCCACGCCATCATCCCTTCCAATTTCCTGAAACACAAACAAATAAAGCAACGGTTTTGAAACGTTGCATTAGGTAAGCTACGAAAAAATAGCGAATAGCTTGTTTCCTAATATAAATTAGGCGCAAGCATGCAGATCTCTTCGTCCAGATGTATGGAGTATGATGGTGTTGTTCTGAAGCTCTAATTTTACCTATACTCAAAATCCCCAATTTAAGAACACTGGAACCCTAGAATTCGAAAATGGCAAGTTCATATTTATGGCACAAAAATGAAATCAAATGCATTGGTCAGCTTGGAAACATCATTGTGAGTATGAATATGTAATTAAAAATGCAAAAGGATGCTTAGAATCAAGAACACGAATTCAAAAATTTTGCTGTACAGTTTCACTTGTAACTACCAGTTCAAGGAGCTTTGATTGAGGTTATGAATTGAAAATCGTTCAGAATTATCTCAGGAAGCTATTGATACAAAAATTTTGGCTTGAAAAGATCCCTAGCACTGATTTCAGATTTGCAATATATGTCCAAATTTTCAAAGTGTCCAATGGCTTTTGAACGAGTTTTTTGCTGCACTCGGGTTAGGGTTTGACTCAATGATCATTATGGAATTGAATAGGCTTGCTAACTCTCCTTAATTCATGCTTGTTAGAGAATTGGCCTTAGGGTTTGTCCATTAACCATTTTTTCCTAATTTCTAGCCAAAACCTAGACCTAGTGTGTAAATGAACCTTGGCCTGATTTTTGAGTTGGTTCATGATACATAGAACTTGTCCAAGTTCATATGACACCATTTCATTGATTTTTAAATTTTATTTGAATTTTCAATGAATTAAAATGAATTAAATCATCAAAAATTAAATAAAATAAAAAAGTCAACATTTGGTCTTGAAATCAACCATGGGCCACGTGTGTGGCATGACAAGGATGGACAAAGTGAGAAAAATGGGGCCCTTTTGTCAAAATTGGATTTTCAAGGATAGTTGACTTTTGCCATTTCACAAAAATTTCCCAACTTCTACAAGGCATAACTTGCTCAATTTTTAAGCTTTTCACATGTTCTTGGACATTTTGGAAAGGTCTTTGAGTCCTTTAACCAATGCCTTTGGTCCCATGTCATTTTGATTTACCAATCTCAAGTTATGGCCTTTGACTTAAAGTCCCTTTTTGTTGACTTTTGAAAATGACCTATAATGTTGAAATTGATAACTTTTTGTGAGAGCATTTCTTGGACTTGAAGTATGAAGATGAGTTGTAGGAAATGTCTTTCTCTTCAAAATGAGCTTTGGATGGAATTTTTCTGATAATCCATGTGAAAGTTATGCCCTGGTCAATTTCAGTTGACTTTTTCAACTGTCCAAATATAGCAACTTTTGCATCTTTGATGATTTCTGAGCCAAATTTTGAGAATCATGATCAAGCATTGATCAAATGATGTTTGTGGCTTCAAAATGATATGTTGACCAAAAATTTGAACTTTTGACTGCCAAATGACCATTTTGCCCCCTACAGTTGACTGTAGTGCAATCTAGGGTTTTGACTGTGCAATCTTGAGCTGAATGCCTTGAAACTTGATATGGGGATGCTTGACCATGTTTGTAAGCATATGAGACTTGATTGGGCCTTTGAAAAGTTCATTTGCCTGACCAGAACTCAAACCCTAGTTTTGACTGTGTAGGAGACTGTTGCACTGCACAACCCTTGGGGAATTTTCTAGCTTGGCTTGGCAATTTCTTGAGGAATATGGGAGGGCAAATTTTGGGGTATAACAGTTGCCCCTGTTCAATCTTCTTAGACCTGAGGATGCAGATTGGCTGACGTGCCTTTCGTAATCCGAGGGTAAAAGATGATTGGACACTAGAGTGCTCGGAAATTTGCGCTCACATGTTAGCAATGATGGTGGAATGGGCTTATAGATGCCATTTGGAGATTGCTGGATTGGACGATGGGCTTATAGATGCCATCTGGATGTTGATCGCATAGGAGATTCCTTAGCGAGAACCTGCATACCTGCAAAACAGAAAAATGAGTACCTGACACGTTGCAGGAGCTGATTTTCAGATGCTTGGTATTGATGTGTCCTGACTAGTTACAGGAGCTGAGTCTGGAGCTTCAAATGGCGATGAAAGAACCAGGGATGATTACTTTCTTAGCATGGATGGTAAGAGAGCCTTGGGTGACTTTAACTTCAACAACGCTCGTTGAGAAAAATCTTGGGTGTCTTCTACTGGGATAAGAATCAGGGAGATCTTAAGGTCGATCTGACTGAACCAGAGAGGCCTTTGACTGGGTAAGCAATCAGGAAAATCTTGGGACGACTTAACTGAACCGGTCTAGGTCTTGAAATGTCTTCAAAGGGATAAGCAATCAGGAAAATCTTGGGACGATTTAACTGAACCAGAGAAGGCCTTTGACTGGATAAGTCTAGGTCTTGAAATGTCTTCCACTGGATAAGCAATCAGGAAAATCTTGGGACGATTTAACTGAACCAGAGGAGGCCTTTGACTGGATAAGCAATCAGGAAAATCTTGGGACGATTTAACTGAACCGGTCTAGGTCTTGAAATGTCTTCCACTGGATAAGCAATCAGGAAAATCTTGGGACGATTTAACTGAACCAGAGGAGGCCTTTGACTGAACCAGTCTAGGTCTTGAAATGTAGCTTGAGAACTTAACTGAATTTTTCCTGAAAGATAAAAGTCAGTCATGTGCAATGCATGATATGGATCAAGCAATGATGTTCTCAACATAAATGAGATTTGTATGATGCAGTGCGTTATGCATGCTATAATGATGTATGTGATGTTTATGTATGTTTTCGTCCAGGAAAGTAAATCCTTGACGGGTGCCGGGAAATCGTATCCTGGGCTGATGTCGAAGGATAGATTTAGCTTCCGTTGGGGATGATAACTGCAAGGATACCGGTAGGAGAATATGACTCCGTTGCGGAATAAACTTGGCGAATGGGAGATTCTGCGGGGAGAAAAGATACTTTAGCGATCATGCTGGGAAGCAATACTCTGTGGGAAGAGTGATGCTTTGCTGGATGTTGATAGTAACTCTGTTGGGGATACCATTGTTGTATTGGAAGTGTGAATAGACTTCGCTGGGGATGGGAAAGAACTACGTTGACGACGACCTTCCCTTGGCTTTTGGCTGAGGATAACCCAGTTATACCCTGTTAAGGAAATAACTCTTTAAATCAAGCCGGACGACACGTTCGTGCTCTGCGAAGGATAAGCCTCCAGAATTTGCTGGGGATAAGCTTACTGCTTGGGGAGATGAATTCCACTTTTCCTGGGGAACTTGGATGGGACTCTCCTGGGGAAGTTTTGATATGCTGGGGAAGAATGCACTGACTTGCTGTCTCACTCTCTGGGGAATTTAAGATGTCTGGTTAGGTTTTTTAGCTGAACCTACTTTGGTACCTTGGATAGAACAATTAGACTGCTCAAACAACTCTTTATTGCCCCTGTTTCTAGCGTCACCTGCAATTAATTCTTTGTTTCATATGAAAATATTTATGAGTTAGCAAATTATTGTCAATGCATATATCACAAATTGAGCCTTGGACGTTCTTCGCAAAACAAAACAGAAAAAGAAAAACACTTGGCACGTTTAACTGAAAAGTATATTTGTATTGATTTTGAATAGCCTGTGAGTAGGCGTTTTGTGTACAAGAGGCTGGCGTCCTAGTAAGAGGTACGTCGCCGAACAAGAGAGTTTATACAAGTTTTGTACAAAAGAAAATAAAACAGCTGTGTGAAAGATGAATGATCCACTGGGTTTCAAATCTGCTATCGCCTTTATACTCCGTACGTCTCATCACTTGATGACCTTGGTTGAAGATGAAGCTGACTGATTGATGCCGTCTTGATGTAGATACCGGATTCTGGATGCAAAGTGATCCAATGAGACATAGTATTACGCTTTTATCCCTAACTTTTGCCTGGACTGCCTTTTCGGGTTTTCAGTCCACCGGGATACCCATTTTTGCCCAAGCCGCCTTTTCAGGTTTTCGACTTGCCGGGTGTACAGATTTTTTATTTTCATCCCTTCATTTTGCCCGAACCCTTTTGGTTCGACGGGAAGCCCTAATTTTTGCCTAGACATGTCAGCCTAGCGGGTCATTTTTCATGCGTAGTATTTTTTAACTATGTCTGCATTGGCGGGGTGAGGAAGGTCGTCACCATCCATGTTGGTTAATATCATTGCTCCTCCTGAGAACACATGCTTAACCACAAATGGCCCTTCGTACGTAGGGGTCCATTTGCCCCTTGGATCACTCTGAGGAAAGATAATTCGCTTGATCACCAGATCCCCGACTTGATATTCCTGTGGTCTGACCTTTTTGTTAAATGCCCTGATCATTCGCTTCTGATACGTCTGACCATGACAGATAGCAGCAAGTCTCTTTTCGTCAATAAGGTTGAGTTGATCAAGTCGTGTCTGGATCCAATCATCTTCGTTCAGATTTGCATCCTTCATTATCCGGAGAGAAGGAATTTGTACTTCGATTGGCAAGACTGCCTCCATGCCATAAACCAGAGAGAAAGGAGTTGCCCCAGTTGACGTCCTAGCTGAAGTACGATACCCATGCAGAGCGAACGGTAACATCTCGTGCCAATCTTTATACGTTACTGTCATCTTCTGCACAATCTTCTTGATGTTTTTATTAGCTGCTTCTACAGCCCCATTCATCTTCGGTCGGTAAGGAGAAGAATTGTGGTGCTGTATCTTGAACTGTTCGCAGAACTCAGCAATCATCTTATTGTTCAGATTGGTACCGTTATCTGTAATAATCCGCTCAGGGACACCGTACCGACAGATCAGGTTGTGCCGAATGAACCGTGCCACTACAGTCTTGGTTACCGTAGCATAGGATGCTGCCTCCACCCACTTCGTAAAATAATCAATCGCCACTAGGATGAAGCGATGTCCATTGGATGCCGTAGGTTTAATCTCGCCGATCATGTCTATGCCCCACATTGCAAACGGCCAAGGCGCAGTCAGAACATTCAGGGGAACCGGAGGAACATGCACTTTATCTGCGTAGATCTGGCATTTATGGCATGTCCTAGAATGTTGGTAGCAATCAGCTTCCATGGTGGACCAGTAATACCCTGCCCGTAGAATCTTCTTGGCCATGGTATGTCCACTGGAGTGTGTACCAAAGGTCCCATCATGTAGCTCTTCCATGATTCTTTCCGCTTCAGTCTTATCTACACAACGCAGTAGGGTGGAATCATGGTTTCGCTTGTACAAGATGCCGTTGCTTAGGAAGAACTTGGCTGCAAACCTTCTCAGGAACTTCTTATCATTGACAGATGCTCCTTCAGGGTATTCCTGAGCTTCTAGGTATCTCTTCACTTCGTGGTACCAAGGCTTCTCAGTTACCAATTCAGTTTCGAGATCACAACAGTATGCCGGTTCGTCCAGTTTCCAGATGGTGATCCGGGGAGCTTCATTATCCCATTTAACCTTGAACATTGAAGACATTGTAGCTAACGCGTCCGCCAGCTGATTCTCTTCTCTTGGAAAGTGCTCAAATGTTATCTCTGTGAAGTGGGGGATCAAAGCCAACACACATTCTCTGTAAGGAATCAAGTTTGGGTGTTTCGTATCCCACTCTCCTTTGATCTGATTGATCACAAGAGCGGAATCTCCGAAGACACTCAGAAATTTGATCCTCCGGTCAATCGCAGCTTGAAGACCCATAATACACGCTTCATACTCCACCATGTTGTTGGTACAGTTGAAACACAGCCGGGCGGTGAGTGGAGTATGAGTACCTTGGGGAGATACGATTATGGCGCCGATACCATTTCCCAAAGCATTGGAGGCTCCGTCAAAGTGCATAGACCATCGGGATCCTGGTTCAGGTCCTTCATCCGGTCCGGGTATTTCACAGTCAGTTACTATCATAATGCTTTCGTCTGGAAACTCGAAGTTCATTGATTGGTAGTCATCCACAGCTTGATGTGCTAGGTGGTCTGCCAATACACTTCCCTTGATGGCTTTTTGGGTCGTGTACTGAATGTCGTATTCCGTCAAGATCATCTGCCATCTCGCAATTCTCCCAGACAGAGCCGGCTTTTCGAATATGTACTTTATAGGGTCCATTTTTGAGATTAACAAGGTAGTGTGAGTCAGCATATACTGTCTCAGCCGGCGAGCAGCCCATACCAAAGCGCAGCAAGTTTTCTCAAGCAGTGAGTATCGGGTCTCACAGTCGGTAAACTTTTTGCTAAGGTAATAAATGGCATGCTCTTTTCGGCCAGACTCGTCATGCTGCCCCAGCACACACCCCATTGCATTATCAAGCACTGTCAGGTAAAGTATCAAAGGTCTCCCTTCAACTGGTGGCATAAGGATGGGTGGTTCTTGGAGATATTCTTTGATTCTGTCAAAAGCAGCCTGACATTCATCATTCCAACGTACTACCTGATCTTTCTTCAGCAGCTTGAAGATTGGTTCACAGGTAGCAGTTAAATGTGAGATGAACCGAGCAATGTAGTTCAGACGTCCTAGAAAGCCTCTGACTTCCTTCTCCGTCTTAGGAACCGGCATCTCTTGAATGGCTTTGACCTTAGCAGGGTCCACTTGAATTCCTTTATCACTGACCACAAAGCCTAGCAACTTTCC
Organism: Vicia faba; assembly: GCA_948472305.1. Taxonomy (NCBI): domain Eukaryota; kingdom Viridiplantae; phylum Streptophyta; class Magnoliopsida; order Fabales; family Fabaceae; genus Vicia; species Vicia faba. Next base: position 395,149,271 of record OX451736.1, read on the forward strand.
AGATCTTACCCCGAAGGTGCACTTGTTCGGGTTCAACCTCAGCTTGTATAGTTTCAAACGGTCAAACAGTTTCTGCAGATGATCAAGGTGCTCTTCCTCAGTCTGGGACCTAGCGATCATGTCGTCCACATACACCTCTATCTCGTGATGGATCATATCATGAAATAAGGTAACCATGGCACGTTGGTAGGTTGCCCCAGCATTCTTTAACCCGAACGGCATGACCTTGTAACAGAAGGTGCCCCACTGAGTAACAAAGGTAGTCTTTTCCATGTCTTCAGGTGCCATCTTGATCTGATTGTAACCTGAAAAACCATCCATGAAAGAGAACACTTTATGCTGAGCTGTATTATCAACAAGGACATCAATGTGGGGTAGAGGGAAGTCATCCTTGGGGCTGGCCCTGTTCAGATCCCTGTAATCAACACACATCCTGACCTTGCCGTCCTTCTTAGGTACCGGCACCACATTAGCAACCCACTGAGGGTAAGAAGTTACTGCAAGAAACCCGGCATCAAACTGCTTCATAACCTCGGCTTTAATCTTCTCAGACATCTCTGGACGCATACGGCGGACCTTTTGCTTAACCGGAGGGAAATCTTCTTTAGTTGGTAAGTGATGGACCACAATGTCGGTATCCAATCCGGGCATATCTTCGTAGGACCAGGCAAAGATTTCTTTATAGTCATGCAGCATCTGAGTCAACCGTTGCTTCACGCTGAGTTCTAGGTTGGCACCAATCTTCACCTCTTTCTTGTCTTCCTCAGTACCCAAGTTTATTATTTCCACTGGCTCTTCATGGGGTTGAATTGCCCTCTCTTCCTGTTGTAACAATCTTGCAAGTTCACCAGGCACTTCGCAATCATCTTCACCTTCGTCTGCGGCCAAGTTGATCGGATTTTCGAAGTCATAACTGGCAGTAGCAGAGTCGTTACCAGTGAGATCCAGAGTGGATTGAAACCTGTACGAGTGAGTGTGTGTGTAAATACAGCTGTTTTGCAATATGTAAAGAAAGGAAAGAAAAGGAGCGCAAAATTTGAATTGTGAAAAACGTCCAATGCTTTTATTCATGATATATGATGGTGACAAACAAAAGCCCTCATAAATAAAACCACGGTGCCCCGGGTAAGACACCGGGCCATATAGTCTCAAATTATTGTTTATTACAAATCAAAAACAAAGAAACTCATTACTGGGAGACAAAAGTTATTGGTGTAAAATCTTTAGCAGTCCAATTGGTCAATCCACCGTCGGCCGTTGGGTAGATCCAGCTATCGAACTCTGACTCTCCCACTTCATCTTCCTCTCCAATAGCATTCACTCCATGCTGAGTGATGAGCAACGGAGGTCTCCCAATTCTTGCCTTGCGCACCGCTTTCTGAGCTTCCGTGGTGAAACCCAGCCCAAACTTGTTAGTCTTAGGAGTAAGATCAGGGAGCTTGCCCCAATTTGCACATTCACCTTTTTCGATCACAGCCCGGGCGTCCTTTAAGGAGGCCATCTTCATAGGAGAAACCTCTTCATCTTCTGCTGCTGCCAAGGTTGGTGGTACTTCCTCAAAATGTTGAAAGGGGGTTTCAATGAACTCCCCATCCATTTCTACGTATCTGAAAGAGTTGAGGTGGCTGACCATGTACTCCTCCTCCCCTTGCACTGTTACAATCTTCCCCCTGACCGGGTACTTGAGCTTCTGGTGCAATGTGGAGGTCACAGCTCCAGCCTTGTGGATCCATGGGCGACCCAGCAAACAAGAATAGGACGGATGGATGTCCATCACATAGAATTTTGAATCAAAAACTTGTGACCCAACCCTGATTGGGATGTCCACTTCACCATGTACCATTCTTTTGGACCCGTCAAAGGCCCGGACAACAATGCTACTTGGTTTGAGCTCTAGACCCTCACAATCCAGCCTATCCAGAGCCTTCTTGGGCAGCACGTTTAATGAGGAACCTGTATCAACCAGCACATGAGCAAGAGTAGTGCCCCTGCATTCAATGGAGACATGCAGGGCATCATTATGGTTCTTCCCCTTTGCTGTCAGATCGGCATCAGAGAAACCCAGGCCATTATCAGCAGTTAGGTTGGCCACACAATCGGTGAACTGGTCAGCAGTCGTATCTTGGGGTACGTGGGCAGTCTTTAAGAAAGCAATCAGAGCCTTTGCATGGGCCTCTGAACACAGCAACAGTGACAACATGGAGATTTTAGAGGGGGTGTGCCCCAGCTGTTCCACAACATTGAAATCACTTTTCTTTATTATCTTGAGAATTTCTTCCATTTCCTGCTTGGAAGCCTCAACAATGGTCTTTGGTGCCTCCGTCCTGGCAGGCACATCAGCAGCAATTCCCTTGCCCCGAGTATCAGATGACTCAGCAGCAGGGGTGGATACTTGGTCAGAAGGAGAAACAGGCACTCTGGCAGGTGTGAAGATCAAAGGCCTATGAATTGCTGGAGGAGCAATGTCTGGCGAGAACAGTCTTCCACTACGAGTGACCTTAGCAGGCCCGGTGATGTTGGAGACACCAGTATCAATGTTGCACTCTTGTTTCACACCCAGAACATAAACATCCGCCCCATAGTGCCATGGGACAGCCTTATCAGATTTGTAGGGTATAGGCCCCGGAACAGTAATGGTGATGGGAACATTCTTGTGAACTGACAAAACTTGTATAGGCTTCTTTGAAGGAGCCTCGGAATAGTTGTTGAAGATGGTAACGATTGACACTTCTTCAACAGGAGCAGCAGGAACAATAGTCTTTTCAAACAAAATCTCTCTATTATCTATCAGGTTTTGGATGCCTGACTTCAACAGAGAACAACCAGCAGGGGAAGCAACACATAGAGGGCAACTTTCGCTACATCCCGGAAATAAACCGGCTAGCAACAGATTCCTCTTGACCATCAGTAACGGAGTAGCAACATCATCCACCAAAGCTACATACAAATTCTCCTCAACAGCATTCACTCCATGCTGGGGCAAGGGAGCATTTACAACATTTGGCCCCTCGGGCGCCTCAAACTGTATCTCCTTTGCATCAATGAGATCTTGAACCTTATTTCTTAGGGCCCAACAGTCATCTGTGTTATGCCCCGGGCTATCAGAGTGATAAGCACAACGAGCATTTGGATTGAACTTGGGGGATGCAGTGTTGGGAAACTTTGGAGCCTCCTTGACAGTCACTAAATTGGTGGATAGCAACTGTGGCAGGATCTGTGATAAGGTCATGCTTAATCGAGTAAACTCTCTCCGGGGTCTCTCAAACTTTTGAGGATTAGTTGGCCGAGGAGCGGCAGCAGGTTTGGCAATCATTACCGCACTGACAGATTGGCGGTGTTCAGGTCGCTCTGTTCTCCGGGAGTTATATACAGCACTAGCCTCCTTTTTGAAGGGCTTCTTCTCAGTACTGGAGGAGGCAACTTTCTGTATCTTCCCCGATTTTATACCGGCCTCAATCCTTTCACCAGTCAGGATTAGATCGGTAAACCCAGCAGAGGAATTACCAATGAGATGATTGAAAAATGGACCAGACAGGGTCCCCAAGAACATATCTACCAGCTCCCGATCCGTCAACGGTGGCTGCACCCTGCCAGCCAGGTCTCTCCATTTCTGAGCGTACTCCTTAAAACCTTCACCCGACCCTAGCGACATACCCTGGAGCTGGGTACGCGTAGGAGCGAGGTCGGCATTATACTGATACTGCTTGTAAAAAGCAGTGGCCAGATCCTCCCAGTTACGAATGCTGATTCCATCTAGCTGATAGAACCAATCGAGGTGAGTCCCTGAAAGACTCTCCTGGAAGAAGTGGATCCAAAGGTTCTTGTCTGCTGTGTAAGGCTGGATCTTCCTTACATAAGAACGGAGGTGCATCTTGGGACAGGAAGCCCCATCATACTTCACGAAGGCAGGTGTTTTGAACTTGTGTGGGATCACCACTCCGGTAGATAACCCCAAGTCTCCGAAATCCAATCCAGGTACCCGTTGAACTTCCACAGCCTTTAATCTGTCTTCCAGCTGTTTGTACCGGTCTTCAGCAGGAGGGTACTGGTCGTCATTGAAGTCTGTTTCAGTATCAGAGCCCACAGGAGTAGTGACCTCCCTTTCATGGTGACTACCCTCCGTCACAGATGGAGGAGTCCTTTCCGCTTCAACAACCAAAGTGTTCCCGAGTCTGCGCCCAGTGTTAAATAGCACAGTCCTCCTCTTCTTCTTAGTCTTCTTCAGAAGCATGGTCTTCAACTCTTGTTGACCCTGAGACAGGCCCTTGATCAGCTCCTGAAATTGGGCGTTTTGCGCCTGAAACTGGACGTTCTGCGCCTGAAGAGCCTTGATAGCCGCATCGGTTGATGATTCAGGAGGGTTCATGATGCTGAAATAAACAGCGAAGAACGGTAAACAACCTGAAAAGAAGAGTATTTATGATGCACATGATGAATGATATGTGTTTATGCAATGCATTCAAGAGTTCGAAAATTCAAATTTGTTGTAGACCAAAAGGAACACACTTTATTATTAAGAAAATCATTGTTTTAATACATCAAAGCCTCATGGGCAAAAATACAAAAAGATCAAGTCACATCCAAAATATGTTGCGCATCTTCTCTGGAGCTATGTAAGTGTTGAGATTCCTTTCCTCGTGCAACAGGCGAGTGAGCTCCAAAACCTTCTTTTCACTGGCATGCAAACTAGTCTCAAGAGAATTCCTCTCTTCTTTAAGCTGGATCCAACTCTTCTGCATCTCTTCCCAGGATGTGGGCATATCAGGGTGCTGAATAACATGAGACATCTCTCCTTCCAAGGCAGGCTCTTTAATTACTGGAAGCATGTGAGGATAAGGCATTACTAACTTCTGAGAGCGGGCTCGTACCCACTTGAGGTAAGGCTCCAAAGGGATGGAGTTCCTGTGCCCCAGTGTCTTGCTGTCTATCCTACTAGGCATCCTCCAAGCTCTGATAAATCTCTGGCGAAGTCCTTGAGTATCATTGTCGAAGTCAAAAACTATGTCAGGAATCAACATGTCATGAGGACCATCCCTCCGAGCATAACCAAATTGTCTCCAAGCCAGGCATGGACTATAAGTAATACCCCCTCTGATTCCAAGTAAAGGAACATTAGGATACTCCCCGCAACGATCAATGATAGTGACATCTTCTCTGGACCTAGGGCACCAATGTATATCTGCATGTGTAAGAGTCATCAACCGTTGTGACCATCTCAAACCCCGCTCGTTCTTCAGGACTGATTGTGGAAGGTGCGAAATAAACCACTTTCCCAGGAGAGGAGTGCAACACATAAGGACACCTCTTTTTCTCATGGTTCGAGTGTAACATGAGTGAAGGAGGTCCCCTAGCAACGTAGGTATAGGATTCCTGGACATAAAGATCTGGACAGCACTGATATCAATGAGCTGATCTGGGTTAGGGAACAACACCAAACCATAAACAAGGAGAGCCACAACCTCTTCAAAAGCTTGTAAGTCAAGGGAGTTCCAACAATCATAGGCCTTTTCAAACAGAAACCTGGCTAAGAACCCTTTGATACCACTTCTAACTTCCCAATGTCCCTTGAGGTCAGATGACTGTAGGTGCAAGGCTTTAGCAATCTCTTCAAGCTTAGGTTCCTTTTCTGTACCGTTGAAGGGTAGCTGATCAAGGATAGGGATCTTCAGGAGTCGGGAGAACTCCTCCAATGTAGGTACCAACTGATAGTCCAAGAAGGTGAAACAGTGATGCAGAGGGTCAAAGAATTGGAACAGGACTTTTATCATATCTTCCTCAATGTTGGTGTTGACCAAGCTGATGAGGCTTCCATGTCTTTCACTGAATGAAGAGTTCTCGGGAATCCTGGATATAAGCTCCTTAAGCTGGGGAGGGATCCTTACAAGACTGATTGGAATTGTCTTTCTACGAACAGTTTCCATGTCCTACAAAACAGGAACAAAGATGAAAATTCGAACCCCTGAAATGGTTAGTTAATGCATATGATGCTGGATGATGTCATGATGCTATGATTAAACACAGATATTTACAAAGACAAACATGTAAGGCACACAAGGCACACAAGACAGGCCCTTAAGGTTTAAGGCCAGCATGGGGTCTGGGTAGTACCCTCTTGAAGCTGGTGGGTTCAACCTGTCCTAATCAAAGTAACCGGGTTCTAAGGTTCCCAATATCACGGGATTGCTTTCATTGTTCATCGTTTCGATTTAGCCACTGAACTGGCGACCGAAATATTCCAGGAAAGCAACCCTCAATTGAGTGTAGTATCGAGTATCAACCAACCTCGGACTGCACCAAAGTCAGTTATCTCACTACCCTAAAGAGGCCAAGATGGTTCAATTAAGGTTCCTAAGGTCTGTTGATGCTTCATGACACCACATGGAGGCCCCGTACTCTCCTTGACTGACTCAAGGGTTACCGGTACACACCAAAGTGCCACATCAACGTAGCAGACTGTTTCAACCATGTCGGTATACCCCGCACAGTTCCCTCACAGCCTTGTTGCTACTTTCTAAAAGGGTATCCCCCAGATCCGGGTTAGGATCTATAGAACTCCCAAGCAACCCACAATTTTAAAGCATACAAGGAAAACAATTGAAAACACAGTTGTAACTATCCCTAAGGTACACCTCACTTTAAGTTTGTCCCCAGCAGAGTCGCCAGTTCTGTGATCGGTGGATCTGGAACTGACTGTTTTAAAGCTGGTTCGCGAAATGTCGCGGTAAGCAAGAGTCGCCACCGTCTTTTATTTTCTCCAATTGGAAAGGACAAAAGCACAGAAAAATTCCTTTAAAGAGATCGCTCTCGGTTCGGGAGGTAAGTTATAGAAAGGGAAGGTGTTAGCACCCTTTCTATCCATGGTTATCCATGGGCTCTTAGGTACTTGCTCAATGTGTTTTCAAAATGTTTGCTTGCTTTTCAATGTGGGTTTCAAAAATATTCTTTGAAAAGTTTCAGTTCAACTCGTACGTCAGAGTGTTTGAAAAGTTTGTTTTGAAAGTCTTTGAAAGTGTGTTGGTGTGAAAAGTATCTTGATTTGTTTTTTGAAGAGAGCAAGTACCTACGAGAACCTACCTACCCTAAGGAATTCGTCTGTGTAAGAGTCCTTTAAAGTAGTGCCATCCTACCATTGAGAGGTAGGTAGCACCACCGTTGGAGGTGTTTGGGTCAATTCGAATTTTAGGGACATGGTGATCACCGGAGCAATGGGAAGACACCTTAGAAGCTACCCTCATGCCAGGTTCCCGGATCATGAGGACTTACTAAGACGTTTTCTACTCGACGACCACCTTTCGAAAGGCAACAGTGAGGCGTACCCTAGGGGTGATGTGTGCGAATTGTGTGTCATTTTCAGTTTATTGTTTATCTAGTCATGTATTGGTGATCTAACGATTCGATTTTATTTTTTTTGGGCATTCATTCTTTCATGCATATTTATTAACAGTTATATACTTGCGAGAAAATAAATCTAACTATTACAACTGGCGCGGGTCCACATCGCCAAAAAAACCGAACCCGATTTGACTGAAAATAAATAAAGCGAATAAAATAAAAAGTGCGAGAAATAAATCTAAACTTATTACAAGGCTTTGGGGCATATACAGAGGTATTTAAACAATGTAAAATAAATGCGCGAAATAAAGACTAAACAAAATTAGGGCGTTGGACCCTTTTACAAATAATTAAAATTAATCAAGGAAATTAAAAATTAAATGAAAAATAATGTTTTTGTGTTTTTAGGTTTAAAAGAAAAAAGAGAAAAGTTAAAATTAAAATCCTAGTTCTAATGTTTTTTAAGTTTATTATGAAAGAGATTTAATTTCTAACCTAATTCAATTCTAAGTTAATTTATATACAATTTTTAATCAAAATTAAAAATAATAAATAATAATATTGTGAGAAAAAAGGAAAAAATTAAAAAGGATATAAAAAATTAATAATTAACCTAATTCTACATTTTTTGGATTTTTTATTATGAAAAAAGAATTAAAATTAAAATTAAAACCTAATTAAGCTAAATGAGTTATATTTTAATTTATTTAAAAAAAGAATCAAAATTAATTATATTTTTTTTTTGTCCTTTCTGTATTTTTTAATGTTTTTTGCATTTTTGTAAGAATTAATTAAATAAGAAAATAGAACACAAGTAAATTTAAAAATAATGGAATATAAAGAAAATTAGAAAAAAAAGAAAAAAAAGATAGAACCAGGGGGGGGGTAGACCCCAGAATTGGAGGTGCAGTTTTGAGAATCCTGGCCCAGTTATTTGTGAGAATTGGTTGACTTTTTTGATCCAGTGTAATGCATTTGACTGAAGCGTAGCATGTTTCCCAATCCTTGCCCTTGATGTGAGTGCTCTGGGACACGTGGATAAGCTGATGTTGAAGTGTATGGTGAGTCTCAATGTGAGCGCTGCATGTGAATTCAAATGAAAAAATAATATTGAAATTTTACAAGGCCTGGGATTCGAACCCAGGCCATAGGCATTGCCAGCGTAACAGCTGTACCACTGAAGCATTTGTGTTTCATTTAATATATAACATAATGTAAAGAATATAAATTAAATCCAACGCCTAATGACTAAAGCGCGCGCGAATTCGAATTGCCCAGTCTGCTTGTGCCACGCCATCATCCCTTCCAATTTCCTGAAACACAAACAAATAAAGCAACGGTTTTGAAACGTTGCATTAGGTAAGCTACGAAAAAATAGCGAATAGCTTGTTTCCTAATATAAATTAGGCGCAAGCATGCAGATCTCTTCGTCCAGATGTATGGAGTATGATGGTGTTGTTCTGAAGCTCTAATTTTACCTATACTCAAAATCCCCAATTTAAGAACACTGGAACCCTAGAATTCGAAAATGGCAAGTTCATATTTATGGCACAAAAATGAAATCAAATGCATTGGTCAGCTTGGAAACATCATTGTGAGTATGAATATGTAATTAAAAATGCAAAAGGATGCTTAGAATCAAGAACACGAATTCAAAAATTTTGCTGTACAGTTTCACTTGTAACTACCAGTTCAAGGAGCTTTGATTGAGGTTATGAATTGAAAATCGTTCAGAATTATCTCAGGAAGCTATTGATACAAAAATTTTGGCTTGAAAAGATCCCTAGCACTGATTTCAGATTTGCAATATATGTCCAAATTTTCAAAGTGTCCAATGGCTTTTGAACAAGTTTTTTGCTGCACTCGGGTTAGGGTTTGACTCAATGATCATTATGGAATTGAATAGGCTTGCTAACTCTCCTTAATTCATGCTTGTTAGAGAATTGGCCTTAGGGTTTGTCCATTAACCATTTTTTCCTAATTTCTAGCCAAAACCTAGACCTAGTGTGTAAATGAACCTTGGCCTGATTTTTGAGTTGGTTCATGATACATAGAACTTGTCCAAGTTCATATGACACCATTTCATTGATTTTTAAATTTTATTTGAATTTTCAATGAATTAAAATGAATTAAATCATCAAAAATTAAATAAAATAAAAAAGTCAACATTTGGTCTTGAAATCAACCATGGGCCACGTGTGTGGCATGACAAGGATGGACAAAGTGAGAAAAATGGGGCCCTTTTGTCAAAATTGGATTTTCAAGGATAGTTGACTTTTGCCATTTCACAAAAATTTCCCAACTTCTACAAGGCATAACTTGCTCAATTTTTAAGCTTTTCACATGTTCTTGGACATTTTGGAAAGGTCCTTGAGTCCTTTAACCAATGCCTTTGGTCCCATGTCATTTTGATTTACCAATCTCAAGTTATGGCCTTTGACTTAAAGTCCCTTTTTGTTGACTTTTGAAAATGACCTATAATGTTGAAATTGATAACTTTTTGTGAGAGCATTTCTTGGACTTGAAGTATGAAGATGAGTTGTAGGAAATGTCTTTCTCTTCAAAATGAGCTTTGGATGGAATTTTTCTGATAATCCATGTGAAAGTTATGCCCTGGTCAATTTCAGTTGACTTTTTCAGCTGTCCAAATATAGCAACTTTTGCATCTTTGATGATTTCTGAGCCAAATTTTGAGAATCATGATCAAGCATTGATCAAATGATGTTTGTGGCTTCAAAATGATATGTTGACCAAAAATTTGAACTTTTGACTGCCAAATGACCATTTTGCCCCCTACAGTTGACTGTAGTGCAATCTAGGGTTTTGACTGTGCAATCTTGAGCTGAATGCCTTGAAACTTGATATGGGGATGCTTGACCATGTTTGTAAGCATATGAGACTTGATTGGGCCTTTGAAAAGTTCATTTGCCTGACCAGAACTCAAACCCTAGTTTTGACTGTGTAGGAGACTGTTGCACTGCACAACCCTTGGGGAATTTTCTAGCTTGGCTTGGCAATTTCTTGAGGAATATGGGAGGGCAAATTTTGGGGTATAACATGTAGGAATCGGGTTCTGCTGTAACTTTTTGACAAATACTAAACTTTGAAAATTCATAACTTTCAAACCGTAAGTCCGTTTTGAGTGCCGTTTTGGACGTTATTTCTTAAATTAAATACTCTATTTTATAAAATAAGAAAAATATTATTTTATGAAAATTATTTTAAAAAGAGTCGAATTCCCGATTTTTGTAAACTTTGGTATTTTGAGAATGATGTAGAATTGTTTGTGAATCGTTCTGATTTGGTGAATGAGAATTGGTACTTATATGTTGTGCCTGCTATCCATTATGATTGAGATGTGATCATGTGATATATTGGCGTTGTGCGTTATTTGGGATTATGTTGTGATCATACTCCATTGATTGATGTTGCATGTTGATGATGTGCATGCATATGCATCGTTTTGGTGAAGTTAATTCCCATTGTGTGGAATTTGACTTGTATTGCCGTTAACCGATACCCGAGAGATGATGGGTGGTTAGGCTGGATTCGTGTCCTAGTGTTATGGACGAATCGATGATTGCTTTGGCTGGATTCATGTCCGAGTGTGATGGACGAATCGATGGTTGTTGTATCCAATTTATGATGGATCAGTGATGGGTGACTTGGTCACGTATTGGTACCACATGCATTGTGTCTTCATTTGTGTTTTCCTGGGATTGTAACATGTTAGGATGTCTTCCAGTGTTACAATTCTTTGGTTGGTTATTGATTTATGCATAATGACTTGTATGATTGGAACTGTGTGTTGAATCTGAGTTTATGCTAAAATGGGTGAAATAATATGCTTGTGATATAATGTTGATTGAGAGACTTATAATGCATGTTAATTATGAGAAATCTCACCCTTACTTTAATGATTTCAGATTAAAGTTAGCAGCTCAGGAGTTGGTGAGGATGGCTCTAGAGCTATGTTATTTTAAGTCCGCGTGTCAGTGTCGTGCTCTGATAGGTTGTAACACTGGGGGAAACGTTTTAATGATGAGTTTTGTTTTATACTCTATTGTTTAATTTATGTTGGGAATACTTATGAAGTGAAGTTATTCCGGTTTTGAGATATTTCTGTTGTGTAGAACATGATGTTGATTCGAATATTTATTTTAATAATTCCTTCAGTAAAGCATGACAACTGTAAATTTGAGGTTTTATATTTATCTTGAATTGTGACATCCCTGTTTTCCATGTTACTCTGATTTAATTAATATATTCGCGGGTTATTTAGAAGGGGTGTTACAATAGTGGTATCATAGCATAGTCGGTCTTGTCTTGTGTCATTATCCCTTTTGTATGCGACTAGTGTAAGATGACACTGTCGATACTTGTGTGCTGATGAGGTTGTTTTGTAGTGTTACAGAACAATGGCCGGAAGAGGTAACGGAAGAAACAACGATGCTCTTGCTGAAGCATTGGGAATGTTGGCTGGATTACTCGGAGGGAACCAACAGGAAGCTGTGATTGGTGCTGACCGACAATTGGGGAATTTTCAGAGGAATAATCCTCCGTTGTTCAAGGGTGCACATGATCCCGAAGGTGCTCAAAAGTGGTTGAAGGAGATCGAGAGGATCTTCAGAGTAATTGACTGTGCTGAAGGGCTGAAGGTGAGATACGGAACTCACATGTTAGCAGAGGAAGCTGATGACTGGTGGGTTGCTACCAGAACTGAAATGGAAGAAGATGGTATTGCGTTGACTTGGGCTGTGTTCAGGAGGGCTTTTCTGAAGAGGTACTTTCCTGAGGACATCAGAGGAAAGAAGGAGATTGAGTTTCTGGAACTCAAGCAGGGTAACAAGACTGTCAGTGAGTATGCTTCGAAGTTTACTGAGTTAGCAAAGTATTATGCTCATTATACTAACGATGCAGATGGAGAATTTTCCAAATGTGTCAAGTTTGAGAACGGTCTTCGTGATGAAATTAAGCAGGGTATTTGGTATCAGCGTATCCGAAGATTTCCTGATCTGGTTGACTGTAGTAGGATTTTAGAGGAGGATCTTGCTAGCACTAAGTCGAATGCTCGAGGGCATGTTGATAGGAAGGGTAAGTAATAGATGGATCGTGGTAAGCCTTATGATAGAAATAATCAGAAATCTGGTGGTTGGAGGAAGCCTAGTGGGGGAGACTCTGGTTCTTCCATTAAGTGTTACAGATGTGGTGAAAGGGGGCATAGAGCTAATGAGTGCAAGAATGATGCAAAGAAGTGCAACAACTATGGGAAATTTGGTCATGTAGCTGCTGAGTGCAGAGCCAGAAAGATAACTTGTTACAACTGTGGTGAAGAAGGTCATACTCGTCCTCAGTGTACAAAACCCAAGAAGGAGCAAGCTGGTGGTAAAGTGTTTGCATTGTCTGGGTAAGAGACTAAGCCAGATGATCGGATGATTAAAGGTACATGTTTTATTAATGACATACCTTTGATTGCGATTATTGATACTGGAGCTACGCATTCTTTTATTGCTTTGGATTGTGCTAAAAGATTGAATTTGGAAATTTCTAATATGGATGGAAGTATGGTTATTGATACTCCTGCGTCGGGTTCAGTGACTACTTCGTATGTTTGTAGGAATTGTCCTATTGTGATTTTTGGTAGGGGTTTCGGTATGGATTTGGTGTGCCTACCATTAGAGCAACTTGATATCATCCTTGGAATGAACTGGTTGGAATTCAACCAGGTTCACATCAACTGTTTTGCGAAGACAGTTATTTTTCCTGAAGAGGTTGGTGTCGAAGATGTGACTATGTCGGTTAAACAGATGAACCTAGCTGTGAAAGATGGTGCTGTGGTATTTATGTTGTATTCTGCAATAGAAGCGGAGGGAAAAGCAAAGAGTGATGGATTTCCAGTGGTGAATGAATTTCCAGAGGTGTTTCCGGAAGACATTAGTGAATTGCCACCTGAGAGGGAGGTAGAATTTACTATAGATTTGATTCATGGAACTAGTCCGGTGTCGATGGCGCCTTACCGTATGTCGGCATCTGAATTAGCGGAGTTAAAGAAATAGTTGGAGGAGTTACTTGAGAAGAAATTTATTCGTCCGAGTGTTTCACTGTGGGGTGCTCCGGTGTTGTTGGTTAAGAAGAAAGAAGGTTCAATGAGATTATGTGTTGATTACAGACAGCTGAATAAAGTTACAATCAAGAATCAGTATCCTTTGCCGAGGATCGATGATTTGATGGATCAACTAGTTGGAGCTTGTGTATTTAGTAAGATTGATCTGAGATCTGGATATCATCAGATTCGTGTGAAGTCGGAAGATATTCAGAAAACTGCATTTAGAATGAGGTATGGACATTACGAGTATTCTGTTATGCCGTTTGGAGTTACTAATGCACCTGGTGTTTTCATGGAGTATATGAACAGGATATTTCATCCGTATCTTGATAAGTTTGTGGTGGTGTTCATTGATGATATTCTAATTTATTCGAAGAGCGATGAAGAGCATGCAGAACATCTCAGAGTTGTGTTGGAACTGTTGAAAGAGAAGAAGCTTTATGCGAAGTTGTCCAAGTGTGAATTCTGGTTAAGTGAAGTAAGTTTTCTTGGCCATGTAATTTCCAAGAATGGAATTGTTGTGGATCCTATGAAGGTAGAAGCAGTATCTCAGTGGGAAGCGCCGAAGAATGCTTCCGAGATCCGTAGTTTTCTGGGTCTTGCAGGTTATTACAGGAAGTTTATAGAAGGATTTTCCAAATTAGCGTTACCGTTGACTAAGTTGACCAGGAAGGGTCAGATGTTTGTTTGGGATGTTGAATGTGAGAAAGGATTTCAAGAGCTGAAGAGGAGGTTGACAAGTGCTCCGATCTTGATTTTGCCAAATCCGACTAAGTCTTTTATTGTGTATTGTGACGCATCATTAATGGGATTAGGTGGTGTGTTGATGCAAGATAAGCAGGTGGTGGCTTATGCTTCGAGACAATTGAAAGTACATGAAAGGAATTATCCGACTCATGATTTGGAGTTGGCAGCTGTTGTGTTTGTTTTAAAGTTATGGAGGCATTATTTATATGGTTCTCGATTTGAGGTGTTCAGTGATCACAAAAGTCTGAGGTATCTCTTTGATCAGAAAGAGTTGAATATGAGGCAGAGGAGATGGTTATAATTTCTAAAGGATTATGATTTCGGTTTGAATTACCATCCTGGTAAGGCAAACGTTGTTGCGGATGCCTTGAGTAGGAAGTCCTTGCATATGTCGATGTTAATGGTCCGTGAGTTAGATTTGGTTGAGCAGTTCAGAGATTTATGTTTGGTATGTGAAACTACTCCAAATAGTGTGAAATTGGGTATGTTAAAACTGACTAGTGGTATTCTGGAAGAAATTCAGAATGGACAGAAGTCCGATGTTGGGTTAGTTGATAAATTTACATTGATCAACCAAGGTCAAGGAGGCGAGTTCCGGATTGATGAGAATGGTGTTATGAGATTTGGTAATAGAGTGTGTGTTCCGGATGTTGCAGAGATTAGGAAGAGTATTTTGGAAGAAGGACATCGTAGTGGATTGAGTATTCATCTTGGTGCTACTAAAATGTACCATGATTTGAAGAAGTTGTTTTGGTGGCCGGGAATGAAAAAGGAAATTGCTGAGTTTGTGTATGCTTGTTTGGTTTGTCAGAAGTCGAAGATTGGGCATCAGAAACCGTCAGGATTGATGGAACCGTTGTTTGTTCTGGAATGGAAATGGGATGGAATCTCTATGGATTTTGTGTCTGGTTTGCCAAGGACATCGAAGAATTGTGATTCTATCTGGGTTATTGTTGATCGGTTGACGAAATCTGCTCACTTTATTCCGATAAGAATGGATTATCCGATGGAAAGGTTGGCAGAATTGTATGTTGAGAAGATTGTGAGTTTGCACGGTATTCCTTCTAGTATTGTGTCGGATCAAGATACGAGGTTTACATATAAATTCTGGATGGGATTGCAAGAAGCTTTGGGTACTAAGTTGCGTTTGAGTTCTGCTTATCATCCACAGACAGATGGTCAGACGGAGAGAACGATTCAGTCATTGGAAGATTTGTTAAGAGCTTGTGTGTTGGAGAAAGGTGGAGATTGGGATAGTTATCTACCATTGATTGAGTTTACCTACAACAATAGTTTTCATTCGAGCATTGGTATGGCTCCGTTTGAGGCATTGTATGGTAGGAGGTGTCGGACACCGTTATGTTGGTATGAATCTGGAGAGAGTGTTGTGATTGGACCGGAAATTGTCCAACAGACTTCGGAAAAGATTAAGATGATTCAGGAGAAAATGAGGACTTCTCAGAGTCGTCAGAAAAGTTATCACGATAAGAGGAGGAAAGATCTTGAGTTTAGCGAAGGAGAACATGTTTTTATGCGAGTTACTCCAATGACTGGTATTGGTCGAGCTTTGAAGTCAAAGAAGTTGACTCCATGGTTTATTGGTCCGTTTCAGATTACCAAGAGAGTTGGGAAAGTTGCTTATCAGATTGCTTTGCCGCTGTCACTTGCAAATTTGCATGATGTCTTTCATGTATCCCAGTTAAGGAAGTACATTGCTGGTCCGTCTCATGAGATTCGGGTAGACGATATACAAGTACGAGAGAATTTGACTGTGGAAGCGGTACCTGCGAGAATTGAGGATCGGAAGTTGAAACAGTTGCGAGGCAAGGAGATCGCGTTGGTAAGAGTGGCTTGGGGAGGACCAGCGGATGGAAATGTCACTTGGGAGCTGGAGAGCCAAATGAAGGACTCGTATCCCGAACTTTCGTCTAAGGTATGTTTTCGAGGACGAAAACTCTTTTAGTAGGGGAGAGTTGTGACACCCCAAATTAATTCAATTGTTAAATAATTAGGAATTTAATTATTAAATTAATTAAAGGCTTAATTAATAATATTTTGGATTAAATGGATGAATTAATTATGGAATTAAAAAGAAAGACCGGGGGGGTGTAAAGTGGAATTAGAGGTGTGTGAAGTAAAAAGCTCTACTAAAATAATTACTAACTTACTATTATTATTTGGCAAATAATAAAAGGAAAATAAAAATAAGGATAAAAAGGAAAAAGGAAAAGAAGGTTTTGGGAGAAACTCATTGTACGTGAAATTGGAGAAGAGAAGAGAAGAGGGGAAAAAGCCAAACGCCGTGAATTCGAAGGATCATCGCGAGGTAAGGGGTGATTTTGATTATTTACTATGCCTTATAGATTTTTGGATCAATAGAATTGATTAAGCATGTTAGGAATCCCAATTTAGGATTTATGAAATTCAAACCCCAATTCCATGAATTTTATGTTTTGATTTAATTTGATGTTATGAGGAAATTGTATGATGTTATGGTGTGTTATAATCTCATTGGAATCATGCACTATAACTTGTTTTGACATTGCTGTGAGTTGGATTCGTATGGGTATGAATTGGATTAGATTGGAATGAGTAAATGCTGTCAAAATAGCAGTTTTTGACTTTTCAGGTCGCAGGAATCGGTTCCCAGTGGGGAGGAACCGGGTTCCCAGTGTAAATTTTTGAAGGAACTGACTTTTTCAACGTAGGAACCAGTTCCTGTTTAGGTAGGAACCGGGTTCCAGTACATTTTCCAGAATGGGTGTTTTCTGAACTTCGCAGGAACCGGTTCCTGTATGTGTAGGAATCGGGTTCTGCTGTAACTTTTTGACAAATACTAAACTTTGAAAATTCATAACTTTCAAACCGTAAGTCCGTTTTGAGTGCCGTTTTGGACGTTATTTCTTAAATTAAATACTTTATTTTATAAAATAAGAAAAATATTATTTTATGAAAATTATTTTAAAAAGAGTCGAATTCCCGATTTTTGTAAACTTTGGTATTTTGAGAATGATGTAGAATTGTTTGTGAATCGTTCTGATTTGGTGAATGAGAACTGGTACTTATGTGTTGTGCCTGCTATCCATTATGATTGAGATGTGATCATGTGATATATTGGCGTTGTGCGTTATTTGGGATTATGTTGTGATCATACTCCATTGATTGATGTTGCATATTGATGATGTGCATGCATATGCATCGTTTTGGTGAAGTTAATTCCCATTGTGTAGAATTTGACTTGTATTGTCGTTAACCGATACCCGGGAGATGATGGGTGGTTAGGCTGGATTTGTGTCCGAGTGTTATGGACGAATCGATGATTGCTTCGGCTGGATTCATGTCCGAGTGTGATGGACGAATCGATGGTTGCTGTATCCAATTTATGATGGATCAGTGATGGGTGACTTGGTCACGTATTGGTACCACATGCATTGTGTCTGCATTTGTGTTTTCCTGGGATTGTAACATGTTAGGATTTCTTCTAGTGTTACAATTCTTTGGTTGGTTATTGATTTGTGCATAATGACTTGTATGATTGGAACTGTGTGTTGAATCTGAGTTTATGCTAAAATGGGTGAAATAATATGCTTGTGATATAATGTTGATTGAGAAACTTATAATGCATGTTAATTATGAGAAATCTTACCCTTACTTTAATGATTTCAGATTAAAGTTAGCAGCTCAGGAGTTGGTGAGGATGGCTCTAGAGCTATGTTATTTTAAGTCCGTGTGTCAGTGTCGTGCTCTGATAGGTTGTAACACTGGGGGAAACGTTTGAATGATGAGTTCTGTTTTATACTGTATTGTTTAATTTATGTTGGGAATACTTATGAAGTGAAGTTATTCCGGTTTTGAGATATTTCCGCTGTGTAGAACATGATGTTGATTCGAATATTTATTTTAATAATTCCTTCAGTAACGCATGACAACTGTAAATTTGAGGTTTTATATTTATCTTGAATTGTGACATCCCTGTTTTCCATGTTACTCTGATTTAATTAATATATTCGTGGGGTATTTAGAAGGGGTGTTACAAAGGCTGATAAGGGAAAAGGGAAGTGGCGCAGCTATGACTAAGGAGGCAGGACTGCTATGGCTTACAGGAAGCAATTCAGTTCAAATAAGAGGGAAGAAATAAGACTGGAGAATTACAAAGGCAAAAATCCAATGTCTCGCTCTCAGTGGCGCAGACACCAGAGAAATAAAAAAGCAGAAAGGGATTCGAAGCCTATGGGGATAGGAGAATATAGTACCAATAACCCAACATCAGTGAACCAGACTGGGGGCAAACCCCCAGTGTCCAGGAAACTTTTTTCACCAAAGAAAGACACTGAAGAAAATAAGACTCAGAAGGAGGCTGCAAACAAAGAGGACTTTATGATTGATGACTTCGAATTGGAGGGGGAACCCTTCTTTAATGCAAACTGCAATGTAGTTTCGGTGCTGCCTTATGAGTACAATCGGGATACAGAGGTTTATGCTGGTGAGGAGACTAACGAGGACGAAATGGCCAGACATAGGCCAGTGTGTTATTATGTGATGAACAATGGAGCGGTCGAAGAGCAAAACGCTTTCTTCGAAAAGACATACGAAGGAATGAAGAACCATCTAAAACCCTTATTCATCAGGGAAAAGGTGGGGCAATATGGTGTGAACAAGGTTCTGGTGGATGGTGGGGCTGCTGTTAATTTGATGCCTCGATTCATGCTAAAAAGGATAGGCATGCAGGATTCAGATGTTAAACCTCACAACATGGTGCTTTCGAATTATGAAGGAAAGGTTGGTAAAACTTTGGGAGTAATACAAGTTAACTTGACAGTTGGTTCCCTCACAAGACCAACAATGTTTATGGTCATTGCTGCAAAGGAAAACTACAATCTGTTGCTTGGCAGGGAATGGATCCATGGAATTGGCACAGTGCCTTCTTCGATGCATCAAAGGTTGGTGTTGTGGAGAGACGATGGAATTGTCGAAAACATAGAATCAGACCAAAGTTACTATATGACAGAAATCAACAACGTGGACAAAAGAAACTTCGATCGAAATATGGCCAACATAGGGCCATGTCACCCGCCTGAGGAATATTTCGAGCCCAATGAGAATGCTTACTATTCTTTAACCCTTCGTCCCAATGGATTCCAATGGGATAGGGAAATCATGTGGGACGGGCAGGAGATTGAGGAAGATGGAGAGACTTCGACGATACGGCCAACTGGCCGGGGAAGCGAAGATCATTATGACTGAGTCTAATTACTACCAAAAGATTTCGGCCTATCTGGCTGAGAACAAACGAAAAATGGCTCTCGAAGCCGAAATACAAAACATGGCTGTCAAAGCCATAGATAAAAAACAAAAACCAAAAAAAGAAATAGCAAATCCTGAGGGAAACCACTCACCCCCACGTTGTGATGGACAAACTTCTGAACTACTGGATCAACGGCTAGATGCCATTTATGATCAAGAGCCTTTGGGGTTCGAGAAGGATCTAGAGTTAACAAGCGCTAAGATGCTGGCGCAAGATCCTTTGGAGGAAGTTGATATTGGGGATGGCGTCGAAAACAGAGTTACGTACATCAGTGCGAAACTCAGTCCCAGTTTAAAAGGCAAGGTGGTCGAAGTGCTCAAACAAAACAGAGATTGCTTCGCCTGGGACTACGATGAAATGCCTGGTTTAAAGAGGGAACTGGTGGAACATAGGCTTCCAATCAAGGATGGAAAGAAGCCTATCAAGCATATACCTAGATGATTCGCCCCAGCAATCCTCTCAAAAATAAAGGCAGAGGTGGAACGGCTCCTTCGATGCAAGTTTATCAGGACCACAAGGTACGTAGAATGGCTTGCTAATATTGTACCTGTTATTAAGAAAAATGGCTCTTTACGAATTTGCATAGATTTTAGGGATTTAAATACCGCCACCCCAAAAGATGAATATTCCATGCCTATAGCAGAAATTCTGATTGATTCTGCTGCGGGTTTCGAATACCTGAGTATGTTAGATGGATACTCTGGGTATAATCAGATTTTTATTGTTGAGGATGATGTTCCCAAAACTGCGTTCAGATGTCCAGGCGCCTTAGGCACTTATGAATGGGTAGTTATGCCCTTTGGACTAAAAAATGCTGGGGACACATATCAGAGGGCAATGAACACCATTTTCCATGATTTCATTGAATCATTTATGCAGATTTATATAGATGACATAGTAGTCAAATCTGTTTCTGATGAGGATCATTTGACTCACCTTTGCCAGTCATTCTAAAGAATGAGAAAACATGGCTTAAAAATGAATCCTCTTAAATGTGTTTTCTTTGTTCAGGCTGGGGATTTCCTAGGCTTTGTGGTCCATAAGAAGGGGATCGAAATTAACTTGAACAAGATGAAGGCTATTATGGAGACGAAACCTCCATCAACAAAGAAAGAGTTGCAATCTCTATTAGGTAAAATCAACTTTTAAGGAGATTCATATCTAATTTGAGTGGGAGAACTCAAGCTTTCTCTCCACTCCTCCGTCTCAACCAAGGGAATTTTGAATGGACGGTGCAGCATCAGGAGGCATTCGAGAAAATAAAGGCCTATTTGATGCATCCTCATATACTTGCACCACTTCTAAAGATAAGCCAATGAGACTGTATATCTTTGCCTCCAATGTAACTATAGGTAGTATGTTGGCCCAAGAAAACGATGATGGCGTCGAAAGAGCCATCTACTATATTAGTAGGGTCCTAAATAAAGCAGAGACTAGGTATAGTAGCATTGAAAAATTATGTCTCTGTCTGTATTTCTCTTGTACAAAACTTAAATATTATATTAAACCAGTTGATGTTTATGTTTCATCTCACTTTGATGTTATTAAACATATGCTTTCAAAACCAATCATGCACAGCAGGATTGGCAAATGGGCTTTAGCGCTCACTGAGTATAATTTGGCCTTCAAGCCTTTAAAGGCTATGAAAGGACAAGTAGTTTCAGATTTCATAGTGGATCACTCTGTGAGTGAGGACTTCGCGTTAGATTATGTTGAGATCCACCCATGGAAATTATCCTTCGATGGGTCAACACATAAAAACGGAAGTGGGGTTGGAGTCCTTATAATTTCTCCTGAAGGAATTCCAACAAAATTCAAGTACAAGTTAGAAGGCCCTCCCTGTTCGAACAACGAAGCTGAGTATGAAGCATTGATTGTTGGACTTGAAGCTTTGATGGAATTGGGGGCAACCAGAGTCGAAATTAGTAGAGACTCAGAGCTGGTCATCAAACAGATAACCAAAGAATACAAATGTATCAAAGAAAATTTGATCATGTACTTTGTTATTGCTAACAGATTACTCAAGAAATTTGAATATGTGGATATAAAACATATTCCCATAATTGATAATCAGGAGGCAAATGACTTGGCTCAAATAGCCTCAAGATATAAGACATCTAAAGAAAAACTCCAATACCTCATAGAAACAAGAGGCAGAATAATGGCTACCAAATTATCACCATTAGACTTAGAAAATTCAAAACTTGGTTATGCAAATCAGAAAGAATTCGAAGTGCTAAATATTGATACTTTGGCAGATACAGATTGGAGAAGTCCTATAATAGATTACTTGAAAGAACCTTCAGTAAGTACGGAGAAAAAGATCAAATATAGGGCATTGTCTTATGTGCTAATAGGGAATGAACTTTTTAAGAAAACCCCAGAAGGAATCTTACTCAAATGTTTAGGAGAAAACGAAGCATATTTAGCATTGTCCAGTGTGCACAGTGGGGCATGTGGGGCACATCAAGCAGGTCACAAAATGAAATGGTTGTTGTTTCGATATGGAATGTATTGGCCCACTATGCTCAAAGACTACATAGAATTTGCTAAAGGATGCGAGGAATGCCAAATTCATGCAGGCATTCAACATGCTCCTGCAAGTGGGTTACGTTCAATTGTTAAGCCTTGGCCTTTTAGAGGATGGGCATTAGATCTAATTGGTGAAATACGACCAACATCATCCAAAGGACAGAAATATATCCTTGTGGGTATAGATTATTTTACAAAATGGGTCGAAGCAATTCCTCTAGTGAATGTTGATCAAGAGGCTATTATGGAATTTGTCCAGAAGCAAATAATTTACAGGTTCGGAATACCAGAAAGTATCACAACAGATCAAGGTTCAGTTTTCACAGGGCGAAAAATGCAAGAGTTTGTAAAAGAAATGGGATTTAAGTTACTCATGTCAACCCCTTATTATGCTCAAGCTAATGGACAAGTGGAAGCAGCCAATAAAGTCATAATAGGGTTGATAAAGAAACATGTAGGACGAAAGCCAAAGAATTGGCACAAAACTTTGGACCAAGCTTTATGGGCATGTCGAACATCTCCTAAAGAAGCAACGAATACTACTCTGTTTCGACTTACATTTGGGCACGATGCAGTGCTGCCAGTCGAAATACATTTACAGTCAGTGAGAATCCAAAGACAAAATGAGATACCAGCTGATCAATATTGGGAAATGATGATGAATGAATTAGTGGACATGGATGAAGATAGGCTACATGCTTTAGAAGTTATGAGAAGACAGAAAGAAAGAGTAGCCAGAGCATACAACAAAAGAGTTAAAAGTAAGTTGTTCTCAACCAATGACCTGGTATGGAAAGTTATATTACCTATGGATAAAAAGAATAGATTATTAGGTAAATGGTCACCCCATTAGGAGGGACCCTTTCGTGTTTTGAAAACATTTTCGAATAATGCTTATGAAATAGAAGAATTAGCAGAAGATAGAAGAATCTTGAAGGTAAATGGGAAATACTTAAAAAGGTATAAGCCATGCTTGCAAGAGGTTCGAATCACTACAGGATAATTAAAAATAAAACAAATAATAAAGCCAAAATGGTATTATATAAATGCCAAAATGGTTGTGTTCAATCCTTAACAATAAAAAGCATTAACAAAATACATTCGAAAATCAGAAAGGGGCGTTTCGTTTCAGCTTAGCAAACTTGCTCTTGCATAAGTTGATCTTGCATTGGGTGGCATTTCTGACGCTTTCGAGCCCCTTGATCTCTTCGCTTATTCCTTTAGCTACCTCCATCTGTTGAAGACTTTGTGTGACAAGATTTTCAAGTTCTTTGTCATCAACGGGCTTCAAGGCTGCCTGCTCATTTTGAGCACCCTCAATTCTCTTTTTGAGTTCTTCAATCTGGGATTCCCAAAACAAGATTGATCGAGCCAAAACATCATGCTTGTCTTTGGCCTGGATTTTAGCATGCTCCAACACCTCTGCTTCTTCAGAAAGTCTCAAGTTTGGTCATAAGCTTTAGACAAAGCCTCTTGTTTGGTTTGAATCTTAGCCTCAGCATCATTAACCCTAATATATTCACTGCTAACCTCATTGAGCAAGATTTGCAGATCATATATGGTCTCACTTACTTCAGGTGGACAAATGCTGAGATCTATCTAAGAAAGCAACTTCTTCATCAAAAAATAGGCTGCAGTGTCTTCTTTTAGAATAGTAAAAATGTCAGCCTCAAGAATAGTTTTGTTGACTTGTTGAAGAAGTTGGCGAGAGAAGTAAGAGGGGCATTATCCTTCGTTTGGCTCGAATCTTCAGATTGATTTTTGCTAGAAGAAGGATCCCGTTGAGCTAGCATTAACTTGATATATTTCAGGGGATTACTCCGTTTTAGCTCTTCTTTCTGTTCCCTAGTCAAAATTGGAGGATCTGAGTTTTTAGTGAAAATAGTTCCAGCAGGAACAGGAACTTCCACCTCCTCTTGCATCACCTCATCTTCTTCACCATCTGCGAAGTGATGACTCACAGTATGTGTTTCGCTTTCCTCTTCAGATTGGTCAGCAAAATGCACCCTTCTAGGAGAAGAGTCACTAGGATTGTCGATGATGGAAGTTTCGAACACTATGTTTGGTTCGCCAACTATAGGGCCCTCTATCGAAGGAGGCAAAGTTTCTTGTTGGTCTAAAGCTTTGACCAATGGAGGCAAGGTTGCTTGTTGATCCAAGGCTTCGACGGTCCCTGCAGGAGTAGCAGCAGTGGACGAACCTTTGTTTAAAACGGCTTTGTTGAAACCTTTTGGTTGAGGAGAGGCTGCAGGTTTTGAAGCTTGGCCTTGAATGGTAGGAGGATCAGAAGAAGCAAAAGGAACGCTCTGCGCAGAAACAAAGGGTTAGCATAAAGAAGGTTACATAGTCAATCTAAAAAAGCATTAAGTGAGATTTACCTTTTGTTCATCAGAAGTTGCATTGCTACCAATGCATTCTGAAATTACATTCTTCGAAGACTGAGACTTCAAAGGTCCTTTGGATTTGGGCTTGGGAGCAGTCACATTCACTTTGCTTTTTGAAGGATTGGCGAATTGAGAACCTTCGCCAGATTTGTTGGTTTTCTTTTTCTTTTTTCGTTTAAAAGGAGAAACGTCTTCATCCTTTTCTGATTCGTTTTCAGAATGGGCACCATCGCGTCTTCATTTCTTAAGAGACTTGGGAGGTAGTCCACTCACCTGGAGAAATGAAAAGAATAATTAGTCAATTTAAAAAGTAATTTCGACAATAAGAAAGGAGTGAGTGAAGTATTACCTTTTTCTTTTTTGGGGAGTAATCTTCTTGTTCAGGAGGAGGATTTTCAGTAATGGTCATTGGCGCTTTCGAAGTAGAAGTTGAGCATGCCTTGGGTGCAACTTTATCATTTTTCAAAGATTTTAGATCAACAGCTGAAAAGAATATGAAACGGTCAAGTTTAAAACAAAGTTTAGAAAGAATAAGGGAACTTCGAATTTCTTCAGTTCCACACCTTCGCCGTTTCGAGACGTGATAGACATGGCTGACAAGTCATAGCGAAGGTGCCCCCTGAAATTGTCTAAATCATGTTTAGCCCACGTTACCCTTTGGGCAGGTTTTTTGGCATCATTTTCATATATACGAAAAATGTTCCCACCAATGAACCACCAGGGATACGGGGGGAAAAAGACTAAAGCCAGCTATGAAGTAGGTAGGTTTGGAAATTTTGGTGGTTGATGTTTAAAAGCCCACCAATACCTATCTTCAGGTTTTACATAAGGAGGAAATCGAATTTTTGAAAGTTGTTTTTCAGATTTTTCTTTCAAAGTTCTTGCTGCTTCGCAGACAGTTCGATGTATTTCCAAGGATTATAGACAATTTCGAAATATTTTTGGAAGGCTCGAATTTCCTTGACATGAGTAAATCTACCTTTTTTGACATGCTCCTGCGCAAGGGAAAAAGCTGTCGTCAGTTGTTGTTGAATTTGGATGGTGCTGAACATATTATTCGAATAATAAGCCGTCCACCAAGTATAAAAATCTTTTGTCATATAAAAGGAAGGAGTAAAGAAGACTAGTGAAAAGTCAGCAAAGCCAGCATATTTCTTCTATCGAGTTTCGATTTCTTTGAAGGAGTAAGGTACCCCTGCTAAACATATCTCCCTTTTCTTATTGAAGAGAGGCTCGGGTAGAATTTGACATAGTCCGAATTGACGGGCCACGAAATTGGGTTGATAAGAAAGGATACACACTTGGCTCTTCATAGGCGTGATCCTAGAAATGATAAGCCTAGGGTTTAAAAAGGCACACCAAATGTCCCTGATTATTTCTTCTTCGATGGCTTGTTCAAGGGGTATGGTAAACCAACTTGGACCATAGTTTCGATTGGAAAAATGGGCCATTGAAGGGTCAAACCTATGTCTTTTAGAGAAAATCATTGTGTAGTTAACGAAGCATGTCTTGAAATTTTCTCTTTCATCGTTTGGGGTTAGTTTTAACAACCTGGTGCCTTCAATGCTACGATTTACAATGTCAGGATGTTCTTCATTAATAACCCTAAAGGTTGATAGAGATGATTCGAAAGTGGCATTTAACCAAAGCTGCAATAGCCAAAAAGGGCCAGCGAGAAGCAGATTAGTGCCAGCTTCGTAAGTTTTCAGTTTCGAAACTGCAGCACCTATGCTTTCATATAAGCTTGTTAACAGTAACTCACTGATGCACACCCTTCGAACATGATGAAGTTGATTTGCGAGGGTGATGAACCTGCTAGCAACTTGTAGAGACTTGCTGCAGAAGACGTATTTTGATAACCACAGTGCCAGAAAAGCTATATGCTCGACATCAGAAACCTCCTCCTCAGCAGAGTGATAGAAATTTATGTATTTTGAGAAGTTTGCATTCTTGACATCAAAGTCAATAAGGTTATCTGCATCTTCATTTGGATCAAAAGTTTCCCCAATAGGGGAGAGTCCAGTGATAGCAGCAATATCGAAGAACGTGGGTGTCAGCATTCCACAAGAGAGATGGAAGGTATTATAGGTGCTATCCCAAAAGTATAAGGAGGCTAGAAAGAAGGCTTGGCTATAACTAAAACATAATTTTGACATTCGAATTAGATTTAGGATGCCTATACTTTCCCATTCCTGGGATTTCTTATTTTCAACTTTCGAAAGCCAATCTTGGTATAGTTGATCTGATGAGGGACATGAGCGAAAGGGTTTGAAATTCCCAGTAACATAGTCCATATTAAAAACTTCCCTCATAGGTTTTGACGTTTCTGTTTCACATGTTTTCTCTTTTAGGGTTTTTGACGGTCTAACAACCGATTCATCTTCCTTAAGTTTTAGAGGGGCGGATTTATTAACAATGGGTTTGGTTTCAGAATACGCGGGAAAAAATCCCTTTGTTTTTTCTAAATGATCCGTAGAGATTAGGGGACCCATAACTCCTAGGGTTTTATCAAGAACAGTAGTGGGAATGATTACCTGAGAAGCATAGATGACCTTTTGTTCTTGAGTGAGTTTGGGGGTTGAGATGAACTCCTGATTATCAAGATTGATAATCTTGCTTGCTGGTATGAGAATGGATCAAGAAGCTTGCTTGGATTTTCCAGACTTCTTGGATGAAGGAGATGGCACTGAAGGGGAAGACATTGTGAAAATCAAAGGTTTTTTCTGAAAATAAGAAATCTGGGTTGTTTGAAGGTTTAGCAAGTTTGGAAAAGTTTGGAATGAAGAAGATGAAGTGCTTTTATAGCCTTCCTCAACGGTTTAAAGGTTTTTGACCTTTGAAAAAAGGTGGGATACGTGTAACTCCCTCATTGGAAAGAGAAAAGGTGGATTCTTTAACTTCCTAGGGAAGTGACGTTTTGCTGCTAATTATTAGCTATAACTGTTGTGATTGCACGTTTATGTATGATGATTGGACGTTTTGCAGAAAGTTGGACACTTACTCTGCCATCGTGTGCAGTATTGTCATCATGAGTTTTGATACTCTCGAAATTGCATGGATAATTCAAAAACAAGTATTTCTTTATATCTATCGAAATACATGTTCTTGAGGGGCAATTTGTTAGCTGGCAATTTCAAATAAAGAATAATTGGATATCAAAATAATATTTCGAATAAGCATATAAGGAGGTTGATATCAATGATGAATATTGGTGGGAAATATAGAACCATTGTTCTAAAGGACTCTTCGATTTCCAGTGATAGATGATGGATTTCGATTTGGGATTTTTAGTGTTTAAAATATAAAGAGTTCCTTTGTGCAAGTGTGCCAGAATTGGAAGCGGTCCAGGCAAATGGTTTAATTTGAACTGAAGAAAACTAGCAAAATACTTCGCTGGCACAGGGTTCAAATTTCAAATAAGAGTGGCATTCTTAGAAGACGCGTGGAAGTCAGTAAACATAAGGAGCCTGCATGCTTCGAACGTGGCATGATTTTAGAGTAGGACCATTAGGGTCAGGATACTATAAATAGGTGTTTTTATGTTAGAATTGGGGTGTTCATTTCGGGTACTAAGAAATCTCAAACACTCAAATTACCATGACTTAAGGGAAATGAGTTAGAAGACAAAATGTATGTATTGAACATCATGATTCTTTATAATCTCAATACAAGTCTTTTTATATTTCTTTCACTTTTACAGTACTTTTGCTCTTAAATCTTTCGTTTTCCTTTTATTTCCTTATTTTACTTGTTTTCAAACACATTTATCTCTTTAGAAACTTCACTTTTACTTTATCCTTTTGTTCAAACACTTCATATTTTCAGAAACTGTTATATTCTCATAAACTCCTTATCTTTACATTCAAGTATTAAATCTTAAGTCTAATTCGAAGCCTTTCCTTTGTACATTCAGTCAGTTTATTTCTATAGACAATCTCAGAGATATTTCTTAAGAATCTCACATTCGACATTAACATACAATATAAATTCATCAAGATAATGGGTACGAACATAGAAATGAGTTATGACACAT
Source organism: Vicia faba (assembly GCA_948472305.1). Classification (NCBI taxonomy): domain Eukaryota; kingdom Viridiplantae; phylum Streptophyta; class Magnoliopsida; order Fabales; family Fabaceae; genus Vicia; species Vicia faba. Next base: position 395,177,710 of record OX451736.1, read on the forward strand.
GTGTCCTAGGATCAATCTAGTCGATCCTGCAAGTAACCAATAATAATCAATAAATTGGAAGACTAGCGGTTGTTTACTAGAAATCACTGTAAACAACTTGAGAATCCAAACTATTGTCACATAAGTTATTTATTATGAGAAAGCTCATAGAAAATTCGAGCAGGAACATGATACTTTCATTACATGTCTCATATTATTAGTTTATAGTCCAAGTACTTCAAGTAAACCAAATAAGCTAAGATGCCAAACAAAACTCCTCTTGATTACAAGTAAACCAAATTACCACAAATAAAGCTAGTGGTTTATATTAACTTTAATGATAACTAAAATATACATAACTTTTATGCTAGGTGATGTCTAACTGTGCAACTCCAAAATTATAAAATGAAGATTGACTTTATAATATCTAATGTAGATTTTTTATTTCACTCTAACTGAATATATAACTTCTCAAAATTGATTAGGAAAATAATTATATGAATAATCATGTTATATATGAATAATAACTTATACTAATCAATATTTTTCTAGCATTCTCTAACTCATTATTCACCTCATGCTCTTTTATAATTAAAATCTCTTCGATGTTTCAAGTTCTTTATAGAAGAAAGTTGAATGAAAACTAGAAGTATTGGAGAGATTTACATAATGCTATAAAAATATTAGTCTAAGATATACACTACTACGAAAAACCCATTTAACAACAGTTGGAAAATACATATAATCACGCAGGTTCAGGCGTTGTTGTGTAGAGTGTTATTTTAAATCTGTTACTAAGAATCACGATCATGGGATCGTTGTAGTATATTAGAAAGCGTGCATGATATCACAACGCATATGCTTACTAACCATTGTGATATATATATATAGGTATTGGATTCGAAACTCGAACCTAGCGCAACAAATAAATTACATTAGATCATGGTTACTATAGAAAAATGTTTAGAACATACCCATAGTTTATTTTATGTAAATGAATATTGTTTGTTTTACCATACACCTCATTAAAGAAATACAACCATTAAAATTGATAAAGAACTATATAATCTAAAAATTAAACTATTCTTGAAAATCAACTTAAACACACCAGTGTATGTTGAATTGCATGTGTCTCATCACGCACATTTTATGTTTTTTAAACACATTTATGGTTTAATGGCCGGATTCCTTCATTGCATCGATATACTTTATTATTATTATTTAACTCATCATCATCACTTATCATCGTGATTGTTATGATTACTTATCATCATAACTATCATGATCTTAACAATCATGATGATAAGCGACGACGAGGTAAACTAGAATTATAGATATCAATATATTGAAGGAATCGAACCATTGAACTATGTCTATATATTAAAGAACATAAAATATGTATGATGAGACACATGCAATTCGAAAAACATTGATTGATATAGGTTGATTTTCAAATAAATCTTAATTTTCAGTTAATAAGTTTCTATGTCAATTTAAATGAATGCATTTTCATTAAAAGGTTAGTTAAAAAACTATATACACAGTATATAATAAATTAAACTTCAATACTGTCAACCTGTATAACAATTTAAAGAAAAAAACATTTCTATGTCACAAGAAGCCTTTTTCTTATGACTTCACAATGTTTTGTTCTTGTTTTGAGAAATAACATACATTTCAGTAACAAAACACTAACAACAACACAAAGAAATATTGAGTGAAACTGTAACAAATCAAGATACATTGAACGCACTTTTTATTGAAAATAATCATGGAACTGTAACAAATCAAGATATATTAAGTTCATCTAGTTTGTGATGTTATGAAGAAGAAATATAAGGTGGATGAAGTTTATACAATAATTTTATACTTCTTATATTTTTTCCATAGTAACAAAAACCATATGTACCATCACCATACCATACTCTTACTACCGCCATCATCATCATGTATCTGCAAGGAAACACAACAAACTTCAAACTTAACCTTAAAGTATCAACAGGGTAATGTTTTCCATGAACATAACATAACATTGTTACACACTCATTTACATAATACATACACTAAATTTTTTCCACAGCATCCTAAAACCAATTCCTAAAACAATAATCCTAAATTCTAAACATCAACATCATCCAAAAGAAGAGTAGAAAGAAGAGAGAAAGAGAACATACCATCTTCATCGCTGTAGGAATTTGCGTCGGACGTTGTTCCGATCAGATATCCTTTAAGATTTTTTTCGCCATTCCCTTGTTACAGTATTGGTTAAGATTCGTTAGAGGAGAGGGTTGTGTTAAGAGTTTTTTAGTTAGGGTTTTCTTTAGAGAGAAACGACTGTTATAAACTGGGTGACAGATACATTCATTTATATATTAAAAAAAAATTCATAATGGTTGACAAGAATAACCGTAATGAAATTTTAAATAACAGAAAATTATATCACAACAGTTGAACAAAACAACCGTAGTGATATCTCTTTTATTTTTTTATTTTAAAATAAATAAGTAAGAAAGGAGCGTCTTAACGTTAAATGGATATAATTTTTGAGAGCGTTGAGGTTTGAACCCATGAAAGTTTGATTGTATCATAACGGTTATATCGTCAACCATTATTATATCCTAAAAATTTATAATTAAAAATAAAATAAAAAATTAGCGCCTGATTTTAGAGATGTCACTGCGGTGTCTAAAAGAATTCTGATGACTTTGACGTTGTTGTTTGCGCATTTTATAGTAGTGTTATTTTAAATACAACATAGTTTTTCATATAATTATTTTCATAATCAATTTAATAGGTTATATGTTCAAAGAAGGATTAGTGAAATAAATAGTAGACATTAGATATAATAAACTCAACTAGACAGAACAAGATGAGATATGCGCAAAAAACATAATTTGAACAACAATAAAAAACATCAATATCAATATTCAAACTCAATAACACCAACTAAACAACTAAAAAAACAACTTACATTAAAAAAAGACCAAAAAAAAAAATCTCTAAGCAAAACTAGATATCTGGAGAAGAAACGAAAGAAAATGGTTTAGAATCTCTGAAGAAGAAACGAGAGCCCTAAATATATATCATCTTCATATTTAAGATGATATATTTTTATAACTATCTTGTTGGCTCTCTTGTTCATGGCTCTTCGTTAGGGTTTAGACAAGTAAAATTGAATGCTAAAACCTAAGGATTTATATATCAGAAAAACAAATTCACTTTGGTTGAGAAACAAAACCGAAGTGAAAAGTGGCTTATTTTCATGTTAAAAATAAAATAATCAATAAGAAGTCACTTTTAATGACAAAAAAGCATAATCGAATGTTACAAGAATTCGAACCGAATATGCTGACTTAATAAACCCCTTGATTTTCAATAAAACCGATGGAATATAGTATATAATTTTTTAAGAAAAAACATGCCGCATACAAGATATATATCTCAGTTTTATAATATATGAGGTGAAATAATGGTAATAAAAAGAATTTTTTCAAGTAGTGCTCATAATTTGCCAACAAGTTGAGGAGGAATCAGAGTTTGTAAACAAGTTGTTTTTCAAATATAAGCTCATTTTCAATTTCCCCATTTGCCTTATGAATGCAATATTATATGATATATGTTGAATGTGTCTTTGTTATAAAATATGTTTTCGGAATGCATTATCATTCGTTGGTATTTTAAAAAAAAATTATTAAAAAGACTAACACATTTTAAAAGTGCTCTTAAATTTTTCACTTTTAACAACACTTTATTAAAAAAAAAAAAGTGGCTTCCTTTATTTTCCAACCTTATAAAGCGCTTATTAAAAAAATAGTCTTTTGCCCGCTAGCAAAACGATGTCATTTTTCACTCTATTAAAGCGCTTTAAAAACCTAGTTGTTTATATCCTCAAAGAACAAACTTTAAATATATATGAAACAATTACAAAATGACTATAATCGTCACTAATAATAGTTCTCTTTCCTCCATTTTTAAAAAAAAAAAAATCAAACTCATATACTACTTTAACTTCTGTTTATATTGCATTTTTTTGATCAGACATAATACTACCTTTTGAAATATGTATTAGGTGAAAGATAATCTATTTTAATTTAATGTTTAGAATATTAAATTGGCAAAGTTGTTTCCACTAGGTGATTACATAACTATAATCAGTTTAATTTAATAGATGAAGGAATATCTTCCCAATTTAAAAGAACAACATCTTATTTTTTTTTCATTATTTATTTCGAATTATTATTTTAATGAGAGAAACTACATAACTACAACTATTTAATTTAATATGAATATTTAAAAACATCTTAGAGCTATCTATAATTTTAATTATTAAAATTAAATTTATATGGTTTTGTATAAAATAGATTAAAACATTGTGCAAAACAATAACCATCTTGTTAGTAATGTAAAAAAACAATTTACCTCATTTGATAAGCACGTCCCAAGTTAACACTCAATAGTTGTTGATGCCTCATAATTCTCACAATAAGCCAACTACTTACTACACAATATATCATATACTCAACTTCTTATTGTGCCTCTTAAATTTAACTAGTATCATAATAGCTATATATAGTGGTTTATTGAATATATGTTTACCAATATTTAAACTAATAGTAGATCAACGATGAAAACCAAGCCTTTTATCTTTGTGTTCTTTCTTTGTGCACTAGTTTTAATTTCTGTTGTGGCTGTTGAGCCATTCAAAGATGAGAAACAAAGTATATAACTATTATTTATTCGCATATATTATTTCTTATTTTAATATATTTATTAACTGTGTTATTATTTTTTTTTTTGCAGCTAATGCTTTTGATATGTCAAAAACAAAAGTTGCAGTAAATAAGGATGCAGGCTCGGGAGGTGGGCACGATGGACACCAAGGAAAAGGACATGAAGATGGAGAATGGGGATTTTGGATAAATGACGGAGGTGGTTGGGGAGCTTGGTTAGAACATGCAGGTTGGAAAGGTTGGATAAAAAATGAGGGAGTCTCAGGAGGAGGAGGAGGAGGAGGAGGAGGAGGAGGAGGAGGAGGAGGAGGAGGAGGAGGAGGGCGCGGACGAGAAAAGGAAATAAGTTGGGGAGAAGGAGAAAATATAGGGCTTGGGGGACAAGGGGGAAGAGAAAATGAAGAAAATTGGAGAAGAGGAGAAAACAATAGAATTAGAGGAGAATATCTAGAAAACAAAGGACCTGTTTGGACAAGAGGAACAAACAAAGGATCTGGAGGCATAAATGGTGGAGGGCGTGGACAAGTAGGGCTTTGGAACATCCATAAAAATTAAATATGCATAGGAAGTATGTATAATAAAAGAAGACACCAATACCATTAGATTGTACCACGCTTATTATCATGTTTAAATAAATGCTAAGTACTATTTCATTTTTCTAATTATTTTGATAAACTCGAATTCTTTATTTATTTTTCTATGTTATATAACTCAACCATGTTAAAACTACTAAAAATAATATACATACTTATTAAGTTGTGTTTGATTAACATGGAATTCCTAAGTAAGTGGAGATGGATATTGTTATATTATGGTGGCATTTGGATTGATATTCTTTCAGCTTGATATGAGGCTCGTGTGGTCCTATCAGTTAGTAGTGGGAGTTTGACTAGTTTTATATCTTTTTCGTCATGATAAAATGGAAGTTTCCTCTTTGGTACTTACTCAAGCAAATTATGAATGTTTACTAAGGGTTTCCAAAGGAATGTGGGAAATGGCAAGTCCACCTATTAGTTGGGGTTGTCGATATTCTCAAATCTCAACATATCAAGAAGAGTTTGAAAGAATACTTAGTCAAATTTCGTTTTTTTTTCTAAGTATTTTGACAGAACTGTTGAAGACAGTTCGACATGACCATGCAAGTGGAAAATGTAGAAGTCCTTATGCTATTAATGATGAAGATGGTTGAAATGTACGGTGTGTCCGAATAACTTCTTTTTGGCCTTATTTGCATTGGGGGACGTGTAGAAGCGAGTTTGGAAGCGACGTTCATGCAATGAAAAACGTGTCAATAATCATAAAAATGACTGTTAATAGCAATTATTTTGTGTTATTATAAATTTAGATTTTAGCATTAGAATTATGGGTGTTCAATTTACTAAAAAAAACTCATAAAATTCAAAATACCCAAACGAAGCAAAAACAAGTCAATTAAATGAAATGTATGATTCCAAATACCAAATTTACTTAATGCGAAGTCTTTTATTTTATATTTATTTTTGTAGTATAGTTTATTTACTTTCAGTTTATCGTAATTTCGACCACTGTCGAAGTCCTTTACATTCCCGATAATTTTACTTTCGTTTATCTTATTTTCATACCAAACTTACGCCTACATCGAAATCCTTCATTTTTTTCACTAATTTGCACAAAATTTAAAAGAATTTATGCACTATGTTCTAGGATTTACTAGTCGATCCTACAAGTAAACTTTAGAAACTAGACTATCGATTATTTAACAAGTTTCGCAATAAACAAATTGGCAGGCGCAGAGAGACATTATGCTAAATTTTTTCAAAAGTATGTTTTACAAATTTTTGTGTTTCTTTGTTGTGATTTTTTTCTGCATAAAATGGTTGCAATGTTTGTTTATGCATGAATTTAAGAAGTGAAAGATTTCTTCCTGAAATGACACGCCCAAATATGGAAACAACAACACTTCTAACCTACCATAGAATAATGCATAAAACGTAGTAGAAACACCAGTCGAATCGACGAGTGAGAATGCAACAATTTTGTATCCTATAGGGACATCTACCGCTGCTGCATCAACAATGGCAATTTCGTCAATATTATCGTAAGGGGTTGTACCCCCACCACCACCAGGGAGTTCCTCTTTTAAATCTTCGATCAGGAGACCTATCTTATGGAATCCTTGGTCACCATTTCAACCTATTTCTTCAAGGAAAACATGCACTAGGTGTTGTACCCCAAATTTTGACCTAAGATACCATCTCCCATCTGCATCATTACATTGCAAGCGTTTTGATCTATTGATTTTAAAATTTATAACTTTTTCAAGTCGAGAGCTGTTTATTTTTTGAACGCTAAGGTTATTAATTGATTAAACGATGTTATTTAATTATTTATTGTTCTAGGTTTAAATAATTGAAATTTTATTTTTAGTTATTATAATTTAGAAGAATTATAAATAATGAAATAATTAATTGAAGAGAAGTTAATTGGTCAAGGATGTTTGTTTAATTATTTATCATTCTAAATTTAAATAATTGGAATTGATTTTTCAGTTATTATATAATTTAAAGAATTATAAATGATAAAACAAATAATTGCAAAGAAGAAAATAATTAACTGGAAAATAATAGAATTTTATTCATTTTATTCTAATTGTTACAATTGTTGTGTAAATACCGTATTTTTTTACAACGTATTTACAATAATAATTTTTACAAAGTTTAAAATGAAATAAAAGCTATCCTAATTTTTTTTCCTAAGTTCTAAATCTTCATCTTCTAACCAATACTTCTTTGATTGCTCATTTAATTTTACCTGCAAAGAATTAAAACAAAAAAAAGTCAGAAATGAATAATTAAAAGCAAAGAAAATTAATTTTAGTGTTCATCATTAAAAGCAAACGGCTGGAATCAGTTTTTTACTCTTTTTGCAAATCACGGGATTTCTCCCGGTTCACAAAAAGGAATGAATTTTATTGATAAAAATGAATGCACAAATTTAAATATGCACAAATTCATTTTTTGTCAAAACTGCATTTTTCAAATCAATTGCACGTTTTTAAAAGCCAACTGCATATTTCAAATATGCATAAATTCTTTTTGTCAAAAAACTACATATTTCAAAAAATATACACAGCTCAACAGCATATGCAAATTTTCAACACAAAAGCCAATTCCAACGTAAATTGCCAAACATGGGGGAAGAGGCCAAAAAAATAAGACTCCTTGCTGTACCATGCAAAGACAAAGAGAGCATGCAGTTTAAACCAAATATGCAAGCAATACATTTTCCTTTTTCATCATTTTCCAGCATTATACTTTTTCAGAACAAGTAAGTACATAACAACATTTTGGTGTTTCATTTGTACTTGAGAGAGAGAGAAGAGAGGAAGAGTGTGGTTACAGGTTTTGGCTTAGGCAAGAAATAGATAGCAAACAGAACAGCAGTAACACAGTGAAGAAAAGAAAGCATAGAAAAGAATACCAACAAACTGGATGAAGCAGCATATGTGCAGAGGTCAAAGGCAGAATATATTAAAATATACAACCTGTAACGTAAACCTCAGAGGCCAAGAAAGACCAACTGATATAACACAACAACAAACCCCCTTCAAAAATTCAGAGAGTTCAACCTATCTTCAAGCCTTCAAAACCCAAAAAATTTGTCAAACACAATACAAAAAGTCTCAAAGTAAAACCTGTTGCCTATCAAAGGCCAAACCTGCTTAAGTTTTTGAAGCAGCAAAAATCATGTCAAAACTGTTGCTCAGCAAAACAATAACCATTTCAAAGCTTAGGCCATAATAACATAAACCAGTTTCCATCAACCTGCGTAAACCAGTATAACACCAAAACACAACCAATATAGCCATCACCAAAATTTTAAACCACGGCCAATCCAACCAGAAAAAAACCAGAACAACATAACTTATCAACCAAATGTCCAAACCCACAAAGGCCTCAGATATGTTCATCATTGGCCATTAAAAAGCATACAGAAGCAAACCAAAGGAAGAAGAAGAAAGATACAAATACAGAGTACCAGGGTCAAAGTAGCTATCACGCCTCTGCCGTCTTCCCCCGCCCTTGGCCTCCTACGCACACCCAACCTCCCTCCTCCATCTCCAGGTAACATTTCACGCTCTTTTTCTTTCAAAGTACCTCAAACAACCAATAATAATTTGAAGTCAGAAGCAAAAATGAACACAAAATCACAACATGCAGCAATGAAAACCTAACGAAATGAAAACGAAATTGTACCGTGAATCCGTCGCCCCCTAGCTTTCTCGTTGGAGGGAAGAAGAAGGTGGAGGATGCTGGTGGCCGTGGCAAGGAACTTAGGCGAAGGTAGGGAACACGCGAAGAAGACGAAGGCGAATCCGTCATGAGAAGATGAGCGCCGCTCTGCACATATGTTTAACCCTAATCCCTAATACAAACTAATACAACGTTTAACCCTTAAGAAAAAAACAAGTTATGGAACATTTGGACTAAACTCGTTTCCTGCCTAAAGCCCAAACGATTCTACAGCACACCCCCCTTTATTTCTGTTTGTTTTTCTGATTGGGCCCCTTTGAGACCTTTTAGCCCATGCAACATTTGTTTACTTAACCCCCTATTTCTAATACACCATTCCTTTCATTTTACTTCCTATTAGTTTTTTTAGATTATTATTAGTTTAGTTAATTAGTAAGTTAATCAAATAATAGATGTGTAACCTAATTAGATAATTTTAATATTTGACCAATTTTTATTAAGTTTAACCTTAGGTTTAATTTAACAATTTTAGTATTCCTTTTTAATTAGATTTAAGTTAATAGCTTTTAAGGTTTTAATCTAGTTTAGAATTATTTAATAATTTTTAAGTAATACTTTATATTAATACCAAAAATACCTATAAAAAAATAGAAACATATAAAAAATAAAAGCATTAAAAACATTTTATTTTCTTTTCTTTAATTCTCATGCTTTGTCCATATTAAAAAATGCATAAAAATGAAAACTATTAAAACATTTTCTTTTCCTTAATATTAAACAAATCTAAAAAATGCATGTTCATATCATTTAGTCTTTTATTTAATTATTGTATATCATTTATCTATCTAATTTTCTGTTTAATTATTTCGTCTTTACTTGTTTATTCCGTTTACGCCTAAATCCAAGGGAAAAACGATTAAATTTGTTGACTTCATGTCCTCAAGTCCGATCACGCGAATATTTTGCATTTCATTAAAGCTTAAGATAATTTTTCCCCAAATATTCAATCTTTTCAAAACTTATACCTTTTAAGTCAAAACTTCGACATTAGGTCGTCGTACCTTCAAAAACCCGTCCGTACCCCTTTTTCGGCCAAAACAATTTATTTCGAACAAACGAATTTTTTATAAACAGATATTTCAAAAGGTTCCTATAGAGTACTATAGATACATTGGGTGCTAATACCTTCCCATTGTATAACCAACCCCCGAACCATAGATCTTTTTTCAAAAACGCCTTGTATTTTTATTACTTCTAGAAAGTATTATTTTACATTGCATATTTAGGGTTTTATTTCGCTCTTTCCCCTTTTCCCTTGGAAATAATAAAGCGCGGTGGCGACTCTTGCTTTTGTGAGACGAATTAATCAATAATTCGATCTCCGATTTACCCCGCTACATTTTTTATCGCTACAGAATTGGCGACTCTGCTGGGGAAAGATTGACCTCTTGCTGGTCCATCCCTAAGTGGGTTAAGCCTAGTTTGTTTTATCTGTTTTATTATTATTTGATTTGTTTGAGTATGTGTTTAAATTTGGGGTTGTTTGGGTTTTTTGCAAAGGACGAATCCTATACCCGGATTAAGTTACACTTAAGGAATAGGACGGGCGGTACAGTCATGTTAACTTTGAGGGAGTAATCCCGAAGAAGGAGGCATGAGATCCCCCACTCAATGGAAGGCCCTCTTGAACTTAATATTTGTTTACCGAGTAATCAGGAAGACATTATTATTTTCGACCTAGCAGCCAGAGAAATTGAGGACCGTAGAACCCTAACCCATCTTGGCCTTTTAGGTGTAGCGCGGAGACTATAACGGAGTAATTCGGAAGTAGTTGTTACGCGATGCTACGCTCGGATGAGTTTCTCTTGAGAATATTACTAATTATTGAGTAATCAAGACGTTGGTAATATCCGAAGGAGGAATGTAGACTCTGGGAACTCTTAGAACCTTGTCTTACAGGTGTGATTGAACCTTTAGTACATACCTTTGGGTGGGCTTTACCCTCGACTCCATGCTGAAACGTTGAACCTTTGAACCCCATGTTTGTGAACTTGTGTGTAACTGTTGCATTATCATTCATTCATGCATTCATCAACATTTTTGTAAAAAAACTTGTTTTTCAAGGAATGTAAGAATGATTTTTGCAGATATCTCAGGTACTATGGAGTTTGGAAGAAGAAACACTCGAAGTTGATTATGAGTGACCTTTAGTTTTTAGTTTTATTTTATTGATGTCATTTTGTAAAACTTTGTAAAAGGGCTTCATGTTCCGAAGTTGTAATTTACTGCTTTTTATTATGGGCTTCATGTTCCGAAGTTGTAATTTACTGCTTTTTATTATGGGCTTCATGTTCCAAAGTTGTAATTTACTGCTTTATTATGGGCTTCATGTTCCAAAATTGTAGTTTACTGCTTTTATTATTGGGTTGTTATCCCAAAATTGTAATTTATCGTTTTGTTGTTCCAAAGTTGTAAGTTGTAATTTACCGCTTTTGATTAATGGATTGAGTTTTTGTTGTTCCAAATTCCTTTACCATTGATGTGTGCAAAATTATCGAAGTTCCTTTAAAAAACTATTAAAAGGAATTATCATTTGCATCACATATCATGCATCATCCAACATTCCACTTCACATGTTTTCTAGAGTCTCATCCTTGTTTCTTTTTCCACTCCAAAGGGTTGTCAAGCTGTCTCATCGATATGATACTCAAGCCAATCGTCGGAGGAAAATGGAAGATCTGGAACAGGAAAACCATGAGCTTCGTAAGGAGGTCGCTACCCTTCGTGTCGGTATGGAAAAGTTAACTGCGCTAGTGGAAAGTTTGGTGGCTGCTCAGAATCAGCCATCAACTACGGCTGCTGAGATTCAGACTTCAACTACTGTGGTTTCCGAGATTGTCACCGTTCCAACATCTGTGACTCAAATCAACTCTCCGCTTCAACATCAGATGCCAAAAGGTTTTCCGTGGGGAATGCCTTACAACTTTGTGCCGGAGGGGTATCAGCCTGTCGTACAGCCTTTGTTTCAACCTGCTTTGTCTTTTCCTCAACCAGAGACAACTGCCATGCTGTCGGTAATCCCGTCTACAACACCTTTCCCGTAACCAGTAATGACAACTGTCGCTCCTGTGATTCACTCCGTGCCATACTTGAATGAACCTACTTATCCTGCCGAGCCTGCTGAAAGTTTGGGTCTTTTTGATAGAATGGAAGAATTTCAAGACCAATTCCAAGAAATGCAGAAGGAGCTTAGAGCGTTAAAGGGGAAGGATTTGTTTGGGAAGAACACTCATGACCTTTGTTTAGTTCCGAATGTCAAGATTCCAGCAAAATTCAAAGTTCCAGACTTTGAAAGATATAAGGGTGATTCGTGTCCTCGAAGTCATTTGACTATGTACGTGAGAAAGATGTCTACGTATTCTAATGATCATGACTTGTTGATTCATTATTTTCAAGACAGTTTGACGGGTGCTGCTCTAAAGTGGTATATGGGTTTAGACAGCATTCGGATCCGCAACTTCAACGATCTTAGCGAAGCTTTTGTCCACCAGTATAAGTACAACATTGACATGGCGCCGGACAGGGATCAACTCCGGGAAATGTCGCAGAGAGACAGAGAATCTTTTAAGGAATACGCCTAGAGGTGGCGTGAAATTGCTGCTCAAATCTATCCACCTCTTGAGGAGAAAGAGATGACGAAGATATTTTTGAAGACTTTAGGTTCCTTTTACTATGAAAGAATGATCGCCAGTGCACCGAGTGACTTCACCGAAATGGTAAGCATGGGCATGCGGTTTGAGGAAGGGATTCGTGAAGGGCGTTTGGTTAAAGAAGGAAGTCCGTCTAGCAGTACTAAGAAGTTTGGAAGTGTTTTCCCAAAAAGAAAAGAGCAGGATGTCAGCGTATTGTTCCCAGGGAGACCGAGGAGAGGTTACTCACACGTTGCGGCAGTCACTCCGGCTGTTCGCCCAGCTTTGATGACCCCAGCTCATCAAACCCCACCAACTCAACAACGATCGTTTCAGCAGCAGCCTCGACAACAGGCTTATCCATTCAACAACCAGAACCGTTCACCAAGAAAACCGCAGTTCGATGCCATTCCTATGACTTATACTGAATTGTTCCATGCTCTTATCAGAAAGAATCTCATAACGACGAAGCCTCCTCCTGTCGCACCGAATAGTACTTCTCCGTGGTACAAGGCGGATCAGTTTTGTGAATATCATCAAGGGTCGCCGGGGCACAACCTTGAGAATTGTTTTGCTTTGAAGGCGGACGTGCAGAGATTGATTAAGAATGGTGTCTTGTCTTTCAAGGATGTTAACCCGAATGTTAGAGATAATCATTTGCCTCGACATGGGGCAGCCTCAGTGAATATGGTGGAAGGTTGTCCGGGAAAGTTTCGAGTTTTTCAAGTTGAACACATAAGAGAATCGTTGATCAGGTTACATCAGAGTTTAAGAAGACTTGCCTTTGTTAGGATCAGCATGATTATGATGTTTGTGAATTTTGTTCAAGAGAGGTTGATTGCCCTATTGTGAAGGAGGATATTCAAAAGTTGTTAGACTAGAGAGTTATCACTATTACATATGACAGAGATCCGGAGGATGAAGTAAATGTTATAATACCACAATTCAATTTGCCTGAATCAGTAGAGATCGTTTATGACAGTCAGACTGCACTTGTTGATCCTTTGATCATTTACCCACCTGGCCCTGTGCCTTACAACTCAGACCAAGCTATACTGTATAAGTATAATGCCACAATGATTGAGAATGGGGTAGAAGTCCCTATACCAACAAGGCCGTCTTTTGTTAACATTGCTGATGTGAGTAGAGTTACAAGAAGTGGACGTGTCTTTGCTGCAGTACCTTTGAAGAGACCAGAAGTTCAAGTTAGGAGGCCCATACCGGCAGAAATTCCAGCGAGAAATGTTGAACCAAGGGTTGAGATAGGCCGATCCAATGAACCTATCCCTCGCCCTGAGGATGATGAGATTCTGAAGCTTATCAAGAGAAGTGAATATAAGATTGTGGACCAACTATTGCAAACTCCTTCCAAGATTTCTTTGCTTGCTTTACTGAGAGATTCTGGTGCCCATAGAGAAGCTTTGATGAAGGTCTTGGACCAGGCATTCGTGGATCATGATGTGACGGTTGACCAATTTGATGGAATTGTGGGAAATATTACTTCGTGTAACAATCTTGGTTTCAGTGATGAAGAGCTTCTGGAGGAGGGAAGGAACCATAATATGGCTTTGCATATCTCAGTAAGTTGTGGAAATGATACTTTATCAAGTGTGTTGGTAGATACAGGTTCGTCGTTAAATGTAATGCCCAAAACTACTTTGTCTCGACTCTCATATCAAGGTGCTCCCATGAGACCTAGTGGAGTAATTGTTAAAGCGTTTGATGGTTCTAGGAAGACTGTTATTGGTGAAGTAGATCTTCCTATAGTAATTGGTCCTCATACTTTTCATATCACTTTTCAAGTAATGGATATTCTTGCCGCCTACAGTTGCTTATTGGGTCGTCCATGGATCCATGATGCAGGGGCAGTCACCTCCACGCTCCATCAGAGATTGAAGTTTGTAAGGCATGGAAAGCTGGTAATGATTGGTGGAGAGCAGGCTATGGTGGTAAGCCATTTGTCATCTTTCTCTTTTATTGATGCTGATGAGGACGTTGGAACCTAATTCCAAGCTCTATCTGTTGCTAATAATGAAGTGAAGAATCAAGGGACATCTATTTCTTCTTTTGAGGATGCGCGACGAGTGGTTGAAAGTGGTTCGGCTGAAGGTTGGGGCCAGGTGTTGACTTTGCCCGAGAACAAGTCTGGAGAAGGTCTTGGTTTTCATCCCGTGTCCGCAAGAGTCAAGCAGGAAGTGGTTACTCGTCCGATACAAGAAGTTTTCTGAAGTGCAGGTTTTATCCACCCGACTCCTCCTGAGGGTGATGATGTAATAGGAGACGATTCTGAAGAGGATTTACCCGATTTTGTAACGCATGGAGTGGCTTGCCAGAACTGGATTGCTATTGATGTTCCTGTTGTGATGCAAATTTCTGAGTAATGTTTTGTTCTATTTTTTGAAAAAAATCGCTCTGCCCAAGGCGAAAAGTATTTGTGTCGGGCTATGATGAAAATAAATCCTTTTGCTCTGCCCAAGGCAAAAGAGAAATGTCTGGGCTCTTTGTTTCAAGTATTTCCCTCATGAATAAAAATGTTATTTTGTCCACTACTGTTTTATTTTTCACATTTTCTGGGAAATAGTAATGAAAATTAATTGGTAGTAATAGGAAAATATAATAATATTTTGTTTCATTTATACAACATTCATATTAATCGATTTCTAAAATAAAGCATAATCATATGTGCAGATTAACCCATGACTTAACCATTGAAAACAATGATCCTATGCCCTCTCCCAACTTTGAATTCCCTGTGTTCAGAGCCGAAGAAGAGGATAATGAAGAGATTCCTGTTGAAATTTCCCGTTTGCTTGAGCATGATGAAAAGATTATTCAACCGTTTGAGGAACCTGTAGAGTTGATCAATTTGGGTGATGAAGAAGATAAGAAGGAAGTCAAGGTCAGAGCATTGCTTATCCCAGAGGTCAAAGAGAAAATGTTGGAGCTTCTCAAAGAGTATGTTGATGTGTTTGCTTGGTCCTACCAAGATATGCCAGGTTTGGACAACAATATTGTGGAGCATCGTTTACCGTTGAGACCTGAATGTCCGCCGATTAAGCAGAAGTTGAGAAGGACTCGTCCCGATATGGCTGACAAGATCAAAGAAGAAGTTCAGAAGCAGATTAATGCAGGTTTCCTCGTTACATCAGTCTATCCTCAGTGGTTAGCCAATATAGTGCCTGTTGCTAAGAAAGATGGCAAAGTTCGAATGTGTGTAGACTATAGAGATCTGAATAGAGCTAGCCCAAAGGATGACTTCCCATTACCGCACATTGACGTATTGGTCGACAGTACCGCGAAGTTCAAAGTCTTTTCTTTCATGGATGGTTTCTCTGGTTACAATCAAATCAAGATGGCACCAGAAGATATGGAGAAGACCGCTTTCATTACACCTTGGGGAACATTTTGTTATTGGGTTATGCCGTTTGGTTTGAGGAATGCTGGTGCAACATACCAAAGGGCCATGACTGCTTTGTTCCATGACATGATGCATAAAGAGATAGAAGTGTATGTAGATGACATGATTGCCAAATCACAAACTGAAGAAGATCATTTGGAACATTTATTGAATTTATTCCAGCGTTTGAGAAAGTATAAACTCCGTCTGAATCCCAACAAGTGCACTTTTGGTGTTCGTTCTGGAAGACTTCTGGGTTTCATTGTCAGTCAGAAAGGTATTGAGGTAGATCCTGATAAAGTCAAAGCTATTCGGGAAATGCCCGTACCCAAGACAGAAAAACAAGTAAGAGGATTCCTTGGGAGACTGAACTACATTTCTAGATTTATATCTCATATGACTGCTACCTGTGGGCCGATTTTCAAGCTTCTCCGAAAGAACCAAGGATGTGTGTGGACAGAAGATTGTCAGAAAGCTTTTGATAGCATCAAAGAATATTTGCTTGAACCTCCCATTTTGATTCCTCCAGTGGAAGGAAGACCTTTGATTATGTACCTGACTATATTGGAAGATTCCATGGGATGTGTGCTTGGTCAACAGGATGAGACTGGAAGAAAGGAACATGCTGTATATTATCTGAGTAAGAAATTCACAGACTGTGAGTCTCGATACTCATTGCTTGAGAAAACCTGTTGTGCTTTAGCTTGGGCTGCTCGCCGTCTGCGCCAGTATATGATTAACCACACCACTTGGTTGATCTCCAAAATGGATCCGATCAAGTATATCTTTGAGAAGCCCGCCTTATCTGGAAGAATAGCCCGTTGGCAGATGTTGTTATCCGAATATGACATTGAGTATCACACTCAGAAGGCAATCAAAGGGAGTATTTTAGCCGACCATTTGGCTCACCAACCAATTGACGATTATCAATCCATCAAGTTTGATTTCCCAGATGAAGATGTTATGTACTTGAAAGCTAAAGATTGTGAAGAGCCGTTACCCGAAGAAGGACCTGATCCTGAATCCCATTGGGGTATGATATTTGACGGAGCTGTGAATTCTTATGGAAATGGAATTGGGGCAATCATCGTCACTCCCCGAGGTACTCATATCCCGTTCACGGCGAGATTAAAGTTTGACTGCACGAACAACATGGCTGAATATGAGGCATGTATTATGGGTCTCGAAGAAGCAGTGGATCTAAGGATTAAGATTCTTGATGTTTACAGAGATTCGGCATTGGTAATTAATCGAATCAAAGGAGAATGGGAGACTCGTCATCCTGGTTTGATCCCTTACAGAGACTATGCTAGAAGATTGTTAACTTTCTTCAACAAAGTGGAATTACATCATATCCCTAGAGATGAGAACCAAATGGCTGATGCTTTAGCTACTTTGTCTTCAATCTTCCAAGTGAATGGTTGGAACGATGTGCCTACAATCAGAGTTATGCGCCTCGACAGACCTGCTCATGTGTTCTCAGTAGAAGAGGTCACCGACGACAAACCGTGGTTCTATGACATTAAACATGTTCTTCAAACTCAAGAGTACCCGCCTGGGGCATCCAATAAGGATAGGAAGACGTTGAGAAGATTAGCAAGCAGTTTCTTCCTCAACGAAGAAGTATTGTATAAGAGGAATTACGACATGGTCTTGCTCAGATGTGTAGATAGACGTGAAACAGACATGCTGATGCAAGAAGTACATGAAGGATCCTTTGGTACTCATGCCAACGGACATGCAATGGCTAGAAAGATGTTGAGAGCTGGTTACTATTGGATGACAATGGAATCTGATTGCTGCAAATATGTGAAGAAATGTCATAAATGCCAGATTTATGCGGACAAGATACATGTGCCACCGACCCTCCTCAATGTTATATCTTCACCTTGGCCTTTCTCTATGTGGGGCATTGATATGATTGGAATGATTGAACCCAAAGCTTCAAATGGTCATCGTTTCATCTTGGTAGCGATTGATTATTTTACTAAGTGGGTGGAAGCAGCGTCTTATGCTAATGTAACCAGACAGGTGGTAGTCAGATTTATCAAGAATCAGATCATTTGTCGATACGGTATCCCGAGCAAGATCATCACTGATAATGGTTCGAATTTGAATAACAAGATGATGAAAGAGCTTTGTGAAGAGTTCAAGATCGAACATCATAATTCTTCTCCTTACAGACCAAAGATGAATGGGGCTGTTGAGGCTGCTAACAAGAATATTAAAAAGATTGTCCAAAAGATGGTGGTAACTTATAAAGATTGGCATGAAATGCTTCCGTTCGCTCTGCATGGATACCGTACTTCAGTTCGAACTTCGACAGGTGCAATCCCATTTTCCCTAGTTTACGGTATGGAAGCAGTACTCCCCGTGGAGGTTGAGATTCCGTCTTTGAGAGTGTTGATGGAAGCTAAACTTTCTGAGGCCGAATGGTGTCAGAGTAGATATGATCAGTTGAATTTAATTGTAGAAAAGAGATTGACAGCGTTGTGTCACGGTCAATTGTATCAGCAAAGAATGAAGAAGGCTTTTGATAAGAAGGTTCGACCACGCGAGTTCAGAGAAGGTGACCTTGTGCTCAAGAAGATATTATCTTTCCAACCTGATTCTAGGGGCAAGTGGGCTTCGAATTATGAAGGACCGTATGTCGTTAAGAAATTTTTCTCTGGAGGTGCCTTGATTCTCACCAATATGGATGGTGAAGAGCTCCCGCGTCCCATGAACGCCGATGCGGTCAAGAAGTATTTCGTTTAGGTTTGAGTTGACAGTTTGCTAAGTTGAAAACCCGGAGGGGCGGCTTAGGCAAGCTTTTGGTCAGACCAGTCTTGGCATTTGAACACATTTTGGAAATTCGAATTCGTTAGGGAGAATAGTGATCATTGTTTTTTGTGTAACCCTTTCTTTCATGTACTATTTCCCAAACTTTTGTAAACCGTTGGAGTCGCGTTGTTAGCGAACTACCATCTTATTAATGAAATTTGAGCATTTACCTTTTGTGGGCAAAATTTTAATTTTTACGGCAATATTTGAAACAAAGTTATTTAAAGTATTCTTATTTTTAAAAAAAAATGTGTCGTGAATAATGAAAGGAATATTAACAGTTGTTCCGAGGATGGCCAAGCCATGAAATGCAAAACAATACAGTATTTATCCTTGCATGATGAACATGTTTTATCTCAAAATCGTCATGAGGTGTTGGTTGTGTAAACTTGCGTTTCTCGTGGTGCTAAGTTTGTTGACTCCCCAGTTGTTCTAGTTAAGCGTTGTTTTGGCTACCTTTATTTGGGCGATTTCTGAAGTGTGGTACGCTTTGTCTCATGCCAGTAGTCTATTGGTATTAGAAGATTGGATTTGATTACTTTTCTCCTTAGAAGATTCGAGCCTTGTGGCGTGTTACGCTCCGACGTTGCTTTGGGGTTCCAGTTCCAGTTATTTTCCATCTTTTTTAAAGATTGGCCGAGTATCTATTATGTCGTGACATCTTATTGTCTTCAAGATATTCCATCTGCTCGTTTCGTCAGCATAACATCCATTTATTCATTTACACTTATATCACGCATGCATATTCACATTTGCCGTTGATTTTGGGTTGTACTGTGTTTATTCAAACAACGTACATGTTTCTTTCCAAGTAGAAGGTTAGCTTAGGCAGAAAATGTGCTTCTTTTTTAAATTCCCCAACTGAGCTAATCCTCGTGGATGATTTTTTATTTAGCCTACCTTGTCCATTTCTAGATAGGATGAATCCCACAATCGAGTTACTTTCTCATTGGGTGAAGTCTTGTTTGACTGTTTTCTCTCTAGTTTATCCTTGGATGAAGTTGTTGTCTCTTGCATAGGCTATCTCATGATTTTCCCCAGTGAAGTCGCTACCTGGACGAATGATGCATTTATTTTGCACATTTAAGAATGTGATCCCTTCGGGAAGGATTGATTCATGATTCTCTTTGACGAAGATTTTATTCTCTGCCAGTTGTCATTGCAATTTCCTTTTGAGTTATTTTCGGAAAACGACAAGCGGCAGCTCTTCACGAGCAACTTGTGCGTTATTATTTTCGGAAAACGGCAAGCGGTAGCTCTTCATGAGAAACTTGTGCGTTATTTATTATCTTCGGAAAACGACAAGCGGCAGCTCTTCACGAGCAACTTGTGCGTTATTATTATTTTTGGAAAACGACAAGCGGCGGTCTCTTCATGAGCAACTTGTACGTTATAGACATCGTTGGAAAATGACAAGCGGCAGCTCTTCACGAGCAACTTGTGCGTTATTTATTATTTTTGGAAAACGACAAGCGGCAACTCTTCACGAGCAACTTGTGCGTTATTTATTATTTTTGGAAAACGACAAGCGGCAGCTCTTCACGAGCAACTTGTGCGTTATTATTGTTATTGGAAAACGACAAGCGGCAGCTCTTCACGAGCAACTTGTGCGTTATTATTGTTATTGGAAAACGAAAAGCGGCAGCACTTCACGAGCAACTTGTGCGTTATTTATTATTTTTGGAAAACGACAAGCGGCAGCTCTTCACGAGCAACTTGTGCGTTATTATTGTTATTGGAAAACGACAAGCGGCAGCTCTTCACGAGCAACTTGTGCGTTATTATTGTTATTGGAAAACGACAAGCGGCGGCTCTTCACGAGCAACTTGTGCGTTATTATTTTCTGGAATACAGCAAGTGGCAGCTTCTTTATTTGAGCAGCTTGTATGTTATTGGTATTTATTTTTGGACGACAGCAAGTGGCAGCTTCTTTATTTGAACAGCTTGTATGTCATAGTATTTTTTGGAAAACAGCAAGTGGCAGCTTCTTTATTTGAGCAGCTTGTATGTTATTGACATCCCTGGACGACAGCAAGTGGCAGCCTCTTTATTTGAGCAGCTTGTATGTCATAGTATTTTTTGGAAAACAGCAAACGGCGACTTCTTTATTTGAGCAGTTTGTATGTTATTAACACCCCTGGACGACAACAAGTGGCAGCCTCTTTATTTGAGCAACTTGCGTATCTACAATCTTACTATTATCTCAGCATTAATGAGTATATCTCGGGAAATCTCGCAGAGAAGTTTGTTGTGAATTTTTACCTTCAGAAGTTGGTAGTCCGTCGCCAGCAAATTTGATACTCTCTGTCTATCTTTGACTTTGAGTTGTGAACTCACTGTTTTTGGGTCGATAATCTGTTTTATGGCCTATGCAAGATGCCTTCTTTGTTAGGGTCAGAGGTCGTATTCCCTCAATTTTATTCGCCGTCAAGAGTCTGTCATTTGAAATCGATGGCTCGTTTCCCCAGTAGTGTATAATCCATGTCTCTGTGTTTTGTTGGTGTTTGATTCCTCCAGCATTGTCTTGTTTCATACAAAATCTTTCTCTGTGAATTCAATCACTACATTTATATCAAGCGTAATGGCGGTATCTTAGGGCAAAAATTTGCGTATTATGTATTTAAGTACCTTCAATCTCGTCGAAACGAAGATTTTAATCTTCATATCTCCGGATAGAAGAAACTTAAATAGGGGCAGCTGTTGTACCCCAAATTTTGACCTAAGATACCATCTCCCATCTGCATCATTACATTGCAAGCGTTTTGATCTATTGATTTTAAAATTCATAACTTTTTCAAGTCGAGAGCTGTTTATTTTTTGAACGCTAAGGTTATTAATTGATCAAACGATGTTATTTAATTATTTATTGTTCTAGGTTTAAATAATTGAAATTTTATTTTCAGTTATTATAATTTAGAAGAATTATAAATAATGAAATAATTAATTGAAGAGAAGTTAATTGGTCAAGGATGTTTGTTTAATTATTTATCATTCTAAATTTAAATAATTGGAATTGATTTTTCAGTTATTATATAATTTAAAGAATTATAAATGATAAAACAAATAATTGCAAAGAAGAAAATAATTAACTGGAAAATAATAGAATTTTATTCATTTTATTCTAATTGTTACAATTGTTGTGTAAATACCGTATTTTTTTACAACGTATTTACAATAATAATTTTTACAAAGTTTAAAATGAAATAAAAGCTATCCTAATTTTTTTTCCTAAGTTCTAAATCTTCATCTTCTAACCAATACTTCTTTGATTGCTTATTTAATTTTACCTGCAAAGAATTAAAAGAAAAAAAGTCAGAAATGAATAATTAAAAGCAAAGAAAATTAATTTTAGTGTTCATCATTAAAAGCAAACGGCTGGAATCAGTTTTTTACCCTTTTTGCAAATCACGAGATTTCTCCCGGTTCACAAAAAGGAATGAATTTTATTGATAAAAATGAATGCACAAATTTAAATATGCACAAATTCATTTTTTGTCAAAACTGCATTTTTCAAATCAATTGCACGTTTTTAAAAGCCAACTGCATATTTCAAATATGCATAAATTCTTTTTGTCAAAAAACTGCATATTTCAAAAAATATACACAGCTCAACAGCATATGCAAATTTTCAACACAAAAGCCAATTCCAACGTAAACTGCCAAACATGGGGGAAGAAGCAAAAAAAATAAGACTCCTTGCTGTACCATGCAAAGACAAAGAGAGCATGCAGTTTAAACCAAATATGCAAGCAATACATTTTCCTTTTTCATCATTTTCCAGCATTATACTTTTTCAGAACAAGTAAGTACATAACAACATTTTGGTGTTTCATTTGTACTTGAGAGAGAGAAGAGAGGAAGAGTGTGGTTACAGGTTTTGGCTTAGGCAGGAAATAGATAGCAAACAGAACAGCAGTGACACAGTGAAGAAAAGAAAGCATAGAAAAGAATACCAACAAACTGGATGAAGCAGCATATGTGCAGAGGTCAAAGGCAGAATATATTAAAATATACAACCTGTAACGTAAACCTCAGAGGCCAAGAAAGACCAACTGATATAACACAACAACAAACCCCCTTCAAAAATTCAGAGAGTTCAACCTATCTTCAAGCCTTCAAAACCCAAAAAATTTGTCAAACACAATACAAAAAGTCTCAAAGTAAAACCTGTTGCCTATCAAAGGCCAAACCTGCTTAAGTTTTTGAAGCAGCAAAAATCATGTCAAAACTGTTGCCCAGCAAAACAATAACCATTTCAAAGCTTAGGCCATAATAACATAAACCAGTTTCCATCAACCTGCGTAAACCAGTATAACACCAAAACACAACCAATATAGCCATCACCGAAATTTTAAACCACGGCCAATCCAACCAGAAAAAAACCAGAACAACATAACTTATCAACCAAATGTCCAAACCCACAAAGGCCTCAGATATGTTCATCATTGGCCATTAAAAAGCATACAGAAGCGAACCAAAGGAAGAAGAAGAAAGATACAAATACAGAGTACCAGGGTCAAAGTAGCTATCACGCCTCCGCCGTCTTCCCTCGCCCTTGGCCTCCTACGCACACCCAACCTCCCTCCTCCGTATCCAGGTAACATTTCACGCTCTTTTTCTTTCAAAGTACCTCAAACAACCAATAATAATTTGAAGTCAGAAGTAAAAATGAACACAAAATCACAACTTGCAGCAATGAAATCCTAACGAAATGAAAACGAAATTGTACCGTGAATCCGTCGCCCCCTAGCTTTCTCGTTGGAGGGAAGAAGAAGGTGGAGGATGCTGGTGGCCGTGGCAAGGAACTTAGGCGAATATAGGGAACACGCGAAGAAGACGAAGGCGAATCCGTCATGAGAAGATGAGCGCCGCTCTGCACATATGTTTAACCCTAATCCCTAATACAAACTAATACAACGTTTAACCCTTAAGAAAAAAACAAGTTATGGAACATTTGGACTAAACTCGTTTCCTGCCTAAAGCCCAAACAATTCTACAGCACACCCCCCTTTATTTCTGTTTGTTTTTCTGATTGGGCCCCTTTGAGACCTTTTAGCCCATGCAACATTTGTTTACTTAACCCCCTATTTCTAATACACCATTCCTTTCATTTTACTTTCTATTAGTTTTTTTAGATTATTATTAGTTTAGTTAATTAGTAAGTTAATCAAATAATAGATGTGTAACCTAATTAGATAATTTTAATATTTGACCAATTTTTATTAAGTTTAACCTTAGGTTTAATTTAACAATTTTAGTATTCCTTTTTAATTAGATTTAAGTTAATAGCTTTTAAGGTTTTAATCTAGTTTATAATTATTTAATAATTTTTAAGTAATACTTTATATTAATACCAAAAATACCTTAAAAAAATAGAAACATATAAAAAATAAAAGCATTAAAAACATTTTATTTTCTTTTCTTTAATTCTCATGCTTTGTCCATATTAAAAAAATGCATAAAAATGAAAAATATTAAAACATTTTCTTTTCCTTAATATTAAACAAATCTAAAAAATGCATGTTCACATCATTTAGTCTTTTATTTAATTGTTGTATATCATTTATCTATCTAATTTTCTGTTTAATTATTTCGTCTTTACTTGTTTATTCCGTTTACGCCTAAATCCAAGGGAAAAACGATTAAATTTGTTGACTTCATGTCCTCAAGTCCGATCACGCGAATATTTTGTATTTCATTAAAGCTTAAGATAATTTTTCCCCAAATATTCAATCTTTTCAAAACTTATACCTTTTAAGTCAAAACTTCGACATTAGGTCGTCGTACCTTCAAAAACCCGTTCGTACCCCTTTTCGGCCAAAACAATTTATTTCGAACAAACGAATTTTTTATAAACAGATATTTCAAAAGGTTCCTATAGAGTACTATAGATACATTGGGTGCTAATACCTTCCCATTGTATAACCAACCCCCGAACCATAGATCTTTTTTCAAAAATGCCTTGTATTTTTATTACTTCTAGAAAGTATTATTTTACATTGCATATTTAGGGTTTTATTTCGCTCTTTCCCCTTTTCCCTTGGAAATAATAAAGCGCGGTGGCGACTCTTGCTTTTGTGAGACGAATTAATCAATAATTCGATCTTCGATTTACCCCGCTACATTTTTTATCGCTACACTAGGGAATACATTTATGGCATGCCAACGTCGATGATGGCGTGTCTTCACAACACCACGTTGACGTACGCAAATAATGTTAAAGCCACTGGGCCACCCTATAATCCCTAAAATGTCGCAGCTTTGACCAAAAACAATATAGGTCAACCAGTAGGGATACATTATATTCCCCAAACAACACCATCATTGAATACAACATCCATGATGGCTATGAGGAAACAAATGGATCAAAGCAACCTTGAAATGGTGAGTACCTTGACCCAACAAATGGGAATAATATTCATCTTCTAATTATAAATACTAACCAAAGGTATGAGGTGCTAGCAAATCAGATGGGTCGAATAGCCAATTTTTCGATGCTCTGCCGGTTCAGACATAATGAACCCCTAAAATATCAAATATTAGGCCTGTCAAAATGCCTGCCAATGGGCCTCCGGGGGGAGTGCAACCCTCGAAACCTAGGCCAAATAGAGAGAACAAAGAATACATTGGCCAGTATAACCATAGGCCAATAATGGTACATCGAAAATCAGAATATGACCAAATACTTTAAAATGTCCAACAAAATAACTTAGGGGGGCATAACAACATAACAAACATTGTTTAACAAACTTTGGCCCAAAGTGGCCCGAATTTGGGCCTACATAGGTCTGGTTTCATACCACCCTTGCTAGACTATGTTCGACAAATAGAACTCCCCAAGGGTTGGAAGGTCTCAAAGTTTATCAAGTTTGCTGGAGAAACTAATGAGTCTACTGTGGAACACATAACAGGTATCAGACTGATGTCAGTGATATTGCAAATAAAGAAAATTAAAAAATAAATTATTTTCCTAATTCTCTTATAAAAAATCTTGCATTTGGCTCACCACACTCCCTCCACAATCCATACACACTTGGAATGAATTAAAGAGAGTGTTTCACAAATAGTTTTACACGATCTAGGAGAAAATAAGTCTTAAGGAACATGTTAGTGTTAGGTGTAAAATCCCTGAATAAATTGATGAATATTTGAACAGATTTAGACTCCTTAAAGCCAGGTGTTTCACACAACATGGAAAAATATAGCAAATGGCCAATTAGGCCAAACAACAACTTCAGAAAGTTGTAGGCTCGAGTGTATTTATGATGATGAGCCTTTGGGATTTGAGAAATACCCAATGGATACTATTAAGAAGATGCAAGCTCAAGGCCCCTTAGAATAGATCGACCAAGGAGATGTCGTGGTCAAGAGACCAACTTACATTAGCGCCAAAATCGAACCAAAATTAAAGGGAAAGGTGGCCGAGTTACTCAAAGAATTCATAAACTGTTTTCTTGTGACTATAATGAAATGCCAAGACTAAGTAGAGATATGGTGGAAGTGAAACTACCAATTTGACCTGGTAGAAAACCAGTGAAGCAACTGCCAAAGAGGGTTTCCCCGGAAATAATGTTGAAGATCAAAGTGGAGATCAAAAGGCTGCTTAGAATCAATTTCATTAGAACGAATAGGTACGTCGAATGGATAGCTAATATAGTTAAGAAGAATGGAACTTTTAGAGTATGTATAGATTTTAAAGATTTGAATAATGCCACACCAAAAGACGAATACCTCATGCTTGTGGTGGATATGTTAGTTGACTCAACCACATGGTTTGAATATTTGAGTATGTTAGACGGGTATTCAGGGTATAATAAGTTTTTATCGTTGAAGAAGACGTACCTAAAACGGAATTTCGATGCGCATGTGCTTTAGGAACCTATGAATGGGTTATAATGCCTTTTGGTTTAAAAATTTTCAGGGAAACTTACCAAAGGGATACGAATTCAATGTTCCATGACTTCATCGACATTTTCATACAAGTCTACATCAATGATATAGTTATTAAATCCTCTTCAAAAAATGGACACTTAGACCATATTCGACAATCCTTCGAAAGGATGAGTAAATATGGATTGAAAATGATCTATTGAAATATGGTTTTTGTGTTCATGCAGGAAATTTCTTGGATTTTATGGTGCACAAGAAAGGCATCGAGATCAATCAAAACAAAACCAAGACAATTTTAGACACCAAGCCTCCCTCGACAAAGAAACAACTACAATATTTGTTGGCAAAAATAAACTTCCTAATAAGATTTATATCAAACTTAAGTGACAAGATGCTGTCATACCCCAATTTTTCTCTAGGGTCATTCATTCACCGTATTTTCATCTTTAACCGGTCACTCACGTATTAGGTTGACCAAAAGTCAACCTAAGGTCACCATTGGCATCATTTAAAAGCCAAAAATTACTGAAATTGCACTTCATACATTTTTAATTTCCTTACACTGCCTCATGTATTGCATGAAGTTGATCAAAATCTAATCATAATAAAAATTTTGTTTTATAAGTTAGTCGGTCAAAGCGATTCGATATTGTATGTAAAATTAGCGGGAAAATATTTCAAGTTTTGATCTTTACATGATTGTTTTATGAAACTACTTTGTGCATAGGTCATGTTGGTATGGTAATTTTATTTTTTCGACGTTGTTTGCAGTTGCATTTTTATCTTGTTAGAGCCAATTTAACCATTTTTTTTTTACATTTCTAAACTTTTATGCACCTTTCTATTAAAGTTTGTCGCGTGTAGATCATAGTGGTATGTTCATTTTATTTTTCTGATAAAATGCGTGTCTTACTATTATTCGTTTCGATCCATTTTTATTTTTTTGTTTTTAATAGGAAAAATACCCTTTTTTGTCCTTTAACTTTATCTCGGGGTCCATCTTGGTCCCTTAATTTTTAAAATGTTCAAATCGATCCCTTAACTATTAAATTGGTTCCACGTTTATCCTTCTGTTAGTGAGGGTCAGAAAAAGTTATCCACATAACTTAGATGAATATTGATTTGGATATAACATGGATACAATATACGCGTGGCATACTACAATCAACATAAAAGTCAAAAATTCAAAGAAGAAAAAAGTACTTGAGCTAAGAATTGAACCTAGGTTTCCTTGATTTCTTAACAACAAAGTATACTACTGAGCTTATTTGTTATTGTTGCTTAACATTTCAACTCTGATATATATTTACATTCCTTTTTTATATAACTGTAAAAGAAGCAATTGAAGCAAGATAATTATAACTTAGTAAAACCATCAGAAAAATACATGAAATGTGGAAATTAGAGGAGAGAGAAATGTTTCATCTAGTTACATGTTTGCTTCAATAACTTCTTTTCTCCATTAAGGGTGTGTTTGGTATAGTAGAAATAAGAAAGAGAGAAATAGGTGAGAGAGAAGTTGAAGAGAGATTAATAACTTCTCTTGTTCGGGAAGAAGAGAAGTGGAAAAGAGATATTAAAAAAGAGTGGGTCCCACAACTTTTGTATTTCTCTTCAATTATGAAGATAAAGTGGGAAAAAATTAGTAGAATGAAATGACTATTTTTCCCATTAAATTAAAATTACATTTTTTAAATGTTATTTATTATAAGGGTTAATGCTATTGATCTTTCTTGTGCTCAGAGAAAACAAGTTGGAATCTCAAGAAGTTGACTTTTGCATAAAAGCTTCACTTTATGAAAATGGCAATGGTGCCTTCGTACCATTAATGGTATGTTCTTTGAATAATGCATTAATCACTTGGGTAATGAGTTGGAGAGTTGTGTAATCTTCAGATTAGAGCAAGATTTGGAGATTATAGGGCTTGAAAAGTGAGATTTTATGGCATGGTTATGAGATTTGGCCATGAGTTCACCACAAAAATTGTAACGCACGTTAATTTAATTAATTATTTAATTAAATTAATTACGGATTAATGGTTGAAAATGTTGTCGAAATTGTTGAAGTTGCGAAATATCGAGAAATGTTGATTTAAGTTGTTAAGTTGTTATTTGCTTGATATTTAATTGATTGGTTGATTAATATTAGCAATAATATTAATATAGATATTAAAATAATATAAGGTTTATTAGTTGGACTCATTATTTGGTTGTATGGAGTAATAGGTGGGGGTGTGAAAGTTAGGCCCAATAAGAATAGTAATAATTATAAGGTTAAGCTAATTATGAGGATTAGGTTAATTAGAAGGAATAAGGGTTTTGGAGATTTTGGAGAGTGAACGTAAAAGTTGCAGAATTGCAGAGAAGAGGAAAACATGAAAAAGAGGCAAAGGTTGGAAACTTTGGCAAGGCTTGGCTCGATCGAAGAATTATAGAGCAGTCTCCAATCCAAGGTAAGGGTGGGGTTCTGACTCTATAATGGGAATTATGGTGAATATTATGTAGGGATTGAGTTGTATGAAATTTCTACCGTGTGTACATGTTGTTGAGGAATGTGTCGAATTATTGTTTGTTTTCATGTTGTTGTCTGTGTGGAAAAGTGTTGTCTGTAAAATTATTGATATGTGGAAAAATTCATGTTGCTGCAATTATATATTGTGTTGATACGAAATTGTTAAACGAAGGAAATTTGGAAATAAAAAGGAATTACAGAAATATGCGTAACCGGAAACTGGAAACACATTTAGCCGAGGGGCACAATGTGTGTTCCAAGTGGAACAAAGATAATGGGCATGCCGAGGGGCGTGGGAATGAGTGCCGACCGACACCATGTTGGAAAAGGGAAGGTGTGCCGAGGGGCACACCACTTGTGGCGACATGCACACTAGTTTTATATAGTTTCCCAGTTTAGTCCATTAATAATTGATTACAATAAGGCCCCCATATTTTAGTTGAAGAACTTAGTATCCCTTGATCATGTAGTTCATATTTAATTAAAGATTATTATACCTAAATAGCGGTAACAATAATAAATATGTAGGAGAATAATCTAGCAGGATAGTAATTACAAGTAGCAGAACTTGTGGAATAACAGTACCATGATGGTCTTGATAAGAATAATACCGAGTAGAAATATTAGTAATTTTGGGCAGAGGAATAATTAACCGGTATAGTCGAGAATTGTCCGAATAATTACGGGGTGCTGGTAGCTTATTTTAGTTGATTCGGTGTGTTGTATACCTTGCCGAAAAATATGAAATTACAGGTGATGATGAATTTGGTTGAATTGCCTATATTTATGGGCAATGTTATGTTGTAGGCCTATGGCTAATGTTGAATGGTTGTTGACATGTTGTTGTGTTGTTGTTGTGGTTGAGTTGCTGGGGAATTATTGTTGATGATATGTTGATGTCGAAATGTCACTATTTATTGGCAAGATAAAGTTGTAGGCTTATGGCCAGTGTTGATTTATTGTTAAGTTGTTGTTTAATTATTGTTGTTGATTTGTTGTTGTATTGCCGTTGTTGTGTTTGTTGTGATTGTTGCTGTGATTTTTGTTGATAATACGAAGTTGCAAGGAATCTTAAATGACGATGAATTACCTCTATTTACTGGTAATAATGGTGATATAGGCTTATTCCTTGCAATGAACGATGATTGTTGTGAGTATGCGATAGTGCATATATTGAGTCACATACATTTGCATATTTTGCGATGGCCTGAATTGGAAAACTGCGAAGAAGGCTTGTGCCTTGTTGATGCCTCTATTAATTGGCAATTACTAAGTTAGAAGTTCTGCTCCATTTTTAAGTTGGGAGTTATGCTCCGTTTTTATGTTGAGAGTTCTGCTATATTGGTACCACATGCATGTGCATTATACGAGTCGCATTTCGTGTTGTATAATTGAGTTGCTATAATGATGAAATAGTTGTTATTTTGTGTTGATGCTTTGTTGTAATAGCCATTGTTTATAAGTTGTGAAGTGGTGATTTTATATGATCTGATCTAATATGTTATTTATCATACGACTTATTATATTGTCCGATATCTCGCCCCTTCTGTTTGAATGTTGCCCTCTGTTGGTAACGTGCAGGTAATCAAGAAGGATAATTGTTACCTTCTTTAGTTCAAGTCAGTGTTGTCGCTCTGATACGTAGCACTCGGGGGGATGAACGCTTGATGTTTAGTTGTTGATTATTATTCCAGTTGCTGAATTTTTAGGTTGATTACATGAAATAATTGTTGTCTTAAAGTTGTTTTAGTTGAATAAGAGATGTTAAGTGAATTGAAGTTGAGTATGTATATTCTGCTACTTATCAATAAAAAAAGTTGTTTGATCTTAAAGAATAAATCAGGTTGTTATCGGTTCATCTGAGTTAAGTGTTATGTATCTATTTTATATGCGATTAAATAAAATGATGATTTTAATTTGTAAATGTAGCATCCCATTTATGTTTAACTCTGATTTTATTATTATCCTCCGGGTAGAATTGGGGTGTTACATTAGTGGTATCAGAGTAGATCGGTCCATCCGACCAAGTTGTCTAATGTTATTTGTTCCTTAGTGTGCGACAAGTGTGTGAAACACTATCAGTGCTTGTTGTTTTTCTAATCGATTGTATGCAGGAGTTGGTTTGAAGATAAGTGGGGGAGAAGCTTTGGTTCTCATATATGTTTAAGTTGTAAGATGTTAGTTCAATATGCTGCTGATGGCGATAGTGTAAGTATTGTTGAAGTTTTGTTGTTTCATGAATCCGAAGATGACATGGATTCAAGATTTTATTTTTAATCAAGTTGGAGCGTCTTAAGGGAGAATGATCGAACCTTGTTGATGTTTACTTCTTGAACGATGAGGAGAAATGTAACAGTTGTTGATATACGAGTAGAGTGTAAATCCCCGATGTTTCTGAAAGTGATTATTAAGTAACAAGGATAATTTTTAGAACATGGAATTTAGAAAGTTACAATGTTTCAGCGCTGCTGGTGGACTGTGAAGTTGTCGGTTTGAGTAGCCCTTGCATATGATGTCGATGTTCGAATGATGATAGAGTGACAGATTGCTGTAGACCTTATCGTGGAATCCTTGTGAGTTATTGTAAAAGTTGTTGGAATGTTTCGAATTGCGAGTCAGATTCAGAAATGAAAAGAGATGAGTACGATTTCAAGAATGGTAAATGTTGGTAATAGTACAAAGAAATTATGTTCTGATGTTATCGTAAGGTGTGTAATAGTATGTCGCTGCATGACGTCAATGTTCGCATTTTCGGATAACTTTGGAAATTCATATCTTGTGTTTTGAGTATCGGATCGGTGTTCCGTTTGAACCTGTGAGGATATAGAAATATATTATACCCTATGAAAGTGTTTTTCAAATACGGTAGATGCATTCTGTTGTACCCCAAAATTTTCCCTCTCATTTCTCAAAGGATCAACCTGGCCCCTCAGGTTTGCTTCCATCCAATTTCAAGTCTTGAATTAGAAATTTTCCAAGAAAGTCATTCACAAGGGAAAAATGGTCATTTGCACACCAAAGGAGTCAAACTATGACTTTTGAATCAAAAATCAAGTTCTAAGAATCATATTTCATTAAGGCATGAAATTGGTTCATCAAAAAAATCAGAAGTCAGAAGTTACTTTAAAAAAAAATCAATCAAATTTTCTAAACATTTAGAAAATTTTCTAATTGTCTAGAGAATATGATACTTCAGAACTTCTGAGCCAGCCTCTATGCAAGTGCAGTCAGAAGTTGCAAACACAGTTCAGAATATGATGCTTCAATCAGAACATATAGAAGCGATGCTCTTTGGTCAAAACATGATTCTTCAGCATATAAAGGATATGTCCAATGCTCCGGTCAAAACATGTCCCTTCAGCATTTGGAGGTTACGTTTCTAATCTTCTGCGATCAAAACATCACCAAATCCCAAGACCTTGTTTAAACAACCTGTTGCACTGCTACAATACAATACTCTAACTAGCAGTTAATCCAGTCCACGCCTGCATTTTCCAAAATCTTGTATTTGCACCAAATACAAAAAGCTGTGATCAAAAAGCAATGGAACAGTGTGCCAAAAGTTCAAATCCTATATGTTCCCCCCCCCCCAAAACCACAAAAAATTCATCTATAAATAAGTGGCTCCATCACACTTGCAAGGGGTTGGTTTTTGGGAGAGAGAATCGTTAAAAGAGAGAAAAGAAAGCTGTGATACCTCCATAAAAAATCCAGAATTCCTAAACCGAAAACCAAAACCCTTGTTCTTCCCTCGAAGTAAAAGAACTTGGTATTTTCTCTTTCATTGCTCTTGCTGATTCCAGAATATCTGAATGTAGCAGCTCAAGTCCTAAACACACGCTCCAGATTCAAGGTAAGTCTCCCCGACTCTGCATCTTCTCATTCAGAACATCATTAAACATGTAAATATCATAGTATTAATGTTGTCCGTATCACTGCGTAATTAGAAAAACTGTGGATCAGAACTTCCTGAGTAAGGCTAGACTCAGGACCAGGATCAGAATTTCCATAAATTGTTGTGCTTTTATCCTTCTGATTTGCTGTTTGATGAAAATTGAATAAGTTATCATTGTGTTGATTGATATAAGGAAAGAGTTGAAATGTAACACAATACTTCTGTTTTTCACTCATCATTATAACATATAGAACTTCCATGATTCACTCACTGTTCTAACATAGCACATAACTTCTGAGTTCTCCCCATATGTCAAACATACTGAACTTCTGATGTTTCCACTCGATGTTTTTAACACTCAGAGTTTATGATTTTTACATGCTGACAATACAGAACTTCTGACTTATGGTCCCCTGTCTGAATACCACCCAGAATTTTTGTGTTTCCCCTCTAATGTTCCTTGCAGGACCTCAGAGTTTACCAAGTCAGAACTTCTGATACCCACTGACGTCTCCTGCTGAGTCACAGTGCTTTTGGCTTCAGAACTTCTGATTCCGTTTGTTTTGCTTGCAGCAGCACGCTGGTCTTATATCTCATTTATTTTCCTTTTTATCACTTTCAACATTAAAACTCTTTTCATCAATATAAAAAAGGCATAAAAATATTTTCTTTTTTTACTAAGCTAATTCATTCCCCTTTTTTATTCATTAACACAAAAAAACCTTTTTTAAAACAAGGTCCCTTTTCTTTCTTGCATTATTATTTGAATATGGTTGTAATAAATAATTAGGATTTATTTTCTTGCAAACCCCCATTCGTAAATTTGTACACCCTATCCACCTAATGATTGTAATAGCATAGAATCCTTACTTTTCGCACTTTTATTTCTTTCATACATTGTTAGTAACTAGGGTGTGTATGGCAAGACATGAAAACAACAAATAGATAACCTAAAAAGCAAGACTAAATGTATGCAATCAAACACACTTGCACACTAGCACCCTTAGGGTAATCTCACTTGTTGCCTATCGGAAAAATAGTCATGTCCCTCGAACATGGGAGTTTTAGCAAAAGACCCTCGATAAAATGTCGTAGTCCCTCGATGACCCTCGATGTTGCCTTCGGTAAACGATCTAGTCCCTAAAAGACATTGCTAAAACGTCCCATAGTTTGTCTTCTACGACTATACAAACGTCCCAACATCTATCCCTTCACATACAACGATGGGGATTCTTACCAATTCAATGGTAAGATAGTGTTGTACCCCAAAATTTTCCCTCTCATATTATCAAGATTTTTCCTCACAAGACTTATTGGACTCCAGACAGGATTAAGGTTTGCTCAACTCAAGACATCTCCTTGCACTGATAAGCCTGAAATTAGGGTTTGAGTTTGCACAAGGATTTTTGGACCACCAATGCTTCATGTGACTTTAATATACCATGTTGGACCTCTAAGATTGTTCATACCAAGTTTCAAGCCTTGAATCACATTTTTGCCCAGTCAATTGGACAGTTGACCTAAAAATCAGCTGTATTGGGGAAAAAGTCAACCATAGCCAATTTATAGTCAAAATTCATAATTTTTAATCCAAAATCACATTATAGGCTCCTATGTACCATTTGTTCAAGTTTGGATCAGAACTCCTCAAGAAATTTGATCAAATCATCAAAAGGGCAAAATGGTCAAAATTAGGGCTTTGACTAAGAAAGGGCAATTTTTGATTTTTGACCTAGCCAATGACCAATTGGGTTCAAGAATGATTTCAAGGACTCAATAGCATCATCTTGACCTAATCACATATTTCAAAAGATCTCAAATGCATTGGATTGACACATGATTTTTCCAGTCAACTATTCAAAATCAACTGTACACTGAAAAGTCAAACTTTGACTTTTTGGTCAAAATCAAGTGCCAAGGGTCATAATTCATCAAGATATTTCAAAACATGAAACTTGTTGATCAAGAAAGTAAATTTTTCAAATTAGGGTTTAATTTGAAAGTTTTTCATAACTTAGAAAATTTTTAAGTATGGAAATTTTCTTATTTTTTCCCAACTTTCCACAACTTTTTCAGCATGATGCAATTGGATTCAAAGAAAACTTACAACATGAAAGTTGTAGTCCTACATGAAATATACAACTTTTATTCATAAAGTTTTCCAAAAATATGCTTGGATCTCAAGTTATGATTTTATGAATAGGGGTCCATAAACTTTTTAACTTAGTGAAATTTTGCCTTAGTTTAGGCAGGTTTTTGACCTAACTTCATGTCAACTTTTCACCTAGTTACAAGAGGTATCTCAAAATTCATTTCAAATATGGATTGTAGAGAATTTTACAAGCTTTCCAAAATGTCCAATAACTCTCCAAAATCATTTATGGTTAGGGAGAGTCGAAGAAAGGAAAATGGCAATTTATCACTTTTGTTCAAGGCATTTTCACAATGTTACAAGTTGCAAATATGTCCTAGCATGCTTGTACCTTGTATTACAGGTCCTAATACTTTCTACACTCCATAATTAAATTCAAACTCAATGGATAATGGTCTTGTTCTGACTTTTGAAGCATTGCACAATGAATTAATCCAAAAATGGCATAAAGTTCACAATGCTACTTTGATAAAGCTTGCTTTTTCCAACTTTACATTTCTTAAGCCATGGACCTGATCTTTTTTTGCAAACAAGATCCACAAACATCAGGCAACTTGTACCAACTCTATGCAGTCCATAAGCTAGCCTGTACATGCCTCTGGCATTGT
This sequence comes from Vicia faba, assembly GCA_948472305.1. Lineage (NCBI taxonomy): Eukaryota > Viridiplantae > Streptophyta > Magnoliopsida > Fabales > Fabaceae > Vicia > Vicia faba. The sequence continues at coordinate 395,213,616 of OX451736.1, forward strand.
CACCTCAAACTTTCTTCAAAAGCAAGCAAACTTGCAAAAGTCAAGTGAACTCATCCATCTGATAAAGGCAAGCCTTAGCATCATTTGAAAAAACTTCAGAACCTTGTAACAAGCCTAAGCACGAATTCACAACATCCCAAACACTCTCAAACACCAAAATCACACTTTTCTGCCCAAACAGGGCATCATCTGCAGAACACTTGCCAACTTGAAACTTGCTCGTGCGTTTTGCCTTTCAACCCTTGAAACATCTTCCCTCAATCACATCCAAGCTATCCAAGCATTCATCTTGCAACTGTGAGTTTAGTTTCACACTTCTCCATTTTCATTTTGCAAGGTTGCAGGTTGACTCATGCAAGGAGATTCAAGCATCTACAAGACCAGCTAAGCATTGGAAAAGGTTGAGGGAAATTCAAGGAAGCTCACAAGATCTTCAGGCCTCACTCAAAGTTCCCATATTTCCATATCCAAACTCAACTGAATAAGGTATTTTTCAAAGTTCTATCTCCTTATTTATCCATCCTTAAGCTTAGATTTGTGAAGCAAAAATGTAGTCCTTAACTTGCTGAAGCTGTACATATGCATACTTTCCATTTATATTAATTGAGCTAAGAGTATTTGGTTGTTGAAGTTCATGAAAAAATTAGGTCAGGAATTAGGGCCACTGAAATTCTCCCTGGTTTCTTAGAGTTAGGTTTCAAATCTTATATCATTGAAATCGTGATAAAAAATGCTACAAGTTTTATGTTGCAAGATTTTGTTTTTGTGCAAAGAATAGAGAGTTACAGAATCAAGCTCAGAAACGCGCGCAGAGACAAAGGACAGGGATGATGGACGTCTGGGCCTGACGCCTTGGGCCTGCTACTATTCACTCCCCCCAGTTTACTTTTGCACCCCCCTGATTCATATTTTGTTATTTTTCATATTTTCTTTTTATTTTTATGATTATTGACTTTAATATTTTTTTCTGAACATTAAAAATCACAAAAATAATTTTCTTTACATTTTGCATTTTTATTTTATTTTTTGCATAATAAAATAATTTACTAGAATAAATAAAAATTCATTTTCTTAAAAAATAGTAGAAACATTTAAAAATACCATGCATTTTTATTTTATTATTTTTTTCATACATATTTTTTTTAATACTTGTAAATATTTTTATGTATTTATTTCTTGTACAAAATGAATAAAATAAATGATATAGAACATATTTTCTATTAAATCAAAAAACTAGGGTTTCCCCTTTCAAAAATAATAATATTATTTTTTCTTATTTTTAGGACTTAAATAATTTTATTTTTATCATACATAAAACAAATACAAATACATTTTGCATAATTACATATTATTGCATATTTAAATAGTTGTTTATTTATTTATTGTACAATAAATTCAATTGGGTTGTAATAGTGAATTAGGGTTTTATTTTGTGCAAATATCCCCATTCAAATCTTGTATCCCCCCTCCCATAATATTGTTGTAATAGCTTAGATTTACTTTACCCAATTTATCGCATTATATGCATGTTTAGTAAATTAGGGTTTGTATGATAAGACAAAATCAAACAAATAGCAAGACCTAACACAAGACAAAAATGCATGAAAAATGACAACACATTGCACACAAACACCTCTAGGGTTTCACTCACTTGGTTGCCTTAAAACATGGCCATGGTATGCATACTAGGTATCTTGGCAAAACAAAACAAAACAAAAGATCATAGTCCCTCGATGACGCTGTCAAAAGGTTGCCTAAACAAATTATCTTGGTCCCTCAAAACTTTCTAAGATACTTGGCAATATTGCTATCATGGTCATACGATGACCCATATCCATCCCGTTTAACATCCAAAGATAGGGTTGTCTACCAAAAACAATGGTAAAACAACAATGTCAAAGGAATAAAAATGTATAAGAAAGACTTTTGAGTAGGTAGATAAGCTTCTAGTTACTTAATCAATTTGTAAACAATCTTTGCTATTTTCAAACACGCACACATTTCAAAACATTTTCCAAACAACTTTCAAAAAATTGAAACATTTTTCAAAAGACAAATATCTTTGTATACATTCTTACGAACGAGAATCATTACAAAGATCGCCTAAACGAGGGCCTCTTTTCAAAATACTTTCAAAATCACACAAAGCACCATTTCAAACAATTGAAAAAAGCAAAGCAATTGATCTAAACAAGTAACTAAGAGCCCATGGAAAACCATGGATGAAAAGGGTGCTAGCACCTTCCCTTTTCATAATCTACCCCCCGAACTCAAGAAAACATCTCAAAGGTCTTTCCTGTGCTTTTTTACCTTTCCTTTTGGATAAAATAAAAGTCAATTGCGACTCTTGCTAAACCGCAACATTTGCGAACACAAACGCAAAACCTCAAGTCAGTTCTCCCACCGCATCACAGAACTGGAGACTCTACTGGGGAAAATCCTAAAAGTGGGGTTACCTTAGGGTTTTAGATCACCTTTACATGCTTATCTTGCTTGACTTGTTTGCTTTACACTTTGGTCCTATTGTTTGGGTTTGAATCCTCTACCCGGATTTGGGAAACATTCATAGGTAAATAGCAATATGTTGTGGAGACTGTGCAAGGTATACCAGCATGGTCTAAGCAATAGCTATATTAGTGCGACATATTTGTGGGTACTGGTAGCCTTTGAGTTAATCAAAGAGAATATGGGGCCGCTGAGTGATGTCATGAAGCACTAATGGACTTTTAGAACCTTTACTTGACCAACTTGGCCTTTTAGGATATAGTGAGATGACCGGCTTTGGTGCAGTCCGAAGTTGGTAGATACTTGATACTACACTCATTGAGGGTTGGTTTCTTGGAATATTTCGGTCGCTCGTCAAGAGGCTGAATTGAAACAATGAACAAGGAAACAATCCAGTGATATTGAGCTCCTTAGAACCCGTTTACTATTTCTAGGACAGGTTGAGCCAACTAAACTTCAAGAGGGTACTTACCTATAAACCCCATGCAAGCCTAAACTAGAAACTTGTGTGATTTATTTGTACATATATACTTGTGCATAACATCATGAACATCATGAAGCATCATTTGCATCCACTAACCATTTCAAGGATTTGGGAATTTCATCTTTGTTCCTGTTTTGTAGGTTATGGATTCACTTCGTAGGAAAACTATCCAAGTCAACCTTGTAAGAATTCCTCCACAACTAAAGGAGCTAGCTTCAAGGATTCCTAAGAATTCTCCATTCACTGATAGGCATGATCATCTACTCAACTTGGTAACTTCCAACACTGAGGAGGATATGCTGAAAGTTCTCTTCCAGTTCTTTGACCCTTTGCATTATTGCTTCACATTTCCTTACTACCAACTTGTGCCTACTTTGGAGGAATTTTCTCAACTCTTGAGGATTCCTATTCTCCATCAACTACCTTTAAACAGTACAGAAAGAGATCCAAAGCCAGAAGAGATTTCTCAAGCCCTACACTTGCACTCATTTGATGTCACAACACATTGGGAAACTAGAAGTGGCGTCAAAGGTTTCTTGTCAAAGTTTCTGTTTGAGAAAGCACATAGCTGTTGGAATTCTCTAGACTTGCAAGCTTTTGAGGAGATTGTAGCCCTTCTCATCTATGGGATGGTCTTGTTCCCTAAACCTGACCAACTCATAGATGTGAGTGCTGTCAAAATCTTCATGACTCGCAACCCGGTGCCTACATTGCTTAGGGATATCCTCCACTCTTTTCACACTCGTACAATGAGGAAAAGAGGTGTTCTCATGTGTTGCACTCCTCTACTGGAAAGATGGTTTATTTCTCATCTTCCCCAACAGTCTTGAAGAATGAGCAAGGCTTGAGGTGGTTACAACGGTTAATGACACTTAACCATTCAGATATTCATTGGTGTTCTCGATCAAAAGAGAATGTCATCATCATTGACCATTGTGGGGAATTCCCTAATGTCCCTCTACTAGGCATTAGGGGATGCATCACTTACAACCCTTGCTTGATTCTAAGACAGTTTGGTTATGCCCGAAGGGATGGCCCACATGATATGCTGATTCAAGGCTTGGTTTTCGACTTCGACAACGACAATCAAGGACTCCGACAAAGGTCATCCGAGCTTGGAGGATGCCAAACAAGGTAGACAGTAAGACCCTGGGACACAAGAATTCCATCCCTCTTGAGCCTTACCTCAAGTGGGTACGAACCCACGCCCAAAGTCTTATGATGCCTTATCCCTCCATTCTCCCTATGATTATAGAGCCTGTTATGGAAGGAGAGGTTCCATACACCCTCCTACATCCTGACATGCCAACATCACTCGAAGATTTACAAAGGAGTTAGATACAGCTCAAGGGAGAGCGCGATACTTTCGAGGCCCAATTCTACGCAAGCGAGAAGAAGGTTTTGGAACTCACTCGGCTACTTCACGAAGAGGAAACTATCAACACCTACATTGCACCAAAGAGGATGCGCAATGTCTTTTTACCTTAGAATTTTGTATTATTTTGCCCACGGGGCATTGATGTACTAACAAATTCTATCTTATTAATATGACGTGTGTTTCTTTTTTATTTAAAACAAATTTGAATATCTGAATCCTTGAATTCATTACATGAATACATATCATTCATCATATGCATAAACAGGTCTTCACACCAAGTTTCCTCATCTCTCTGCTGTTTATTTCAGCAAGATGGATCTAGAACAAACGGTCAAAGACTTACAAGCTCAGAATTCACAATTTCAACAGCTACTCTTGACCTTGGCTAAGGGGCAGGAGAAGCTCAAAACTCTGCTAGAAAAGAAAAAAGAGAAAAAGAAAAAGAAGCGAGCCGGTGTAGCTATCTTGGGCAGAAGGTTTGAAGGTCATACCAGAAGGACTTTAGAATTCCCATCAACATCTGAAGAGGGGGAGGGAAAAGGTAAGGGATCTGCAGTTCCATCTGATTCTGAAGCAGAAGAAGAAGAGGATGAGGATTTACTCCGAACAACAGTACCCTCTGACTGATGACAAATACAAGAACTTGGAAGAACGTCTAGCTGCTATGGAGATACAGAGAGTGCCTGGCCTGGACTTTGAAGAGTTAGGGCTGGTATCTGGAATTGTAATCCCTCCTAAGATTAAAGTGTCACTGTTTGCTAAGTATGATGGGGTGTCTTGCCCAAAAATGCACCTCAGATCTTATGTCAGGAAAATTCAACCACATTCTTCTGACAAAGACCTGTGGGTCCACTTTTTCCAGGACAGTTTGTCAGGAACGCAGCTTGATTGGTTCTACCAGTTGGAGAGAGCAGATGTCCATAATTGGGAAGATTTGTCAGCCGCATTCTATAAACATTATCAATACAATACCGACTTGGCGCCAACCCGTACTCATCTACAGAGTATGGCTATGGCTACCAATGAGGGCTTCAAAGACTACGCCCAAAAATGGAGGGATTTGGCCGGAAGGGTGAAACCTCCTTTATCTGAAAGAGAGCTAGTGGATATGTTTCTGGGAACTCTGTCAGGTCCTTTCTTTAATCACCTGATTGGAAGTTCCTCTACAGGTTTCACTGAGTTGATTCTAACTGGCGAGAGGGTGGAAGCCGGTATTAGAAGCGGGAAAATTCAAAAGGACGCGTCTACCTCTGCTGCGGTAAAAAAGCCATTCACGGGAAAGAAGGAAGTGTCTGCTGTCTATGATCAGAGGAATCAGGGATGAACCGAGTGACGACCAACTATGGGGGTCGTTATGATTCAAAAGACTGCATCAGCCCAGCCGAGAAACGATCACCCAAGAAACAATCAGCCGAGGAATAACCAGTAAAGGGTAAAAAGGCCAGTATGGCAATTTACCAAGATAAACATGACTCCTGCTCAAGTCCCGCCACATCTCTTGAAGTTGAATCTGGCCATGCTAAAAGAGGCCCCTAAAAATCCTAACACTACTTCTCCATATTACCATCCTAACGCCAGATGCGCGTACCACTCAGAAAGTCCAGGGCACGACACCGATAACTGTTGGGCCCTGAAGAACAAGATTCAAGATCTGATTGACGCAAAGGAAGTTGAATTTGAAGCTCCTGAAAAACCAAATGTTATCTCCTCCCCAATGCCCAGGCATGGGCATAGTGCCAACGCTGTGGAAGAAGATCTGTTTGTTTCTACTGTGGATGAACTGTCAACTCCTCTCCTAACCATCAAGTTGAATTTGTTGAAGGCTGGGGTGTTCCCAGGATGTGACCAAGATTTCCATGCTTGCCTATCCTCCCCATATGACTGTCCTCTATTGAAGAAAAGAATCCAACAATTGATTGATAACAAGGAAATTTTGTTTGAGAAATCTCCCATTTCACCTATTCCAGTTTCAAAAGTTTCAATAATAACCATATACGCCAATTCGTCCAGGATTCCTAAAAAACTGTTAGGATTACACCTTCTCCAGTGACTACTCCATTGAAGATAACAATTCCCGGGCCAGCCCCATATAAAACCGATAAAATAGTACCATGGAACTATGGTGGAGAAATCTACTATCATGGTGTCAAACAGATTAAACAGACTATTGAAGAAGAAAGCTCTGAGGAAGATAACCCCGACATCAGTAACATTGCCGAAACAAGCAAAATTACTCGTAGTGGGAGAATCTTTTCTCCAGAGATTTCTCCTCCAGCAGCAGTCTTTGGACCCGCGACCATTCTAAAAGTTACCACTGTGATTGTACCTACAAGTGTACCCGCCAACAAAGACAATACAATTCTTATCCCCTCTGCTGCTACTGATGTTCGAGGGAAAAGGATCTAAGAAGAGCCCATCAGGACGAGGGCTCAGCCGATGATCATCCCTGAAACCTCTCAAAAAGAAATGGAGGAAATTTTGAAAATAATCAAGAAAAGCGATTATGATGTTGTATAACAACTGGGGAAAACCCCCTCAAAGATCTCTATGTTAGCCCTGTTGCTGTGCTCTGAGGCACATGCTAAAGCTTTGGTCAAGTTTTTGAAGACGACCCACGTGCCACAAGAAACCTCTGCTGATCAATTCCATAAATGTGTGGCTATCTTAACAGATGACAATGGCCTGGGATTTTTCGATGCAGACTTGAACTCCAAAGGGAGAAAACATAACGACGCGCTACATGTCTCAGTGGAGTGTAGGGGAACCACCCTAGATCATGTTTTGGTTGATACTGGGTCGTCTCTAAATGTCATGCCAAAGAAAGCCTTGGATAGGTTGGATTGTGAAGGCCTAACCCTGAAACCCATCAATATAATTGTCAGAGCCTTTAATGGTTCTAAGAGGATGGTCCATGGAGAGGTGGACATCCCGATTAAGGTGGGAACTGAAACCTTCAACTCCATATTCTATGTGATGGACATCCGTCCTTCTTATTCTTTCCTGTTGGGGAGACCTTGGATTCACCATGCTGGAGCTGTCACTTCTAATCTGCATCAAATGCTCAAGTACTCTATCCAGGGGAAAATCATAACTGTTCACGGCGAAGAGGAATACATGATCAGTCATCTGAATTCTTTCCGTTATGTAGAATTGGATGGTGAATTCATAGAAACCCCTTTCCAACACTTTGAGGAAGTTTCTCAGGAAATAGAGGTGACTAAAGCGGTGCCCTCAACTCCTGTGATCACAAGACCATCACCTCGAATTTCGTCTCTCAAGGATGCTAGGGAAGTAGTGGAAGAAGGTGGATCCACTATCTGGGGGCAGCTTCCAAACTTTCCTTTCAAATCAGACAAATTCGGCCTGAGATTTACTTCGACTGGTCAGAAGGCCGGGCGCCGCTCCCGTGCCAGAGGGCCACTTGTGAAGATCAGCCACCGAGGGGTTAATGCACTAGAGGACAGTGAAGAAGAGGGCATCTTGGAAGACTGTATTTTTCCTACTGTTGACAGAGAACTGTGCAACTGGGAAGCAAAAGACTTTGTTCCGATTACTTTTATACCACAGTAATTTATCTTTTCCATTTCTGTTGGATCTGTAATAATTTACAAACAATTCATACTTTTTCAACCTTGTGTCTTACCCAAGGCACATAGGTCCATTTGTAAGGGTTTTTTATCTTTATTTCATATGTCATTTTAATGAATCATGGACGCTTTTCATATATAAACCTTTTTGTGCTCATTGTCTTTCTTTTACATTTTGTTGTTTTAAGATGGCTATGCCCTTACACACACCCACACTAACAAATGTAGGTACCTTTACACTCCGGAACCCATGGGTAACGATACTGCTATAGCCTTCAGTGACTCTAAAGATCTGATCAACCAAGCCGAATACGAAGGTGAGGAAGATTGTGAGGTTCCAGGGGAATTGGCCAGACTTCTACAGCAAGAGGAAAGAGCAATTCAGCCTCATGAGGAGTTGTTAGAGATAATCAACTTGGGAATTGAGGAAGATAGAAAATAAATCAGAGTGGGTGCCAACCTAGAGTCGAGTGTCAAAGAGCGCTTAATTCAGCTATTACATGATTATGTGGAGATCTTTGCCTGGTCATACGAAGACATGCCGTGACTTGATACAGACATTGTGATACACCGTCTACCCACGAGAGAAGATTGTCCACCAGTGAAACAAAAGGTCCGCCGTATAAGACCTGACATGTCTGAAAAGATCAAAGCAGAAGTTATGAAGCAGTTCAATTCTGGATTTCTGGCTGTTACTTCCTATCCTCAATGGGTTGCTAACATTGTGCCCGTGCCTAAGAAGGACGGAAAAGTGAGAATGTGCATGGATTATAGAGACTTAAACATGGCCAGTCCTAAAGATGACTTTCCACTTCCACACATCGACATCCTGGTTGACAACACAACTCAGCACAAAGTATTTTCTTTCATGGACGGATTCTCAGGCTATAGCCAGACCAAAATGGCACCTGAGGACATGGAGAAAACTACTTTTGTTACACAGTGGGGTACGCTCTTCTATAAAGTGATGCCATTTGGACTAAAGAATGTCGAGGCAACCTATCAACGCACCATGGTAGCTTTGTTTCATAATATGATACATCATGAGATAGAGGTCTACATAGATGACATGATAGCTCGATCACAAACTGAAGAAGAACACCTTAATCACTTGCAAAATCCATTTGTCAGGTTGAAGGAGTACAAGCTCAGACTGAATCCAAACAAGTGTACATTCGGAGTCCGGTCTGGTAAGCTCTTAGGTTTCATTGTCAGCAACAAAGGCATCGAGGTTGATCCTGCCAAAGTCAAAGCTATACGAGAAATGCCTGCTCCTCGCACTGAGAAGGAGGTCAGAGGTTTCTTGGGACGCCTAAACTACATTGCTAGGTTCATTTCTCACCTAACGTCTACTTGTGAACCAATCTTCAAGCTGTTGAAGAAAGATCAGGTAGTTCGATGGAATAATGACTGTCAAATTGCTTTCGATAAAATCAAGGAGTATTCGTTAGAACCTCCTATCTTGATGCCACCCTTCGAGGGAAGACCGCTAATCATGTATCTGACCGTCCTATAGAATTCAATGGGGTGCGTATTGGGCCAACATGACGAGTCTGGCCGAAAAGAGCATGCCATTTATTACCTTAGAAAAAAGTTTACCGACTGTGAGACCCGATACTCACTGCTCGAGAAAACTTGTTGCGCTTTGGTATGGGATGCTCGCCGGCTAAGACAGTATATGTTAACTCATACCACTCTGCTGATATCTAAGATGGATCTGATCAAGTACATCTTTGAGAAGCCTGCTCTATCTGGAAGAATAGCTAAATGGCAGATGATCCTAACGGAATACGATATACAGTACACAACCCAAAAAGCTATAAAGGGGAGTGTGCTAGATGACCATCTGGCTCATCAAGTTGTTGAAGATTACCAATCCATGAGGTTCGACTTCCCTGACGAAGACATCATGACATTGGACAACATTGAAGATTTTAGACCATATGACGGACCTGAATAAGGATCCCGATGGACCCTGTACTTTGATGGGGCCTCCAATGCACTTGGCAACGGTATCGGTGTTGTGCTTATATCTTCAGAAGGTTGCCATACTCCTTTCACCGCCAGACTTTGCTTCAACTGTACGAACAACATGGCAGAGTATGAAGCTTGCATCTTTAGACTCAAGGCTGCCATAGACTTGGGAATCAAATCTTTGATTGTGTTTGGGGACTCAACTTTGGTTATCAGTCAGATCAAAGGAGAGTGGGATACTAAACATCCAAACCTCATCCCTTACAAAGAACATGTCTTGACATTGTTACCACATTTCGCCTTTGAACACTTCCCGCGAGAAGAAGATCAGCTAGCAGATACTCTAGCTACAATGTCATCCATGTTTAAACTTAACTGGGATAATGAGGCTCCCTAAATCACCATTGAACGGATGGAAGAACCTGCACATTGTCACGAGATTAATACCGAGGAAGTAGTGGACCAGCCGTGGTTTCACGAAGTCAAAAGGTATCTCGAGGCGCAAGAATACCCTGAAGGAGCTTCAGTCAATGACAAAAAGTTCTTAAGGAGATTCTCGGCTAAGTTCTTCTTAAGCAATGACATCCTGTACAAGCACAATCATGATTCTATTTTGCTCTGTTGTGTGGACAAGCTTGAAGCTGAAAGGATTATGGATGAATTGCATGAGGGTACCTTCGGAACTCACTCTAGCGGGTATACGATGGCTAAGAAGATTCTAAGGGAAGGCTATTACTGGTCTACCATGGAAGCTAACTATTATCAACACTCCCGCACTTGTCACAAATGTCAAATCTATGCAGACAAGGTGCACGTGCCTCCAGTTCCTCTAAATGTCTTAACAGCTCCTTGGCCATTCGCTATGTGGGGAATCGACATGATTGGAGAGATCAAGCCTACAACATCCAATGGACACTGCTTCATTCTGGTTGCCATTGATTACTTCACCAAGCGGGTCGAAGCAGCTTCCTTCGCATCAGTTACTAAGAATGTTGTTGTCTGCTTCATCAAGCAGAACCTTATTTGCCGGTACGGTATCCCCGAAAGGATTATCACTGACAACGGTACAAACCTTAATAATACTATGATCACCGCCATGTGCGAGCAGTTCAAGATTTAACATCACAATTCATCTCCCTATCAGACGAAGATGAACGATATTGTCGAAGCTGCGAACAAAAATATCAAGAAGATCATACAAAAGATGATAGTCACCTACAAGGACTAGCATGAAATGTTACTGTTTTCTCTCCACGGGTACCGTACCACGGCACGCACTTCAACTGGGGCAACACCCTTTTCCTTGGTATATGGCATGGAAGCTGTTTTACCTATCGAGGTTCAGATTCCCTCCTTGAGAATCATGAAGGATGCTGGTTTGAGTGAAGCCGATTGGATTCAGACCCGACTTGATCAACTTAACTTGATTGATGAAAAGAGACTTACTGCTATTTGTCATGGTCAGACGTATCAAAAGCGGATGGTCAAGGCTTTCAACAAGAAAGTCAGACGCCAGATATATCAAGTCGGGGATCTAGTAATCAAGCGCATCATCTTGCCACAAAGTGATCCCAGGGGCAATTGGACTCCTCATTATGAAGGACCATTTGTGATCAATAACATCTTTTCTGGTGGGGCAATGATCTTAACCACCATGGACAGCGACGACCTACCGCACCCTGCGAACGCAGACATAGTCAAAAGATACTACGCATGAATGACCCGCTAGGTTGACACACCTAGGCAAAAAAAAGGGGCATCCCGGTGAATCGAAAACCCGAAAGGGCGGTTCAGGAAAAAATTAGGGATAAATAAAAAAAATCTGTACACCCGGCAAGTTGAAAATCCGAAAGGGCGACTTGGGAAAAAAAGGGTTTCCCGGTGGACTGAAAACCCGAAAGGGCGGTCCAGGCAAAAGATAGGGAATTAAAGCGTATGACTATGTCTCGTCGAATCACTTTAAGGACAATCTCTTCACTGACAAACTCTAAGATTCTGATCAATTCAATCATCTTCGGACGAAGCAACGAATGGACAATATATTCAGAGACACGAAGGCTGTAGCGGAATGGGAACCCCATGGGATTTTTACACACATAGCTATCTTTCTTTGTATAAATTTTCTTACTTTTATGACACCATCCTATTACTAGGATGTCTGTCTCCTTTGTACAAAACACTTATTCAAAGTAAATACAAAGATATCCCTTTCAAAGTACAGAAAACTATTTGCCTTTTTCTTTTACACTTGTGTTTTTATTTGCAAAAACGTCCAATGATTCAATGATGAACATATGCATTTAAACATAATTACTGTTTACAAATAAACAGGATGGAAAAGAACAATTACTGACAGACTGAAAGGATAGAAAGACGTCTTTAGGCTATTCCAGGAGCAATCCCTACAATACATCACCTAGATCCCATGCTGAGCTAAAACCTTAAAATACATATCCTCAGCGGAGTTATAATTTCAAACCCTTAATTCCCATAAGAGTTAAATTTTTTCAAACTCCTAATCCACAACGGAGCAAAAACTTTGAGTTACAGATTCCCCAGCGGAGCTGAAACCTTAATCCCGAGTCGAGTCAAGACTTCTCATCCCCAACGAAAACAATCCAATTTCCCCAGCAAGTTATCTTGAAGCCTGGAAATCAACCAGATAACATTTAACTTTTGTCTCTCCCCAACCTAGGGTGAAACCCCAGTAGAGTGGCAGACAAACCAAAATCATGAACTTACTCTCCAGCAGTAAGCCTTCTTTCCCATAGAGTCTTCATTACTCCCCAGCATGAGGTCACCAAAGTTTTCATGGCTCCCCAACATAATGGATTTTCTCGATTTCCCCAGTGAAATCACCAAAGTTTTCATTGCCCCTCAACAGAATGAAGATTCTCATTCTTAATCCCCCGCAGAGATCATCAGAGTCTTCCTTATTTCTCCACCAGATCAAGGATTTCCTTTGTATAATCCCTAGTAGAAGTCGTCAAATTCTCTGGACTCCGCAAAACAGATTACTCAAGCAGTATACGGCATTGCTCACAACATAATTCTTGTCAAATACTCCAACTTCAAGACATAAAGGATCCTCACATCCCCACAGAAGTTGTCAAGGATTTTCTATCCCCAACAGTCGCCCAAAATTTCTTATCTCAACAGTCAAGGATTTATTTTCCCCGACAACAGTCAAAGATTTATAATCCCCAACTATCAAGGATTTATTTTCCTCAGCAAGACAACTAATCAGCTTACATGCGCATACATTACATTCATATATCATAAACATTAATAAAACACATTTATTGCATCATACATTTCATGCAACATAACTTTGTGTTTCAGCTAACCTTTTACCCTTTTTAGGATATGATTAACAGCTATCTTTAACAATATTCAGAGACTCCAGGCACAATACAGATACACTCCAGACTCAGAAGTAATTCTGCTACTCATTCAAATACAACCTTCAGATACACTTCAGACACGTAAGTCATTCTGTCGCTCATTCGGATTCTAGTTCAGATACACTCGCCACATATGCCATTCTGACCTTTATTCAAATCTCAGATACAGTCCAGATACACTCCAGACTCGGAAGTCATTCTGTCACTCATTTAGATTCAGATCTCAGATACAATACAGATACACTCCAGACACGGAAGTCATTCTGCTACTCATTCAAATCCAACTATCAGATACAGATTAGATACGCTCCAGACACGGAAGCCATTTTATTTCTCATCCAGATTCAGATTTCAGATACAGATTAGATACGCTCCAAACAAGGATGCCATTTCGTTGCTCATTCAGATCTCTTATTTAGATCCAGTCCAGATACGCTCCAGACACGGTTTCCATTCTGTCACATATTCTGATTTTCACCAGCTCGAATACGCTCTAGACACATATGCCATTCCATTGCTCATACAGATTCAGTCTCCAGAAACAGCTCAGATACGTTCCCAACGCGGGCACCATTCTGCTATTCATTCTTTTGACTTACAACTTACAACTCAGCAAACATTCTTGGATGACATCTTTAAGCCCATCTCCAATAATATTCTATCACATCTCCAAATGGCATCTTTAAGCCCATTCCCTCAACTTAATTTTGTCGAGTGCAAATTTACGGGCACTCTAGTGTCCAATCATCTTTTACCTTCGAGTCACGAACGACAAAACTCTCCAATCTAACTATTCAGGTTCAAGAAGATTGAACAGGGGAAGCTGTTGTACCCCAAAATTTTCCCTCTCATATTATCAAGATTTTTCTTCACAAGACTTATTGGACTCCAGACAGGATTAGGGTTTGCTCAGCTCAAGACATCTCCTTGCACTGATAAGCCTGAAATTAGGGTTTGAGTTTGCACATGGATTTTTGGACCACCAATGCTTCATGTGACTTTAATATAACATGTTGGACCTCTAAGATTGTTCATACCAAGTTTCAAGCCTTGAATCACATTTTTGCCCAATCAATTGGACAGTTGACCTAAAAATCAGTTGTATTGGGGAAAAAGTCAACCATGACCAATTTACAGTCAAACTTCATAATTTTTTATCCACAATCACATTATAGGCTCCTATGTACCATTTGATCAAGTTTGTATCACAACTCCTCAAGAAATTTGATCAAATCATCAAAAGGGCAAAATGGTCAAAATTAGGGTTTTGACTGAGAAAGGGCAATTTCTGATTTTTGACCTAGCCAATGACATATTGGGTTCAAGAATGATTTCAAGGACTCAATAGCATCATCTTGACCTAATCACATAGTTCAAAAGATCTCAAATGCATTGGATTGACAGATGAGTTTTCCAGTCAACTGATCAAAATCAATTGTACACTGAAAAGTCAAACTTTGACTTTTTGGTCAAAATCAAGTGCGAAGGGTCATAATTCATCAAGATATGTCAAAACATGAAACTTGTTGATCAAGAAAGTCAATTTTTCAAATTAGGGTTTAATTTGAAATTTTTTCATAAATTAGGAAATTTCTAAGTATGGAAATTTTCTTATTTTTTCCCAACTTTCCACAACTTTTTCATCATGATGCAATTGGATTCAAAGAAAACTAACAACATGAAAGTTCTAGTCCTCCATGAAATCTACAACTTTGATCACAAATTTTCACCAAACGATGCTTGGATCTCAATTTATGAATTTGTGAATAGGGGTCCATAAACTTTTTAACTTAGTGAAATTTTGCCTTAGTTTAGGCAGGTTTTTGACCTAACTTCATGGCAACTTTTCACCTAGTTCCAAGAGGTATCTCAAAATGCATTTCAAATATGTATTGTAGAGAATGTTACAAGATTTCCAAAATGTCCAATAACTCTCCAAAATCATTTATGGTTAGGGATAATCGAAGAAAGGAAAATGGCAATTTATCACTTTTGTTCAAGGCATTTTCAGAATGTTATAAGTTGCAAATCTGTCCTAGAATACTTGCACCTTGAATTACAGGTCCTAATCCTTTCTACACTCCATAATTAAATTCAAACTCAATGGATAATGGTCTTGTTCTGACTTTTGAAGCATTGCACAATGAATTAATCCAAAAATGACATAAAGTTCACAATGCTACTTTGATAAAGCTTGCTTTTTAAATCTTTACATTTCTTGAGCCATGGACCTGATCTTTTATTGCAAACAAGATCCACAAACATCAGGCAACTTGTACCAACTCTATGCAGTCCATAAACTAGCCTGTATAGGCCTTTGGCATTGTCACCTCAAACTTTCTTCAAAAGCAAGCAAACTTGAAAAAGTCAAGTGAACTTATCCATCTGATAAAGGCAATCCTTAGCATCATTTGAAAAAACTTCAGAACCTTGTAACAAGCCTAAGCACGAATTCACAACATCCCAAACACTCTCAAACACCAAAATCACACTTTTCTGCCCAAACAGGGCATCATCTGCAGAACACTTTCCAACTTGAAACTTGCTCGTGCGTTTTGCCTTTCAACCCTTGAAACATCTTCCCTACATCACATCCAAGCTATCCAAGCATTCATCTTGCAACTGTGAGCTCAGTTTCACACTTCACCATTTTCATTTTGCAAGGTTGCAGGTTGACTCGTGCAAGGAGATTCAAGCATCTACAAGACCAGCTAAGCATTGGAAAAGGTTGAGGGAACTTCAAGGAAGCTCACAAGATCTTCAGGCCTCACTCAAAGTTCCCACATTGCCATATCCAAACTCAATTGAACAAGGTATTTTTCAAAGTTCTATCTCCTTATTTAGGCATCCTTAAGCTTAGATTTGTGAAGCAAAAATGTAGTCCTTAACTTGTTGAAGCTGTACATATGCATACTTTCCATTTATATTAACTGAGCTAAGAGTATTTGGTTGTTGAAGTTCATGAAAAAATTAGGTCAGGAATTAGGGCCACTGAAATTCTCCCTGGTTTCATAGAGTTAGGTTTCAAATCTTATATCATTGGAATCGTGATAAAAAATGCTACAAGTTTTATGATGCAAGATTTTGTTTTTGTGCAAAGAATAGAGAGTTACAGAATCAAGCTCAGAAACACGCGCATAGACGAAGGACAGGGATGATGGACGTCTGGGCCTGGCGCCTTGGGCCTGCTACTATTCACACCCCCCAATTTACTTTTGCACCCCCCTGATTCATATTTTGTTATTTTTCATATTCTCTTTATATTTTATGATTATTGACTTTAATAATTTTTTCTGAACATTAAAAATCACAAAAATAATTTTCTTTATTTTTTGCATTTTTATTTTTATTTTTATTTTATTTTTTGCATAATAAAATAATTTACTAGAATAAATAAAAATTCAATTTCTTAAAAAATAGTAGAAACATTTAAAAATACCATACATTTGTATTTTATTATTTTTCACACCTAAAATATTATTTTCATACATATATTTTTTTAATACTTGTAAATATTTTTATGTATTTATTTCTTGTACAAAATGAATAAAATAAATGATATAGAACATATTTTCTATTAAATCAAAAAACTAGGGTTTCCCCTTTCAAAAATAATAATATTATTTTTTCTTATTTTTAGGACTTAGATAATTTTATTTTTATCATACATAAAACAAATACAAATACATTTTGCATAATTACATATTATTGCATATTTAAATAATTGTTTATTTATTTATTGTACAATAAATTCAATTGGGTTGTAATAGTGAATTAGGGTTTTATTTTGTGCAAATATCCCCATTCAAAACTTGTATCCCCCCTCTCATAATATTGTTGTAATAGCTTAGATTTACTTTACGCAATTTATCGCATTATATGCATGTTTAGTAAATTAAGGTTTGTATGATAAGACAAAATCAAACAAATAGCAAGACCTAACAAAAGACAGAAATGCATGAAAAATGACAACACATTGCACACAAACACCTCTAGGGTTTCACCCACTTGGTTGCCTTAAAACATGGCCATTGTATGCTTACTAGGTATCTTGGCAAAACAAAACAAAACAAAAGATCATAGTCCCTCGATGACGCTGTCAAAAGGTTACCTAAACAAATGATCTTGGTCCCTCAAAACTTGCTAAGATACTTGGCAATATTGCTATCATGGTCATACGATGACCCACGTCCGTCCCGTTTAACATCCAAAGATAGGATTGTCTACCAAAAACAATGGTAAAAGAACAATGTCAAAGGAATAAAAATGTATAAGAAATACTTTTGAGTAGGTAGATAAGCTTATAGTTACTTGATCAATTTGCAAACAATCCTTGCTTTTTTCAAACATACACACATTTCAAAACATTTTCCAAACAACTTTCAAAACATTGAAATATTTTTCAAAAGACAAATATCTTTGTATACATTCTTACGAACGAGAATCATTACAAAGATCGCCTAAACGAGGGCCTCTTTTCAAAGTACTTTTAAAACCACACAAAGCACCATTTCAAACAATTGAAAAAAGTAAAGCAAGTGATCTAAACAAGTAACTAAGATCCCATGGAAAACCATGGATGAAAAGGGTGCTAGCACCTCCCTTTTCATAATCTACCCCCCGAACTCAAGAAAACATCTCAAAGGTCTTTCCTGTGCTTTTTTACCTTTCCTTTTGGATAAAATAAAAGTCGATGGAGACTCTTGATAAACCGCAACATTTGCAAACACAAACGCAAAACCTCAAGTCAGTTCTCCCACCGCATCACAGATAGCAACATCTAAAGGAGTAAGAAAATAAAAATTAAGACCTTTTGAGTAGGTAGATTCGCTCCTAGTTGCTTGCTTGTTCACAACAAAAACATTTTATACACTGACACTATCACTTTGAAACATTTTCAAAAGACAACACTTTGTATGCGTTCTTATAGAGACGAGAATCATTACAAAGACACCTTTTCAAAATCACATTCAAAAACACATTCCACAAACACCTCTTTAAACTATATTCGAAACAACACTTTGTACGCATTCTTATATAGACGAGAATCATTACAAAGTCACATTTTCAAAATACTTTCAAAAACCACATCACAAGCACACATTCAAACAAAATCAAGTGATCTAGCAAGCAACTAAGAGCCCATGGAAAACCATGGATGAAAATGGTTCTAATACCTTCCCTTTTCATAATCTACACCCCGAACTCAAGAAAACATCTCTAAAGGTCTTTCCTGTGCTTTTTCACCTTTCCTTTTGGATAAAAGAAAAGTCGGTGGCGACTCTTGCTAAACCATAATATTTGCAAACACAAATGCAAACACCCAAGTCAGTTCTCCCACCGTATCACAGAACTGGCGACTCTGCTGGGGAAAATTCTAAAAGTGGGGTTACCTTAGGGTTAGATCACATTTAATTGCTTTCTTTGTTTGACTTGTATGCTTTACATTATAGTTCTTTGTTTGGGTTTGAATCCTCTACCTGGATTTGGGATACCTTATAGGTAAGTAGCAATACGTTGTGGAAACTGTGCGGGGTATACCGACATGGTCTAAGAAATAGCTACGTTAGTGCGACATATTTGTAGGTACCGGTAGCCCTTGAGTTAATCAACGAGAATATGGGGCCGCTGAGTGATGTCATAAAGCACTAATGAAATTTTAGAAGCTTTACTTGACCAGCTTGGCCTTTAGGATGTAGTGAGATGACCAGCTTTGGTGCAGTCCGAAGTTGGTAGATACTTGATACTACACTCATTGAGGTTTGGTTTTTTGGGATATTTCGGTCACCATTAAAGAGGCTTGAGCTGAAACAATGCCCGAGAAAACGAACCAGTGATATTGAGCTCTTTAGAACCCTGTTACTATTACTAGGACATGTTTAAGCCAACTAAACTTCAAGAGGGTACTTACCTATAAAACCCCATGCGAGCCTAAACCTAGGACTTGTTTTCTTTGTTTGTATATGCATACTTGTACATAACATCATGGACATCATGGACATCATATGCATCCACTAACCATTTCAAGGATTTTGGGATTCATCTTTGTTCTTGTTTTGTAGGATATGGATTCACTTCGCAGGAAAACTATTCAAGTAAATCTTGTAAGGATCCCTCCACAACTCAAGGAGCTAGCTTCAAGGATTCCTGAAAACTCTCCATTCACCGAGAGACATGGTCGTCTACTCAACTTGGTCACCTCCAACACAAATGAGGATATGATGAAGGTGCTCTTTCAGTTCTTTGATCCTTTGCACCATTGCTTCACATTTCCCGACTATCAACGTGTGCCTACTTTAGAAGAATTCTCCCAACTCTTGAGGATTCCCATTCTTAATCAACTACCTTTCAACGGTATGGAAAGAGACCCAAATCCAGAAGAGATTTATCAAGTTCTACACTTGCACTCATCTGATGTCACAACTCATTGGGAAACAAGGAGTAGTGTCAAAGGTTTCCTAGAAAAGTTCCTGTTTGAGAAAGCCCAAAGCTGTTGGAATTCCTTAGACTTGCAAGCCTTTGAGGAAATTGTGGCTTTTCTCATATATGGGATGGCTTTGTTTCCAAATCCTGACCAACACATAGATGTAAACACCGTCAAAATCTTCATGTCACATAATCCGGTGACTACATTGCTAGGGGATATCCTACACTCTTTTCACACTCGCACAATGAGGAAAAGAGGTATTCTTATGTGTTGCACTCCTCTCCTGGAAAGATGGTTTATTTCTCACTTTCCCCAATCTGTATTAAAGAATGATCAAGGATTAAGGTGGTCACAGAGGTTAATGACGCTCAAACATTAAGACATTCATTGGTGCTCTCCATCCAAAGAGAATGTTATCATCGTTGACCGTTATGGAGAATTTCCTAATGTCCCTTTACTTGGCATTAGGGGGGAATCACCTACAACCCTTTCTTAGCCTTAAGACAGTTTGGTTATGCCCGAAGGGATGGCCCGCATGAGATGCTGATTCAAGGTTTGGTATTTGACTACGACAACGACGATCAAGGTCTTCGCCAGAGATTTATCCGAGCTTGGAGGATGATAAACATGGTGGATAGCAAGACTTTGGGGCACAGGAATTCCATCCCTCTTGAGCCTTACCTCAAATGGGTACGAACTCGCGCTCAGAGTCTTATGATGCCTTACCCTTAAATTCTCCCGGTAATCATTGAGCCTGACATGCCCACATATCTTAAAAGGGATTGGATACAACTCAAAGGGGATCGTGATACTTTTAAATCCCAATTTTATGCCAGTGAGAAGAAAGTTCTAGAACTCACCAAGAAGCTTCATGAAGAGCGGAATCTGAACGCCTATATTGCGCCAAAGAGGATGCGTTCAACCTTTTTGTCTTAGGAGTTTTGTTGTATGTTTGTTTCTTTCATTGTAAGCCCAAAGAGGAATAATGTACTCAAACTTGGATTTATTAATATGATGTGTGTTCCTCTTTTGGTATGAACAAATTTAAATCTCTAAATTCCTTGAAATCATTGCATACGCATACCATCCATTACATTGCATAAGCAGGTTCTGTTACAGGTTTCTCATCTCCTCCGCTGTTTATTTCAAGCAGATATGTCTTCTGAACAAAGCATGAAAGATCTTCAGGCACAAAATGCCCAATTTCAACAGATGTTCGTAACTCTGGAAAAAGGGCAGGAGGATCTGAAGTCCCTCATCCTGAAAGAGAAAGAGAAGAAGAAGAAGAAGAAGAAGAAGAAGAAGAAGAAGAAGCGCGTCAGTGCCCTCAATATGGAAAGAAGATTCGGGGGGGGGGGGCACTAAAGCAATCAGTTGATGTGACTTCCTCATCCAAAGAGGGGGAAAACCAAGAAGGGCAGACAAGGGAAGAGGACCCCAGCCCTGAAGTCTCTGACAATGATACCGACTACAATGATGAGGAATATCCTCCCACTGAGGATAGGTACAAGCAGTTAGAGGATCAGTTAAGTGCTATGGAGATCTAGAGAATACCAGGGTTGGATTTCGAAGAACTGGGATTGGTGTCAGGAGTGGTCATCCCACAGACATTTAAGGCTCCGGTTTTCGCAAAGTATGATGGGGTGTCTTGCTCGAAGCTTCATCTCCGTTCCTATGTAAGGAAGATCCAGCCCCACACCGCTGATAGAAACTTGTGGGTTCACTTCTTTCAAGACAGTCTGTCAGGGACTCAGCTTGAATGGTTCTACCAATTGGAGGGAATCAATGTCCGAAACTGGGAGGATTTGGCTGCCGCTTTTTACAAGCAGTATCAATACAATACCGACCTGGCCCCTACTCGTACTCAACTCTAGAGTATGTCCATGGGTACTGGTGAAGGCTTTAAGGACTATGCGCAGAAGTGGAGAGATTTGGCCGGGAGAGTCTAACCCCCTTTGTTTGATAGGGAGTTGGTCGACATGTTTCTTGGGACGCTATTTGGTCCGTTCTTCAACCATTTAATCGGTAGCTCATCAGCTGGTTTTACGGAGCTGATATTAACTGGAGAAAGGGTGGAAGCTGGAATCTGGAGCGGCAAAATACAGAAAGATGTCTCTTCAAGCTCAGTAAAGAGGCCATTTGCTGGTAAGAAGGAATCCAGTGCCATCTATAGCCCGAGGGGCCAAAGCAGGGCTGAACACCGCCATACAGTAAGTGCCGTGATGATACCTAGAACTCCAGTTTCTCCATAATGCAACAATCAACAAAGGGTGGAAAGACCACAACGACAGTTTACCCGCATCAACATGACATTAGCTGAGGTGCTACCTCACCTGCTGAGATCCAACTTGACAACTTTGAAAGAGGCCTCCAAGAATTCTAATACCTCATCTCCTCGGTACAGTCCTAATGCTCGGTGTGCCTACCATTCTGAGAGTCCTGGTCACAATACAAATGATTGTTGGGCTCTGAGAAATAAAGTACAAGATCTGATTGAAGCCAAGGAGATTGAGTTCGATGCTCCAGAGAAGCCCAATGTCATAACTGCTCCCATGCCTAGACACAACAGTGGAGTTAACACCGTTAACACCAATCTGTTTGTGACCTCAGTTGATGAAGTTTCTACTCCCCTTATGACCGTTAAGAAGAATTTGTTGCTGGCCAGTTTATTTCCGGGTTGTGGTGAAGGTTGCCACATATGTTCATCCCTGCCTTCTGGTTGCCATTTGTTGAAAATAGGTGTCCAACGCCTGATGGACAGTAGAGAAATTCTGTTCGAAAAGACTTTGATTCCAACTATTCCGTGTGAAGATATCGCTATTATAACCATTTCCGCCAGTCCCTCCAAGGTTTCCTTGAGAAAACCTGTTAGGATTACACCCACTACGAGAATCGCTCCGTTGATAATCACATGTCCTGGTCCTGTCCCGTACACCTCAGATAAAGTTGTCCCTTGGCATTATGGTGCCGGTGTTTACTATCATGGCGTTAAACAAAACTTGAAGACCAAAGAAGTTGATCGTGATGTCGGTAACATTGTCGGGACCAGTAAGATTACTAGAAGTGGAAGGATTTTCTCCCCTGAGATATCCCCGAAGACTGTCACTAAGCCTATCGTTATTTCATCTTCTTCTCCCGCTAGTACTTCAGTTACTACTCCAGCTGTTACTCCTGTCGATAAGTCATCTGGGATTCAGGGCAAAGAAGCTGTAGGTGAGCCTGCTCGGATGGAGGCACCTAGAAAAATTGTTGTGGAAACCTCTAAGCAAGAGATAGAGGAAATTTTGAAAATAATTAAAAAGAGTGACTACAGTGTGGTCGAGCAGCTGGGGCAGACCCCCTCAAAGATATCCATGTTATCCATGCTGTTGTGCTCCGAGGCCCATGCGAAGGTTTAATTGCATTCCTCAAAATTGCGCATGTTCCACAAGAGACTTCAACTGATCAATTTAAAGATTACGTGGCTATCCTGACCACTGACAATGGGCTAGGTTTTTCTGATGCAGACTTGACACCAAAAGGGAGAAAACACAATGATGCTCTGCATATCTCGATTGAATGCCGGGGAACTACCATGGCTCATGTGTTGGTGGATATTGGGTCTTCGCTGAATGTTCTGCCCAAGAAGGCGTTGGACCGGTTAGATTGCAAGGGTTTGACTTTAAATCCTAGTAACATTGTGGTAAGAGCTTTTGACGGGTCGAAAAGAATGGTGCATGGGGAAGTGGACATCGCTGTCAAGTTAGGCTCTCAGACTTTCAAGTCCACCTTCTATGTGATGGACATCATGCCGTCATATTCTTGTTTGCTAGGTCGTCCTTGGATCCATGAGGCTGGGGTAGTTACTTCCACACTCCACCAAATGCTGAAATATCCGGTAAAAGGGAAGATTGCCACTGTACGGGGTGAAGAGGAGTATATGGTGATCCATCTCAACTCTTTCCGCTACGTAGAGATGGACGGGGAATTTATAGAAACTCCTTGTCATAACTTCGAAGAAGTCCCGCGGATCTTGGCATCAACTGAAACTACTACTAGCAACAAACCTCCCCTGAAGATGGCTTCTCTCAAAGACGCCAGGGCCGTGGTTGAAGAAGGTGGGTGTGCCAATTGGGTTCAGCTCCCCGATTTCACTCACAAAATTGACAAATTTGGCTTGGGATTTACTTCAGGGGCTCAAAGGGCTGTTCGATGCGCTCGAGTTGGAGGACCTCCCCTATGCATCAATAATCGTGAGGTCAACACTATTGAAGACAACGAGGAGGACCCTGACATCGACAGTTGGATCTACCCAACTACCAATGGTAGACCGAATAACTGGACGACTAGGGATTTTGTTCCAGTTTCTTTTATTCTGCAGTAATTGTCTTACTTATTTTATGAGTTTGAAATGAACAATTTAAAATTTTTGGCCTTGTGTCTTACCTGAGGCATGATGGTTCTATCTGTGAGGGTTATTATATGTCATCTCATATTTCATCAATGAAGCATTTGACGTTCTTTGCATACAAATTTTACGCTCTCTTTTCTGCCTTTACTTTATCAATACAGCTATGCTCTTAAACACACTCACGTATCACACTGCAGATCTATATCCACTATGGATCCCATTGATAACAACTCTGCTATTTCCAGTTATGACTTCGAAAATCCGATCAACCAAGCCGAGGATGAAGGTGAGGACGATTGTGAGGTACCTGGAGAACTTACTAGACTACTGCAATAGGAAGAGAAGGCTATACAGCCTCACGAAGAGCCGATTGAGACAGTGAATTTGGGTACTGAGGAGGACAGAAAAGAGGTTTAAATAGGTGCAAATCTGGAGCTCAGCATCAAACAGAGGTTGATACAGATACTGCACGACTATGTTGACATCTTTGCCCGGTCCTATGAAGATATGCCTGGTTTGGACATTGATATTGTGGTACATCGCCTGCCAACTAAAGAAGATTGCCCTCCGATTAAACAGAAGGTCCTTCGTATGCGTCCCGAAATGTTAGAGAAGATCAAGGCATAGGTCATGAGGCAGTTCGACGCAGGGTTCTTAGCTGTCACCTCATATCCGTAGTGGGTTGCTAATGTCGTTCCGATACGTAAGAAGGACGGTAAGGTACAGATGTGTGTGAATTACAAAGATCTGAATAGGGAAAGCCCCAAGGATGACTTCCCACTTCCCCACATTGATGTTCTGGTTGACAACACTGTGCAACACAAAATCTTCTCCTTCATGGATGGTTTCTCTGGATACAACCAGATCAAGATGGCTCCTGAAGATATGGAGAAGACGACCTTCGTCACACAGTGGGGGACCTTCTGTTACAAGGTGATGCCTTTTGGGTTGAAGAATGCTGGGGCAACCTATCAACGAGCCATGGTCGCTTTGTTCCACGATATGATTCACCACGAGATCAAAGTCTATGTTGATGACATGATAGCCAAGTCTCAGACTGAGTAAGAGCACATTGATCATCTCCAAAAGTTGTACGACAGGTTAAATATATACAAGATAAGGTTGAATCCGAACAAGTGCACCTTCGGGGTAAGGTCTGGTAAGCTTCTGGGTATCATCGTCAGTGACAAAGGTATTCAGGTAGACCCTGCGAAGGTAAAGGCCATACAAGAGATGCCGACTCCCCGTACAGAGAAGGAAGTTAGGGGTTTCTTGGGATGTTTGAATTATATCTCCAGGTTCATTTCACATCTGACTACTACTTGTGAGCCAATCTTTAAGCTTCTAAAGAAAGATCAAGTGGTAAAGTGGAATGATGAGTGCCAGACTGCTTTTGAAATAATCAAGGAATACCTTTAAGAACCACCAATTCGGATGCCTCTAGTTGAAGGAAGACCTATGATATTATACTTGACAGTACTAGACAATTTAATGGGGTGTGTGCTGGGGCAGCATGACGAGTCTGGTCGAAAAGAGCACGCCATTTATTACCTTAGAAATTTTTTTACCGACTGTGAGACACGATACTCACTGCTCGAGAAAACTTGCTGCGCTTTGGCATGGGCGGCTCGCCGGCTAAGACAATATATGTTGACTCACACTACCTTGTTGATATCAAAGATGGATCCGATCAAGTACATTTTCGAGAAGCCCGCTCTCTCCAGAAGGATAGCAAGGTGGAAAATGGTCTTAACTGAATACGATATACAATATACAACCCAGAAAGCAATCAAGGGGAGTGTATTGGCTGATCATTTGGCTCATCAGGCCGTCGATGACTATCATTCCATGAATTTTGAGTTCTCGGATGAGAAAATTATGCTGGTGACTGACTACAAAGGACGTGGACCAGATGAAGGACCTGGGAAAGGATCCCGATGGTCCATGTATTTTGATGGAGCCTTGAACGCACTGGTTAACGGTATTAGCGCTGTGATTATATCTCCCGAGGGATGTCATACTTCGTTCAGTGCCTGTTTATGTTTCAACTGCACCAACAATATGGCGGAGTATGAAGCATGCATTATGGGTATTAGGGCTGCTATTGACCTAAGGATCAAGTTCTTAAGTGTATTCTGGGATTCCGCTCTGGTGATAAGTCAGATCAAAGGCGAGTGGGATACGAAGCACCCGAATCTCATTCCTTACAAAGATTATGTACTGACATTGCTCTCACACTTTGAGGAGGTAACTTTTGAACATTTCCCACGAGAGGAGAACTAGTTGGAAGACGCGCTAGCGACCATGTCTTCTATGTTCAAATTTAGGTGGGGCAATGAAGCTCCCAAAATCACCATTGAGAGGTTGGATGAACCAGCACACTGCTGTGAAATCGATACTGAAGAGGTGGCAGACAAACCCTGGTTTCATGAAGTGAAGAAGTACCTCGAGACTCAGGAGTATCCCGAAGGGGCATCTGTCAATGATAAGAAATTTCTGAGAAGGTTCGCTGCAAAACTCTTCCTCAGTAATGGAATCCTCTATAAATGCAACCATGACTCCACACTATTACGGTGTGTAGACAAGAGCGAAGCAGAGAGGATCATGACAGATCTACATGAAGGAACCTTTATAACTCATTCTAGTGGACATACCATGGCTAAGAAGATACTACGGGCAGGATACTACTGGTCCACTATGGAAGCCGATTGTTATCAGCACTCTCGAACTTGTCATAAATGCCAAATTTACGATGATAAGGTGCATGTGCCTCCAGTCCCCTTAAATGTCTTGACAGCTTCGTGGCCCTTTGCAATGTGGGGCATTGACATGATTGGCGAAATCGGGCCCACCGCTTCTAATGGGCATCGCTTCATCCTAGTGGCCATTGATTACTTCACGAAATGGGTTAAGGCAGCCTCTTTTGCTACTGTTACCAAGAGTGTTGTGGCGCGGTTTATCAAGTATAACCTGATATGTCGGTATGGCGTGCCAGAGAGAATTATCACCAATAATGCTATAAATCCCAATAACACAATGATCACTGAGCTCTATAAACAATTCAAGATACAACATCATAACTCTTCTCCCTACCGGCCGAAGATGAATGGTGTTGTTGAAGCATCTAACAAGAACATCAAGAAGATTGTACAGAAGATGACGATGAAGTATAAAGACTGGCATGAGATGTTACCATTCTCTCTTCATGGGTACCGTACCTCAGCACAGACGTCGATAGGGGCAACACCATACTCTATGGTATATGGCACGGAGGCAGTCCTACCCATCGAAGTCCATATACCTTCTCTCAGGATTATGAAGGATGCGGGTTTAAACGAAGACGATTGGATCCGAACCCGACTTGATCAGTTAAATCTAATTGATAAAAAGAGACTCACTGCTATTTGCCATGGTCAGACGTATCAAAAGCGAATGATCAAGGCTTTTAACAAGAAAGTCAGGCGTCGGGAATATCAAGTCGAGGATCTAGTAATCAAGCGCATCGTACTGCCGCAAAGTGATCCCAGGGGAAAATAGACCCCTGTTGTACCCCAAAATTTGCCTTCCCATATTCCTCAAGCCATGTCAAGAATAATATTCAAGTTGCTCAAGTTGGCTCAAAAATTGGACAGTCAAATCACCTCCTAAGGCAGTCAATTCAAAATTAGGGTTTTGTGTTGCATTAAGGTACTCATATCCAAATGGCCTCAAATTCTTCCCAATGTCTTAATATTCTCTCAAGCTCATCCATGTCAAATTTCAATCCTTGCAGAGAAAGTTTGGTCAGTCAATTGCTCAAGAGACCCAAAAATCGACAGTGCTAGGGCAAAAGTCAACTATGTCCCAAATACAGCCAAACCTCAAGATTTTTTGTCAAACATTCTCATTTTTAAGGATAATTCATCATTTGATCAAGGGTTGATCATGATTCATCAAGGATTGCTCAAGATTCATCAAGATTCAAAAGTTGCTAAATTAGGGTTTTGCAGGAAAAGTCAACTCAACTTTGACCAAACATAACTTTCTCATACTTTATGAAAAATGACCCATCCAAATCTCATTTGGAATAGGATGCAATTTAATACAATCCATCTTCACACCCCAAGAACAAGAAATGCTCTCACAAAAAGTTACAAATTTGGACATTATAGGTCATTTTTGAAAGTCAATAAAAACACCTTTTTTGCCAAAGCTTATAACTTGATCATGGAACATCAAAATGATATGAGACCAAAAGGGTTGATTATAGGACATATCAAGGTTTCTAAAAAGTCCAAGAAAACTTCCAAAAATTCAAAATTGAAGAAGTTATGCATTGTTGAAGTTGGGCATTTTTCCAAATATGCCAAAAGTCAACTATCCTCAAAACTCCAATTTTTGACAAAAGGGCCCACTTTTTTCCACTTGATATAGACTTTTCATGCCACACACGTGTTCCATCTTTAATTTCATGAACATTCATCTATTTTTCTATTTTATTTCATTTTTATTGATTTAATTCATTATTAATCAATATTAAATCAAATAAAATCCAAAAATTGATGTAATAGGATTCTTGTGGTCATTACAGCTTCCAAATCTCATGTGACACTAAATCAAATTCGTGCCAAGTCAAAACATGCATAAAATCTTAGATTTGATGCAATTATGGAAAGCTTATCAATGGTGATCAAATCCAATCTTCCCTCTTCAATGCATAAGGATTATGGCCCAAATTTTGACCTAAACACATTCCATTATATGCACACAAGTGAGGCAGACCTAGGACAGGCACAAATCTCTGTTGAAACGGCCAGAACAAGTTTGGAAAAAACCTTGAAAAAGTGGAGATCGAATTCTGGTTTAGAGACATTTACAAAGCAAAAGCTCAATGCTACTCCCTTGCCTGACATCCAGTGGAGCTAAAGCAATCAAAACCAGGCCTTGAGACCACTTGAAACACGCTGTAAGTCATCCTGAACATAGCCCTGTGCACGAATTTATAACCTTGGATTCTTGCGTTTTCTTGCCAAAATGTTGATATATTTGTGATCCTTGCATAATTTCCAAGCATTCTGCATTGTTTGATTTCATTCTTGTGGCTCATAACCCTGTATCCAAAGCTAGGGTTCATGTTCTTGCTTTTTAGGTATTTTTTATACAGGAAAAATCAAGACCAACCATGGACATGGTTGTGTTCAGGGAAGAGAGACGAACACATTGATATTCTCCATTTGCATTTACATGGCCTATAACTCATGTTTGGATTGCCCATGCAAATTTTGCTATAGACTCAAATCCGCAGGAAATAAACCAGGTTTTAGTGAAGAAGACGATTAGGTGTCTTCCTCTCATTGGCCTGTTCAAATCAATTGCGCGCATTTTTTTATTTTTCAGTATATGGCATGCGTTTCTTTTATAATATTATTTGTCTATTATATTAACAAACAAGCACATTGGCTCAGATAGCAAGCGTATTGTTGCAAAGTCCCTTGGGACCTGGGTTCGAATCCCAGGTCCCCCAAAACTTTATCCAATTTTTTCTTCAGGAAATTATGTGCAACGCCCAAGATACAGTTCATCATATGTCTCATGGATCCAGGCGCCAGATAACCTCTAGGCCAAATCCAAGGGCCCAGATTGCAAGTTCATCATACTCCTTAGTCAATGCATGCGCGTGGGATCCTGGAAAGTCAACAAGGCTGGTTTGGATTGGGCTTCAGAATTGCTACCTCCACACTCAAATCAGGCCCAAACCCCCTGTGTTTATTTCTTTTCCCTTCATATTTTCATTTTTTGTTTTAATTATTTATTTTGTTATTAATTAATTAACCAATTAACATTTTTTATAAAAAAAATCAGAAAACCCTAAAAAAATAATATTTTTATTAATTTCACTATTTCATTGTTTTTGAAAATAAATTTTAACCAATTAATTTAGTTTTTAATTAGGTACAATTTTAATATCTTTTGCATTAAATTAAAATTAACATAGAATTAGGGTTTTTAATATATTTTAACCATTCTTATTTTATTTCCTTAAATAATAAAAAACCAAAAATATTTTCATTTAATTAATTAATTCAATTATTAACTTAGACTAATTTTTAATTCAAAAAATAACAAAAATATGCTTTATTTAATAAAAAGGGTCAAAACCCTAAAAACACTTCGACTTAATTTTCTCGCACGCGAATAATTTTTGATCCATATTTCAATATTGTAATTGCTTCGAGGATGTAATATTTTTTAATTTAGGACTTTATTTGTTTATCGTTTTTATTTACTTTTCACAATTTAATTTTAAAGGGTTTGTCTTTGGCGACGTAAATACCCGACGCCTTGTAATAGCTTAGATTTATTTTCCGCAATTTAATTTCCGGAACCATTAACTGTTAGATGTTTGAATAATAGGCAATGCATGACAAGATCAAATCTTTAATTTAAAATCAACAGTAGCTCACCATTAACATGTACAAAGATAAATAACTGAAAAACAATACACTCGCACATGCACACTCTTAGGGTACACCTCACTTGGTTGCCTCGAACGTGGTCATTGAGTATAAGAAATTTTAGAGGTCGCCCTCTTGTCCAAAGATCATAAGTTGCCTCGAAACGGTTGCCTCGGATAAAATGATCTAAGACATTAGGGTTACCACTAAAGTGTCCTAACATTGCTTTAGTGACCACACGTCCCTTAATTGAATTGACCCGAAAACTCCAACGACGATGCTACCTACTCCTCAATAGTAGGATAGCATTGTCTAAAGGACACTTGTATAGTTTAATTCCCTTTTGAGTAGGTAGATGTTCTTAAGTATTTGCTCCTTTTAAAAATAAAACAAAACTTTTCGCACTTACACCCCTCTCTTCAAAACAAAAACTCTTTTCAAACCCACAAACACAAAAGAAAACAAACTTTTGAAAACACAATGAGCAAGTACCTAAGAGCCCGTGGATAACCACGGATAGAAAGGGTGCTAACACTTTCCCTTTCTATAATCTACCTCCCGAACCCGAGAAATATCTCAAAAAGGAATTTTTCTGTGCTTTTGTCCTTTCCTTGTTGGATAAAATAAAATATGGTGGCGACTCTTGCTTACCGCGACATTTTGCGAAAACAAACACAAAACGTGAACCAGCATTCCAAAACAGTCAATTCTATTCCCACCGATCACAGAACTGGCGACTCTGCTGGGGAATTTTATAAGTGAGGTGTACCTTAGGATTAGATCACTATGTTTTCAATTGTATGCTTTGTATGCTTTAATTTTGTGGGCTTGTATTGGAGTTCTATAGATCCTAACCCGGATCTGGGGATACCCTTTAGGTAAGTAGCAATAAACTGTGAGGGATATGTACGGCGTAGACCGATACGGATGAAGCAGTAGCTACGTTGGTGTGGCGCCTTGGTCTGTACCGATATCCCTTGTGTTGGAACGAGGAGAATATGGGTCTTCTAAGGATTCATTAAGCACCAAATGACCTTAGAACCTTAAATTGACCAACTTGGCCATAGAACAGTAGCAATATGCTACACTCATTGAGACTAAACTCTCGCGATGATTCCGGCCGCAAGAAAATGTTGCTAAACTGGAATTATGATCGATTGAGGGTAGTTAGTGATATTGAGATCCTCTAGAACCCGATTACTATTTTTTAGGACAGGTTTAAACCAACTGAACTGAAAGAGGGTAGTACCTAAGCTCCATGCCAGCCTGAAATATAAGGGCTCTCAGTGTGACTTGTGTGCCTTTACCATGTTTGCTTTTTGTGGATACTTGTGGTGTGACTTTACCATGACATCATGACATCATAACATTGCATACATTTTGCATAAGGACTAACCTATTTCAAAGACAAGAGGGTTTCATCTTTGCTCTGTTTTGTAGGTCATCATGATGCCCATGCATAAGAATACTACCCGGATCAACTTTGTCCAAGTCCCTACCTTGCTTAAAGATTTGGTTGTCGGGATTCCAGACACTACTTCCTTCATCAGAAGGCATGGTTCTCTTCTCAGTTTGGTCACTTCAAAATTGGACGAACAAATGATGAGTGTTCTGGTCCAATTCTATGATCCACTTTACCATTGTTTTACTTTCCAGGATTTCCAGCTGGTTCCTACCCTATAGGAGTTCTCTGGGCTGCTCGGTATCTCCGTCCTGGAACAGACTCCATTTACTGGATTGGAGAAGACTCTTAAGCCCGAAGAAATTGCTGCAGCCCTTCACTTGACCAAGGAGGAGGTAATGGCTAACTGGGAGACTAGAAGTGGAGCTAAGGGTTTTCTGACTAAGTTTTTGGTTGACAAAGCTAATTACTTCTGGGACAGCTTAGACTTAAAGGCGTACGAGGACATTCTGGCTCTCTTGATTTATGGCTTGGTATTGTTTCCGAATCCTGACACTTTTGTTGATATTAATGCCATCAAGATCTTCATCTCTCAGAATCTGGTACCCACTCTCTTGGGTGATATCCTTCATCAGCTCTATGCTCGTACTGCCCGAAAGCGGGGAACTTTGATGTGTTGTGCTCCTTTATTGTCGAGGTGGTTTATTTCGCACCTCCCTAAGTCCGTATTGAAGAACAAAGAAGTAATGGGCTGGTCTTATAGGGTGATGTCCCTTTCTAATAATGACATTATCTGGACTCTAAAAGGTATGGATGAGGTGACTGTCATTGATCGCTGTGGAGAGTATCCTAATGTTCCATTGATCGGAACCCATGGAGGGATTTCTTACAACCTATGCTTAGCTCTCCGCCAGTTTGGAAGAGCCAGAAGAGAAGGGCCTCATGAGATGTTGATGCCTCATATCATCTTTGATTTTCAGGGAGATATCGACGAGCTGCGTCGTAGATACATAAGAGCTTGGGACAGAGTTCACCAATCTGACCCACATGAGTTGGGACCAAAGACTTCTCTACCAATGGAGCCATATCTCCGATGGGTCCACATCCGTGCCCAGAAGTTAGGTATGCCATATGAAGCTGTTAGGCCTGTTACTCTTGAAGTTGCTAATGAGGAAGGGGTTCTTCCAACTATTCTCCACCCTTATATGCCCACTGATATTGGGGCACTGGAGAGGTCTTGGATGCAATTAAGGAATGAACGAGATTCTTATCCGGAGAGGTTCAATGAACAAGAGTAGAAGATCCAGAAGCTGACTCGACAGTTGGAGAATGAGCGAATCCTGAATGATTATGTCCGCACCGAGAAGAAGAGACCATGAGAGCATTGATGGACCTTTGAGGATTTCTTTTACAGTTTTCATTTACTTTTCAATATTTCCATTCTTGTAACGCCTAAGGGCAGTTTGTTGAACAATTTAAATTTTGAAGTTTAAATCTAATAAAGTGTGTTTCCTTTCTTGTTTACAAATTTGAATCCCGATTGTCTTTGAAATCATAATCATATGCATTTCATCCCATGCACTCCATAAGCAGGTACCCATTACAGGTATCTTATCTTCTTCGTTGTTTATTTCAGCAATCATCATATCTGCTGAACCTTCAACTGAGCAAGCTATCAAGGCCCTCCAGGCCCAGAATGCCCAATTTCAAGAGTTGTTCATGAATCTAGCTAAGGGTCAGCAGGACCTGAAGACTCTGATTCTGAAAGAGAAAAAGAAGAAGAAGAAGAGGACCGTCCTGTTCAATACTCGACGCAGGTTTGGAAATGGGCTACAGAATGAAGTTGATCTGACCACCTCATCTGGACGGAAAGATAGTCCACAAGAAAGGAGGGCTCTTAGCCCTATGGTCTCCGACAACAAGACGGACTATGATGAAGAACAGTATCCTCCCGCTAAGGATAAGTACAAACAGCTGGAAGACCGTTTGAGTGCTATGGAAATATAGAAGGTGCCCGGTCTGGACTTCATAGATCTAGGTCTATCATCTGGGGTGGTGATTCCCCATAAATTCAAGGCACTTGCCTTTGCCAAGTATGACAGAGCTTCTTGTCCAAAGCTGCACCTCTGGTCATATGTGAGGAAGATCCAGCCTTATACTGCTGATAAGAACTTATGGATCCATTTCTTCCAAGACAGTATCTCAGGGACTCAGCTTGAGTGGTTCTATCAGTTGGATGGAGCCAGTATCCGCAGCTGGGAAGATTTGGATACTGCATTCTATAAGCAGTATCAGTACAACTCCGACCTCGCTCCTACGCGTACCTAACTCCAGGGTATGTCAATAAGAACGGGTGAAGGATTCAAAGAGTATGCACAAAAATAGAGAGACCTTGCTGGAAGGGTGCAACCACCTTTGGCTGATCGTGAGCTTGTGGACATGTTTCTGGGGACCCTGTCTGGTCCGTTCTTTAATCATCTGATTGGAAGCTCTTCAGCTGGGTTTACGAATCTTATTTTGACCGGTGAAAGGATTGAAGCTGGTATTAAGGCTGGGAAGATACAAAAGAGTGCCTCATCGAGCACCGAGAAGAAGCCGTTTAAGAAAGAGTTCAATGCTGTCTACAGTTCGAGAAGACAGAATAGACCTGAACACCGCCAAGCTGTCAATGCGGTTGTTATTTTAAAACCTGCTGGTGCCCCTCAGCATCACAATCAACAAAAGGATGAGAGACCTCGAAGGCAATTCACTCGTCTCAGCATGACTTTGTCTCAGATTCTGCCCCAGTTGCTAAAGACTAATCTGGTGACTCTAAAAGAAGCTCCGAAGAATCCAAGTACCACATCACCAAAGTACAACCCTAATGCCCTCTACGCTTTTCACTCTGATAGCCCGGGGAATAATACAGATGATTGTTGGGTTTTGAAGAACAGGGTGCAAGACCTAATTGATGCGAAGGAGATTGAGTTTGAGGCGCCCGAGAGGCCTAATGTTGTGACTGCTCCCATGCCCAAACATGGAGTGAATGCTCTAGAAGAGGACTTGTTTTTGGTTTCCGTAGAAGATATTGCTACCCCTCTGATGACTGTCAAGAAGAACCTGTTGCTAGCCGGTTTATTTCCGGGTTGTGGCGAAGGTTGCCATATGTGTTCTGTTTTACCTACTGGTTGCCCATTTCTGAAGTCAGGTATCCAAAACCTGATGGATAATAAAGAGATCCTGTTTGAGAAGATTGATGTTCCTTCCATTCCTATTGAAGAAGTTGCCATCATTACCATTTTCGGCAATTCTTCCAAGGCTCCCTCGAGGAAGCCTATTAGAATTACATCTGTTCCGAAGATCGCACCTGTAATCATCACTGTTCTGAGGCCCATCCCCTACACCTCTGACAAAGCTGTCCCTTGGCACTATAGGGCAGATGTTAATGTTCTTGGAGTTAAGCAAGAGTTAGATGTTGATACTAGCGTCAGCAACATTACTGGGCCTGCTAAAGTCACCCGCAGCGGTAGACTTTACTCACCTGATATTGCTCCACCAACTGTCCGAAGACCTATTGTCATTACACCTGCAAGTGTACCTACTGCCATTCCTGATCAAGTTCTTAGTCTTACCCCTGTCGCCGAGTCATCTAATTCTCGGGGCAAAGGGATCACCACTGATGTGTCTGCCCAGACGGAGGCACCAAAGACCATTACTGTTGAAGCTTCCAAACAGGAGATGGAAGAGATTTTGAAGATTATTAAGAAAAGTGATTATAAAATAGTTGAGCAGCTAGGGCAAACCCCATCCAAGATTTCTATGATGTCACTACTGTTGTGTTCAGAGGCCCACGCCAAGGCTCTGATTACCTTCCTGAAAACTGCCCACGTTCCACAAGAGACATCAGCTGATCAGTTTACCGATTGTGTGGCCAATTTAACTACTGATAATGGTTTGGGTTTATCCGACGCCGATTTGACTGCTAAAGGGAAGAACCATAATGATGCCCTGCATGTCTCCATTGAATGCAGGGGCACTACTCTTGCACATGTATTGGTTGACACTGGTTCCTCATTGAACGTCTTATCCAAGAAGGCTCTAGACCGGTTGGATTGCGAAGGGTTGGAGCTAAAGCCAAGTAACATCATTGTCAGGGCCTTTGATGGGTCTAAAATAATGGTGCACGGTGAGGTTGATATTCCAATTAAAGTTGGTTCTCAGGTCTTAAATTTTACATTCTACGTGATGGACATCCGACCATCCTATTCTTGTTTGTTGGGTCGTCCATGGATCCACAAAGCTGGGGCCGTAATCTCAATGCTCCATCAAAAGCTGAAGTACCCGGTCAGAGGGAAGATTGTGACAGTTCAAGGGGAGGAGGAGTACATGGTCAGCCACCTCAATTCATTCAGATACGTAGAGATGGATGGGGAATTCATTGAGACCCCCTTTCAGCACTTTGAAGAGGTTCCTCAGACACTGGCATCAGTTGAGACTGTGGTTGAAGATCCTCCTATGAAGATGGCTTCCTTAAAGGATGCCTGGGCTGTTATTGAGAAGGGTGAGTGTGCAAATTGGGGCCGACTTCCTGATTTTACACAGAAGCCTAACAAGTTTGGTTTGGGTTTCACTGCAGAAGCTCAAAGGGCTGTTCGAAGTGCAAGGATTGGAAGACCTCCTGTGTTCATCAGCAACTCGGGAGTAAATGCCATTGAAGATGATGTGGAGGAGTCTGAATTCGACAGTTGGATCTATCCTACAACCAACGGTGGACCAAGCAACTGGACAACAAAGGACTTCATCCCTATTACTTTTGTTACCCAGTAATGAACTCTTTGTTTTGAGCTTGTAACAGACAATGTTTTGAAACTTTATGGCCCGGTGTCTTACCCGGGGCACCGTGGCTTCATTTGTGAGGGCTTTTTTGTGCCATTTTCATATATCATTAATAAAATCATTGGACGTCTTTTGCATTTCAAATTTTGCGCTCCTTGTTTTTCTTTATTATATGTTGCAAAACAACTATTTTACACACACTCACATATACAGGTCCACATCCACTCTGGATCTCACTGGTAACGGCTCTGCTACTTCCAATTATGACTTCGAAAATCCGATCAACTTAGCCGAAGACAAAGGTGAAGATGATTGCGAAGTGCTTGGTGAATTTGCAAGACTGCTGCTCCAGGAAGAAAGGGCCATTCAGCCACATGAAGAGCTGGTGGAAACAGTGAATCTGGTTACTGAGACAAACAAGAAGGAAGTCAAGATCGGTACAAATCTGGAGATTAGTATGAAACAACGGTTAATTCAGATGCTGCGTGACTACGTTGAGATCTTTGCCTGGTCTTACAAAGATATGCCTGGTTTGGATACTGACATTGTGGTTCATCGCCTGCCTACCAAGGAAGACTGCCCTCCCGTAAAATAGAAGGTTTGCCGTATGCACCCAGAGATGTCCGAGAAAATCAAGGCTGAAGTTATGAAACAGTTTGATGCCGGTTTTCTAGCAGTGACTTCTTACCCTCAGTGGGTGGCCAATGTGGTTCCAGTACCGAAGAAGGATGGTAAGGTTCAAATGTGTGTTGACTACAAGGATCTGAACAGGGCAAGCCCCAAGGATGACTTCCCTCTACCTCACATCGACGTTCTGGTTGACAATACTGCTCAGTACAAGGTGTTCTCCTTTATGGATGGTTTCTCCGGTTATAATCAGATAAAGATGGCTCCCGAAGACATGGAGAAGACGACCTTTGTTACTCAGTGGGGAACCTTTTGTTACAAGGTCATGCCTTTTGGATTGAAGAATGCCGGGGAAACATATCAGCGAGCCATGGTTGCTTTGTTTCATGACATGATCCATCATGAGATTGAAGTGTACGTCGACGATATGATTGCAAGGTCCCAGACTGAGGAAGAACACCTTGACCATCTGCATAAGCTATTTGAAAGGCTGAAGTTGTACAAACTGAGGTTAAACCCGAACAAGTGCACCTTCGGGGTGAGGTCTGGTAAGCTACTGGGTTTCATTGTAGGTGACAAAGGTATTCAAGTGGACCTTGCCAAAGTGAAAGCCATACAAGAGATGCCAGCTCCCAAGACAGAGAAGGAGGTCAGAGGTTTTCTAGGACGACTGAACTACATTGCCCGATTCATCTCGCACCTAACTGCTACTTGTGAACCAATCTTCAAGCTACTGAAGAAAGATCAAGTGGTACGTTGGGACGATGAATGTCAGGACGCTTTCGAAAGAATCAAAGAGTATCTCCAAGAGCCACCCATCCTGATGCCGCCAGTTGAAGGGAGACCTCTGATCTTATACTTGACAGTACTTGACAACTCAATGGGGTGTGTGCTGGGGCAGCATGACGAGTCTGGCAGAAAAGAGCATGCTATTTATTACCTTAGCAAAAAATTTACCGACTGTGAGACCCGATACTCACTGCTTGAGAAAACTTGCTGCGCTTTGGCATGGGCTGCTCACCGGCTGAGAGAGTATATGTTGACTCACACTACTCTGTTGATTTCAAAAATGGATCCAATCAAGTATATCTTCGAAAAGCCCGCCTTGTCCGGAAGAATAGCAAGATGGCAGATGATATTGACTGAGTATGACATCCAGTACACGACTCAAAAAGCAATTAAGGGAAGTGTATTAGCAGACCATTTGGCACATCAGGCAGTGGACGATTACCAGTCTATGAACTTTGAATTTCTGGACGAGAATATCATGGTAGTGACTGATTTTGAGACACCTGGACCGGATGAAGGACCTGAGGAGGGATCCCGATGGTCTATGTACTTTGATGGAGCTTCGAATGCTTTAGGTAATGGCATTGGCGCCGTGATCATATCTCCTAAAGGCTCTCATACTCCGTTTACCGCCCGACTATGTTTCAACTGCACCAACAACATGGTGGAGTACGAAGCGTGCATCATGGGTCTTCGAGCTGCAATTGACCTAAGGATTAAGTTTCTAAGTGTCTTCGGAGATTCTGCTCTCGTGATCAGTCAGATCAAAGGCGAGTGAGATACGAAACACCCGAATCTTATCCCTTATAGGGAGTATGTGTTGACGCTGCTTCCCCATTTCGAGGAGATAACGTTTGAACATTTCCCTAGAGAGGAGAATCAGTTGGCGGACGCGTTGGCTACGATGTCTTCTATGTTCAGAGTCAATTGGGACAACGAAGCTCCCCGGATCATTATTGAAAAATTGGACGAACCTGCACATTGCTGGGATCTTGAGACTGAAGAGGTAACAGAAAAGCCCTGGTATCATGAGGTGAAGAGGTACCTTGAAGCTCAAGAATACCCCGAGGGTGCATCTGTTAATGACAAGAAGTTTCTGAGGAGGTTTGCAGCCAAGTTCTTCATCAGAAATGGCATTCTTTACAAACGTAGCCATGATTCGACCTTACTACGTTGTGTGGATAAGATTGAAGCAGAAAGAATCATGACAGAGTTGCACGAAGGTACTTTCGGAACTCATTCCAGTGGACATACCATGGCAAAGAAAATCCTTCGGGCAGGATATTACTGGTCCACAATGGAAGCTGACTGTTATCAGCATTCTCAGACATGTCACAAATGCCAAGTCTATGCTGATAAGGTGCATATACCTCTTGTTCCTCTGAATGTTTAGACAGCACCTTGGCCTTTTGCAATGTGGGGCATTGATATGATCGGTGAGATCAGACCTACGGCATCCAATGGGCATCGTTTCATCCTTGTAGCTATTGATTACTTTACGAAGTGAGTTGAAGCAGCTTCCTTTGCTACGGTAACCAAGAACGTCGTGGCACGGTTCATTCGGCACAACCTGATCTGTCGATATGGTGTACCAGAGAGGATCATTACGGACAATGGTACCAATCTTAATAACAAAATAACCACTGAGCTCTGCGAGCAATTCAAGATACAACATCATAACTCTTCTCCCTACCGGCCGAAGATGAATGGGGCTGTCGAAGCGGAAAATAAGAACATTAAGAAGATTGTGTAGAAGATGACAGTGACATACAAAGACTGGAACGAGATGTTACCATTTGCTCTTCATGGGTACCGTACCTCAGCACGGACGTCAACAGAGGCAACACCCTATTCCTTGGTTTATGGCATGGAGGAAGTCTTGCCTATTGAAGTTCAGATACCCTCTCTCTGGATCATGAAGGATGCAGGTTTGAGCGAAGATGACTGGATTCAGACCCAACTTGATCAACTGAATCTAATCGACGAAAAGAGACTTACCGCTATTTATCATTGTTAGACGTACCAAAAACGGATGATCAAGGCATTTAACAAGAAATTCAGACGACAAGAGTATCAAGTTGGGGACCTGGTAATCAAGCGCATTATTCTACCTCAAGGTGATCCCAGGGGCAAATGGACCCCTACTTACGAAGGGCCATTTGTGGTTAACAACATTTTCTCAGGAGGAGCGATGATTCTAACCACCATGGACGGTGACGACCTTCCTCACCCCGTCAATGCAGACATAGTGAAAAGATACTATGCGTAATCAAAGACCCGCTTGGTTGACTGGCCTAGGCAAAAATAAGGGCTTCCCAGTGAACCAAAAGGGTTCAGGCAAAAATAAGGGATGAAAATGAAAAATTTGTACACCCGACAAGTCGAAAACCTGAAAAGGAGGCTTGGGCAAAAATGGGTATCCCGGTGGACTGAAAACCCGAAAGGGCGGTCCAGGAAAAAGTTAGGGATTAAAGCGTAACACTATGTCTCATTGGATCACCTCGCATCCAGATTTCGGTATCAACTATCAGGCTCGGACGACACCAATCAATCAGATTCACCTTCAACTAAGAAGCAAAGTGATGAGACGCTTGAAGATATAAAGGCAATAGCAGAGTGGAACACAGTGGGATTATTCACATAGCTGTTTTGTTTTCTTTTCACAAGTTGTATAAATTCTATTTGTTCGGCGGCGTTCTCTTACTAGGACATCAGCCTCTTGTACAGAAACGCCTATTTTTAGGAAAACTTCAAAATCAATACAAATTCATTTTCAGACAAATTTCAAATTGTTTTTCCTTTATCTGTTTTGTTTTGCAAAGAACGTCCAATGTTCATTTTTGATATATGAATTTGACACTAATTGCTGCTCATAAAATGTACATGTGAAACAAAGGACGAATTACGACTAATAACAAATGCAGGGGCAATAAGAATCGCCCGAGCGGTCTGGTTGCTCTGTCCACCAAGGTACCAAGGGAGGTTCAGCTGAAGAATATGACCAAGATACCGTCACTCCCCATAGAGTAAAACAGTAAGGGTATCTCTCCCCATTGAGACTTGCAACTATGAACGAATCGGCAATGCTCTCCCCAAGCATAGTTAATCTACCATCAGCCCTGAAAAGGTCTGGTATCCCTAGAAAATCTTAATATTCCCCATCGGAGTATAAAGACATTCCCCAGCAAGTATAAGAATACCCCCGACAGT
Source organism: Vicia faba (assembly GCA_948472305.1). NCBI lineage: Eukaryota > Viridiplantae > Streptophyta > Magnoliopsida > Fabales > Fabaceae > Vicia > Vicia faba. Next base: position 395,255,042 of record OX451736.1, read on the forward strand.
CTTAACATTCCTCAAAGGAGTATAAGAATGTTCTCCGGAGGAATGCAAGATATCCCAGTGGAGTCATTTCCCCAGCGCAGTCTAAAAAAGCTTCCCCACCAGAGTTGAATCATCTTCCCCAGTAGATTCTGGAAGCTTATCCCCTGCAGAGCACAAGTAAATCTCCCCAGCCAAATTCAGAAGGTTATCCTCACAAGAGTCTAACTGGGTTATCCTCAGCAACTTGCAACTGAAGGATCATCCCCAGCGAAGTTCTTTCTATCCCCAGCAGAATTCATCATTAAAATCCCCAACAGAGCTTATCAACAGAATCCCCAGCGGAGTTATCATTAATCTTCAGCAGAACGTCTCTTCCCCACAGAGTAATTCCCCTAAGAATAATCTCTTCAGCAGTTTATTCCCCAACGAAGTTCTTTTCTCCTGCAGGCTTATCCTCACAATCATCTTCGTTCGTCATCCCCAGCGGAAATGAAGAACTCAACTCTATTCTCCAGCAGCTCCAGGATTTATTTTCCCTAGCTAAAACATCACATTTCCATACATCATGATACATGCATATACGCATCATACCATGCAGTCTCATTTATGTTGAGAACATCATTGCTTGATCCATCTCATGCATTGCATGTGACTGACATTTTACCTTTCAGGAAAGATGCAGTTAAGTCCCCAACTTAGTCAAAGACCTGACCAGCTCTTAAATCTCAATTGATTTATCCTCGGTTGAATTTCAGATAAGGTCCTCAATCTCGACAGTTTCCGTAAATCATAGTGTGGACAAGTACTATAACCTCAATGGTATACTCCATTGAGCACGAGTCAGTTCCTAGATCTTGATGTTTTCCTCTGTCATAGTGTGGACGAGTTCTATAACCTCAACGGTATACTCCATTGAGCACGAGACATTTCCTATATCTTGATGAAGATGTTTCCCTACGTCATAGTGTCGTTGAGTACTATAACCTCAACGGTATACTCCATTGAGCACAAGTCAGTTCCTAGATCTTGATGTTTTCCTCCGTCATAGTGTGGACGAGTTCTATAACCTCAACGGTATACTCCATTGAGCACGAGACAATTCCTAGATCTTGATGAAGATGTTTCCCTACGTCATAGTGTGGACGAGTACTATAACCTCAACGGTATACTCCATTGAGCACGAGTCAGTTCCTAGATCTTGATGTTTTCCTCCGTCATAGTGTGGACGAGTTCTATAACCTCAACGGTAAACTCCATTAAGCACGAGACAGTTCCTAGATCTTGATGAAGATGTTTCCCTACGTCATAGTGTGGACGAGTACTATAACCTCAACGGTATACTCCATTGAGCACGAGTCAGTTCCTAGATCTTGATGTTTTCCTCCGTCATAGTATGGACAAGTTCTACAACCTCAGCGGTATACTACGTTGAGCACGAGACAGTTCCTAGATCTTGATGAAGATGTTTCCCCCCAGTTGAATTATGGACAGGTTCTTAAAACTCAGCTGAAGCATTCTCTCAGTTGGAGTACAGGCAAGTTCCTCAATCTCAACAAAGGTTAGACTTCCCCAACGGAATCTTTTACAACAACAGGTATACAAGTTCTCGCTAAGGAATCTCTTACGCGATCGACACCCCTGCAGATGGCATCTGTAAGCCCATCCTCCTACCAACAATCTCCAATGTCATCTGTAAGCCCATTCCCGACAACACAATGTTGATACTACACCATGTGAGTGCAAATTTTTGGGCACTCTAGTGTTCAATTATCTTCCACCTTCGGATCATGAAAGGCTCAAAAGCCAATCTATATCCTCAGGTTTAAGAAAATTGAACAGGGGCAACTGTTGTACCCTAAAATTTGCCCTCCCATATTCCTCAAGACATGTCAAGAATAATATTCAAGTTTCTCAAGTTGGCTTAAAAATTGGATAGTCAAATCACCTCCTAAGGCAGTCAATTCAAAATTAGGGTTTTGTGTTGCATTAAGGTACTCATATCCAAATGGCCTCAAATGATTCCCAATGTCTTAATATGCTCTCAAGCTCATCCATGTCAAATTTCAAGCCTTACATAGAAAGTTTGGTCAGTCAATTGCTCAAGAGACCCAAAAATCGACTGTGCTAGGGCAAAAGTCAACTATGTCCCAAATACAGTCAAACCTCAAGATTTTTTGTCAAACATTCTCATTTTGAAGGATAATTCATCATTTGATCAAGGGTTGATCATGATTCATCAAGGACTTATCAAGATTCATCAAGATTCAAAAGTTACTAAATTAGGATTTTGCAGGAAAAGTCAACTCAACTTTGAACAAGCATAACTTTCTCATACTTTATGAGAAATGACCTAAAAAGATCATTTTGAAGAGGATGCAATTTCCTACAATCCATATTCACACCCCAATATCAAGAAATGCTCTCACAAAAAGTTACAAATTTGGAGATTATAGGTCATTTTTGAAAGTCAACAAAAACACTTTTTTTGCCAAAGCTTATAACTTGAGCATGGAACATCAAAATGAGATGATACCAAAAGGGTTGATTATAGGACATCTCAAGGTTTCTAAAAAGTCCAAGAACACTTCGAAAAATTCAAAATTGAAGAAGTTATGCATTGTTGAAGTTGGGCATTTTTCCAAATTTGCCAAAAGTCAACTATCCTCAAAACTCCAATTTTTTACAAAAGGGCCCACTTTTTTCCACTTGATATAGTCTTGTCATGCCACACACGTGTTCCATCTTTAATTTAATGAACATTCATCTATTTTTCTATTTTATTTCATTTTTATTGATTTAATTCATTATTAATCAATATTAAATCAAATAAAATCCAAAAATTGATGTAATAGGATTCTTGTGGTCATTACAGCTTGCAAGTCTCATGTGACACTCAATCAAATTCGTGCCAAGTCAAAACATGCACAAAATCTCAGATTTGATGCAATTACGGAAAGCTTATCAATGGTGATCAAATCCAATCTTCCATCTTCAATGCATAAGGATTATGGCCCAAATTTTGACCTAAACACATTCCATTATATGCACACAAGTGAGGCAGACCTAGGACAGGCACAAAGCTTTGTTGAAACAGCCAGAACAAGTTTGGAAAAAACCTTGAAAAAGTGGAGATCGAATTCTGGTTTAGAGACATTTACAAAGCTAAAGCTCAATGCTACTCCCTTGCCTGACATCCAGTGGAGCTAAAGCAATCAAAACCAGGCCTTGAGACCACTTGAAACACGCTGTAAGTCATCCTGAACATAGCCCTGTGCACGAATTTATAACCTTGGATTCTTGCGTTTTCTTGCCAAAATGTTGATATATTTGTGATCCTTGCATAATTTCCAAGCATTCTGCATTGTTTGATTTCATTCTTGTGGCTTATAACCCTGTATCCAAAGCTAGGGTTCGTGTTCTTGCTTTTTAGGTATTTTTTATACAGGAAAAATCAAGACCAACCATGGACATGGTTGTGTTCAGGGAAGAGAGACGAACACATTGATATTCTCCATTTGCATTTACATGGCCTATAACTCATGTTTGGATAGCCCCTGCGAATTTTGCTACGGACTCAAATCCGCAGGAAATAAACCAGGTTTTAGTGAAGAAGACGATTAGGTGTCTTCCTCTCATTGGCCTATTCAAATCAATTGCGCGCATTTTTTTATTTTTCAGTATATGGCTTGCGTTTCTTTTATAATATTATTTGTCTATTATATTAACAAACAAGCACATTGGCTCAGATGACAAGCGTATTGTTGCAAAGTCCCTTGGGACCTGGGTTCGAATCCCAGGTCCCCCAAAACTTTATCCAATTTTTTCTTCAGGAAATTAGGTGCAACACCCAAGATACAATTCATCATATGTCTCATGGATCCAGGCGCCAGATGGCCTCTAGGCCAAATCCAAGGGCCCAGATTGCAAGTTCATCATACTCCTTAGTCAATGCATACGCGTGGGATCCTGGAAAGTCAACAAGGCTGGTTTGGATTGGGCTTCAGAATTGCTACCATCACACTCAAATCAGGCCCAAACCCCTTGGGTTTTTTTCTTTTCCCTTCATATTTTCATTTTTTGTTTTAATTATTTATTTTGTTATTAATTAATTAACCAGTTAACATTTTTTATAAAAAAAATCAGAAAACCCTAAAAAAATAATATTTTTATTAATTTCACTATTTCATTGTTTTTGTAAATAAATTTCAACCAATTAATTTAGTTTTTAATTAGGTACAATTTTAATATCTTTTGCATTAAATTAAAATTAACATAGAATTAGGGTTTTTAATATCTTTTAACCATTCTTATTTTATTTCCTTAAATAATAAAAAACCAAAAATATTTTCATTTAATTAATTAATTCAATTATTAACTTAGACTAATTTTTAATTCAAAAAATAACAAAAATATGCTTTATTTAATAAAAAGGGTCAAAACCCTAAAAACACTTTGACTTAATTTTCTCGCGCGCGAATTATTTTTGATCCATATTTCAATATTGTAATTGCTTCGAGGAAGTAATAGTTTTTAATTTAGGACTTTATTTATTTATCATTTTTATTTACTTTTCGCAATTTAATTTTAAAGGGTTTGTCTTTGGCGATGTAAATACCCGACGCCTTGTAATAGGTTAGATTTATTTTCCGCAATTTAATTTCCGCAACCATTAACTGTTAGATGTTTGAATAATAGGAAATGCATGACAAGATCAAATCTTTAATTTAAAATCAACAGTAGCTCACCATTAACATGTACAAAGATAAATAACTGAAAAACAATACACTCGCACATGCGCACTCTTAGGGTACACCTCAGTTGGTTGCCTCGAACGTGGTCATTGAGTATAGGAAATTTTAGAGGTCACCCTCTTATCCAAAGATCATAAGTTGCCTCGAAACGGTTGCCTCGGATAAAATGATCTAAGACATTAGGGTTACCACTAAAGTGTCCGAACATTGCTTTAGTGACCACACATCCCTTAATCGAATTGACCCGAAAACTCCAACGACGATGCTACCTACTCCTCAATAGTAGGATAGCATTGTCTAAAGGACACTTTTACAGTTTAATTCCCTTTTGAGTAGGTAGATGTTCTTAAGTATTTTCTCCTTTTAAAAACAAAACAAAACTTTTCGCACTTACACCCCTCTCTTCAAAACAAAAACTCTTTTCAAACCTACAAACACAAAAGAAAACAAACTTTTGAAAACACAATGAGCAAGTACCTAAGAGCCCGTGGATAACCACAGATAGAAAGGGTGCTAACACCTTCCCTTTCTATAATCTACCTCCTGAACCCGAGAAATATCTCAAAAAGGAATTTTTCTGTGCTTTTGTCCTTTCCTTGTTGGATAAAATAAAAGACGGTGGCGACTCTTGCTTACCGCGACATTTTGCGAAAACAAACGCAAAACGCGAACCAGCATTCCAAAACAGTCAGTTCTATTCCCACCAATCACAACCCCCACATACGAAGGTTCACTCATGGTTAAAAACATTTTCTCAGGAGGAGCTATGATTCTAACCACCATGGATGGTGACGACCTGCCTCACCCTGTCAATGCAGACATAGTGAAAAGATACTACGCCTAACTAAAAGACCCGCTAGGTTGACTGGCCTAGGCAAAAATAAGGGCTTCCCGGCGAACCAAAAGGGTTCGGGAAAAAGTAAGGGATGAAAATGAAAAATCTGTACACCCGGCAAGTCGAAAACCCGAAAGGGCGGCTTGGGCAAAAAGGGGTATCCCGGTGGATTGAAAACCAGAAAGGGCGGCCCAGGAAAAAGTTAGGAATATAAAGCGTACCACTATGTCTCATTTGATCATCTGGCGAACAGACTTTGACATCGATTATCAAGCTCGGACGGCGCCAACCAATCTGATCAACCTTCGGCCAAGAAGCAAAGTGATGAGATGCTTGAAGACATAAAGGAAATAGCAGAGTTGGAACCCAATGGGGTTGTTTCACATATCTGTTTTTCTTTCTTTTACACAAATTGTATAAATTCTATCTTTCGACGGCGTTCTCTTACTAGGACGTCAGCCTGTTTATACAAAATGCCTATTACAGACCAATTTCAAAAATCAATACAAGTCATTTTCACAAGAAACTTCAGTTCATTTTTCTTTTTCTATTTTATTTTGCAAGAACGTCCATTGATTTATTCTTGATATATGCATTTGAAAGTAATTGTTGCTCATAAATATTTACATAAGAAACAAAAGACAAATACTCGTAATTCTAGAAACAGAAAAAAAAGAAGTGCCAAACCCTACAGTTACTCTGCCCAGCAGGTACCAGGATAGAGCCAACTTGGAAACATAATTATTGGTACGTACACTACCCATAGAGTAAGAGTATCTGAAGGAATTGATGTCAGCTTTCCTGAAACAGGGCATAACTATCCCCAGTCGAGCTTCATAATTGCAGGCGAGTCAACAATTTTCATCTCCTCAAACATGGTCTATTTCTCATGGTACGAAAGCTCAATCTCCAACAGAGCTCAACATCTCCAGCAACAGAATTTCATCCCCAACTGAGTTTCTTCCTCCAGGTCAGCAGGTCTAGCAACGGAGTATCTCTTCCTATAAGTTGGTCCCCGCAGAGTTATCCTCCAGCATCTCGGTTCGACAGAATATTTATTCTCCAGCAGCAGTCAGGGATTTATTTTCCAAGACTCGGATGTGTCACAACTAGCATTTCGTGTTCATACATCATGACATGCACACACATATCACATACATCATAATCTCATTTATTTTGAGAACATCATCTCACCCTGCATTTCATGCATCGCATATAACTAACCCTGATATCTTTTCAGGAAAAGGAAATTAGATTCAATGAATCCAGCAGTTGTACAGATCACATCTACAGACAACTAATAGAAACTCAGTTCCCGAAATCAAACGGGTCAACTAATCTACATGATCAAGCGGAGCAAGCCCTACTATCCAGGCTTTCATTTCGAAGTAACCCTACTACCCAGGTTCCTTCACCAAGCCCTACTATCCAGGATTTCATTTTGAAGTAACCCTACTACCCAGGTTCCTTCACTAAGCCCTACTATACAGGCTTTCGTCTCGAAGTAACCCTACTACCCAGGTTCCTTCACCAAGCCCTACTATCCAGGCTTTCATTTCGAAGTAACCCTACTACCTAGGTTCCTTCACCAAGCCCTACTATCCAAGCTTTCATCTCGAAGTAACCCTACTACCCAGGTTCCTTCACCAAGCCCTACTATCCAGGCTTTCATCTCGAAGTAACCCTACTACCCAGGTTCCTTCACCAAGCCCTACTATCTAGGCTTTCATAACGAAGTAACCCTACTACTCAGGTTCCTTCATTAAGCCCTACTATCCAGGCTTTCATAAAGAATTAACCCTACTACCCAGGTTCCTTCTCCCTTACCTCCAGGAAACCGTTTGTAGCACTGTGAGGCCCAGACTCGACCAGATACGTTCAGTTTCACATTTCCCCAGTAAGTCGCTGCACAACCTGGACCCTGACCAGGTATACATTCTATTTTCACCCCCTCAATCAAGGGTTAACTCCCCACTAGAGTAATAGACAACCGAAGCTCCTAGGTTTTACTTCCCAGGGAATAAATCAACATTCCTCAACAAAGTCCTCCTCAACAGGTACATGAATTCTCGCCAAGGAATCTCTTATGCAACCGATCTTTTCGGGATGGCATCTTTAAGCCCATCTCCGACGATTCTCCGTCGCCTTCCAAATGGCATCTGTAATCCCATTCACGACATCACCAATCAGTAATCCTACATGCGAGTGCAAATTCTGGGCACTCTAGTGTTCAATCATCTTCCACCTTCAGATCACGAAAGGCAGAACAACCAATCTACATCCTCAGGCTTAAAAAGATTGAACAGGGGCACCTGTTGTACCGCAAAATTTGCCCTCTCATTTCTCAAAGGATCAACCTGGACCCTCAGGTTTTCTTCCATCCAATTTAACGTCTTGAATTAAAAATTTCCAAGAAAGTCATTCACAAGGGCAAAATGGTCATTTGCACACCAAAGGAGTCAAACTATGACTTTTGAATCAAAAATCAAGTTCTAAGAATCATATTTCATTAAGGCATGAAATTGGTTCATCAAAAAATCAGAAGTCAGAAGTTACTTTAAAAAAAATCAATCAAATTTTCTAAACATTTAGAAAATTTTCTAAGTGTCTAGAGAATATGATACTTCAGAACTTCTGAGCCAGCCTCTATGCAAGTGCAGTCAGAAGTTGCAAACACGGTTCAAAATATGATGCTTCAATCAGAACATATAGAAGCGATGCTCTTTGGTCAGAACATGATTCTTCAGCATATAAAGGCTATGTTCAACACTCCGGTCAGAACATGCCTCTTCAACATTTGGAGGTTACGTTTCTGATCTTCTGCGATCAGAACATCACCAAATCCCAAGACCTTGTTTAAACAACCTGCTGCATTGCTACAGTATAGTACTCTAACCAGCAGTTAATCCAATCCACGCCTGCATTTTCCCAAATCTTGTATTTGCACCAAATACAAAAAGTTGTGATAAAAAAGCAATGGAACAGTGTGCCAAAAGTTCAAATCCCATCTGTTTTCCCCCTCAAAACCATAACAAATTCATTTGTAAATAAGTGGCTCCATCACACTTGCAAGGGGTTGGTTTTTGGGAGAGAGAATCGTCAAAAGAGAGAAAAGAAAGATGTGATAACTCCATAAAAAATCCAGAATTCCTAAACAGAAAACCAAAACCCTTGTTCTTCCCTTGAAGTAAAAGAACTTGGTATTTTCTCTTTTGTTGCTCTTGCTGACTCCAGAATATCTGAAGGCAGCAGCTCAAGTCCAAAACACATGCTCCAGGTTCAAGGTAAGTCTCCCTGACTCTGCATCTTCTCATTAAGAACATCATTAAACATGTAAATATCATAGTATTAATGTTGTCCATATCACTGCGTAAGTAGAAAAACTGTGGATCAGAACTTCCTGAGTAAGGCTAGACTCATGACCAGGATCAAAACTTCCATAAACTGTTGTGCTTTTATCCTTCTGATTTGCTGTTTGATGAAAAATGAAAAAGTTATCGTTATGCTGATTGGTATAAGGAAATAGTTGAAATGTAACACATAACTTCTGTTTTTCACTCATAATTCTAACATATATAACTTCCATGATTCACTAGTTGTTCTAACACAGCACATAACTTATGATTTCTCCCTATATGTCAAACATACTGAACTTCTGATGTTTCCACTCGCTGTTTTTACACACTCAGAGTTTAGGATTTTTACATGCTGACAATACACTGAATTACTGGGGTTTATTCACTGTTTTAGTACAATACAGAATTTCTGACTTATGGTCCACTGTCTGAATACCACCCAGAATTTTTGTGTTTCCCCTCTAATGTTCCTTGCAGGACCTCAGAGTTTACCAACTCAGAACTTCTGATACCCACTGACGTCTCCTGCTGAGTCACATCGCTTTTGGCTTCAGAACTTCTGATTCCATTTGTTTTTCTTGCAGCATCACGCTGGTCTTATATCTCATTTATTTTCCTTTTTATCACTTTCAACATTAAAACTCTTTTCATCAACATAAAAAAGGCATAAAAATATATTTTTTTTACTAAGCTATTCATTCCCCTTTTTTATTAATCAACACAAAAAAACTTTTTTAAAACAAGGTCCCTTTTCTTTCTTGCCTTATTATTTCAATATGGTTGTAATAAATAATTAGAATTTATTTTCTTGTAAACCCCATGTGATACGGTGGGAAGAACTGACTGTTTTTTGGAATGCTGGTTCGTGTTTTGCGTTTTGTATTCGCAAAATGTCGCGGTAAGAAAGAGTCGCCACCGACTTTTATTTTATCCAACAAGGAAAGGAAAAAAAGCACAGAAAAATTCCTTTTTCGAGATGTTTCTCGGGTTCGGGGGGTAGATTATAGAAAAGGAAGGTGTTAGCACCCTTTCTATCCGTGGTTATCCACGGGCTCTTAGGTACTTGCTCAATTGTTTCCCCCTATTTGGTATATTTATTTATTTTAATTTCTTGTCAAATAATCCCCATTCAAAAATTATATCCCCCTCCCTATAATCATGTTGTAATAGCTTAGACTTTTAATTCTCGCACTTTATGCTTTCAATTATGCCATGGTTAGAGATTAGGGTTTGTATGCACACAAAAAAATCCAAAATCAAACAAGTAGCTTGACCTAATCAAAGACAAAATGCATGAAAAATCAAACACGATGCAAACTTGCACCCCTAGGGTTACATCCACTTGTTGCCTTAAAAATGGGCCATGTTACGCATGTTGAGTACTTTGGAAAAACAAAAACAAAACAAAAGATCATAGTCCCTCGATGACTCTATCTTGATTTCCTATACAAAATGATCTAGTCCCTCGGAAAATTTTCCAAAAATACTTAACACAATTGCTATCATGGTCTATATGATGACCCACGCCTGTCTCGTTTAATATCCTAATACAAGGTTGTTTATCAAATACAATGGTAAAACAACACTGTCAAAAGGGTTAAAAATGTATAGGAAATACCTTTGAGTAAAATAGGGTAGATAACTCTTAGTTACTTGATCAAAACTTGCAAAATATCCATGCTATTTTCAAACACACTTCACAACACAATTTCAAAACAATTTCCCAAAACAAACTTTCAAACTTTCAAACTTTCAAAAACATTGAAACATATTTTCAAAGGAGAAAAACACCTTTGTATACATTCAAACAAGAATAATTACAAAGGTTGCCACAACGATGGCCTCTTTTCAAAACATCTTTCAAAACCACACACAAAGCACCATTTCAAACAATTGAAAAGCAAAAGCAAGTGATCTAAACAAGTAACTAAGAGCCCATGGAAAACCATGGATGAAAAGGGTGCTAGCACCTTCCCTTTTCATAATCTACTCCTCGAACCCAAGAAAACATCTCAAAGGTCTTTCCTGTGCTTTTTGACCTTTCCTTAGGATAAAATAAAAAGTCAGTGGCGACTCTTGCTAAACTGAAACATTTGCAAACACAAACGCAAAACCTCAAGTCAGTTCTCCCACCGTATCACAGAACTGGCGAATCTGCTGGGGATATCCTTAAAAGTGGAGTAACCTTAGGGTTTAGATCACCCTTGCATGCTTATCTTGTTTTCTTTGATTGCTTTACATTTTGGTTCTCTTGTTTGGGTTTGAATCCTCTACCGGGATTTAGGAAACATTCATAGGTAAATAGCAATACATTGTGGCAACTGTGTGGGGTATACCGACATCGTTGAAGCAATAGCTATATTAGTGCGACATATTTGTGGGTACTGGTAGCCTTTGAGTCAATCAAAGAGAATACGGGGCCGCTGAGTGATGTCATGAAGCACTAATGAACTCTTAGAACCTTACTTGACCATCTTGGCCTTTTTAGGGGTAGTGAGATGACCGGCTTTGGTGCAGTCTGAAGTTGGTAGATACTCGATACTACACTCATTGAGGGTTGTTTTCTTGGAATATTTCGATCTCCAGTTAAGTGGCTAAACTGAAACAATGAACACATAAAATAATCCAGTGATATTGAGCTCTTTAGTACCCGGTTACTATTTATAGGACAGGTTGGGCCAAGTAGCTTCAAGAGGATACTTACCTATGAAACCCCATGCAAGCCTGAAACTAGGATCTTGTGTGATTTGTTTGTACATATACTTGTGCATACATCATGAACATCATAAAGCATCATATGCATCCACTAACCTTTTCAAGGGTTTGGATCTTCATCTTTCTTCCTGTTTTGTAGGTCATGGAATCACTCTGCAGAAAAACAATTCAGGTCAACCTTGTGAGAATCCCTCCTCAACTCAAGGAGCTCACTTCCAAGATTCCAGAGAATTCTCTCTTCAGTGAAAGACATGGTAGACTTCTCAACTTGGTCAACTCCAACATTGAATAAGACATGGTGAAAGTTCTCTTCCAGTTCTTTGACCCCCTACACCACTGTTTCACATTCCCTGATTACCAACTAGTACCTACTTTGGAGGGATTTTCTCAACTCCTGAGGATTCCTATTCTCCATCAACTACCCTACAACGGTACGGAAAGAGAACCAAAGCCTAAAGATGTTGCTCAAGCCTTACACTTGCAACCATCTGATATCAAAGGTCATTGGGAAACTAGAAGTGGTGTCAAGGGTTTCTTGGCAAAGTTTCTGTTTGAGAAGGCACAAGACTGCTGGGATTCTCTAGATCTGCAAGCTTTTGAGGAGATTGTAGCACTTCTCATCTATGGGTTGGTCTTGTTCCCAAACCCTGATCAACTTATAGATGTGAATGCTGTCAAGATTTTCATGTCTCGGAATCTTGTACCTACATTTCTTGGGGACATCCTACACTCATTTCACACACGAACAATGAAGAAAAGAGGTGTTCTCATGTGCTGTACTCCTCTTCTAGAAAGGTGGTTTATTTCTCACCTTCCCCAATCAGTTTTGAAGAATGAGCAGGGTTTAAGGTGGTCACAACGGTTGATGACCCTCACACATTCTGATGTTCATTGGTGTTCTCGGTCCAGAGAAAATTTCATCATCATTGATCGTTGTGGAGAATTCCCTAATGTCCCTCTACTTGGCATTAGGGGAGGCATTACCTACAACCCCTGTTTAGCTCTGAGGCAATTTGGGTATGCCCGGAGGGATGGCCCTCATGATATGCTGATTCCTGACTTGGTTTTTGACTTCGACAATGACGCTCAAGGACTTCGACAAAGGTTTATCTGAGCTTGGAGGATGCCCAACAAAGTGGATAGTAAGACACTGGGGCACAAGAATTCCATCCCCCTCGAGCCTTATCTTAAGTGGGTACGAACCCGCGCCCAGAGTCTTATGATGCCTTACCCACACATTCTCCCCGTTATCAAAGAGCCTGTTATGGAAGGAGAGGTTCCATGCACCCTCCTACATCCAGACATGCCAACATCATTGGAAGAATTGTAAAAGAGTTGGATACAGCTCAAGGAAGAACGGAACACTTTTGAAGCCAACTTCTATGCCAGTGAGAAGAAGGTTTTGGAACTTACCCGCCGACTTCACGAAGAGGAGACTCTTAACACCTACATCGCACCAAAAAGGATGCGCAATGTCTTTTTACATTAAGAATTTTGTAATATTTTTCCCATGGGGCACTTATGCACTAACAAATTTCTTCTTATTAATATGACATGCGTTCTTTTGTTTATAACAAATTTGAATTTCTAAATCCTTGAATGCATTACATGAATAACATATCATTCATCATATGCATAAACAGGTCCTCACACCAGGTTTCCTTATCTTTCTGCTGTTTATTTCAGCAAGATGGATATAGAGCAGACAGTTAAAGATCTGCAAGCACATAATTCGCAATTACAACAACTCCTCATAACCTTGGCAAAGAGTCAAGAGGATCTTAAAGAACTGTTAGAGAAAGATAAAGCAACCAGAAAAGAAGAAAAAGAAAAGAATTGGTGTCGCCACTATGGGTAGAAGATTTGAGAATCAGGCTAGGAGAGTTCTGGAATTCCCCTCGACGTCTGACGAATAGGTTGGTAAAGGAAAAGGAGTTGCAATGCCCTCCGAGTCTGAAGCTGAAGAAGAAGAAGAGGAAGAGGATGAAGATTACTCCGAACAGCAGTACCCTCCGGTGGATGATAAGTATAAGAATCTTGAAGACCGGCTAGCAGCCATGGAGGTACAAAGGGTACCTGGGTTGGATTTTGAAGAACTAGGGTTGGTTGTTGGGATCGTCATTCCTCCCAAGTTCAAAGTTCCTACATTTACTAAATACGACGGTTTGTCCTGTCCAAAGATGCATCTGCAGTCCTACGTCAGAAAGATCCAACCTCACTCTTCTGATAAGGATCTTTGGGTCCACTTTTTTCAAGATAGTTTGTCGGGTACGCAATTGGACTAGTTCTATCAACTTGAGAGATCTGATGTTCATAACTGGGAAGATTTGGTTGCTGCTTTCTATCGACAATATCAATATAATGCAGATTTAGCGCCTACTCGAACTCAACTACAGAGTATGGGTATGTCCTCTAATGAGGGATTTAAGGAGTATGCCCAGAAGTGGCGAGATTTTGCTGGAAGGGTGCAACCACCATTGTCGGATAGAGAGCTGGTTGACATGTTTTTGGGGACCCTGTCAGGTCCATTCTTCAATCACTTGATCGGGAGATCATCTGCAGGGTTCACTGAATTAATTATGACCGGTGAAAGGGTCGAAGCTGGCATTAAGAGTGGTAAAATTCATAAGGATGCCTCCGCTTCCACTGCTATCAAGAAGACCTTCCCAGCCAAGAAGGAAGTTTCTGCTGTTCACACCCAGAGAAATCCAGGGAGGATGGAGCACCGACCGGCGATGGGGGCTGTGATGATCCAGAACTCCTCAGTCGATCAACCTTGCAGCAATCAACCAAGAGCTAACCAACAAAGGGTAGAAAGGCCACAACAGCAATTCACCCGGATCAATATGACACCGGCTCAGGTCCTCCCTCATCTGTTAAAGTTAAACCTTACCAACTTGAAAGAAGCGCCGAAAAACCCAAATACCTCTTCTCCCTATTATCATTCGAATGCAAAATGTGCATACCATTCGGACAGTGTAGGGCATGACACCAACAATTGTTGGGTCTTTAAAAACAAGATCCAAGATTTGATAGATGCCAAGGAGGTGGAGTTTGATGCTCCCGAAAAACCTAATGTGACATCCGCTCCTATGCCAAAACATGGTCATAATGTCCATGCTATTGTAGAAGATCTTCATGTTACCACTGTTGATGACTTAATGACTCTGTTTCCAATGATCAAGATGAATCTGTTAAAACCCGGGATTTTCCCGAGCTATGAAAAAGATTGTTACTTTTGTTCAACCTTGCAATCCGACTGTCCCCTGTTGAAATTAGGCATCCAACGTCTGATGGATACTCAAGAGATCCTCTTTCAGAAAACTCTTGTTGATACTATTACTCATGTTACTCTTGTTACTCCTGTTGCTCCAATAAATGATATTGCTATAATCACCATTTACGACAATCTTTCCAAGACCTGCAAAAGGCCTGTTAAGATTACACCTGATCCAAAGTTTGTACCGCTGAAGATTACCATGCCGGGGCCTATCCCATATAAGTCCAACAAGACGATACCGTGGAATTATGGAGGAGAGATCTTCTATCACAGTGTAAAACAGATCGAATCAGTTGAAGAAAATTCCGATGAAGAGACTCCTGATGTAGGAAATATTGCGGGGACGAGTAAGATAACTCGTAGCAGAAAAATCTTCTCTCCGGAGATTGCTCCTCCACGGGCAGTCTTCGGACCCTCAAGTGCTCCTGTGCCTGTCAAGATATCTGTGCGAAGCCCAGTAATCGAAGAAATTGTTACTCCTAAAGATGTACCCTTTGCTGTTACTACCGATAAAGGTAAGGGGATCCAAGAAACGCCTGTCAGGACGAGGGCTCAGACTTTGGTTATCCCTGAGACCACCCAAAAGGAGATGGAGGAGATTTTAAAGATAATTAAGAAGAGCGACTATGATGTCGTAGAGCAGCTGGGGCAAACCCCTTCAAAAATCTCTATGCTGGCTCTATTGCTCTGCTCCAAGGCTCATGCCAAAGCCTTGATCAAATTTTTAAAGACGGCTCACGTGCCTCAAGAAACACATTTGTGGTTATAGAGAATCGAAGGCTTGAAGTTTGAAAAAACTCACTTTTCATCCATGGCATGTTCTTGTTCATAGAAGTTGCAATTTCAAATCAACTTGCTTTGCACTAGACTACAGGCCTCAAAACCATTTCACACTCAATAATTAAGTGCAAAACCATTGGTCTAGGCATTATTTTGGTCATTAGAGCATTGCACCTTGGATTAATCCCTAAGTAGAAAAAGCAATATTTCCATTTTTGCTTAAATCATGCTTTATGTCAAAACTGATTTCTTGAGCATTGGTCCATATCTTATACAGCAAATCAAATCCACAAATTGGAGGAGTCAAGGGCAAAGTGTGCAAGCATATGGATAGCCTGTACAGGCCTGTTGGACATCACTTCTCATGTTTGCTTAAAATACAAGAAAGATATCCAAAACAAAAAAACTTGAACATTTGTGAAAACTAACTTGTGCAAGCATTTGAGACAACTTTCTCACATCCCCTTGAACCAGAAACACGATCTCTTGAGCCTTCAAACATACCATAGCAAGAAATCACCTTCCATTGGCAAAACAGGGCAGCATCTGCAACTTGACTTCCATAGCACAATTTACTCGTGCGTTTTTCCCCAAACCTGTTCAAACACCTTCCATTCAACCCATCCATGCTATCCCAAACCTTATACACCAACTGTAACTCCATTTACAGGGTTTGCCATTTTCATTTTGAGCTTGTGCAGGTTGTGTTCAGCAGGCTTGTTCAAGTACATTCAAGGCAAGCTAGACATTAGAGAAGGTCAAGTGAAGTTCAAGCAAGCTCCCAGACATCTCAAGCCTTGTTGAAAAGCTCCACATTGCCATACACGAAGTCAACTGAGACAGGTTTTTATCAACTTCCTATCTCTCTATTTAGGAACATTTAGACTTAGATTTGTGAATAAGAAATGTAGTATTCATTGCCATGAAGTTGTATATGTGCTCAGTTATCATTTTTATTAAGCATGCTAAGAGAATTTGATCCATGAACATACTAAAAAAATTAGGTTAGATTTTAGGGCCAGAGAAATTCTCTCTGGTCTTTGAGAGTTAGGATTAGTTTTTTATATGGTTAGATTCGTCTTGAAAAGCTCTACAACTTTGATGTTATGTGTTTTTGCAATAGAGCTCGTATACATGATCTAGCAATTATACAGGGCGCACACGTTTTTGAAAGTCAGAGGTTGAAGATGAAGTGGCTTGGGCTGGGCTTGGTCCTGGCTCACTATTGACACCCCCTTTTACTTTTTGCACCCCCTGGCCCAATTTCTTTATATTTTATATTTTTGTATTTTATTTTCATTTCTGATTTTATTTTATTATTTCCAAATATAAAAAATACTCAAAAACATTTTTATAAGTTTTTCATATTTATTTTGTATTTTATTTTCATTTTTTCTAACATAAAATTAATTTATTGATTATATACTTTTATTTTATTTATTGAAAATTTAAAAATAATATATAAATTATATTTTTATATTATCCTTTATTTTATTCACACCAAAAAATATTATTCTAAATATGTCTTTTATTTTTGTATATATTTTATTTTATTTTTATACATATTTAATATAATTAATATATATACACACTTTTATTTTATTTAATAAATACTTGAGAATAAAAAACATGAAAAATATACTTTTTTTATTTTATACTTAAGATAATACCTTTTTCTAAATATATTTAATTATTTGTATATACATTATTTTATATTGTATATAAATAATGTAATTAATATATTTATTTTCTTAAAGAAAAATTAGGGTTTACCCTTAATAAAAAATAATAATCCTTTTTATTATTCTTGTCTTTAAATATATTTTACATACATAAATAAATAAAAACCTTTTTTTTTGCATAATTCATATTATTTGGTATATTTATTTATTTTGTTTATTTAAATATTGTCCATTTATTATTTATGCCATTATTCAATTTGGATGTAATAGTAAAATTAGGGTTTTAATTTCTTGTCAAATAATCCCCATTCAAAAATTGTATCCCCTCCCTATAATCATGTTGTAATAGCTTAGACTTTTAATTCTCGCACTTTATGCTTTCAATTATGTCATGGTTAGAGATTAGAGTTTGTATGCAAAAAAATCCAAAATCAAACAAGTAGCTTAACCTAATCAAAGACAAAATGCATGAAAAATCAAACACAATGCACACTTGCACCCCTAGGGTTACATCCACTTGTTGCCTTAAAAATGGGCCATGTTACGCATGTTGAGTACTTTGGCAAAACAAAAACAAAACAAAAGATCATAGTCCCTCGATGACACTATCTTGGTTGCCTATACAAAATGATCTAATCCCTCAAAAAATTTGCCAAAAATACTTAACACAATTGCTATCATGGTCTATACGATGACCCACGCCTGTCCCATTTAACATCCCAATACAAGGTTGTTTACCAAATGCAATGGTAAAATAACACTGTCAAAAGGGTTAAAAATGTATAGGAAATACCTTTGAGTAAAATAGGGTAGATAACTCTTAGTTACTTGATCAAAACTTGCAAAACATCCTTGCTATTTTCAAACACACTTCACAACACAATTTTAGAACAATTTCCCAAAACAAACTTTCAAACTTTCAAACTTTCAAAAACATTGAAACATCTTTTCAAAAGACAAAACACCTTTGTATACATTCAAACAAGAATCATTACAAAGGTTGCCACAACGATGGCCTCTTTTCAAAACATCTTTCAAAACCACACACAATGCACCATTTCAAACAATTTAAAAGAAAAAGCAAGTGATCTAAACAAGTAACTAAGAGCCCATGGAAAACCATGGATGAAAAGGGTGCTAGCACCTTCCCTTTTCATAATCTACTCCCCGAACCCAAGAAAACATCTCAAAGGTATTTCCTGTGCTTTTTGACCTTTCCCTAGGATAAAATAAAAAGTCGGTGGCGACTCTTGCTAAACCGAAACATTTGTGAACACAAACGTAAAACCTCAAGTCACTTTTCCCACCGTATCACAGGTAAGAATTATGGATTGAATCTTCCCATGTCAATGCCTTGGAATTTGATTTGATCTCCTCTTTACAACTTGCCAAATTTGTCAAATCTCAATCTTTTTGTACATGAATTGGTCTGATTCGATTTTGATGATGGTAATCAAATCCTGAAATATCCAAAAGATCTCATGTTATCAAAGTATTGGATTTTCTATGATTTTATTTGATTAAAAATGAATAAATTCAATAAAAAATCAAATTAAATAACAAAAATGAAATATTAGCTCATGGCTGAAGCTAGGACACGTGGGAAACTATGCAAGCTCAAATCAAGTGGAAAATAATGGGCCCATTTGACAAAATTTGAAGTTTGGGGGATAGTTGACTTTTGGCAATTTTGCAAAAATGTCCAACTTCAACAATGCATAACTTCTTCAATTTTGAACTTTTGGAAGTTTTCTTGGACTTTTTTGAAAGCTTGAAAATGTCCTCTAACAAACCCTTTTGGTCTCATATCATTGTGATATTCCATGCTCAAGTTATAAGCTTTTGCAAAAAAGGTGTTTTTGTTGACTTTCAAAAATGACCTATAATGTCAAAATACATAACTTCTTGTGAGTGCATTTTTTGATCTTGGGGTATGAAGATGGATTATAGGAAATTTCATCCTATTCAAAATGATATTTTTATGGGTCATTTATCATAAAGTATGAGAAAGTTATGCTTGGTCAAAGTTGAGTTGACTTTTCCTACAAAACCCTAATGTAGCAACTTTTGAGTCTTGATGCATTTTGAGCAATCCTTGATGAATCATGATCCACCCTTGATCAAATGATGAAATATCCTTCAAAATGAGAATGTTGACAAAAAATATTGAAGTTTGACTGTATTTGGGTCACAGTTGACTTTTGCCCTAGTAGAGTCGATTTTTGGGCCCTTTGAGCAATTGACTGAGCAAACTTCCTCTGAAAGGCTTGAAACTTGACATGGATGATCTTGAGAACATATTAGGACATTAGGGAGCACTTGAGGTCATTTGGATTCAAGGATCTTGATGAAACATGAAACTCTAATTTGGTGTTGACTGCCTTAGGAGATAGCTTGTTTGACCAACTCTTGAGCAACCTTGAGCAACTTGGAGATTCTTCTTGAAATGTTTTGAGAAATATGGGAGGGCAAATTTTGGGGTACAACAGTTGCCCCTGTTCAATCTTCTTAAACCTGAGGATGGAGATTGGCTTTCGTGCCTTTCCTGATCCGAAGGTGGAAGATGACTGAACACTAGAGTGCCCTGAAATTTGCACTCGCATGAAGTGGTATCAGCTTTGTGATGTCGGGAATGGGCTTACAGATGCCATTTGGAGATTGTTGGTGGGAGGATGGGCTTAAAGATGCCATCAACAGGAGTGTCGATCTCATAAGAGATTCCTTATTGAGAACTTGTATACCTATTGTTGTAGAAGATTCCGCTGGGGAGCCTGATCTTTGTTGAGATTTAGGAACTTGCCTGTACTTCAACCGAGAGAACATCTCTGCTGAGTTTTTAAGAACTTGTCCGTAATTCAACTGGGGGAAACATCTTCATCGAGATTTAGGAACTGTCTGTAATTCAACCGAGACTAATTCAGTTGAGATTTAAGAACTTGTCCACACTTCGACGGAGGAAAATTGTCGAGATTTAGAACCTTATCTTTAATTCAACCGAGACTAATTCAGTTGAGATTTAAGAACCGATCAGTACTTCGACTGAGGAGAATTGCCGAGATTTAGAACCTTATCTGTAATTCAACCGAGACTAATTCAGTTGAGATTTAAGAATCGGTCAGTACTTAGACTGAGGGAAACATCTTCATCGAGATCTAGGAACTGTCTGTACTTCAACGGAGGATAATTCTGTTGAGATTTAAGAACTCGTCCACACTTCGACGGAGGAAAATTTGCTGAGATTTAGAACCTTATCTGTAATTTAACCGAGACTAATTCAGATGAGATTTAAGAACTGGTCAGTACTTTGACTGAGGGAAACATCTTCATCGAGATCTAGGAACTGTCTGTACTTCAACGGAGGATAATTCTGTTGAGATTTAAGAACTCGTCGACACTTCGACGGAGGAAAATTTGCCGAGATTTAGAACCTTATCTGTAATTCAACCGAGACTAATTCAGTTGAGATATAAGAATCGGTCAGTACTTCGACTGAGGGAAACATCTTCGTCGAGATCTAGGACTGTCTGTACTTCAACGGAGGATAATTCTGTTGAGATTTAAGAACTCGTCCACACTTCGACGGAGGAACTTCGCCGATATTTAGAACCTTATCTGTAATTCAACCGAGACTAATTCAGTTGAGATTTAAGAATCGGTCAGTACTTCGACTGAGGGAAACATCTTCATCGAGATCTAGGACTGTCTGTACTTCAACGAAGGATAATTCTGTTGAGATTTAAGAACTCGTCCACACTTCTATGGAGGAACTTTGCCGAGATTTAGAACCTTATCTGTAATTCAACCGAGACTAATTCAGTTGTGATTTAAGAACCGGTCAGTACTTCGACTGAGGGAAACATATTCGTCGAGATCTAGGAACTGTCTGTACTTCAACGGAGGATAATTCTATTGAGATTTAAGAACTCGTCCACACTTCGACGGAGGAAAATTGTCGAGATTTAGAACCTTATTTATAATTCAACCGAGACTAATTCAGTTGAGATTTAAGAACCGGTCAGTAGTTCGACATAGCTGAGAACTTAACTGCATCCTTCCTGAAAGGTAAAGGTCAGTCGTATGCAATGCGTGATATATATCAAGCAATGATGTTCTCAAAATAAATGAGATTGTATTGTATGATACGTATATGCATGTATCATGATGTATGGAAATGTAATGTTTTAGCTGGGGAAAATAAATCCCGGATAGCTGCTGGAGAAAAGAGTTGACTTCTTCATTTACGCTGAGGATGAGGAATAAAGGTGATTGCGAGAATAAACCTGCAGGAAAGGATAACTCCATTGGGGAATAAACTGATGAGGAGATTACTCTGTGGGGAAGAGATGCTCTGCTGAGGATCCCACTGATAAATTCCTCTGGGGATGAATTATCATTGCTGGTGATATTGAATCCTGTTGGGGATTGACTTTTTGTTTGTGAAAGGAAAGAACTCCGCTGGGGATGATCTTTCAGCTGTGACTTCACTGGGGATAACCTTTTAGACTCTTATGGGGATAATCCTTTGAAATTGCTGGGGACAATCCTCCAAAGTTTATTGGGGATGATTCTCCAAGCTCTACTAGGGAGGCTTCTTCAGACTGCGCTGGAAAAAGTTTCAAACTCCACTAGGGATATCTTGTACTCTATCGGGGAATACTCTTATACTCCGTTGGGGAATATTAAGACTGTCGGGGATATTAAACCTTTTCAGTGTTGATGGTAGATAAACTCTGCTTGGGTAGAATATTACCGATTCATTCACAGTTGCAAGTCTCAGCTGGGGAGAGTTAACCTTACTGTCTTACTCTGTGGGGAGTGAATGCATCTCAATCATATTCTTCAGCTGGATTTACCTTGTACATGGTGGACAGAGCAACTGTGCAGCTTGGACAATTCTTATTTGCCCCTGTTTTTGATATTACCAGTAATCGTCTTTTGTTTCGCATGTAAATTTTTATGAGCAGCAATTAATGTCGAGTGCATATATCACAAATGAACATTGGACGATTTTTTGCAAAACAAAACAAATAAAGGAAAAACAGTTTGAAATTTCATTGAAAATGAATTGTATTGATTTTGAAGTTTGGCCTGTAAATAGGCGTTTTTGTACAAGAGGCTGACGTCCTAGTGAGAGAACGCCGCCGAATAATAGAATTTACACAATTTGTCAAAAACTAAACAAAACAACTATGTGAGTAATCCCACTGGGTTCCAACTCTGCTATTGCCTTTATGTCCTCGAGCATCTCATCACTTTGCTACTTGGTTGAAGGTAGATCTGATTGATTAGTGTCATCCGAGCTTGACAGTTGATACCGAAGTCTGGTTGCAAGGTGATCCAATGAGACATAGTGTTACGTTTTGATCCCTAATTTTTTCATGGACCACCCTTTCTGGTTTTCAATCCACCGGGATACCCTTTTTTTCCCAAGCCGCCTTTTCAAGTTTTCGACTTGCCGGGTGTACAGTTTTTTTCATTTTCATCCCTTATTTTTGCCCGAACCCTTTTGGTTCGCCGGGAAGCCCTTATTTTTGCCTAAGCCAGTCGACCTAGTGGGTCTTTGATTATACATAGTATTTTTTCACTATGTCTGCATTGACGGGGTGAGGAAGGTCGTCACCGTCCATGGTGGTTAGAATTATAGCTCCTCTTGAGAAAATGTTAACCACAAATGGCCCTTCGTAAGTGGGGGTCCATTTGCCCCTGGGATCACTTTGAGGTAAGATAATGCACTTAATTACCAGGTCCCTAACTTGATACTCTTGTCGTCTAACTTTCTTGTTAAATGCCTTGATCATCCATTTTTGATACGTTTGACCATGACAAATAGCAGTAAGTCTCTTTTCGTTGATTAAATTCAACTAATCAAGCCGGGTCTAAATCCAATCATCTTCGCTCAAACCTGCATCCTTCATAATCCGAAGAGAGGGTATCTGAACTTCAATGGGCAAGACAGCCTCCATGCCATAAACCAAGGAATAGGGTGTTGCCCCTGTTGACGTCTGTGCTGAGGTACGGTACCCATGAAGAGCAAATGGTAACATCTCGTGCCAGTCTTTGTATGTTACCGTCATCTTCTGCACAATCTTCTTAATGTTCTTATTAGCCGCTTCTACAGCCCCATTCATCTTCGGCCGGTAAGGAGAAGAGTTGTGATGCTGTATCTTGAACTGTTTGTAGAGCTCGGTGATTATTTTGTTGTTGAGATTTGTACCATTTTCTGTAATGATCCTCTCTGGTACACCATATCGACAGATCAAATTATGCCGAATGAACCGTGCCACGACGTTCTTGGTTACCGTAGCGAAGGAAGCTGCTTCAACCCACTTCGTAAAGTAATCAATAGATACCAGGATGAAATGATGCCCGTTGGATGTCGTAGGTCTGATCTCGCCGATCATGTCGATGCCCCACATTGCAAAAGGCCATGGAGCTGTCAAGAAGCTCAGAGGAACTGGAGGTATATGCACCTTATCAGCATAGACTTGACACTTATGACAGGTCCGAGAATGCTGATAACAGTCGGCTTCCATGGTGGACCAATAATATCCTGCCCATAGGATTTTCTTTGCCATAGTATGTCCACTGGAATGAGTTCCGAAAGTACCTTCATGTAAATCTTCCATGATTCCTTCTGCCTCATTCTTATCCACACAATGCAGTAACGTCGAATCATGATTGCGCTTGTAAAGAATGCCATTGCTGATGAAGAATTTTGCCGCGAACTTTCTCAGAAACTTATTATCATTAACAGATGCACCTTCGGGGTATTCCTGAGCATCAAGATACCTTTTCACCTCATGAAACCAGGGTTTATCTGCTACCTCTTCAGTCTCGATATCACAAAAATGTGCAGGTTCGTCCAACCTTTCAATGATAGTCCGGGGAGCTTTGTTGTCCCAATTGACTTTGAACATAGAAGACATCGTAGATAGCGTGTCCGCTAACTAATTCTCCTCTCTTGGGAAGTGTTCAAAGGTTACCCCTTCGAAATGTGGAAGCAACGTCAATACATACATCTTGTAAGGAATAAGATTTGGGTGTTTTGTATCCCACTCGCCATTGATCTGACTGATCATGAGAGCGGAATCTCCAAAAACACTCAAGAACTTAATCCTTAGGTCAATTGCTGCTCGAAGACCCATGATGCACGCTTCATACTCCGCCATATTGTTGGTGCAGTTGAAACATGGGCGGGCGGTAAACAGAGTATGAGAGCCTTTAGGAGATATGATCACGACGCCAATGCCATTACCCAAAGCATTTGAAGCTCCATAAAAGTACATAGACCATCGGGATCCTTCCTCAGGTCCTTCATCGGATCCAGGTGTCTCACAATCAGTTACCCACATGATACTCTCATTTGGGAATTCG
Organism: Vicia faba; assembly: GCA_948472305.1. NCBI lineage: Eukaryota > Viridiplantae > Streptophyta > Magnoliopsida > Fabales > Fabaceae > Vicia > Vicia faba. Next base: position 395,279,794 of record OX451736.1, read on the forward strand.
AAGTTCATAGACTGGTAATCATCCACTGCCTGATGTGCCAAATGATCTGCCAACACACTTCCCTTGATTGCCTTTTGGGTCGTGTATTGGATGTCATACTCAGTCAAGATCATCTACCATCTTACTATTCTTCCGGATAAGGCAAGCTTCTCGAAGATATACTTGATTGGGTCCATCTTTGATATCAATAGAGTAGTGTGAGTCAGCATATACTGTCTCAGTCGGCGAGCAGCCTATGCCAAAGCGCAACAAGTTTTCTCAAGCAACGAGTATCGGGTCTCGCAGTCGGTAAACTTTTTTCTAAGGTAGTAAATAGCATGATCTTTCCAGCCAGACTCGTCATGCTGCCCCATCACACACCCCATCGAATTGTCGAGTACTGTCAAGTATAAGATCAGAGGTCTCCTTCAACTGGAGGCATCAAAATAGGTGGCTCTTGGAGATATTCCTTGATCCTTTCGAAAGCGGTCTGGCATTCGTCATTCCATCTTACCATTTGATCTTTCTTTAGTAACTTGAAGATTGGCTCACAAGTAGCAGTCAGGTGTGAGATGAATCGGGCGATGTAGTTCAGACGTCCCAGAAAGCCTCTGACTTCTTTCTCTATTCAGGGCGCTGGCATTTCCTGTATAGCCTTCACCTTTGCAGGATCCACCTGAATACCTTTGTTGCTTACGACGAAACCCAGCAGCTTACCAGATCTCACCCCGAAGGTGCACTTGTTCGGGCTTAACCTCAGTTTGTACAACTTCAACCTGTCAAATAGCTTCTGAAGGTGGTCAAGATGTTCTTCCTCAGTCTGGGATCTTGCAATCATGTCATCAACGTATACCTCAATCTCATGATGGATTATGTCATGGAACAGAGCGACCATGGTGCGCTGATATGTTGCCCCATCATTCTTCAATCCGAAGGGCATGACTTTATAGCAAAAGGTACCCCATTGAGTTATAAAGGTTGTCTTCTCCATGTCTTCGGGAGCCATTTTAATCTGATTATAACCGGAGAAACCATCCATAAAGGAGAAAACCTTATGATGTGCAGTGTTGTCAACCAGAACATTGATATGAGGTAAAGGGAAGTCATCCTTAGGGCTCGCCCTGTTTAGATCCCTATAGTCAACACACATCCGAACTTTACCATCCTTTTTCGACACAGGAACCAAGTTGGCCACCCACTGAGGGTAATAAGTAACTGCTAGAAAATCGGTGTCAAACTATTTCATAACTTCAACCTTGATTTTCTCAGACATATCCGGGCGCATTCGGCGAACTCTCTGTTTTACTGGAGGACAGTCTTCCTTGGTAGGCAGGCGATGAACCACAATATCGGTATCCAACCCAGGCATATCTTCATAAGACCAGGCAAAGATCTCCACATAGTCATACAGCATCTGAATCAACCGTTGCTTAACACTAGCTTCTAGATTTGCAGCGATCTTGACCTCTTTTTTGTCTACTTCTGTATCCAGATTCACTGATTCCACTGGCTCTTCATGTGGTTGTATAGCCCTCTCTTCCTGGAGTAACAGTCTAGCAAGTTCACCAGGAACTTCGAAATCATATTCACCTTCGTCTTCGGCTAAGTTGATAAGACTTTCGGAGTCATAACTGGCAGTAGCAGAGTCGTTACCAGTGAGATCCAGAGTGGATGTAGACCTATATATGTGAGTGTGTGTAAAATAGTTGTTTTGCAATATATAATAAAAGAAAATCAAAGAGCACAAAATTTGAAATGCAAGAAACGTCCAATGCTTTTATTAATGATATATGGAGATGATACACATAAAGCCCTCACAAATGAAGCCATGGTACCCCGGGTAAGACACTGGGCCGTAAAGTTTAAAACATTATTTGTTACAAATACAAAACAAAAGTCTCATTACTGGGTAACAAAAGAAATTGGTATGAAGTCCTTTGTTGTCCAGTTGTTCAGTCCACCATCAATAGTAGGATAGATCCAACTGTCGAACCCAGACTCTTCAACGTCGTCTTCAATGGCATTTACTCTTGAATTGCTGATGAACAGGGGAGGTCTTTCGATCTGTGTGCTCTGAACAGCCCTTTGAGCTTCTACAGTGAAACCCAAACCAAACTCGTTAGTCTTATGTGCAAAATCAGGGAGTCGGCCCCAATTTTCACACCACCTTTCTCAACAACAGCCCGGGCATCCTTGAAGGAGGCCATCTTCATTGGAGGGTCTTCATAAATAGTTTCAGCTGACGCCAACGTCTGGCGAACCTCTTCAAAATGTTGAAACGGGGTCTCAATGAACTCCCCATCCATCTCTACATATTGGAAAGAGTTGAGGTGGCTCACCATGTACTCCTCCTCTCCTCGTACCGTCACAATTTTCCCTTTGACTGGGTATTTCAACATCTGGTGGAGCATTCAAGTGACTGCCCCAGCTTTTTGGATCCATGGGCGACCCAGCAAACAAGAATAGGATGGCCGAATGTCCATCACATAAAAAGTAGACACAGAGACCTGAGAACCAACCTTCACTGGAATATCAACTTCTCCATGTACCATTCTCTTTGACCCATTAAAGGCCCTAACAACAATGTTACTTGGCTTTAACTCTAAACCTTCGCAGTCCAACCAATCTAGAGCTTTCTAAGGTAAAACGTTCAATGAGGAACCAGTATCCACCAATACATGGGCTAGGGTGGTGCCCCTGCATTCAATGGAGACATGCAGGGCATCATTGTGATTCCTCCCCTTAGCAGGCAAGTCTGCGTCAGAGAAACCTAACCCATTATCCGCTGTCTGACTAGCCACACAATCTTTAAAATGATCAGCTGACGTATCTTGCGGCACGTGCGCAGTCTTCAGGAAAGCAATCAGAGCCTTGGCATGGGCTTCTGAGCAAAGTAACAGAGACAACATAGAGATTTTGGACGGGGTTTGCCCTAACTCCTCGACTACATTGTAGTCTCTCTTTTTGATGATTTTCAAAATTTCCTCCATCTCTTGTCTAGAGGCTTCAACAGTAAATGTCTTCTGTGCCTCCGTCCGGGCAGGCTCATCAGTGGTCCCTTTGCCCCGAGTACCAGATAACTCGGCAACATGGGTAAGAATTGGAACTTGAACAGGAATAGTAGCAGGTACACTGGCAGGCGTAATGATAACAGGTTTCCGAACAACTGGTGGAGAGATCTCGGGGGAGAAAAGTCTTCCGCTGCGGGTGACCTTGGCAGGTCCAACAATATTGCTGACGTCAGTATCAGCCTTTTCAGCACTCAAGTCTTGCTTAACTCTGTGATAGTAAATGTCAGCCCCGTAGTGCCATGGGACAACTTTATTGGATGTATAGGGGATAGGCCCAGGAATAGTGATGATCAATGGTGCGATTCTTGGAACAAGTGTAATTCTAACAGGCTTTCTCGAGGAAGCCTTGGAAGAACTGTCGAAAATGGTGATTATAGCAACTTCTTCAGTAGGAACCAAAGGAACAAAAGTCTTCTCAAACATGATTTCTTTATTATCCATCAGGCGTTGGACACCTGACTTCAAAAGAGAGCAACCAGTAGGTAGGACGGAACACATATGACAACCTTCGTCACAGCCCAGAAATAAATCGGCTAGCAGAAGATTCTTCTTCACAGTCATTAACGGAGTAACAATATCTTTCACATAAACCACAAATGAGTCTTCATCTATAGCATTCACCCCATGCTTGGGCATAGGAGCAGTCACAACATTAGGTCTTTCAGGTGCTTCGAATTCAATCTCCTTCGCCTCAATTAAGTCCTGTACTTTGTTTTTCAAGACCCAACAATTATCTGTATCATGCCCAGGGCTATTAGAATGAAAAGCACAGCGGGCATTCGGGTCGTACATGGGTGATACATAGTTGGGGGTCTTCGGGGCCTCCTTCAGAATCACCAAGTTAGTCTTTATTAACTGCGGCAGAATTTGGGATAAAGTCATGTTGAGCTGAGTGAATTGTCTTTGCTTCCTCTCGGCCCTTGGATGATTGTTTCGCTGCGGAGCAGCAGCAGGTCTTGATATAACAACCGCATTAACAGCTTGGCGGTGTTCAGGTCCATTATGGCTCTTTGAACTGTAAACAACACTGGACTGTTTCTTAAAGGGCTTCTTCTCGGTGCTTGACGAAGCACCCTTCTGTATCTTACCGCTCTTGATACCAGCCTCAATTCTTTGCTCGGTCATGATCAGCTCTGTAAACCCGGACGATGAACTTCCAATCAGATGGTTGAAATACGGACCAGACAGGGTCCCCAGAAACATATCCACTAGTTCCCTATCAACCAAGGGAGGTTGCACTCTACCGCACTCATAGATATACCCTAGAGTTGGGTACGCGTGGGAGAGAGGTCGGCATTGTATTGGTACTTCTTGTAAAAAGCAGCGGCAAAATCTTCCCAATTACGGATACTAGCTCCTTCCAGCTGGTAAAACCATTCAAGCTGAGTCCCTGAGAGACTGTCTTGAAAGAAGTGGATCCAGAGGTTCTTGTCAGCGGTTTATGGCTGAATCTTCCTGACATACGAACAGAGGTGCAGTTTTGGGCAAGAAACCCTGTCGTACTTAAAAAAGGTTGGTGCTTTGAATTTGTGGGGAATCACTACCCCAGACGACAAACCCAAATCACCAAAGTCCAACCCAAGGACCTTTTGGATCTCCATGGCACTTAACCGGTCTTCGAGCTGTTTATACCTATCCTCGGCAGGAGGATACTGGTCTTCGTCAAAGTCGGTCTCGTTGTCAGAAACCACAGGGCTAGGAGCCCTCCTTTCTTCCTGATTTTCTTCCCCTCCAGATGAGTGGGATAGGTTGACTTCCTCTCGCAAATTGTTACCAAATCTACGACCCATGTTCAGGAGGACCGTCTTCTTCTTCTTATTCTTCTTATCCTTCAAGATAAGGGTCTTTATATCTTGCTAACCCTTAGCGAAATTCATGAACAATTCCTGGAACTGGGCATTTTGAGCCTGCAGAGCCTTGATTGCTTGTTCAGTTGATGTTTTAGGAGACATGATGCTGAAATAAACAACGAAGAAGATGAGAAAAACCTGTAATGGGTACCTGTTATGAGGTGCATGGGAATGATATGTGTATGATATGATTTCAAAGTTGTCGAGAGATTCAAATTTGTAAACAAAAAATGAAACACACTTTTATTAGATAAACTTGAAATTTAATTGTTCAACAGATGCCTTTAAGGCGTTACAAGAAAGAAAAACTAAAAATTAAATCAAAACTAGAAATAATCAAAAAGACAATCAGTGCTCCCATGGTCGCTTCTTGTCGGTGCGGACACAGTCATTGAGGATCCGCTCGTTCTCCAGTTTCCTTGTCAACTTCTGGATTTTCTGCTCTTGCTCGTGATACTTTTCTCGGTAAGTATCCCGCTCTTCTCCCAGCTGCATCCATGATCTCTTTAATGCCCCAATGTCAGTAGGCATGTAAGGGTGTAGGATGGTAGGAGGAACCCCCTCTTCATCAGCAACTTCAACAATTATAGGCAAGACAGCTTCGTAGGGCATTCCCAGCATTTGGGAACGTATGTGAATCCATTAGAGATATGGTTCCATTGGTAGAGAAGTCTTCGCACCCAGCTCGTGTAGATCAGACATGTGTACTCTATCCCAAGCTCTTATGAATCTGCGGTGTTGCTCGTCACTATCTCCTTGGAAATCAAATACAATACTTGGCATTAGTAACTCATGATGTCCTTCCCTCCTTGCTCGCCCAAACTGACGTAAAGCCAAACACGGATTATAGGTGATTCCTCCATGGGTTCCTAGCAGTGGAACATTGGGGTACTCCCCACAACGATCAATAATAGCCACATCTTCCATACCCTTAATAGTCCAAATGATGTCATTATGAGAGAGAGACATAACCCTATAGGCCCAACCCATGCCTTCCTTGTTCATCAAAACTGACTTGGGGAGGTGAGAAATAAACCACCTCGCCAGTAATGGCGCACAACACATAAGGGTTCCCCGTCTCCGAGCAGTACGGGCATAAAGAGAATGAAGAATGTCACCCAAGAGAGTGGGTACTAGATTACCGGACATGAAGATCTTTACCGCATTCACGTCAATAAAGGAATCAGAGTTAGGAAACAATACCAAACCATATATGAGAAGAGCCAGAATGTCTTCAAATTCCTGGAAGTCTAGACTGTCCCAGAAATGATTAGCTTTACCAACCAAGAACTTAGTCAAAAATCCTTTTGTTCCACTTCTAGTTTCCCAGTTTGACATTACCTCAGCCTTTGTCAGATGGAGGGCTGAAGCAATCTCTTCCGACCTAAGGATCTTCTCCCAACCTGTGAACAGGGTTTGCTCCAGAATTGAGATACCAAGCAGATCAGAGAACTCTTCTAAGGTAGGGACCAACTAGTAGTCTGGAAAAGTAAAGCAATGGTACAGTGGATCAAAGAACTGGACTAGGACACTCATCATCTGTTCATCCATCTTGGAGGTGACCAAACTAAGAAGGTGCCCATGTCTTCTGATGAAGGAGGTAGTATTTGGCATCTTTGCAACCAATTCTTTAAGCAGAGTGGGAACCTGGACAAAGTTGATCCGAATAGTGTTTCTATGCATGGGTGCCATGACCTACAAAACAGAACAAAGATGAATCCCTCCTGTCTTTGAAATATATTAGTCCAATGCAAGGTGCATGCAATGTCATGATGTCATGATGTCATGATAGAAAACACACCACAAGTATCCACAAATAGCAAACATGGTAAAGACACATAAGTCACACAGAGAGCCCTTAGATTTCAGGCTGGCAAGGAGTCTAGGTACTACCCTCTTTCAGTTCAGTTGATTTAAACCTGTCCTAAAAATAGTAACCGGGTTCTAGAGGATCTCAATATCACTGACTATCTTCGATCGGTCATAATTCCAGTTTAACAACCTTTTCTTGCAGCCGGAATCATCGCGAGAGTTTAGTCTCAATGAGTGTAGCATACTGCTACTGTTCTATGGCCAAGTTGGTCAATTTAAACGTGCTAAGGTCAGTTGGTGCTTAATGACCCCTTAGTAGACCTATATTCTCCTCGTTGCGCCACAAGGGATATCGGTACATACTAAAGTGCCACACCAACGTAGCTACTGCTTCAACTGTATCGGTCTATGCCGTACAGTTCCCTCACAGTTTATTGCTACTTACCTAAAGGGTATCCCCCAGATCCGAGTTAGGATCTATAGTAACTCCGATACAAGCCCACAAATATAAAGCATACAAGTCAAGCAATTGAAAACAATATGAACTATTCCTAAGGTACATCCCACTTAAAAGATATTCCCCAGCAGAATCGCCAGTTCTGTGATATGGTGGGAAGAACTGACTGTTTTTTGGAATGCTGGTTCGCGTTTTGCATTTTGTATTTGCAAAATTTCGTGGTAAGCAAGAGTCGCCACCGGATTTTATTTTATCCAACAAGGAAAGGAAAAAAAGCACAAAAAAATTCCTTTTTCGAGATGTTTCTCGGGTTCGGGGGGTAGATTATAGAAAGGGAAGGTGTTAGCACCCTTTCTATCAGTGGTTATCCACGGGCTCTTAGGTACTTGCTCAATTGTTTTCAAAATTGTTTCCTTGGTGCTTGTGGGTTTGAAAAAAATTTTGTTTTGAAAACTTCGATTTAACTCTTGCTTCTGTCCTCAAGAGTGTATGAAGTGTTTTTGAAAACTTTGTTCGAAAAGTGTAAGTGCAAAAAGTTTTTTTTGAAGGAGCAAGTATCTAAGAACCATCTACCTACTTGAAAAAGGAATCGTTCTATGCTAATATCCTTTAGACAATGTTATCCTACTATTGATGAGTAGGTAGCACCGTCGTTAGAGTTTAAGGGTCAATTCGAATGAGGGACTTACGGTCACAAAAGCAATGTTAGGACGCCTTAGCGGTAACCCTAATGTCTTAGATAATTTGTTTTGAGGCAATTATATCTGAGGCAACCGTTTCGAAGCGACTATGATCTTTTAGACAGGAGGGCGACCTCTAAAGCGACCTATACTCAATGACCGTGTACGAAGGTAACCAAGTGGGGTGTACCCTAAGAGTGCGCATGTGCGAGTGTGTTGTTTTCAGTTATTTTTTTGTCTTTGTACATGTTAATGGTGATCTAAGTTGATTTTAGGTTAAAACATTCACTCTTGTCATGCCATCCTATTATCAAACATCTAACAGTTATAAATTGCGGGAATAAAATGCGGAATTTAAATTACAAGGCGTCGGGTATTTACATCGCCAAAGACAGACCCTTTAAAAATAAATAAAATGATAAAAATAAATAAAAGTCCTATTTTCTATTACAATTCGGAAGCAAATACATTATTGGATAAAAGGAAATAAATCGCGGCACAAAATTTAATCGGACGCAAGATTAGGGTTTTGACCCTTTTGATTAAAGAAAATATCTTTTTTTGTTGTTTTTTAATTTAAGAAAGAAATTAAACCCTAAATTAATTACTAAATTAAATTAAATTAATTAATTAATAAAAATAAATTATTTTTTTGGGTTTTTGTTATTTTAAGAAATAAAATGAAATTAATTAAAATAATGGTTAGTACCTAATTAAATCTAATTAATTATTTATTTGTAAAAAGAATTGAAGTTTTTTTAATTAAAACCTAATTAATTAATAGATTTGTTAATAAAAATAAAAGACTAAAATTTAATTTGAGATGAAAAAAATATTTTTTTTGTGATTTTATTTTATAAAAGACTGAATTTTAATTGGTTAGTAAATCAAATGAAAATAATAAAACAATTAAATAAACAAAATAAAATAAATGAGTAGAAGGGAGTATGGGCCTGAATTTGGGTGTGTGAACAGCAATTGGAAGCCCAAAACACTGGCCCTTGTTTGACTTTTGAGATCTGGTGAGCATGCGTGGACTTTGCCTATGGTGGACCCTCAGTCTTAGACTCTTAGATTTGGCCTTTAGACCATCTGGCCATTGAATGGACGAGGGCGCATGGTATGTTGTAGCTAGGCATATGCACTGAATCACCTGAAGAATAAAATTATCAAAGAAAGTGGGGGACCAGGGATTCGAACCCAGGTCCTGAAGGAGTTTGGATGTGCACGCTTGCCACTAGGCCATCTGTCCTTGTTTGTTAATACAATAGAAATAATATATATTATATGAAAACAAAAACTATTTCCAGCAAAAATAAAAAAATGTGTGTGGTTTGAATGGCCCAATGAGGGGGCGCCACGCATCGTCTTCAACTTGTCGTCCGTGGCTAAAACCCTGTAAAATCTATAGTTACGGACACAAGTCGTCACTACGAGTCGTGCATATTCCAAAATCCACTATAGGCCATAGAAATGCCTCCTGATGCCATGGTTAAAATCGCCTTCCTCTCCCGGTCATACCTATAGCCATTACTAAGGCTGATTTTACCTGAAACGAAAACCCCTAAACCAAACCATGAAACCCTAACTATGGTGAATCACAACACATGTTAGATAAACAAAATTGAATGATGCACATAGCTTGGAAATGTTGTGAGCATTACAAATATGCCAATAATTTGTTCAAATGATGCAAGAATGGAGAATTACGATTTCAAGAACAGAGCTGGGTTTCGTGACACTTACAGCGCGTTTGGGCGTCTGAACAAGCTTTCTTTTGATCCAGGTAGATTGAGTGAACACCCAGGAAGAGATTGGGACAGGTCTCAGCCTCTGAAAGTGCCTCTAGCTATGGTTTCGATCTCAAGTTTTTTTGGTGCTTTTTTCAATTTATGTTATGCCTCTTTCTGCAATTGTCAACCCTGGTCACGATTGCCTTTGCTTGCTTATGTACTATGGAGTGTATTAGGGTAAGAATTATGGATTGAATCTTTCCATATCAATGCCTTGAAATTTGATTTGATCTCCTCTTTACAACTTGCCAAATTTGACAAATCTCAATCTTTTTGTACATGAATTGGTCTGATTCGATTTTGATGATGTTAATGATGGTAATCAAATCCTGAAATAGCCAAAAGATCTCATGTTATCAAAGTATTGGATTTTCTATGATTTTATTTGATTTAAAATGAATAAATTCAATAAAAAATTTGAAGTTTTGGGGATAGTTGACTTTTGGCAATTTTGCACAAATGTCCAACTTCAACAATGCATAACTTCTTCAATTTTGAACTTTTGGAAGTGTTATTGGACTTTTTAGAAATATTGATATGTCCTATAACCAACCCTTTTAGTCTCATCTCATTGTGATATTCCATGCTCAAGTTATATGCTTTATCAAAAAAGGTGTTTTTGTTGACTTTCAAAAATGACCTATAATGTCAAAATTCATAACTTCTTGTGAGTGCATTTTTTGATCTTGGGGTATGAAGATGGATTGTATGAAATTGCATCCTCTTCAAAATTAGCTTTGGATGGTTCATTTCTCATAAAGTATGAGAAAGTTATGCTTGGTCAAAGTTGAGTTGACTTTTCCTACAAAACCCTAATTTAGCAACTTTTGAGTCTTGATGAATTTTGAGGAATCCTTGATGAATCATGATCCACCCTTGATAAAATGATGAAATATACTTAAAAATGAGAATGTTGACAAAAAAATATTGAAGTTTGAGTGTATTTGGGTCATAGTTGACTTTTTCCCTAGCATAGTCAATTTTTGGGCCCTTTGAGCAATTGACTGAGCAAACTTCCTCTGCAAGGCTTGAAACTTGACATGGATGATCTTGAGAACATATTAGGACATTAGGGAGAACTTGAGGTCATTTAGATTCAAGGATCTTGATGCAACACAAAACCCTAATTTGGGGTTGACTACCTTAGGAGATAGCTTGTCTGACCAACTCTTGAGCAACCTTGAGCAACTTGGAGATTCTTCTTGCAATGTTTTGAGAAATATGGGAGGGAAAATTTTGGGGTACAACACCCCCAATCGTAAATTTGTACACCCCATCCCCCTAATGATTGTAATAGCATAGAATCCTTACTTTCCGCACTTTTATTGCTTTCATACATTGTTAGTAACTAGGGTGTGTATGGCAAGACATGAAAACAACAAATAGACAACCTAAAAAGCAAGACTAAATGTACCAATCAAACACACTTGCACATTAGCACCCTTACGGTAATCTCACTTGTTGCCTATTGGAAAAAATAGTCATGTCCCTCGAACATGGGCGTTTTAGCAAAAGACCCTCGATAAAAGATCGTAGTCTCTCGATGACCCTCGATGTTGCCTTCGGTAAACAATCTAGTCCCTAAACGACATTGCTAAAATGTCCCATAGTTTCCCTTCTATGATTATACAAACGTCCCAACATCCGTCCCTTCACATCCAACGATGGGGCTTCTTACCAATTCAATGGTAAGATAGCAACATCTAAAGGAGGAGGAAAAGAATAATTAAGACCTTTTGAGTAGGTAGATTCGCTCCTAGTTGCTTGCTTGCTCACAACAAAAACATTCTATACACCGACACTCTCACTTTGAAACATTTTCAAAAGATAACACTTTGTATGCGTTCTTATAGAGACGAGAATCATTACAAAGACACCTTTTCAAAATCACTTTCAAAAACACATTCCACAAACACCTCTTTGAAGTATTTTCAAAACAACACTTTGTACGCATTCTTATAGAGACGAGAATCATTACAAAGTCACGTTTTCAAAATACTTTCAAAAACCACATCACAAGCACACATTCAAACAAAAGCAAGTGATCTAGCAAGAAACTAAGAGCCCATGGAAAACCATGGATGAAAAGGGTGCTAATACCTTCCCTTTTCATAATCTACCCCTCGAACTCAAGAAAACATCTCTAAAGGTATTTCCTGTGCTTTTTCACCTTTCCTTTTGGATAAAAGAAAATTCGGTGGAGACTCTTTCTAAACCTCAACATTTGTGAACACAAACGCAAACACACAAGTCAGTTCTCCCACCATATCACACATTCCTATATGGAGAGACTCTGAAGTCGATTATGGAACTTGAGGCTTTTTGGGCATAAATGGTTATTATCTCAGTTGTTCGAGACGAGGTCAAGCATAATATGTTGTTGGCGATTAAGTTGAGAAATTGGATGTTCAATATTAAAAAGGATAGTCATTCATCATTTCAAGTATGGGATGTTGCATGTGAAGAAAGTTTTGTAAAACTAAAGAAAAGATTGACATCGACTCCGATTTTGACATTACCTAATACAGGAGAACCTTTTGTGGTATATTGTGATGCTTCTAAGATGGGTTTAGGAGGTGTGCTTATGCATAATGATAAGGTAGTTGCTTATGCGTCAAGGCAGTTGAGGACTCATGAGAAGAACTATCCTACGCATGATTTAGAACTTGTTGCAGTTGCTTTTGTGTTAAAGATTTGGAGACATTATCTTTTTGGTTCTAGATTTAAAGTATTTAGTGACCGTAAGAGTTTAAATTATTTATTCGATTAAAAGGAATTGATTATGATACAAAAAAGATGGTAGGAGTTATTGAAATATTATCATTTCGGTTTGAATTATCATCTAAGTAAAGTGAATGTCGTGGCTGATGCTTTAAGTCGGAAGACATTACATATGTCGGCAATGATGGTTAAAGAATTATAGTTACTTGAACAATTAAGAGATATGAGCTTAGTTTTCAAAGTTACACTGAATAGTGTTATGTTGGGGATGTTAAAGATTAACAATGATTTTCTGGACAATATCAGAGAAGTTCAGAAGTTAGATGTGAAATTGGTAGATTCAGTGGTTAGACTCGATCAATCTGAGAATAGTGATTTCAAGTTAGACGCGCAAGGTGTGTTGAGATTCCGTAATCAAATTTGTATTCCTGATGATGCAAAGATGAAGAAATTAATTCTTGAGTTGGAGGATACTTAACCTTCGTGTGAGGCTAAGTGAGTGTAATATGGACCGTGTAATTAGTTGAGCGTTGGTGTCTCATCGACAAAATCGAATGAGAGGGAAATTATGGAAGTATTTGTAAACCTCATTGGAAATTATTGAATTATGGTGCTTTATGTGACTTGAGTACAAATTCGAAAGGAACACTATTATAGTTAGTAACGATAGTTTATACTCCATTATGGTTGCCGGCTATCTATTGACAAATTGAGGAACTGATCACCCTTAATCTCTTGTTGATAGTAGACGAGATCGTGTTGGATGATATATATTTATCGTGCTATATTAATGGTGTGTATAGTGATGGATTTTATATCGTGAGGATAGTTGCTCACCATGTTGTGTGAGTTAATAGAGGAGTGGCTAAGAAAGAATTGAGACATATTGAACAAGTCGGAGTAGTGAGTTATATGTGAATTAACGTTGCAAAGTGAAAGATTGAGAATATCAAGTGAACAATGGTTTTATGGGTGGGTATTGAGAAAGTCTGAAACTAGATGGAAACTTGTAAACCATGTATTTGACAGAAATTTTAACGAGGACGGTGACTTAAGGTAGATTATCAGAGTTGCACAGTTGAAGCGTGATGTGGCGTAATTGCTATGCGTGTACGAATCGTTCGAAGTGAAGGATTAAAACATCAGAAGCCTATCAGAATGGTGTGTATTAATCTACATGCTTGATTTGGTGGATTGTTGATATAGAGATGTTGTGCCAGGGCACTATGTTTGCTAGTAAATATTTGCAGATTTTATAAGAAGATTGTTGTGGACTGTTGGTTGATGGTGAGCTATAGGTATGCTTGCTGAGTTATACAGTTAAGTTGATGTTGTAATGATTTTGTTATCATTATTGAGATGTTATTGTTGATTTCCGTAAGTAAGGAATGATACTCCATAATGTGACGAAGTTGATTATGTTGGTTGTGTCGATGTCACTATAAGAGCGTTACGATGATGTGGATAAATATGTTGATATTGTGTTGATAATTGATATATGGGAATGAAATTGTGTATGTGTTTTGGTGTTGAAAGGGTGTTAAGATGATATTGCGATGATGTATATCCAAGTATAAGTGTGTTATAGTTGTTTCCACTTTAAATGTTGATATGTCAGATTATGGTGGAGTAGTTCAGATGCTAGTAACGACTGTGTCCCGAAGTGTTGAATGATTGGCATGTGTGTAATTGATTTGAATCGTGTTGAGTTATTGAGTTATCAGGAAAGTAGTGGTTGGAGTGTTGCTAAATGAAACTTGGAATCAGCGAATTGGGTGTGAAACTTGTACTAAGAGTGGTTGTATCGAATAGATTTTCAAAGATGAAAATATTCTAAGTGGGAGAGAGTTGTAACGCCCGTTAATTTAATTAATTATTTAATTAAATTAATTACAGATTAATGGTTGAAAATGTTGTCGAAATTGTTGAAGTTGCGAAACATCGAGAAATGTTGAGTTAAGTTGCTAAGTTGTTATTTGCTTGATATTTAATTGATTGGTTGATTAATATTAGCAATAATATTAATATAGATATTATAATAATATAAGGTTTATTAGTTGGGCTCATTATTTGGTTGTATGGAGTAATAGGTGGGGGGAGTGAAAGTTAGGCCCAATAAGAATAGTAATAATTATAAGGTTAAGATAATTATGAAGATTGAGTTAATTAAAAGGAATAAGGGTTTTAGAGATTTTGTAGAGCGAACATAGAAGTTGCAGAATTGCAGAGAAGAGGAAAAGAGGCAATTGTTGGAAACTTTGGTAAGGCTTGGCTCGATCGAAGAATTATAGAGCAGTCTCCAATCCAAGGTAAGGGTGGGGTTCTGACTCTATAATGGGAATTATGATGAATATTATGTAGGGGTTAGGTTGTATGAAATTTCTACCGTGTGTACACGTTGTTGAGGAATGTGCTGAATCATTGTTTGTTTATATGTTGTTGTCTGTGTGGAAAAGTGTTGTCTACAAAATTATTGATATGTGGAAAAATTCATATTGATGAAATTATATATTGTGTTGATATGAAACTGTTAATCAAAGGAAATTTGGAAATAAAAAGGAATTACATAAATCTGCGTAACCGGGAACTGGAAACACATTGTGCCGAGGGGCACAATGTGTGTCATGAGTAGCACAAAGATAATGGACATGCCGAGGGGCATGGGAATGAGTGTCTACCGACACCATGTTGTAAAAGGGAATGTGTTGTACCCCAAAATTTTCCCTCCCATATTTCTTAAAACATTTCAAGAATGATACTCAAGTTGCTCAAGGTAGTCCAAGGATTGACCAGACAAGCTCTCTCCTAAGGCAGTCTACCTCAAATTAGGGTTTCATGTTGCATCAAGACACTTGAGTCCAAGTGATCCCAAATTCTCAACATTTTCCTAATATGGTCTCAAGATCATCCATGTCAAGTTTCAAGCCTTGCAAAGGAAGTTTGCTCAGTCAATTGCTCAAAGGCCTGAAAATCGACTGTGCTAGGGAAAAAGTCAATTGTGGCTCACATACAGTCAAACTTCAATATTTTTGGTCAACATCCTCGTTTTGAAGTATATTTCATCATTTGATCAAGGGTTGATCATGATTCATCAAGGATTGCTCATATTTCATCAAGAACTAAAAGTTGCTAAATTAGGGTTTTGTAGGAAAAGTCAACTCAACTTTGACCAAGCATAACTTTCTCATACATTATGAGAAATGACCCATCCAAATCTCATTTTGAAGAGGATGAAATTACCTACAATCCATCTTCAACTCCCAAGATCAAAATATGCACTCACAAGAATTTATGAATTTGGACATTATAGGTCATTTTGAAAAGTCAACAAAAACACCTTTTTTGTCAAAGCTTCATACATGAGAATGGAATATCAAATTGAGATGGGACCAAAAGGGTTGCTTAGAGGACATCTAAAGCTTTCTAAAAAGTCCCAGAACACCTTCAAAGAATCCAAATTTAGGAAGTTATGCATTGGTGAAGTTGACCTTTTTTGCAAAATTGCCAAAAGTCAACTATGCCTAAAACTCCAATTTTTGCCAAATGGGCCCATCTTTTTCACGTGTTTTGAGTTGGCAACATAGTCATCGAGCTCTAGCCATTGCCACTTGTCATTATCATGTTTTTATTATTTATTATTTATTTTTATTTAATTAAAATCAATTTTAATCAAAATAAATCATGAGAAAATCTAAAGCATTGAAAACTGAAGATTTTATGTTTGTTTCAGGTCACAAATATAGTTGGCCAGTATTTGAAAT
Organism: Vicia faba; assembly: GCA_948472305.1. Lineage (NCBI taxonomy): Eukaryota > Viridiplantae > Streptophyta > Magnoliopsida > Fabales > Fabaceae > Vicia > Vicia faba. Next base: position 395,295,918 of record OX451736.1, read on the forward strand.
CGTGCAAGGCATTGGGGTGGACAAAAAGATTGATTTTAGGCCAATTTTGGAATGATATTGAAGAGAATCAAATCACAATCAAATTCAATAATGGAAGAAGATTGAGTGCATTCTTTCAACCCTAATTCACTCCTCAATACATAAGGAGTGTGTGCAGACCAAAAACAAGTGGAGAAGGAGGCGCAGCAACCAGGACCAAACTTTAAAAAAAATCAAGAGAAAGTGTGAAATTGAATTCCTAGTTTCAAGAAATTTCAAAGCATCCTAATCATCACAATCGCTTCCTGGCATCCCCAGCAAGCAAAACCAATCAAGAGCAAGCATTCCCAGGCCCTAAATACCACTATAAGTCATCCACGATATTGAGTTATTTTTGAAATCGGTTTGCATAATTCTGGCACATATAGCATGATATAATTATATATTCTTGTTCACCATTACATTTGCAAACTATCTGTAATATTCAATTGCTTTTTTATGGACTGTATCAAGATTTTCCATTGTTAGGTTTTCTGGTTTCGTTTTAGGTTTTTATCGTGCAGGTGAAATTGGCCTAAATGGAAGAGACCATGGTGATCAGCAGATCAAAACCAGCTGATCCATGGTCCTGAATTTTATTTACAATGCTTGTATGTGATTTCTGAGATGTCCGTAGGTAAAAGTTATGAGTTTTAAACGACGGATCCAGGGAAGAAGATGATAGCGTGTCAACACTTTACTGGCTGGTTTAAATTCTGGCGCGTTTGCATTGGTCAGAAACCCGTAGTTCTGATCTGTTTGTTTGTTCTGTTGTATTGTTAAACTAACATTCCAATGCAGTAGTCCAGAAGGAGGAAGTCAGAAATTCATGATCCTGGGTTTGATCCCAGGCGTGACCCTCTGGAACTTTTCCCCTTTGTTTTCACCAGATCCAGCATTTACATCTGCTGGAGATTATCTTCTGATTTCATCAAATGGACCAGATCGAGCGTCTCCGGGACATTATCTTCTAGATCCATCAGTCTCAGCCAGATCCAGCGCACATCTTCTTCTGACGATCATAAATTGCTGAATCTACTAGCCAGGAGTAAGCCCAATACCACCATTCTCTGGACCATCATCTTCTGGACCTCCATCCCCAGTACCACCATTCTTTGGACCATCATCTTCTTGACCTCCATCCTCTAGATCATCATCTTCTGGACCTCCATCCTCTGGACCTTCATCCTCTGGACCACCATCATCTTCTGGATCATTATCCTCTGATCAGAGCCGCTGGCAGTGGGCCCTTGGGTTATTTCTTTTACCTTTTTTACTATTATTATCCTTTCTCAATACTAAAGTAATTTCTTTTTTTTTAACCAATCAAAAATTCATAAAATCAACTTTTTACCAAATTTAGGTTTAGATTTTATTTCTTATCAAAAAATTAAATTAATTAAATTAGGTTGTTAATTTTAGGTAAACTTTAATTTATTTTTTGTAAATAAATTTAAAAATAATTAGAAAAATTAGGGTTTTGTGTATAACTTAATTATATTTTCTTTTTTCTAAAAATAACAAAAACACAAAAATAGGCCATGTCATTATTTTCATTAATTAATTAATTAACTAATTAATTTTTGTATTTAGTTTACAAAACTTAATTCTTTTATTAAAAACAACAACAACATTTTCTCTTTTAATTAGGATAGAAGGGTCAAAACCCTAGTTCGCATTCGTTCTAATTTTCATCGCGCGTTTTATGTTATTATTTTTACCCTATTATTGTAACTGCTCACAAGGTTGTAATAGTTTAAATTAGGACTTTAATTTCATTTACCGCTTTACTTTTAGAGGGTTTGTTTTTGGCTATGTAAATACCCGAAGCCTTGTAATAGCGTAGTTTAATTTCCGCACTTTAAATTCCGCAAAATATTAAACTGTTAGATATATGATATTAGGATGCATGACAAGAATGTATGTGAAAACTTTAAAATGGTTAGATAACCCTAAAATGTGCAAAGATAATTAATCTGAAATTGAATCACTCGCACATGCGCACTCCTAGGGTACACTCCAACTTGGTTGCCTTCGGTAAACGGTCATTGAGTATAGGGTGCTTTAGTGGTCGTCCTTTTGTCCAAAGATCAAAGTTGCCTCAGAAAGGTTGCCTCAGATATTGTCGCCTCGGATAATTGATCTAAGACATTAGGGTTACTACTAAGACGTCCTAACGTTGCTTTAGTGACCGTACGTTCCTTTCGAATTGACCCTCAAAACTCCAACGATGGTGCTACCTACTCACTAATAGTGGGATAGCATTGTCTAAAAGAAACAAGCATATAACGATTCTTTTTTCGAGTAGGTAGATTACTTCTTAAGTACTTGCTCAATCAAAACGAAATTTTTTCACACTTACACTTCTTTATAAAAAAAGTTTTCAAAAACACTTCATTATACTCTTGAAGACAGAAGCAAGAGTTAAATCGAAGTCAAAAACAAAAACTTTTTCAAAGCACACAAACACAAAGAATTGTTTTTTGAATATGATGAGCAAGTACCTAAGATCCCGTAGATAACTACAGATAAAAAGGGTACTCAGAAATATCTCGAAAAAGGAATTTTTCTGTTCTTTTTTCCTTTCCTTGGTGGATAAAATAAAAGTCGGTGGCAACTCTTGCTTACCGCGACATTTTGCAAACACAAACGCAAAACGTAAACCAACAATTCCTTAAAAAAGGAAACACGTCCCGGTTCTGGCCACCGTATCACAAAACTGGCGACTTTGCTGGGGAATAAATAATAAGTGGGGTGTACCTTAGGATTAGTTCATCATATTGTTTTCAATTTCTTGATTTGTTTGCTTTATCTTTGTGGGCTTTGTATCGGAGTTACTATAGATCCTAACCCGGATCTGGGGACACCTTTTAGGTAAGTAGCAATAGACTGTGAGGGAACTGTACGGCGTAGACCGATACGGTTGAAGCAGTAGCTACGTTGGTGTGACACATTAGTTGGTAGCGATATCCCTTGTGGAAGAACAAGGAGAGTATGGGGCTGCTATATGGGTCATTAAGCATCAACTGGCCTTAGAACCTATAATTGGCCAACTTGGCCATAGAAAGTAGCTTGATGCTACACTCATTGAGATCATACTCTCAAGATGGTTCCGGTCGCAAGAAAAGATTGCATGACTGGAATTATAACCGATGGAGGATGATCAGTGATATTGAGAACCTCTAGAACCCAGTTACTATTATTAGGACAGGTTGAACCAACTAAACTGCAAGAGGGTAGTACCTAAACTCCATGCCAGCCTAAACTTAAGGGCTATTGTGTGACTTGTTTTCCCTTACCATGTTTGCTATTTGTGATACTTGTGGTGTGTTTTTTATCATGACATCATGCATCATGGAATCACATGCACATTTCATTAGACTAACCATTTCAAAGACCGAGGGAATTCATCTTTGTTATGTTTTGCAGATCATGGCTTCTATGCGCAGAAATACCATTTGAGTCAACTTCGTGCAAATCCATGCTCAGCTTAGAGAGTTGGTTTCCAAGGTTCCTGATACTTCCTCCTTTGTTAGAAGACATGGTCATCTCCTTAGCCTGGTCACTTCAAAGTTGGATGACCAAATGATGAGCGTGTTATTCCAGTTCTTTGACCCGTTGCATCATTGTTTCACCTTCCCGGACTATCAGTTAGTCCCTACTTTAGAGAAGTTTTCCGACTTACTGGGCATATCTATTCTAGAGAAGACACCATTTACAGGTTTTTTGGAGATAGGTCCTAGGCAAGAGGATATTGCTTCAGCCCTACATCTAAAAATGGATGATGTGGTATCTAACTTGGAGATTCGGAGCAGGGTTAAAGGTTTCTTGGCTAAGTTTTTGGTTGATCAAGCTCAACAGTTCTAGGATAGTTTGGACTTTCAAGCATTTGAAGACATACTGGCTCTCCTCATCTACGGCTTGGTTCTGTTCCCGAATCCAAATTCTTTCATCGATGTGAACACAATAAAGATCTTCATGTCTCGTAACCCAGTGCCTACTCTCTTGGGTAATATTCTGCATGCTCTTTATACATGTACTGTGCGGAGAAGGGGAACTCTCATGTGTTGTACACCGCTGCTGGCGAGGTGGTTTATTTCTCACCTCCCCAAATCTGTATTGAAGAATGAGGAAGGTGTAGGTTGGGCTTACAGAATCATGTCCCTTGCTCATACGGACATCCTATGGAGTACTAAAGATATGGAAAGGGTAGCTGTCATTGATTGGTGTGGGGAATACCCCAATGTTCCATTGATTGGAATTATAGGAGGAATAACCTATAATCCTTGTTTGGCTTTACGACAGTTTGGACGAGCTCGAAGGGACGGTCCTCATGAGCTGCTGCTTACAAGAATTGTCTTTGACTTCAAGGGGGATGTTGAGGGACATCGCCGCAGGTTTATACCAGCCTGCGACAGGGTGAATAGGTCTGATCCACATGAGATAGGAATGAATACTTCTCTCCTGATGCAAGCGTATCTCCAGTGGGTTCGAGCCCGTGCTCAAAAGATGGGGATGCCATACGAAGCTGTTTTTCCGGTGATTGTGGAGCATACTGATGAAGAAGGGGTTCCTTATACAATCCTCCATCCTTATATGCCTACTGATCTGGGGGCATTGAAGAGATCTTGGATCCAGTTAAAGGAAGAAAGGGATACCTACATAGAGAAGTATCATGAGCAGGAGCGGAAGATCTTGAATCTTACAAGGCAGCTTGAGAATGAGAGGACAATCAACGATTATGTCAGCACAAAAGGAAAACGGCCATGGGATTTCTGATGTTTTTTATTGTTTCTAGTTTAGATTTGATTTTCAGTATTTCTTTTGTAATGCCTTAAAGGCATTTGTTAAACATTTGTTACAGGTTTTAATCTAATAAAGTGTGTTTTATTTTGGTTTACAAATTTGAATCTCCCTAAGTCTTTGAAATCATTGCATACGCATTCCATTCCCATGCACCTCATTACAGGTACCCTTACAGGTTTCTTATCTTCTTCGTTGTTTATTTAAGCACAACATGTCTTCTAAAACACCTACTGATCAAGCCATCAAGGCTCTTCAAGCTCAGAATGCTCAGTTCCAGGAGATATTCCTGAACTTGGCCAAAGGACAGCAAGATTTGAAGACTCTTATCTTGAAGGACAAGAAGAAGAAGAAGAAGAAGAAGAAGAAGAAGAGGGTGGTTCTGCTGAATATGGGTCACAGATCCGGGAACAATTTGCGATAGGAAACTGATTTGTCCCATTCATCTGGGGAAGGAGAGAATAAAGAAGAAAGGAAGGGTTCTAGCCCTATGGTTTCTGACAATGACACAGATTTTGATGAAGACCAGTATCCTCCTGCTGAGGATAGATATAAGCAACTCGAAGACCGGATGAGTGCAATGGAGATTCAAAAGATACCCAGGTTGGATTCAGAGATCTTGGATTGGCATCTGGGGTGGTGATCCCACACAAGTTTAAAGAACCTGTCTTTGCTAAGTATGATGGGGTGTCCTGCCCGAAGTTACACCTCCGCTCGTATGTCAGAAAGATTCAACCATATACTGTTGATAGGAACCTGTGGGTTCATTTCTTTCAAGATAGTCTGTCATGGACTCAACTTGAATGGTTCTATCAATTGGAAGGAGCTAACATATGTAACTGGGAGGACCTTGCTGCTTCTTTTTACAAGAAATACCAGTATAATACCGACCTTGCTCCCACACGTACTCAACTTCAGGGTATGTTTATGGGTGCGAGCGAAGGTTTTAAGGACTATGCTCAGAAATGGAGAGATCTTGCTGGAAGAGTCCAACCTCATCTGTCTGATAGGGAGTTGGTGGATATGTTTCTTGGGACTTTGTCTGGTCCATATTTCAATCATTTGATCGGAAGTTCATCGTTTGGGTTCACTGAATTGATTTTGACCGGGGAGAGGGTTGAAGTTGGTATTAAAAGTGGAAAGATACAGAAAGGTGCTTCGTCAAGTACAGAGAAGAAGCCTTTCAGAAAAGAAGCTAGTGCAGTTTACAGCTCGAGGAGCCAAAACCGACCTGAGCGCCGCCAAGCAGTAAATGCGGTGGTAATATCAAGACCTATTGTTTCCCCACAATGCAACAATCAGCAAAGAGTAGAGAGACCGCAAAGGCAGTATACTCGACTCGGTATGACTCTATCTCAAATTCTGATGCAATTGTTGAAAACCAACTTGGTGACTCTGAAGGAGGCTCCAAAGAACCCCAGTACTACATCACTGCTGTATAATCCGAACGCCTGCTATGCTTATCACTCTGATAGCCCTGGGCATGATACAAATAATTCCTGGGCTTTGAAGAATAAAGTGTAGGATCTGATTGATGCTAAGGAGATTGAGTTTGAAGCACCAAAAAAGCCAAATGTCATGACTGCTCATATGCCCAAGCATGGAGTGTGCTATGGATGATGACTCGTTTGTGACTTCCGTGAAAGACATTTCTACTCCGTTGTTGGCTGTTAAGAAAAACTTATTATCAGCCGGTTTATTTCTGGGCTGTGGTGAAGGTTGCCACCTGTGTTCCATCCTGCCTGCTGGTTGTCATTTGTTGAAATCAGGTGTTCAACGCCTGATGGATAACAAAGAGATATTGTTCGAGAAAACACGGGTTCCGTTGATTCATATTGAAGATGTTTCCATAATCACCATTTCTGCCAATCCTTCCAAGGCTTCCTCGATAAAGCATGTTAGTATTACATCTGTTCCGAGAGTTGCTCCATTGATCATTACTATTCCTGGACCTATCCCTTACACTTCGGATAAGGCTGTCTCGTGGCACTATGGGGCCGATTTGTATTATCATGGGATCAAACAAGACTTGAAGGTTGAAGAGGCTGATACTGATGTCAGCAACATTGTCGGGTCTAGCAAGGTCACCCGAAGCGGAAGACTCTTCTCTCCTGAGATTTCTCCTCCAACTGTTCAAAAGCCCGTTGTCATTACACATGCCAGTACATCTGCTGATGTTCCAATTCTCACTCCAATTATCACCCTTGTCGCTGAGTCGTCTGACACTCGGGGCAAAGGGATCACCGGTGAGCCTGCTCGGATGGAGGCACTGAAGAAGATTATTGTTGAAACCTCTAGGCAGGAGATAGAGGAAATTTTAAAGATCATCAAAAAGAGCGACTACAACGTAGTCGAGCAGCTGGGGCAAACCCCGTCGAAGATCTCTATGTTATCTTTATTGTTGTGCTCAGAAGTCCACGCCAAGGCTTTAATTGCTTTCCTTAAAACTGCGCATGTGCCGTAGGAGACATATGCTGATCAGTTCAAAGACTGTATGGATAGTTTGACCGCTGACAACGAGTTAGGTTTCTCCGACGCAGATTTGACTTCAAAAGGAAAGAATCATAATGACGCTCTGCATGTTTCAATCGAGTGCAGGGGCGCTACTCTGGCTCACGTGCTAGTGGATACTAGGTCCTCGTTAAAGGTTTTACCCAAGAAAGCATTAGACCGGTTGGATTGTGAAGGGTTGGTTCTGAAGCCAAGTAATATTGTGGTTAGGGCCTTTGACGGGTCCAAAAGGATGGTATACGGGGAGGTGAATGTCCCTGTTAAGGTTGGTTCCCAGACTTTTGCGTCTACATTCTATGTGATGGACATCCGACCATCCTATTCTTGTTTGTTGGGTCGCCCGTGGATTCATAAGGTTGGGGCAGTAACTTCTACGCTCCATCAGATGTTGAAATACCCAGTGAAGGGGAAAATTGTTACAGTACAAGGAGAAGAGGAGTACATGGTGAGCCACCTTAACTCCTTTCGGTATGTGGAGATGGATGGAGAGTTCATTGAGACCTCATGCCAAAACTTTAAAGAAGTCCCCCAGACTCTGGCGTCGGCTGATACTGTTGCTGAAGATCCTCCAATGAAGATGGCTTCCCTCAAAGATGCCCAGGCTGTTATTGAAAAAGGTGGGTGCGCTAATTAGGGCCAACTCCCTGACTTTGCACACAAGACTGACAAGTTTGGTTTGGGTTTTACTGCAGAAGCTCAAAGGGCTGTTCGGCATGCACGGATTGGAAGACCTCCCCTGCGTATCAGTAATCTGGAAGTGAATGAAATTGATGATGATGATGATGAAGAGTCTGAGTTTGACAGCTGGATTTACCCGACTACCGATGGCGGATTAAGCAATTGGACGGCAAAGGACTCCGTGTCCATTTCTTTTATTACACGGTAATAAGACTTTTGTTTTGAGATTTGTAACAGACAATTTGAAACTTTTACGGCCCGGTGCCTTCCCCGAGACACCGTGGCTTTGTTTGTGAGGGCTTAATATTTGTCATTTCCATATATCATCAATAAAAGCATTGGACGTTTTCTTGCATTACAAATTTTGCGCTCCTTGTCTTTTCTTTCTATTTTTGCACTTTATCAAAACAGTTATTTGTCTTACACACACTCACATATACAGGTCCACATCCACTCTGGATCCCACTAATAATGACTCAGCTACTGCCAGTTATGACTTCGAAAGTCCGATCAATCAAGCCGAGGACGAAGGTGAGGATGATTGCGAAGTTCCTAGGGAACTTACTAGACTGTTACTTCAGGAAGAGAGGGCCATTCATCCACATGAAGAGCCAGTGGAAACAGTAAATCTGGGTACAGAGGTAGACAAGAAATAGGTCCGGGTCGGTTTAAATCTGGAGCCTAGTGTTAAGAAACGGTCGATACAGATGCTGCGTGACTACATTGAGATCTTTGCCTAGTCTTATGAAGATATGCCTGGGTTGGATACTGATATTGTGGTTCACCGCCTGCCCACCAAGGAAGATTGTCCTCCAGTGAAACAGAAAGTTCGCTGAATGTGCCCAGAGATGTCTGAGAAACTCAAAGTTGAGGTTATGAAACAATTTGATGCCATTTTTCTAGCTGTTACTTCTTACCCACAGTGGGTTGCCAATGTGGTTTCGGTGCCGAAGAAAGATGGTAAGGTTCATATGTGTGTGGACTATAGGGATCTGAATAGGGCAAGCCCCAAGGACGATTTCCCTCTGCCTCATATCGACGTTCTAGTTGACAACACCGCAAAGCATAAGGTCTTCTCCTTTATGGATGGTTTCTCTGGTTACAATCAGATTAAGATCGCTCCCGAAGACATGGAGAAGACAACCTTTGTTACGCAGTGGGGTACCTTTTGCTACAAGGTCATGCCGTTTGGATTAAAGAATGCTGGGGCAACGTATCAGCGCGCCATGGTCACTTTGTTCCACTACATGATTCACCATGAGATTGAGGTATACATTGACGACATGATTGCAAGATCCTAGACTGAAGAAGAACATGTTGATCATCTCCAGAATCTATTTGACAGGTTGAAGTTGTATAAGCTGAGGTTAAACCCAAACAAGTGCACCTTCGGAGTGAGGTCTGGTAAGCTGCTGGGCTTTGTCGTTAGTGATAAAGTTATTCAAGTTGATCCTGCAAAAGTGAAGGCTATACAGGAAATGCCAGCTCCCCAAACTGAAAAAGAAGTCAGAGGATTTTTGGGACGTCTGAACTACATTGCCCGGTTCATTTCACATCTGACCGCTACTTGTGAGTCAATCTTCAAGCCGCTGAAGAAAGATCAAGTTGTAAAGTGGAATGATGAGTGTCAGGTCGCTTTCGAAAGGATTAAGGAATATCTCCAAGAGCCTCCTATTTTGATGCCTCTGGTTGAAGAAAGACCTTTAATCTTATACTTAACAGTACTCGAAAATTCAATGGGGTGCGTGCGGGGGCAGCATGACGAGTCTGGCCGAAAAGAGCATGCTATTTATTACCTTAGCAAAAAGTTTACCGACTGTGAGACCCGATACTCACTGCTTGAGAAAACTTGTTGCGCTTTGGCATGGGATGCTCGCCGGCTGAGACAGTATATGCTGACTCACACTACTCTATTAATATCAAAGATGGATCCAATCAAGTATATCTTCGAGAAGCCTGCCTTGTCCGGAAGAATAGCAATATGGCAGATGATCTTGACTGAGTATGACATCCAATACACGACCCAAAAGGCAATCAAGGGAAGTGTGTTGGCGGATCATTTGGCACATCAGGCAATGGATGATTACCAGTCTATGAACTTCGAATTCTCGAATGAGAACATCATATTGGTAACTGACTGTGAGACACATGGACCGGATGAAGGACCTGAGGAGGGATCCTGATGGTCTATGTACTTTGATGGAGCTTCAAACGCTTTGGGTAATGGCATTGGCTCCATGATCATATCTCCCGAAGGCTGTTATACTCCATTCACCGCCCACTTATGTTTTAACTGCACCAATGACATGGCGGAGTATTAAGCGTGCATCATGGGCCTTTGAGCAGCTATTGACTTAAGGATTAAGTTCTTAAGGGTATTCAGAGACTCCGCTCTCGTGATCAGTCAGATCCAAGACGAGTGGGATAAAAAACACCCAAATCTTATTCCTTACAAATAGTATGTATTGACGTTGCTTCCATACTTTGAGCAGATAAACTTTGAGCACTTCCTAAGAGAGGAGAATCAGTTGGCGGACGCGCTAGCTACGATGTCTTCTATGTTCAAGGTCAGGTGGGACAATGAGGCTCCCCGGATTACCAATGAAAGGTTGTACGAACCCGCACATTGCTGCGACATTGAGACTGAAGAGGTAGTAGATAAACCCTGGTTTCACGAGGTAAAAAGGTATGTTGAGGCTCAATAATACCCTGAGGGTGCATCTGTTAATGATAAGAAGTTTCTGAGAAGGTTCGCGGCGAAATTCTTCATCAGTAATGGTATTCTTTACAAGCGTAATCATGACTCAACCTTACTGCGATGTGTGGATAAGAGCGAGGCAGAAAGGATTATGGTAGAGTTACATGAAGGTACCTTCGGAACTCATTCCAGTGGACACACCATGGCAAAGAAAATCCTTCGGGCAGGATATTATTGGTCTACTATGGAAGCCGACTGTTATCAGCATTCTTGAACCTGTCATAAGTGCCAAGTCTATGCTGATAAGGTGCACATACCTCCAGTACCTCTGAATGTTTTGACAGCTCCGTGGCCCTTTGCGATGTGGGGGATCGATATGATCGGCGAGATCAGAGCTACTGCGTCCAACGGGCATGGTTTCATCCTGGTAGAAATTGATTACTTTACAAAGTGGGTTGAGGCAGCTTCCTTTGCTACAGTAACCAAGAACGTCGTGGCACGGTTTATTCGGCACAATCTGATCTGTCGATATGGTGTACCGGAGAGGATCATTACGGACAATGGTACAAATCTCAACAATACGATGATCACCGAGCTCTGCAAGAAGTTCAAGATACAACATCATAACTCTTCTCCCTACTGGCCGAAGATGAATGGGATTGTTGAAGCGGCTAATAAGAACATCAAGAAGATTGTGCAAAAGATGACGGTGACATACAAAGACTCGCACAAGATGTTACCATTTGCTCTTCATGGGTACCGTACCTCAGCACAGAATTCAACAGGGGAAACACCCTATTCTTTGGTATATGGTATGGAATCAGTCTTGCCCATTGAAGTTTAGATACCCTCTCTTCGGATCATGAAGGATGCAGGTTTGAGCGAAGATGACTGGATCCAGACCCGGCTTGATCAGCTAAACTTAATCGACAAAAAGAGACTTACTTCTATTTGTCATGGTCAGACGTATCAAAAACGGATGATCAAGGCATTTAACAAGAAAGTTAGACGACAAGAGTATCAAGTTGGGGATCTGGTGATCAAACGCATCATACTACCACAAGGTGATCCCAGGGGAAAATGGACTCCTACTTACGAAGGGCCATTTGTGGTTAAGAACATTTTCTTCGGAGGAGCTATGATTCTAACCACCATGGATGGTGACGACCTTCCTCACCCCGTCAATGCAGACATAGTGAAAAAATACTACGCATAATCAAAGACCCACTAGGTTGACTGGCCTAGGAAAAAATAAGGGCTTCCCGGCGAACCAAAAGGGTTCGGGAAAAAATAAGGGATGAAAATGAAAAAAAACTGTACACCCGGCAAGTCGAAAACCTGAAAAGGAGGCTTGGGAAAAAAAGGGTATCCCGGTGGACTAAAAACCCGAAAGGGCGGTCCAGGCAAAAATTAGAACGTAACACTATTCGGCTCGGACGGCACTAATCAATCTAATATACCTTCAACCAAGTAGCAAAGTGATGATATGCTCGAAGACATAAAGGAAATAGCAGAGTTGGAACCCAGTGGGATTATTCACATAGCTGTTTTTCTTTGTTTTTCACAAACTGTATAAATTCTATTGTTAGGCGGCGTTCTCTTACTAGGATGTCAGCCTCTTGTACAAAAACACCTTACAGGACAATTTCAAAATCAATACAATTCATTTTCACAAAGAAATTTCAAATTGTTTTCCTTTTTCTGTTTTGTTTTGCAAGAACGTCCAATGTTTCATTTTTTATATATGCATTTGACAATAATTGCTACTCATAAATATTTACATGCGAAACAAAAGACGATTACTCGTAATATCAGAAACAGGGGCAAACAAGAAAATGTTTAAACTGTACAGTTGCTCTGTCCGCCAGGTATAGGGATAGACCTAGCTGGAGAATACAATTAAAGGTAAATTCACTCCTCATAGAGTAAGAGAAAGACAGTGGTGTTAATTCTCCCCAGCTGAGGCTCGCAACCGCGAATGAGTCGACAATATTCTCCCCAAGCAGAGTTTATCTATCATCAGCACTGGAAAATTACCCCCAGTGGAGTTTGGAGAATTATCCCCAGTAGAGTCTGGAGGATTGTCCCCAGTAGAGTCTACAAGATTATCCCCAGTGAAGTCGCAACTGAAAAATCATCCCCGGCGGAGTTCATCCCTTTCACAAACAGAAACTCAATCCCCAACAGGTTTCATTATCACCAACAACGGTAATTCATCCCCAGCTGAGGTTATTCTTCTAAATCAACAGATCCTCCAACAGAGCATGTCCTCCCCATAGAGTCATTTCCTCGTCAGTTTATTCCCCAGCAGAATTATTCTCTCCTGCAGGATTATGCGCACAATCATCTTCATTCACTATCCCCAGCGGAAACTCTTCATGTTCTCCAGCAGCAATTCAGGATTTATTTTCCCCACCTAGAGAGCATCATAAAAACATTACATATCCATACATCAGGTCATACGCATAAACATCATACAACACAATCTCATTCATTTTGAGAACATCATTGCTTGATACATGTCATGCATTACATACAACTAACCTTTACCTTTCAGGAAAGATGCAATCAAATTCTCACAAAATTCAAGCTATGAAGCCCAGATTCGACCGGATAGTATCTTGATCTCTACAGCATACTGTGAAGCCCGGATTACGACCGGATAACAGTTTCAAGCACCGCGAAGCCTGGATACGACAAGATAGAGGCTTATCTTTAAACTATGAAGCCTAGAGTACGACCGGATAATAGTTTAATCCCCAGTAAGTCACTGTAAAGCCTAGATTATGACAAGATAGTAGTCGGTATTATCACTATGAATCCTGGACCACAACCAGATAGTAGTTCATTCTCAACTTTCCTCTTCAATAGAGATGATCCCTCGGTAGAATAACGGACGACCGAAGTTCCTAAATTTCAACAGAGATGGTTCCTCAGTAGAATACGGATGACCGAAGTTCCTAAAATTCAACAGAAATGATTCCTCAGTAGAATACGGACGACCGAAGTTCCTAAAATTCAACAGAGATGATTCCTCAGTAGAATACGGACGACCGAAGATCCTAAAATTCAACAGAGATGATTCCTCAGTAGAATACGGACGACCGAAGTTCCTAAAATTCAACAGAGATGATTCCTCAGTAGAATAACAGATGACCGAAGCTCCTAAAATTCAAACAGAGACGACTCACCAGCAGAATAACGGACGACTGAAGCTCCTAAAATTCTATTTCTCTCAAGACAGAGATCAGTATTCCCTGGCGGAATCTTCCTCGACAATAGGTATACAAGCTCTCGCTAAGGAATCTCCGATACGATCGACACTCCTTGAGATGGCATCTTTAAGCCCATCCCCTCGTCAGAAATTTCCAAGTGGCATCTATAAGCCCATTCCCGATATCACAAGACGGATACCACTTCATGCGAGTGCAAATTTCTGGGCACTCTAGTGTTCAATCATCTTCCACCTTCGGATCACGAAAGGCACGAAAGCCAATCTACATCTTCAGGTTTAAGAAGATTGAACAGGGGCAGCTGTTGTACCCCAAAATTAGCCTCCCATATTTCTCAAAACATTTCAAGAATGATACTCAGGTTGCTCAAGGTAGTCCAAGGGTTGACCAGACAAGCTCTCTCCTAAGACAGTCTACCTCAAATTAGGGTTTCACGTTGCATCAAGACACTTGAGTCCAAGTGATACCAAATGCTCAACATTGTCCTAATATGGTCTCAAGATCATCCATGTCAAGTTTCAAGCCTTGTAGAGGAAGTTTGCTCAGTCAATTGCTCAAAGGCCTGAAAATCGACTATGCTAGGGCAAAAGTCAACTATCGCTCACATACAGTCAAACTTAAATATTTTTGGTCAACATCCTCATTTTGAAATATATTTCATCATTTGATCAAGGGTTGATCATGATTCATCAAGGATTTCTCATATTTCATCAAGAACCAAAAGTTGCTAAATTAGGGTTTTATAGGAAAAGTGAACTCAACTTTGACCAAGCATAACTTTCTCATACTTTATGATAAATGACCCATCAAAGCTCATTTTGAAGAGGATGAAATTCCCTACAATCCGTATATCATCTCCCAAGATCAAAATATGCACTCACAAGAAGTTATGAATTTGGACATTATAGGACATTTTGAAAAGTCAACAAAAACACTTTTTTTGTCAAAGCTTCATACATTAGAATGGAATATAAAATTGTGATGGGAAAAAAAGGGTTGCTTATAGGACATCTCAAGCTTTCTAAAAAGTCCAGGAACACCTTCAAAGAGTCAAAATTGAGGAAGTTATGCATTTGTGAAGTTGACCTTTTTTGCAAAATTGCCAAAAGTCAACTATGCCTAAAACTCCAATTTTTGCCAAATGGGTCCAATCTTTTTCACTTGTTTTGAGTTGGCAACATAGTCCACGAGCTCTAGCCCTTGCCACTTTTCATTATCATGTTTTTATTATTTATTTTGATTTTTAATTAATTTAAATCAATTTTAATCAAAATAAATCATGAGAAAATCTAAAGCATTGAAAACTGAAGATTTTATGTTTGTTTCAGGTCACAAATACAGTTGGCAAGTATTTGAAATCGTGCAAGGCATTGGGGTGGACAAAAAGATTGATTTTAGGCCAATTTTGGAATGATATTCAAGAGAATCAAATCACAATCAAATTCAATAATGGAAGAAGATTGAGTGCATTCTTTCAACCTTAATTCACTCCTCAATACATAAGGAGTGTGTGCAGACCAAAAACGAGTGGAGAAGGAGGCGCAGCAACCAGGACCAAACTTAAAAAAAATCAAGAGAAAGTGTGAAATCGAATTCCTAGTTTCAAGCAATTTCAAAGCATCCTAATTATCACAATCGCTTCCTGGCATCCCTAGCAAGAAAAACCAATCAAGAGCAAGCATTCCCAGGCC
Source organism: Vicia faba (assembly GCA_948472305.1). Taxonomy (NCBI): domain Eukaryota; kingdom Viridiplantae; phylum Streptophyta; class Magnoliopsida; order Fabales; family Fabaceae; genus Vicia; species Vicia faba. The sequence goes on from OX451736.1 coordinate 395,311,550, forward strand.
CTGAATACCACTGTAAGTCCTCCAAGATATTGAGTTATTTTTTAAATCGGTTTGCATAATTCTGGCACATATAGCATGATATAATTATATATTCTTGTTCACCATTACATTTGCAAACTATCTGTAATATTCAATTTCATTTTTATGGACTGTATCAAGATTTGCCATTGTTAGGTTTTCTGGTTTCGTTTTAGGTTTTTCTCGTGCAGGTGAAATTGGCCTAAATGGAAGAGACCATGGTGATCAGCAGATCAAAACCAGCTGATCCATGGTCATGAATTTTATTTATAGTGCTTGTATGTGATTTTTGAGATGTACAAGGTTACAGCTACAGCGCTATGTCCGTAGGTAAAAGTTATGAGTTTTAAACGACGGATCCAGGGAAGAAGACGATAGTGTGTCACCACTTTACTGGCTGGTTTAAATTTTGGTGCGTTTGCATTGGTCAGAAACCTGTAGTTCTAATCTGTTTGCTTGTTCTGTTGTATTGTTAAACTAACACTCTAATGCAGTAGTCCAGAAGGAGGAAGTCAGAAATTCATTATCTTGGGTTTGATCCCAAGCGTGACCCTCTGGAAATTTCCCCCTTTGTTTTCACCAGATCCAGCGTTTACATCTACTGGAGATTATCTTCTAATTTCATCAAACCGACCAGATCGGGCATCCTTGGGACATTATCTTCTGGATCCATCAGTCTCAGCCAGATCCAGCGCACATCATCTTCTGAAGATCACAATTTGCTGAATCTACTTGCCAGGAGTAGGCCCAGTACCACCATTCTCTGGACCATCATCTTCTGGATCTCCATCCCCAGTACCACCATTCTCTGGACCATCATCTTCTGGACCTCCATCCTCTGGACCATCATCTTCTGGACCTCCATCCTCTAGACCTTCATTCTCTGGACCACCATCATCTTCTGGATCATTATCCTCTAATCAGAGCCGCTGGAAGTGGGCCCTTGGGTTATTTCTTTTACCTTTTTTACTATTATTATCCTTTCTCAATACTAAAGTAATTTCTTTTTTTTAACCAATCAAAAATTCATAAAATCAACTTTTTACCAAATTTAGGTTTAGATTTTATTTCTTATCAAAAAATTAAATTAATTTAATTAGATTGTTAATTTTAGGTAAACTAATTTCTTTTTTGTAAATAAATTTAAAAATAATTAGAACAATTAGGGTTTTGTGTATAATTTAATTATATTTTCTTTTTTCTAAAAATAACAAAAACACAAAAATAGGCCATGTCATTATTTTCATTAATTAATTAATTAACTAATTAATTTTTGTATTTAGTTTAGAAAACTTAATTCTTTTATTAAAAACAAAGAAAAACATTTTCTCTTTTAATTAGGATAGAAGGGTCCAAACCCTAGTTCGCATTCGTTCTAATTTTCATCGTGCGTTTTATTTTATTATTTTCACCCTATTATTGTAACCGCTCACAAGGTTGTAATAGTTTAAATTAGGACTTTATTTTCATTTACCGCTTTACTTTTCGAGGGTTTGTTTTTGGCTATGTAAATACTCGAAGCCTTGTAATAGCGTAGTTTAATTTCCGCACTTTAAATTCTGCAAAATATTAAACTGTTAGATGTATGATATTAAGATGCATGACAAGAATGTATGTGAAAACTTTAAAACGGTTAGATAACCCTAAAACGTGCAAAGATAATTAATCTGAAACTGAATCACTCGCACATGCGCACTCCTAGGGTACACTCCCACTTGGTTGCCTTCGGTAAATGGTCATTGAGTATAGGGTGCTTTAGTGGTCGTCCTTTTGTCGAAAGATCAAAGTTGCCTCGGAAAGGTTGCCTCAGATATTGTCGCCTCGGATAATTGATCTAAGACATTAGGGTTACTACTAAGACGTCATAACGTTGCTTTAGTGACCGTATGTCCCTTTCGAATTGACTCTCAAAACTCCAACGACGGTGCTACCTACTCACTAATAGTGGGATATCATTTTCTAAAAGAAACAAGCATAAAATGATTCTTTTTTAGAGTAGGTAGATTAGTTCTTAAGTACTTGCTCAATCAAAATGAACTTTTTTCACACTTACACTTCTTTACAAACAAAGTTTTCAAAAACACTTCATTACACTCTTGAAGACAGAAGCAAGAGTAAAATCAAAGTCAAAAACAAAAACTTTTTCAAAGCACACAAACACAAAGAAAACAATTTTGAAAATGATGAGCGAGTACCTAAGATCCCGTAGATAACTACGAATAGAAAGGGTGCTAATACCTTCCATTTCTATAATCTACCCCCCGTACTCAAATATCTTGAAAAAGGAATTTTTCTGTGCTTTTTTCCTTTCCTTGTTGGATAAAATAAAAGTCGGTGGAGACTCTTGCTTACCGCGACATTTTGCAAACACAAACGCAAAATGCAAACCAGCAATTCCTTAAAAAAGGAAACACGTCCCGGTTCTAGCCACCGTATCACAGAAGGTGTGTCGAGGGGCACACCACTTGTGGCGACAGGCACACTAGTTTTATATAGTTTCCCAGTTTAGTCCATTGATAATTGATTACAATAAGACCCCCATATCTTAGTTGAAGAACTTAGTATCCCTTGATCATGCAGTTAATATTTAATTAAATATTATTATACCTAAATAGCGATAATAATAATAATAAATTAGTAGGAGAAATATCTAGCAGGATAGTAATTACAAGTAGCAAAACTTGTGGAACAACAGTACCAGGATGGTCTTAATAATAATAATACCGAGTAGAAATATTAGTAATTTTGGGCAGAGGAATAATTAACCGGTATAGTAGAGAATTGTCCGAATAATTACGGGGTGCTGGTAGCTTATTTTAGTTGATTCAGTGTGTTGTATACCTTGCCAAAAAATACGAAATTGCAGGTGATGATGAATTTGGTTGAATTGCCTCTATTTATGGGCATTATTATGTTGTAGGCCTATGGCCAATGTTAAATGGTTGTTGACCTGTTGTTGTGTTGTTGTTGTGGTTGAGTTACTGGGGAATTATTGTTAATGATATGTTGATGTCGAAATGCCACTATTTATTGGCAAGATAAAGTTGTAGGCTTATGTCCAGTGTTGATTTGTTGTTAAGTTGCTGTTTAATTATTGTTGTTTATTTGTTGTTGTATTATCATTGTTGTGTTGTTGTGATTTTTGCTGTGAATTTTTGTTTATAATGTGAAGTTGCATGAAATTTTAAATAACGATGAATTATCTCTATTTACTGGTAATAATTGTGATATAAGCTTATGCCTTACGATGAACGATGATTGTTGTGAGTATGTGATAGTGCACTCATTGAGTCACATACATTTGCATATTTTGCGACGGCTCTGATTGGAAAACTGCGAAGCAGGATTATGCCTTGTTGATGCCTATATTAATTGGCAATCATTAAGTTGGGAGTTCTACTCCATTTTTAAGTTGTGACTTATGCTCCGTCTTTAAGTTGGGAGTTCTGCTCCATTGGTATCACATGCATGTGCATTGTACGAGTCGTATTTCGTGTTGCATAATTGAGTTGTTGTAATGATGAAATAGTTGTTATTCTGTGTTGATGCTTTGTTGTAATAGCTGTTGTGTATAAGTTGTGAAGTGGTGATTTTATATGATCTGATCTAATATATTATTTATCATACGACTTATTATATTGTCCGATATCTCACCCCTTCTATTTGAATGTTTCCCTCTGTTGGTAATGTGCAGGTAATCAAGAAGGATAGTTGTTACCTTCGTTAGTTCGAGTCGGTGTTGTCGCTCTGATACGTAGCGCTCGAGGGGATGAACGCTTGATGTTTAGTTGTTGATTATTATTCCAATTTCTGAATTTTTAGGTTCATTACATGAAATAATTTTTGTCTTGAAGTTGTTTTAGTTGAATAAGAGATGTTAAGTGAATTGAAGTTGAGTATGTATATTCTGCTTCTTATCAATAAAAAAAGTTGTTTGATTTTAAAGAATAAATCAAGTTGTTATCGGTTCATCCGAGTTAAGTGTTATGTATCTATTTTATATACGATTAAATGAAGTAATGATTTTAAGTTATAAATGTAGCATCCCATTTATGTTGAACTCTGATTTTATTATTATCCGCCAGGTAGAATTGGAGTGTTACAAAAATGACTTTGGCTCTTCGAATCTCTTCGAATCTCTTTGATCAAGCATGATAAAATTGTGCTCTTGGATATTTTGGAAAGCTTAGAGCATCCTCTCTAACGTTCATGTTGACGAATTTGGCTGAATCAATTTGGAACTTAGTGAAAAATGGATATAAAGTGAGCAACTTTTGGAGTTGAAACACACATGAAAAATTTCTCTAAGTGTTGGATTTTGAGGTCATGACTTTATTGGTTTATATCTCTTAATCCATGCACTTTTTGGAGATCATCCCACAATGACAAAGTTGTAGAACTCCTCATTCTCTTCAAGTTGAGCATCGGAGCATGAAAAATGATGATTGATGAAGAAGTTATGACCTTGTAAAGTATGATATTTTAAACATGGAATTTCACTACACTTAGTGAAATTTTCAACTCCAATTTATTATTTTGAATCTTTTTCTTAATTTCTTGATTAATCTTGACTAAGTGTTGATACCAACCATATTTCCATGATTATTGACTTGATACACCGTTGTTTGACCAAAAAGCCAAAGTTTGACTTTACAGTTGACTTTTTCTTCAGATGAATTCCACTCTCTTATGACCAATGCAATCTTGTGATTATGAAAATATTGAGATGATGTGATGTCTATGAGATAATTGTTGATGATACTTTGAAGCAATCAACCTTGAATTTAAAGCCACAAAACCCTAATTCCTGATTTTCCACTTATGAAAGCCAAAAACCCTAATTTTCTTCAAACCAAAATGATGAGACCCAATGATTGAGGATACCTTGAAGATGATGATCATGACGTTACAATCTCTTGAGAGATGAGTATATCCTCTTCAAACCCTAATCTTGAGATAAAGAGGTGGAATTAGTTTTAAAAAAACTTAATTATTTAAGTTAGAAAGAGAATTATCTTAGTTAGGGTTTTAGCTCAAATATTCTTTATTTAGTGTTTTAGTCTTTGGGCCTTTAGTTCATTATCCACTATTATCATCACTATATATGTACTCTTATTGAGAGAATGAAAATTATCAACTGAATAAAAAAGCCTTTACTTTTTAGATCATTTTTATTGTCTCTTATTACTTAGCCTTTCATTAGTCTTTGTTGCACCCCAAAATTTTCCCTTTGAGTCTCAACCATAATTAACTCAAATCTCACATTAATCATTCATCTCCACAAATATTTTCATCTGCATCACAATCATTCATAGCATGTGTTCTCAAATCACGGATCACATTTTATCAAGATTAGGGTTTTGAAGAGGAGAGGCTCATCTCTCAAGAGATTTTATCATAATGATCATCATCTTCAAGGTATCCTCAATCATTGGGTCTCATCATTTTGGTTTGAAGAAAATTAGGGTTTTCGGCTTTGTTAAGTGGAAATCAGGAATTAGGGTTTTATGGTTTGAAATTCAAGGTTGATTGCTTCAAAGCATCATCAACAATTATCTCATGGCCATCACATCATCTCAATGTTTTCATAATCACAAGATTGCATTGGTCATAGGAGAGTGGAATTCATTTGAAGAAAAAGTCAACTGTAAAGTCAAACTTTGGCTTTTTAGTCAAACAAGGGCGTATCAAGTCAAGAATCATGGAAATATGGTTGGTATCATAACTTAATCAAGATTAATCAAGGAATCAAGAAAAATATTCAAAATCATAAATTGGAGTTGAAAATTTCACTAAGTGTGGTGAAATTCAAAGTTTAAAATATCATACTTTGCAAGGTTTTAACTTCATCAAGTCGTCATTTTTCATGCTCTAATGCTTAACTTGAAGAGAATGATGAGTTATAAAACTTTGTAATTGTGGGATGATCTCCAAAAAGTGCATGTATTAAGATATATGAGCCAATAAAGTCATGACCTCAAAATCCAACACTTGGAGAAATTTTTCATGCGTGTTTCAACTCCAAAAGTTGCTCACTTTATGGCCATTTTTCACTAAGTTCCCAATTGATTCGGCCAAAGTGGTCAACATGAAAGTTGGAGAGGATGATCTAAGCTTTCCACAATGTCCTAGAGCATAATTTTATCATGCTTGAGCAAATATATTCGAAGAGATGAAGTTGGGCATTTTCACTTGAATTATAGGTCATTTTTGTGGTGAACTCGTGACCAAATCTCATAACCATGCCATACAATCTCAATTTTCAGGCCCTATAATCTCCAAATATTTCTATAATATTAATATTACACAACTCTTCAACTCATTACCCAAGTGATTAAAGCATTGTTCAAAGAAAATCATACCATTAATGGCACAAAGGCACCATTGCCATTTTCATAAAGTGAAGCTTTTATACAAAAGTAAACTTCTTGAGCTTCCAACTTGTTTTCTCTGAGCACAAGCAAGATCAAAAGTATTAAGCAAGCCCTATGCACCCAACAACTCCATAGAACACTTGTACTTGAGCATTGAAACCATGGAAATCCATCAAACTTGATTTTTCACTTTCAACCAAACTATAATTTGACATCTTTAGATTCTAACCATCTAAGTTCCCTATAACCTTTGTCTATAAATATAGAGGTCATTTTCAAGCTAAGACACCAATTCACAAGCTCTAAAATACCCTTAAACTCTCCCAAACCATATTAACTAAAAAACCTCCATTGTTGAACCTTGAAATCCATTTCTTTGAAATTCATCAAAATTCCAACTTCTGTGCAAACCAACCATCCACACACCTTATGTACATCATATAGAAGTGATCCAAACCCCTGTTACACTTCTGTAACACCATCATGATCATCTTATATTTTTCACTTTTGGTCACATGCAACTTAACTTGGCCATAGAATTTCAACAACTTTCAAAAGAAAAGTAAGAGTTGGAATATCTTCACCAAGGTTCCAGAGATCTAACCACATCATTCATTTGCACTTGGAGCTTCTAGAAGAGGTGTTGGACTTTCTCCAACTTGGTAAAAAAATTCAAATTTGAAATTCTTATACACGCATCATTTGTGCATACATTCTAAAGCAAAAATGTAGATATGATGTCTATGAAGTTAACCATGTAATTAGTTTTCATCGATTTTTCTTATGGGATGAGAATTGTGAAACTAAACAGCTAGGGTTTAATTTTGGTATTAACAAAATTTCTTGTTCATCTTTGATTTGTAGCTTAAATAAATTACACCATTGATCTCCTTGTTAAATTTCAAGCAACTTTCATGTTTAATTTAACACCCCGATTTTGTTGAGTTTTTTTATTTAAAATTAAATAAGTGATGTGATGTATTTGTGCGCTTTAGTGAATCTTTTGTTGTGTTGTGATGATTTGTTGGGAATTAGATGCCTTATAGAAATTATTTGAGTTAAGATAATGGGGGTGTAAGACCAAAAGTGTAGAAACATAAGGTGTAGAGAGAGAAATAGTTTATTGGAATTATTTTAATTAAAATATTAGATTTAATACTATAGTATAATAATTGAATAAATATTGTTAGTAGAATAATAAAATTATTATTTATTTAATTGGGAAGGGCAAGGTTAGTATTATGATTTAGGAGACCTAAGGTCAGTGTTGGAATAAAATAAAGTTGATAATAGATAAGATAAAAACAACGTAGAAAATAGAGAAAAGGTTTGTAGAAGAGAGAAGAAGAGAAAGAGACTAGGGCAAGAAGTTTCACTGTAAGACTCAAGAACCGACAAAATCCATGGTAAGGATGGGGTTCTAACTCTATAAAGGATTGCATGATGATGGGGAATGGTAGTGACTAGGTTTCATGATTGTGTGTTCTTGATTTCTCATTACTATTTCTTTGTGGGGTTTTGTATTTTGATGAATTGTTGATTATAAATCTAATGAAATCGGTTAAAATTATTGATGTGAGTTGTGTTGGAATGATGGATATGTAGTGTGTGTTTTATGGAATCATATGATACTAATTTTAATTAAAAATTGAGATGTTTTAGGGTTGATTGGAATAGGAACTGTGTTCTGGAAAATAACAGAAAAATCTGTTCTGCAAAGTAGAAACCGGTTTCTAGTTTTTAGGAAACTAGTTTCCACCTTTGAAATTGCAGAAGAAACATGTTTCTGTCTGAGGAGAAACATGTTTCCAGTTTTAAAGAAATTGGTTTCTTCAACGTGTTTTGTCACGCAGGTTACTATAAAATGCAGAAACGGGTTTCCAATTTTGGGAAAACCAGTTTCTTGTCTATGCCGAAAAAAAATGTTTTCGAAACTTTGAACATCCGTAACTTTTGACTCGGGTGTCCGTTTGACGCGCTGTTTGGACCAGTACGAAACTAAAATGATTTCATATATTATAAACATAAATTGGAATACAATAACTAATTATTCGACCAACATTGATACCTATTTATGTATATTCCTGAGTAATGTGTGATGAATTGAGATGCGATTGAGTAAGATGATGTTGTATGAATAATTCAATTGTTTTGCATGATGTATTGCAGGATAATGATGATGATGATGGCATGTATTTGCGTGGCATTGACGAGTAATAATAATCAATATGAATTGCGTTGTTTCATGTCAATGTTGCATGCATTCATGAACGATGGCTTGTGTTGGCGAATGATGGCCTGTATTGGCGAAAGAAGGCCTATATTAGCGAGAGATGGCATGTATCGGCCTTATGATGTTACTTCCCTAAGTTGGAATTATGATGAGGGTTCTACCCTATTGGTACCACATGTATTGAGTTAGTGTCAGTCTCATTGTATTGCACTATGATTGATAACTTGATGTTTTAATGTTGAAAGAGTGTGAGTTATATTATGATGAGTGTTATATGTTGTGTGCATATTTGCTTATATGTTGATGTACTTTATGGTGTGATGAATGAAGTAAAGGTGTGAGGTAAAGAAGTATAATTTATGCATACTTAACTTGCTATCTACTCGTTATTATGCTTTCTTTTATATTATTATGATATATCACCCCTTCTATTTGAATGTTGCCTCTACGTGAGTAACGTGCAGATGATCCGAAGTAGCTCGAGGTAGAGGTTCACTAATAAGTTCCTAATTTTTCAGAGATTGATTCGATGTCAGCTCTGATATGTGACACTTAGGGGTTTTGCGCTTGTTTTATTATGATGGGAGTAAACTATTGTAGAACTCCATTTGTCTGATTTAATTGATGTTTTATGTTGAATTTTAAATTATGATGACTATCACTCATGTTGAGAATAATTACTAGTGGTGTTTTCCACTACGAATAAATGAAACAAAGTTCATCCATGATGAATAAGTGACTATGTGTTGAGTATCTTTTTATATTAGCATGTATGATGTACGAAGATGTGGAATCTTATTCATGATGTTTTATTTTATGAATTAATTTACTTTTATTTTTGATTAAATTACCGATGGGGAATTAGGGTGTTACATTTAAAGTTTTTGAAATGGTTGAGAATTGAAGGAGCTAGAAATTTGAAAAAGATGACAATGGTTGTTGTGTGGTGCGGGGAAGAAGGTGAAGTTCATTGGCCATTTTCAAAAAATCCAACTAAGTTTATAATAAATATATTTTTTCTTACTTTTACCATCGGATGTATAGCCACTCCAATGGTAAGAACACACGCCTGTCACCTATAGGGAGTGGGTTTAAAGATTTTGGTGCCCACCCCTATTTTTCCAACTTGTTTTATTCAATATTTTCACCCTTTTCTCAATTTTAAATTATCTATTTCACCAATCACATTAATCTTTTTTTAGCTAATTTTTTGCACACTACTATTTCATAACTTATATTTTATGAATATAAAAAATATCACAAAAATATTATTTATTTCACCATTTTCTAATTAAATAAAAAAGGTAATTTTTAGGGTTTTTAAAAGGCTTTTTCATGATCTTTTGATTGATTTCCCAACTTTTCTCACAAATCATGATCTTACCCTGATAGATCTTGATTCTCATTGAAGTCTTGACTCTTGAGTAAGAATTTCATGATAGCTTGAGTTTATTTTAGGGTTTTCTCACTCAAATCTAAAGCAAACCATGAAACATGTTTAAAATCAAAAGTTATGCTCCATGACTTTCATCTTGATTGTGATGCATACATTGTTTCAAATATTAAACTCATCCATGTTTTCACAAGCTTGTATCATTTTTGAATATATTTCCTTCATAAACCCCTTTAAAGCATAAACCATAAAACATCAAAAGGATGCTTTCAACTTTCACAAATCTTTTGTCAAATAAAATCTTTGATTCTCATCCACTTGTATGCTCATTACTTGTGTGAATAACATGTTCCCTTAGGCTTACTTGGTTCGTTTTAAAACATTAATGAAACTCGAATCAAGATAGACATTAGGATCTCAGTCTAAGCATGAAAACATTAAGGTAGAATTTCCCCTATAATCCAAACCCTAAGTCAAACTTTTCATGACACATTAGGTTAGATTCTCCCATAATCTCAACTATAGGATCAATCTTTGCATGGCAACACTAGAATAAATTCTCCCAGTAGACTTTTCTTTTCCTTTTGCATTACATTATTAAGATTAAAACATTTTCTCAATCAAAATGCCAAAAAATTTGACAATATTCAAAACCTTTTCAAAACTAAAGGTATGAAGGTGATGGGTGTCTCCTTGGATGAGGGTCCACTTAACACCTTCTTCCTAACAAAAACACAAACCAAATTTAAATCATTTTTGCCTTAGGAATTTTTCACTTTAAACCATTTTCAAAAAGGACATGTTAGCTTCATTCTACACAAAATAACGATGTGTAGTCTCCAACAGTCGAGTGGAAATGTTAACTGTTAGAATATGAATTTAGCATCATCCATAAAAAACATACAACAAACAAAAACATTTTTAAGAAGAATTATGGTATTCTGATTCCCTTGTGGATATGTAGGCATGGAGTTTCAATGCTCAGGCGAACACACTAATAAAAACTTTTTCTTTTTCCCAATGAATTTATGCATGAATTTCCCTTTATCAAGTCAGTTTTATATATACACACCCATTAACTAGAATAACAAGAGTGGATCCCGTGGAGTACAACAAACGTGAGGGGTGCTAATACCTCCCCCTTGCGTAATCAACTCCCTTATCCGAGATTTGGTTGAGAGAATATGTTCTTTTCCCAATATCTAAGGTTTTCTTTATATTTTCCTTTCCTTTTTTGGGATAAATAAAGTTAGGTCGCGTCTTTGTTTTGTTCCATCCAAAGTTATTCGAGTAGCTTCAGCTGGCGACTCTACTGGAGAAGACCTAGGCAAGTAAGTCCTAGCTCTTGTTTGTTTTCTTTTCTTGGATGTTTATCTTTATTCTTTATTGCATTTGTTCATTGCACTTTGGATATTCTGGATATTGGTATCTATTTCTTTGTTGTGTGGGAGTTACTTGAGAGATAGGCTAAATACACAGACTTGAGTGTACCCATAAGTTTTAAGAAGTGGATAGTCATGGCAACTAAGGGGTAAATGCGCTATTAGTATGTCATGAGAACCGTACCCAAACTAGGTTTACTCTGGAGTACAATTGTTATGACGTAGATACATTACAACAATATACTTTTCAAAGGAACCCATGACTCTGAGAATACCTCAAGGAATCCTTATCCAAATTGAACTCACATGTGAGAGGGTTTGGGCTTTTTGACAGGAAACTTTGATCTTAATCATACCTTGGTTCTTTTACAAAGACTTCTTCAGAGATTCCATATACCAATCATTCGGGCTTGTCCAAAGTTGTGATCCCATGCTTGGGCATAAATCATTTGCATCATAACATAGAGTCTAACCCACATATGCATGCCATTTCCAGGGTATTTGTGAGTTATTGTATTAGTTGAGAGTATCAAAATATGGGTGCAGGTATAAGACACACCAAAGTCTATAGGTTCCCTAAGCTTTCCATTGATAACTTAAGAAGGTTGAGTTCGCTTGTAGTTTCCCAAAATCAAGATGACTTTAAGAAGACCTATGGTAACCTCATTTTTCTTATGAACACCAAGGTTGATACTATGGTCGTGCAAAATCTCATCCAGTTCTATGATACTCCTCTAAGGTGCTTTACATTTCAAGACTATCAACTCGCTCCTATATTAGAAGAATATGCTAACATCTTGGGAGTTGAAGTCAAGGATCACATGCCTTTTGTCACATCGCAAGGAACCCCAAATTTACACTTAATTTACAAAGCACTTCATTTGAACTTAAGAGAAGTAAAGGATGATTGGGAACCTAAGAAGGATGGGATATTAGGTTTCAATTTATAGTTTTTGATGGATAAAGTATAATCTTTTCCAAAAATGAGAGTTGAGGTGCCTTCAATGTCTTATTCTCCAGCCAAGAATACATCATTGATGTAGAAATAGTCACCATTTTTATGATCGGAAATCTTGTACCTACACTTCTTGCTGACACATACCATTCCATCCATTCAAGGTTCGAGAAAGGAGTAATTGTCACATGTTGCATGCCTCTCTTGTACAAGTGGTACATGGCTTACTTGCATGTAAAGGGACCTTTTATGGATAACAAACACACCCTCAAGTGGTATCAAAGGATCATGGAGCTCACTTCACATGATATCAGATGGTTCAACAATGAGTATATTGGTATTGAAATCATTTTCAGTTGTGGTGAGTTCCTGAATGTACCACTCATGGGCACCAAAGGTGGGATCAACTACAACCCATTGATATCTCAGTGTCAATTAGTTTATTCTCTACACGGTCCGCCAAAAGATAAAGATGTGGAAGAAATTATGTTCTATAACAAAGAAGGGGATCTTTAACTATTAGAAAAAGTAAGAGAAGTTTTGAAGAAAATTCATCGCAAAGGAAGAACAAGTTTGGGAAGGAAGGATTGGAAAACAAAAGCACCCTAGACTGAATGGGTGAAGAAAAGAGTTGAAGTTTCTTTGCTACCATTTCACCTTGAGGCTCCTATGTATCCACCACCCCTTTCAGCATCCACCATTGCTTTCATGGAGGTCCAGATCCTTAACCAAGAGTTGAGTGCAAAAAATGAAGCTTTAAGAACACATGTTACCAAAGCAGGCATCACAAAGAGTAATTTGGCTTATCAAGTCAAGATGAAAGATTAGTTGCTTGTAGAAAAAACAGGTTGATCAACAAACAAACGAGCAAGACACTGAGAATTGGTGAAGATCTGAAATCATCTTACTCCATCATCAACAATAACAAAGAAGAAGTAAATAACATACTAAGGGAGAATGTCTGATTGAATAAACAATGGGATACTCTCACAAAATCAAAGAAGGATATGGAAAATCAGTATGAAATTCAGATAGGAGACTTGAAGGAACATCTCACAGAAAGATGAGCAGTACTTGAGAGGGAACATACCCAAAGAATGAAGACAAATCACCAGCTCAGAGGGTGTCAGCAACAGTTGAAGGAAGCTTTGGCAACAATAGAGGATTTCAAGACTCAGGGATTTAAAGATCATCCAAAAGACCTGAACAAAATAAAAATTCATGAGGAAATAGATCATTTAGAAATCTCTCTCGGTCATAGGGAGATACTTATTCAAGAGTTACTCAAGAATCACGGGCAAGCAAGAAAAAAGAAACTTTTTGAAGAAGCTCGAGATTAGAGTGAAGAGTATTTAGGATGGGACAGACGTGTTAACGTAAAGTTTGAAGAAACATATTAGGGTTCTCTTTTCATTACTGTAGTGATCACCCTCATGCCCGTTGAAGGGATCTTTAGTTTCCTTTTTGTTCAGTTTGTACTATCCTTCATGGACTAGTTGTATGTTTTTCAAAAAAGAGGTGAATGAAAGAGTGGTCTATCCATGTTTTGATAAATCTTAATGCAATAACTAAAAATCCATGGAAATAGAAACAAAAAAATAAAAGTTGTTCATCTCATACATGCATTCATGAATTTCATGCATTCATAATAGGTGAAACCTCTTCCTAATTTTGGTTATTTCTTCAGTTTGACAAGCTGACGCCCCACAACTACAACACTCGGGGAAACGGGCCAAGGCTCACAATGGAAGAACTCCGCAACGATCTAAATGAGATAAGAACCACGATTAGAGAACAAATGGATCAATTCATGGAAGTTAAAGGGACTAGAGTTCAAGGTCAAGAAAAGATAAGGGATGTTGTTCGGAGGCCTCCCACTACAGAGATCCCTACTGAGATTTTAGGTGGATTGCCACCTCTTAACGGTGAAATCCCACCTCCTGCTAGTTTTGTGCCACCTCCTGTTACTGGTTTTGTACCTCCTCCCGTAACGGGCTTTATTCCTCATGTTATCTTTACTTTTGTTCCTCTAGGAGATTTCTAATCAAATGGTTATACTCACCAACCTCCTTAACCCACCACTGAGAGAATACAAGTGTCACATGTTAGGAAACTATTGGGATCTATGCTCCATATCTGGTGGATTATCAAGAAGACATGTTTTTACTACAAGACATTGCTTTACCCGTTGAAGCAGGGAGAAAGTTTCAACTGCTTTAAGAAAGAGTGAAGGCCATGGAAGCAATGGTATTTAAGGATTATATATGACTGATTTGGGTATGGTTCCTAGTATCAGAATCCCTGTAAATCTCAATGTTCCATATTTTGACAAATACAAAGGGACGACCTATTCTAAGACTCACGTCTATGCTTTTTATAGAAAGATGTCAACTTACTCAGAGGATGAAAGAATGTTAATACACTTTTTCCAAGATAGTCTATATGGGGCATCCTTAGAATGGTATATACAGCTAGAACGAACTCACATTCATAGCTGGAAAGATTTAGTTGAAGCCTTCATCAGACATTACCAGTACAATAAAGATATGGCCCTTAATCGCGCTCAACTTCAAAATCTTTCTCAAAGGGAAAATGAGTCTTTTAAAGAATACGCTCAAAGGTGGAGAGAGCTCGTTTCCAGAGTACAACCCCCTTTAATGGAAAGAGAATTGGTGGACATGTTCACGGGGATGCTGCAAGGTCCTTATCATTCAATGATTATTGGAATTACCTCTACGGGGTTTTCAGAATTGGTTAAGGCTGGTGAACGTGTTGAAGTCGACATCAAGATGGGAAAAACTCAAGCTGCTAACACAAGTTCTTCAAATGGAACGAAAAAAAACCTTTTAGGGGATATGCTAAGAAGAGATAAGGAGATACCAATGTTGTTTTTTCCTCCAAATGGAAAGGAAAGGCATACTAGGCATCCTATCCATAAGTTGCTGCAATAAATCCATCAAATTCTCAACAGAGTGTTGCTACTCAGCGACCACAAGAGAACTATGCCCCCCAGGCAGTATCAACAAAAATAAAAAATCCAGAGAGAACCTTTGACCCAATACCAATGTCTTACACACATCTACTGCAACGTCTACTCAAACTACAATTTATGGAACTCCGCACTTTGAATCCTCCAATAATGTTGCCTGCCAATTACGATGCAAATGCAAGATGTTGCTTTCAATCTGGGGCGCCAGGTCACAATAATGAGAACTGTAGAGCCTTGAAACATAATGTTTTACCCTAAAATTTTCCATCTCATTTTATCCAGATTTCCCCTCACAAAGCTCCTTGAACTCTAGACAGGATTAGGGTTTTGCTCTGCTCAAGACATCTCCTTGCACTGATGACCTAAATTAGGGTTTGAGTTTGCACAAGGATTTTTGGACTTCTAATGCTCAAAGTGACTCTCATACTTCATGTTGGACTCATAAGTTTGTCCATACCAAGTTTCAAGCCTTGAATCACATTTTTGCCCAGTCAATTGGACAGTTGACCTAGAAATCAGTTGTATTGGAAAAAAGTCAACACTGGCCAATTTTCAGTAAAACCTCATGATTTTTGACCCACATCAACATTATGAACTCATATGAACCATTTTATCAAGTTTGGATCACAACTCCACAAGAAATTTGATCAGATCACCAAAAGGGCAAAATGGTAATTTTTAGGGTTTTGACTGCACAAAGGCAATCTCTGACTTTTGACCTAGCCAATGGCAAATTAGGCTCAACCATAGACTCAAGGAATAAATGGCATCATCTTTACCTATTCAACAAGTTCAAAAGACCTTAATTGCATTGGATTGACAGATGAATTTTTCAGTCAACTGATCAAAATTTGACTGTACACTGAAAAGCAAACTTTGACTTTTTGGTCAAAATCAAGTGCCAAGGGTCATTTTTCATCAAGATGTGTCAAAATATGAAACTTGTTCATCAAGAAACCCAAAATTGCAAATTAGGGTTTAAAGTTGAAAAATTTCATAACTTAGAATTTTTCTAAGTTATGAAATTTTCTTAATTTTTCCTAACTTTGCCCAACATTTTCACCATGATGCATTTGGATTCAAACAAAACTTCCAACATGAAAGTTGTAGTACTACACAAAGTCTACAACTTGGATTCACAAAGTTTTTTCAAAGGAAGCTTGGATCTCAAGTTATGATTTTTGGAACAAGAGTCCCTAAACCTTTTAACTTAGTGAAATTTTTCCCTAATTTAGGCAGGATTTTGACCTATCTTCATGGCCATTTTTCACATAGTTCCACTTGGAATATCAAGTTTCATTTCAAAGATGTATTATAGAGCATGTTTCAATATTTCTAAATTGTTCAAGAACTCTCCAAACACATTTGTGGTTAGGGAGAATCGAAGGCTTGAAGTTGGCAAAAACTCACTTTTCATCCATGGCATATTCATGTTCATCCAAGTTGCAATTTCAAGTCAGCATGCTGTGAACTAGATTACAGGCCTCTAAACCACTTCACACTTAATAATTTAATGCAAAACCACTGGTCTAAGGCATTGTTTTGGTCATTAGAGCATTGCACTTTGGATTAATCCCAGTAGAAAAAGCAAAGTTTCCATTTTTGCTTAAAATCATGCTTTATGTCAAAACTGATTTCTTGAGCATTGATCCATATCTTATGCAGCTAATCAAATCTACAAGTTGGAGGGGCCAATGGCAAAGTATGCAAGCATAAGGATAGCCTGTACAATCCTGTTTCAATCACTTCACACATTTTGCTTCAAAAACAAGAAACTTGTCCAAAACATGAGAACTTGAACACCAGCCAAAACAAACAAGTGCAAGCATTTTGAACATCTTTCTCACATCCCTCTGGGCCAGAAACATGATTTCTTGAGCCTCTAAACATCCCCTAGCCAAAAATCACCTTCCATTGGCAAAACAGGTCAGAACCTGCAACTTGACTTTCATAGCATATTTTGCTCGTGCGTTTTGCCCCAAGTTGGTTCAAACATCTTCCACATAACTCATCCAAGCTATCCCAAACCTCAAACACCAATTGAAACTCCATTTACAGGGTTTTCCATTTTCATTTTGAGCTTGTGCAGGTTGAGTTCTATAGGCTGATTCAAGGACATTCAAGGCAAGCTAGGTATTGGAGAAGGTCAAGTGAAGTCCAAGCAAGCTCCCAGACACCTCAAGCCTTCTTGAAAAGCTCCACATTGCTATACACGAAGTCAGCTGAAATAGGTTTTTGTCAACTTCCTATCTCTCTATTTAGGAACATTTAGCCTTAGGTTTGTGAATAAGAAATGTAGTATTCATTGCCATGAAGATGTACATATGCTCAGTTTTCATTTATATTAAGCATGCTAAGATAATTTCATCCATGAACATACTGAAAAAACTAGGTTTGATTTTAGGGCCAGAGAAATTCTCTCTGGTCTTTGAGAGTTAAGGCAAGTTGTTTATATGGTTGGGTTCGTCTTGAAATGCTCTACAAGTTTTATGTTATGTGTTTTTGCAATAGAGCTCGTATACAGGATCTGGCAATTGTACAGGGCGCGCGCGTTTTTAAAATCAGAAGGTTGAAGATGAAGTTGGCTTGGGATGGGCTTGGTCCTGGCTACTTTTGACACCTCCCTTTTTCCTTTTTGCACCCCCTGGTCCAATTTCTTGATATTTTATATTTTTTAATTTTTATTTTCATTTCTGATTTTATTTATTTATTCCCAAATATAAAAAATACTCAAAAATATTTTTATAATTTTTCCACATTTATTTTGCATTTTATTTTTATTTTTCTAACATGAAAAGCAATTTAATTACTTTTATCTTATTTATTAAAAAAAAACTTGAAAATAATATATAAATTATAATTTATTTTTATTCTTTATTTTTATTCACACTGAAAATAATTCTCTAAATATATTTTTATTTTTGTATATATTTTATTTATATATATATATATATATATATATATATATATATATATATATATATATATATATATATATATATATATATATATATATATATATATATATATATATATATATATATATATATATATATATATATATATATATATATATATATATATATATATATATATATATATATATATATATATATATATATATATATATATATATATATATATATATATATATATATATATATATATATATATATATATATATATATATATATATATATACTTTTATTTTATTAAATACTTTAGAATAAAAATATAAAATATTACATTTTACTTTTATCATTATTTATACTTAAAAATACTTTTTTCTAAATATATTTTATTTATTTTTACACATACTATTTTATATTTTATTGTATATAAATAAAATAATTAATATATTTACTTTCTTAAAGAAATTAGGGTTTTACCCTTAACCTAATAAAATTAATCTTTATTTATTTCTTTATTTTTACATTAAATATTTTTAAATACTTAGAAAATAAACATGAACTTTTTTTGCATAATTCATATTATTTGATATATTTGTTTATTTTGTTTATTTAAATATTGTCCATTTATTATTTATGCAATTGAATTCAATTTGGATTTAATAGTAAATTAGGATTTATATTTCTTGTCAAATACACCCCCATTCAAAGATTGTACCTCCATCCCCATAATCATGTTGTAATAGCTTAGACTTTTAATTCTCGCACTTTACGCTTTCAATTATGCCATGATTAGAGATTAGGGTTTGTATACAAAAATCCAAAATCAACAAGTAGCTTGACCTAATGCAAAGACAAATATGCATGAAAATCAATACACAATCCACACTTGCACCCCTAGGGTTACAATCCATTTGTTGCCTAAAAAATGGGCCATGTTATGCATGTTGGGTACTTTGGTAAAACAAAAACAAAATAAAAGATCATAGTCCCTCAATGACGCTATCTTGGTTGCCTAAACAAAATGATCAAGTCCCTCAAAAATTTGCCAAAAATACTTAACACAATTGCTATCATGGTTTATACGATGACCCGCGCTTGTCCCGTTTAACATCCTAATACAAGGATGTTTACCAAATGCAATGGTAAAACAACACTGTCAAAAGGGTTAAAAAACATATATGAAAGATCTTTGAGTAAAATAGGGTAGATAACTCTTAGTTACTTGATCAAAACTTGCAAAAAACATCCTTGCTATTTTCAAACATACTTCACAACACAATTTCAAAACATTTCCCAAATCAAAATTTCAAACATTGAAATATCTTTTCAAAAGACAAACACCTTTGTATATATTCAAACAAGAATCATTACAAAGGTTGCCACAACGATGACCTCTTTTCAAAACATCTTTCAAAACCACACACAAAGGACCATTTCAAATAATTGAAAAAGCAAAGCAAGTGATCTAAAAAAGTAACTAAGAGCCCATGGATAACCATGGATGAAAAGGGTGCTTGCACCTTCCCTTTTCGTAATCTACTCCCCGAACCCAAGAAAACATCTCAAAGGTCTTTCCTGTGCTTTTTGACCTTTCCTTAGGATAAAATAAAAAGTCGGTGGAGACTCTTGCTAAACCGAAACATTTGCGAACACAAACGCAAAACCTCAAGTCAGTTCTCCCACCGTATCACAGAACCGGCGACTCTTCTAGGGAAATTCTTAAAAGTGGAGTAACCTTAGGGTTTAGATCACCTTTTACATGCTTATCTTATTTTCTTTGATTGCTTTACATTTGGTTCTCTTGTTTGGGTTTGAATCCTCCACCCGAATTTTTGGGAAACATTCATAGGTAAATAGCAATACATTGTGGAAACTGTGCGGGGTATACCAACATGGTTGAAGCAATAGCTATATTAGTGCGACATATTTGTGAGTACCGGTAGCCTTTGAGTCAATCAAAGAGAATACGGGGCTGCTGAGTGATGTCATGAAGCACTAATGAACTCTTAGAACCTTACTTGACTATCTTGGCCTTATTAGGGGTAGTGAGATGACCGACTTTGGTGCAGCCTGAAGTTGGTAGATACTCGATACTACACTCATTGAGGGTTGTTTTCTTGGAATATTTAGGTCGCCAGTTAAGTGGCTAAACTGAAACAATGAATACAGAAAATAATCCAGTGATATTGAGCTCCTTATAACCCGGTTACTATTTATAGGACAGGTTGAGCCAACTAACTTCAAAAGGGTACTTACCTATGAAACCCCATTCAAGCCTGAAACTAGGAACTTGTGTGACTTGTTTGTACATATGCTTGTGCATACATCATGAACATCATAAAGCATCATATGCATCCACTAACCATTTCAAGGGTTTGGATCTTCATCTTTGTTCCTATTTTGTAGGTTATGGAATCACTCCGCAGAAAAACAATTCAGGTCAACCTTGTGAGAATCCCTCCTCAACTCAAGGAGCTTGCTTCCAATATTCCAGAGAATTCTCTCTTTACTGAAAGACATGGTAGACTTCTCAACTTGGTCAACTCCAACATTGAAGAAGACATGGTGAAAGTTCTCTTCCAGTTCTTTGACCCCCTATACCACTGTTTCACATTCCCTGATTACCAACTAGTACCTACTTTGGAGGAATTTTCTCAACTCCTGAGGATTTCTATTCTCCATCAACTACCCTACAACAGTACGGAAAGAGAACCAAAGCCTGAAGATGTTGCTCAAGCCTTACACTTGCAACCATCTGATATCAAAGGTCATTGGGAAACCAGAAGTTGTGTCAAGGGTTTCTTGGCAAAGTTTCTATTTGAGAAGGCACAAGACTGCTGGAATTCTCTAGATATACAAGCCTTTGAGGAGATTGTGGCACTTCTTATCTATGGATTGGTCTTGTTCCCAAACCCTAATCAGCTTATAGATGTGAATGCTGTCAAGATTTTCATATCTCGGAATCCTGTGCCTACATTGCTTGGGGACATCAAACACTCATTTTACACACGAACAATAAGGAAAATAGGTGTTCTCATGTGTTGTACTCCTCTTCTAGCAATGTGGTTTATTTCTCACCTTCCCCAGTCAGTTTTGAAGAATGATCAGGGTTTAAGGTGGTCACAACGGTTGATGACCCTCACACATTCTGATGTTCATTGGTGTTCTTGGTCCAGAGAAAATGTCATCATCATTGATCATTGCGGAGAATTCTCTAATGTCCCACTACTTGGCATTAGGGGAGGCATTACCTACAACCCTTGTTTAGATCTGAGAAAATTTGGGTATGCCCGAAGGGATGGCCCTCATGATGTGCTGATTACTGACTTAGTTTTTGACTTAGACAACGACGCTCAAGGACTTCGACAATGGTTTATCCGAGCTTGGAGGATGCATAACAAAGTGGATAGTAAGACACTGGGACACAAGAATTCCATCCCCCTTGAGCCTTATCTCAAGTGGGTACGAACCCGCGCCCAGAGTCTCATGATGCCTTACCCCCACATTCTCCCCGTGATCAAAGAGCCTGTTATGGAAGGAGAGGTTTCATACACCCTCTTACATCCAGACATGCCAGCATCATTGGAAGAATTACAAAAGAGTTGGATACAACTCAAGGAAGAACGGAATACTTTTGAAGCCAGCTTCTATGCCAGTGAGAAGAAGGTTTTGGAACTTACCCACCGACTTCACGAAGAGGAGACTCTCAACACTTACATCGCACCAAAGAGGATGCGCAATGTCTTTTTACATTAAGAATTTTGTAATATCTTGCCCATGGGGCATTTATGTACTAACAAATTTCTTCTTATTAATATGACGTGTGTTCTTTTTGTTTGCAACAAATTTGAATTTCTGAATCCTTGAATGCATTACATGAATAACATATCATTCATCATATGCATAAACAGGTCTTTAAACCAGGTTTCCTTATCTTTCTGTTGTTTATTTCAGCAAGATGGATATAGAACAGACGGTTAAAGATCTGCAAGCACAGAATTCGCAATTCCAACAACTCCTCATGACCTTAGCAAAGGGTCAAGAGGATCTTAAAGCACTGTTAGAGAAAGAGAAGGAACCAGAAAAGAAGAAAAAGAAAAGAATTGGTGTGGCCACTATGGGAAGAAGATTTGAGCATCAGGCTAGGAGAGTTATGGAGTTCCCCTCGACGTCTGACGAAGGGGTTGGTAAAGGAAAAGGAGTTGCAATGCCCTCCGAATCTGAAGCTGAAGAAGAAGAAGAGGAAGAGGATGAAGATTACTCCGAACATCAATACCCTCTGGCGGATGATAAATATAAAAATCTTAAGGATCGGTTGGCAGCCATGAGGTTGCAAAGGGTACCTAGGTTAGATTTCGAAGAACTAGGGTTGGTTGTTGGGATCGTCATTCCTCCCAAGTTCAAAGTACCTACATTTGCTAAATATGACGGTTTGTCCTGTCCGAAGATACATCTGAGATCCTACGTCAGAAAGATCCAACCTCACTCTTCTGATAAGGATCTGTGGGTCCACTTTTTTCAAGATAGTTTGTCAGGTACACAATTGGACTGGTTCTATCAACTTGAGAGATCTGATGTCCATAACTGGGAAGATTTGGCTGCTGCTTTCTACCGAAAATACCAATACAACGCAGATTTAGCGCCTACTCGTACTCAGCTACAGAGTATGGGTATGGCCTCTAATGAGGGATTTAAGGAGTATGCCCAGAAGTGGTGGGATTTGGCTGGAAGGGTGCAGCCACCATTGTCGGATAGAGAGCTGGTTGACATGTTTTTAGGGACTCTGTCAGGTCCATTATTCAATCACTTGATCCGGAGCTCATCTGCAGGGTTCACCGAATTAATCCTAACTGGTGAAAGGGTCGAAGCTGGCATTAAGAGTGGTAAAATTAAGAAGGATGCCTCTGCTTCCACCGCTATCAAGAAGACCTTCCCAACCAAGAAGGAAGTTTTTGCTGTTCATACCCATAGAAATCAAGGGAGAATGGAGCATCGACCAGCGGTGGGGGATGTGATGATCCAGAACTCCTCAGTCGATCAACCTCAAAGCAATCAACCTAGAGCTAACCAGCAAAGGGTAGAAAGGCAACAATGGCAATTTACCCGGATCAATATAACACCGACTCAGGTCCTCCCTCATCTGTTAAAGTTAAACCTTACCAACATGAAAGAAGCGCCGAAAAACCCAAATACCTCTTCTCCCTATTATCATTCAAATGCAAAATGTGCATACCACTCGGACAGTGTAGGGCATGATACCAACAACTGTTGGGCTCTTAAAAACAAGATCCAAGATTTGATAGATGCTAAGGAGGTAGAGTTTGATGCCCCCAAAAAACCTAATGTGATATCCGCTCATATGCCAAAACATGGTCATAATGTCCATGCAATTGTGGAAGATCTTCATGTTACCGTTGTTGATGAATTAATGACTCTGTTGCCAATGATTAAAATGAATCTGTTGAAAGCCGGGATTTTCCTGGGATGTGAAAAAGACTGTTACTTATGTTCAACCTTGCAATCCGACTGCCCATTGTTGAAATCAGGCATCCAACGCCTGATAGATACTCAAGAGATCCTCTTTCGAAAAACTCTTATTGCTACTATCACTCATGATACTCCTGTTACTCCTGTCAATGACATTGCTATAATCACCATTTCCGACAATCTTTCCAAGACCTGCAAAAGGCCTGTTAAGATTACGCCTGATCCAAAGCTTATACCGCTAAAGATTACCATGCCAGGGCCTATCCCATATAAGTCCAACAAGACGATACCATGGAACTATGGAGGAGAGATCTTCTACCATGGTGTCAAGCAGATCGAATCAGCTGAAGAGAATTCCGATGAAGAAACTCCTGACATAGGGAATATTGCGGGGACAAGTAAGATAACTCCTAGCGGAAGAATATTCTCTCCGGAGATTGCTCCTCCACGGGAAGTCTTCGGACCCCCAAGTGCTCCTGTGTCTGTCAAGATATCTGTGCAAAGTCCGATTATTGAAGAAATTGATGCTCCCGAAGCTATACCCTCTGCTGTTACTGCCGATAAAGGTAAAAGGATCCAAGAAGCGCCCGCCAGGATGAGGGCTCAGACTTTGGTTATCCCCGAGACCACCCAAAAAGAGTTGGAGGAGATTTTAAAGATAATTAAGAAGAGCGACTATGATGTCGTAGAGCAGCTGGGGCAAACCCCTTCAAAAATCTCTATGATGGCTCTATTACTCTGCTCCGAGGCTCATGCCAAAGCCTTGATCAAATTTTTAAAGACGGAACACGTGCCTCAAGAAACTTCTGCATATCAGTTTCAAGAGTGCGTGGCTAGCCTTACAGCTGACAATGGTCTTGGCTTTTTTGATGTTGATTTGACCCCTCAGGGAAGAAAGCACAATGATGCGCTGCATGTCTCAGTAGAGTGCAGTGGGACCACACTTGCTCATGTTCTGGTTGATACCGGTTCATCTTTAAATGTACTACCAAAGAAAGCATTAGACATATTGGACTGTGAAGGTTTGACCCTAAAGTCCAGTAATATTATTGTTAGATCCTTCAACGGGTCTAAGCGGATGGTTCACGGAGAAGTGGACATTCCAATCAAGCTGGGAACGGAAATTTTCAACTCTACATTTTATGTGATGGACATTCGTCCTTCATATTCATGCTTGCTAGGAAGGCCATGGATCCACAATGCTGGGGCAGTCACTTCTTCTCTACACCAGATGCTCAAGTACCCAGTCCAGGGTAAGATTATAACAGTGCATGGTGAGGAGGAGTATATGATAAGTCACCTTAACTCTTTTCGCTACGTGGAGTTAGATGACGAATTCATAGAAACAGCTTTCCAACACTTTGAAGAGGTTTCTCCTGAGGTCGCAGTAGCAAATACAATGACCGATGTGCCTATCATTACCAAGCCTGTGTCCCGGATGTCATCCCTTAAAGATGCGGAGGCTGTAGTCAAGGAAGGAGGAAGTACATTGTGGGGTCAACTACCAGATTTTCCTTACAAGACGGATAAGTTCGGATTGGGTCTCACTGCTGCTAGCCAGAAAGCTGTGCATCGCTCCCGGGTTGGAGGACCACCCTTAAAAGTCACTCACCATGGAGTTCATGCTTTATAAGATGATGAAGAAGGCAGCTTTTAAGATTGGATCTTTCCAACCATTGAAGGGGGACTGAACAACTGGGAGGCGAAAGACTTCGTTCCCATTACTTTCATCAATCAGTAATTTATCTTTTGAACATTTATGTTGGTCTGTAATAACTTTTAAACAATTCGTACACTCTTTTCTCCTTATGCCTTACCCGGGGCATATAGGTCCATTTGTAAGGGTTTTGATTCTTCATTTTCATATGCCATTTTTAATGAATCATGGACGTTTTCATCCATCAACTTTTGTGTTCATTTTCTTTCCTTTTACATTTTATTTTGTTTAAGGATGGATATCCCTTGCACACACCCACACTCACAAATGCAGGTACCCATCCACTCCGGATTCCATGGGTGACTATTCTGCTTTGGCCTTCAGTGACTTTAAAGATTTGGTCAATCATGCCGAGTACGAAGGTGATGAAGACTGTGAAGTGCCTGGAGAGTTAACTAGACTTTTGCAACAAGAAGAAAAGGCTATTCTGCCCCATGAAGAGTTGTTAGAGACTATTAATTTGGGAACAGAGGAAGACAGAAAAGAAGTTAAAGTGGGTGCCAACCTGGAGCCAAGTGTCAAAGAGCGCTTAGTTTAGCTGTTGAATGAATATGTTGAGATCTTTGCCTGGTCCTATGAAGACATGTCGGGACTAGATACAGATATTGTGGTTCACCGTCTCCCTACAAGAGAATACTGTCCACCAATCAAATAGAAAGTCCCCCGAATGAGGCCCGATATGTCTGAGAAGATCAAAGCAGAGGTGATGAAACAGTTCAATGCTGGCTTTCTAGCTGTTACCTCCTATTCACAATGGGTTTCTAACATTGTGCCCGTGCCTAAGAAGGACGGAAAAGTCAGAATGTGTGTGGACTACAGAGACTTAAATAGGGCTAGCCCTAAAGATGATTTTCCACTACAACACATTGACATCTTGGTTGACAACACAGCTCAACACAAGGTATTTTCTTTCATGGATGGATTTTCAGGGTACAACCAGATCAAAATGTCCCCTGAAGACATGGAGAAGACTACTTTTGTTACGTATTGGGGTACCTTCTGCTATAAAGTGATGCCATTCGGACTGAAGAATGTCAGGGAAACCTATCAACGAGCCATGGTAGCTTTGTTTCATGACATGATACATCATGAGATTGAATTCTACGTAGACGACATGATAGCCCGTTCACAAACAGAAGAAGAACACCTCGACCATATGCAAAAGCTGTTTGTCAGGTTAAAGGAATATAAGCTCAGACTGAATCCTAGCAAGTGCACTTTCGGAGTCAGGTCTGGTAAACTTTTGAGATTTATTGTCAGTAACAAAGGCATCGAAGTTGACCCTGCCAAAGTTAAAGCTATACGAGAAATGCCCGCCCCCCGCACTGAAAAGGAGGTCAGAGGTTTCTTGGGACGCTTAAACTACATTGTGAGGTTCATCTCTCACCTAACATCTACCTGTGAGCCAATCTTCAAGTTGATGAAGAAAGATCAGGTGGTTGAATGGAACAATGATTGTCAAGTTGCTTTTGATAAGATCATGGAGTATTTGCTGGAGCCTCCTATCTTGATGCCACCCGTCGAAGGAAGACCACTTATCATGTATCTGACTGTTTTGGATAATTCAATGGGGTGCGTACTGGGCCAACATGACGAGTCTGGCAAAAAAGAGCATGCCATTTATTACCTTAGCAAAAAGTTTACCGACTGTGAGACTCGCAACTCACTGCTCGAGAAAACTTGTTGCGCTTTGGTATGGGCTGCTCGCCAGCTAAGGCAGTATATGTTGACACATACCACTTTGTTGATTTCCAAAATGGATCCGATCAAGTACATCTTCGAGAAGCCTACTTTATCCGGAAGAATCTCTAGATGGCAGATGATCCTGACTGAGTATGATATCCAGTACACAACCCAAAAGGCTATAAAGGGGAGTGTACTAGCTGACCATCTAGCTCATCAATCCGTTGAAGATTACCAATCTATGAGGTTCGACTTCCCTGACGAGGATATTATGACTTTGGACAACATTAAAGGTAACGGACCGTATGACGGGCCTGAACAAGGATCCTGATGGTCCCTGTACTTTTATGGTGCTTCAAATGCACTTGGAAACGGTATCGGTGCAGTAATTATCTCTCCAGAAGGTTGCCACACACCTTTCACTGCTAGAATCTGCTTCAGTTGCACCAACAACATGGCCGAGTATGAAGCTTGTATCTTTGGTCTCAAGGCTGCTATTGACTTGGGAATCAAATCTTTGGTTGTATTTGGGGACTCAGCTTTGGTTATCAGTCAAATTAAAGGAGAGTGGGATACTAAACACCCTAACCTCATCCCTTACAAAGAACATGTCCTGACATTGTTACCATATTTCGAGAAGATTACCTTCGAGCACTTCCTGCGAGAAGAGAATCAGCTAGCGGATGCGCTAGCTACAATGTCGTCCATGTTTAAACTTAACTGGGATAATGAGGCACCTCAAATCACCATTGAACGAATGGACGAACCAGCACATTGTCACGAGATTAATACCGAAGAAGTGGTGGACCTACCTTGGTTTCATGACATCAAAAGGTATCTCGAAGCACAAGAATATCCTGAAGGAGCTTCAGTCAACGACAAAAAGTTCTTAAGAAGGTTTGTAGCCAAGTTCTTTCTGAGAAATGGTATCCTATACAAGCACAATCTTGATTGTGTCTTACTCCATTGTATGGACAAGGTTGAAGCTGAGCAGATCATGGCTGAACTACATAATGGCACTTCTGGCACCCACTCGAGTGGTCATACGATGGCAAAGAAGATTCTACGGGCAGGCTACTACTGGTCTACCATGGAAACTGTTTGTCATCAACACTCTCGTAATTGTCACAATTGCCAAATCTATGCTGACAAGGTACATATTCCCCAAGTTCCTCTCAATGTCTTAACAGCTCCTTGGCCATTCGCGATGTGGGGAATCGACATGATTGGAGAGATCAAGCCTACAACATCTAATGGACATTGTTTCATCCTGGTGGCCATCGATTACTTTACCAAGTGGGTCGAAGCAGCTTCCTTCGCCTCCGTTACAAAGAATGTGGTTGCCCGCTTCATCAAGCAGAACCTCATTTTCCGGTATGGTATCCCCGACAGGATCATTACGGACAACGGTACAAATTTGAACAATACTATGATCACCGCTCTGTGCGTGCAGTTCAAGATTCAACATCACAATTCATCTCCCTATCGGCCAAAGATGAACGGTGATATTGAAGCCGCGAACAAAAATATCAAGAAGATCATTCAAAAAATGACAGTCACCTACAAAGACTGGCATGAGATATTACCGTTTGCTCTGCACGGGTACCATACCACGGCACACACTTCAACCGGGGCAACCCCCTTTTCTTTGGTATACGGCATGGAGGTTGTTTTACCTATCGAGGTTCAGATTCCCTCCTTGAGAATCATGAAAGATGCTGGTTTGAGTGAAGACGGTTGGATTCAGATCCGGCTTGATCAACTTAAGTTGATTGACGAAAAGCAACTTACTGTTGTTTGCCATGGTCAGGCGTATCAGAAACGTATGATCAAGGCCTTCAACAAGAAAGTCAAGAGGCAAATATATCATGTCGGAGATCTTGTAATCAAGCGGATCATCTTTCCGCAAAGTTACCCCAGGGGAAAATGGACTCCTACTTATGAAGGACCATTTGTGATCAAGAACATCTTTTCTGGTGGGGCAATGATTCTGACCACCATGGACGGCGATGACCTGCCGCACCCTGCAAACGCAGACATAGTCAAAAGATACTACGCATAAACGACCCGACAAGTTGAAAACCCGAAAGGGCGACTTGGGAAAAAATGGGCATCCCGGTGAATCGAAAACCCGAAAGGGCGGTTCAGGCAAAAATTAGGGATAAATAAAAAAAATTGTACACCCGGAAAGTTGAAAACCCAAAAGGGCAACTTGGGCAAAAAAAGGGTTTCCCGGTGGATCGAAAACCCGAAAGGGCGGTCCAGGCAAAAGTTATGGAATTAACACAGATGACTATGTCCCGTCAGATCACTGTAAAGACAATCTCTTCACATACAAGCTCCGGGCTTCTGATCAACTCAATCATCTGCAGACGAAGCAATGAATGGACAAGATACTCAGAGTTACGAAGACTATAGCAGAATGGGAACCCCATGGAATTGTTACACATAGCCATCTTTCTTTGTATAACTTTTTCTCATTTTTTATGACAACATTCTCTTACTAGGATGTCTGTCTCCTTTGTAGAAAATACTTACACAAAGTTAATACAAAGATACTTCAAAGTGCAAAAATTTGCTTGCCTTTTCTTTCTTTTTACACTTATGTTTTACTTGAAAACGTCCAATGATTTGTTAAATGAGCATATCCATTTGAATATATTCACTGCTTACAAATAAAACGAAATGAGAAAGGATAATTATTGATAGGTCGAAAGTATAGGAGAACGTCTTTAGGCTATTCAAGAAGAAATCCCCTACAGTAGGTCATTCACATTCCCAGCGGAGTTAAAGTTCAAAATCCCCAGCGGAGTTAAAAACATATATCCCTCAAGACTAAGGTTCTAAAACTCCCATTCTCCAGTGGAGCCAGAAAACTTTGAACTACAAATCCCCAGTGAAGATGAAGCTTTCTTCCCCAACGGAGTCCAAGACTTCAACCTTTAAACCATAGTGGAGATCATCCGGTTTCTCCAAAATTCCCTAACAAGTTATCTTAAAACCTGAAAATCAATCAGAGAACAATTAACTTTTATCCCCAACCATTCTTAAAACCCCAGTAGATTGGCATACAACCCAAGCTCTCGAAAACTCTCCAAAAGGATGAGTATTCTCCCCACAAAGTTATTTCCCAGCAGAACGAAGATTCTTGTTCTTATTTCTCCAGTTGAAGCCTCCCAGGTTTTAATTCCCCAGTTAGAGATCGTCAGAGTTGTCCTCGTTTCCCCCGGAAGGTCGTGAAGGATTCTCAATTCCCCACAAGTCACCAAGGTTTTTTTAATCCTCAGCAGTGGTACAAAAGATTTCTCGGACGCATCAATCAAAGGTTTTAAATCTCCAACAGCAGTCAAAGGCTTATTTTCCCCGGCAGCAGTCACAGATTTCATTATCTCCAGCTATCAAGGATTTATTTTCCTCAGCAAGATAGCTAATCAACTTATATGCGCATACATTACATTCATATATCATAAACATTGATAGAACACACTTTATTGCATCATACATTTCATGCAACATAACATTGTGTTTTCAGCTAACATCTTACCATTTTCAGGATAAGATTAAAAGTTATCGTTAACAAATATTCAAAGATCTCAGATACAGTATGGATACACCCCAGACACGGAGGTCATTCTACTACTCATTCGGACTTCAGCAATCAGATACAGATTAGATACGCTCCAGACACGGAAGCCATTCTATTTCTCATTCAGATACAAATATCAACTACAAGCTCAGATACACTCCAAGACATGGAAGTTATTCTGTTGCCTTTTTCAAATCGCAGTTACAGTACGGATACACTCCAGACACGGAAGTCATTCTGCTACTCATACAGATCTCAAAATCAAGATACAGTCCAGATACGCACCAGACACGGTTGCCATTCTGTCACTCATTCAAACTTATTCCCCAGCCCAGAGATACTCCAAATGCGGATGTCTTTCTATTACTTATTCAAATTTCAGATTTCGGATACAATACATATACACTCCAGACATGGCAGTCATTCTAATATTCATTCAATAATCATATACAGTTACAGCTTAGATACGCTCCAGACCAGGACGTCATTCATTTTCTTATACAAATCCAATCTACAAATACAACTCAGATACGTTCCGGACACGGTTACCATTTTGGTGTTCATTCTACTGATATTCAAAAAACATGTTTGATGGCATCTCTAAGCCCATCTCCAGCAAGATTCCATCATCTCTAAATGACATCTTTAAACCCGTTCCCTCAGCTACATTTTGACGAGTGCAAATTTACGGGCACTCTAGTGTCCAATCCTCTTTTACCTTCGAGTCGCGAAAGGCAAACTCGCCAATCTAACTCTTCAGGTTCAAGAAGATTGAACAGGGGCAGCTATTGTACCCCAAAATTTTCCCTCTCATTTTATCCATATTTCCCCTCACAAAGCTCCTTGAACTCCAAACAGGATTAGGGTTTTGCTCTGCTCAAGACATATCCTTGCACTGATGACCTAAATTAGGGTTTGAGTTTGCACAAGGATTTTTGGACTTCTAATGCTCAAAGTGAATCTCATACTTCATGTTGGACTCATAAGTTTGACCACACCAAGTTTCAAGCCATGAATCACATTTTTGCCCAATTAATTGGACAGTTGACCTAAAAATCAACTGTATTGGAAAAAAGTCAACTGTGGCCAATTTTCAGTCAAACCTCATGATTTTTGACCCACATCAACATTATCAACTCATATGAACCATTTGATCAAGTTTTGACCACAACTCCATAAGAAATTTGATCAGATCACCAAAAGGGCAAAATGGTCCTTTTTAGGGTTTTGACTGCACAAAGGCAATCTCTGACCTTTGAGCTAGCCAATGGCAAATTGGGCTCAACCATAGACTCAAGGACTCAATGGCATCATCTTGACCTATTCAACAAGTTCAAAAGACCTCAATTTCATTGGATTGACATATGAATTTTTCAGTCAACTGATCAAAATTTGACTGTACACTAAAAAGTCAAACTTTGACTTTTTGGTCAAAATCAAGTGCCAAGGGTCATTTTTTATCAAGATGTGTCAAAATATGAAACTTGTTCATCAAGAAACCCAAAATTGCAAATTAGGGTTTAAAGTTGAAAATTTTCATAACTTAGAATTTTTCTAAGTTATGAAATTTTCTTAATTTTTCCTAACTTTGCCCAACATTTTCACCATGATGCATTTGGATTAAAACAAAACTTACAACATGAAAGTTGTATTCTTCCACAAAGTCTACAACTTTGATTCACAAAGTTTTCTCAAAGAAAGCTTGGATCTCAAGTTATGATTTTTGGAACAAGGGACCCTAAAACTTTTAACTTAGGGAAATTTTGCCCTAATTTAGGCAGGATTTTGACCTATCTTCATGGCCATTTTTCACATAGTTCCACTTGGAATATCAAGTTTAATTTCAAAGATTAATTATAGATCATGTTGCAAGATTTCCAAATTATCCAAGAACTCTCCAAACACATTTGTGGTTAGGGAGAATCGAAGGCTTGAAGTTGGCAAAAACTCACTTTTCATCCTTGGCATATTCATGTTCATCCAAGTTGCAATTTCAAGCCAGCATGCTTTGCACTAGATTACAGGACTCTAAACCACTTCACACTCAATAATTTAATGCAAAACCACTGGTCTATGGCATTGTTTTGGTCATTAGAGCATTGCACTTTGGATTAATCCCTAAGTAGAAAAAGCAAAGTTTCCATTTTTGCTTAAAATCATGCTTTATGTCAAAACTAATTTCTTGAGCATTGATCCATATCTTATGCAGCTAATCAAATCTAAAAGTTGGAGGGGCCAAGGGCAATGTATGCAAGCATAAGGATAGCCTGTATAGGCCTTTTTCAATCACTTCCCACATTTTGCTTAAAAAACAAGAAACTTGTCCAAAACATGAGAACTTGAACACCAGCCAAAACAAACAGGTGCAAGCATTTTAAACATCTTTCTCACATCCCTCTGGGCCAGAAACACGATTGCTTGAGCCTCTAAACATCCCCTAGCCAAAAATCAACTTCCATTGGCAAAACAGGGCAGAACCTGCAACTTGACTTCCATAGCATATTTTGCTCGTGCGTTTTGCCCCAAGTTGGTCCAAACATCTTCCACATAACTCATCCAAGCTATCCCAAACCTCAAACACCAACTGTAACTCCATTTACAGGGTTTTCCATTTTCATTTTGAGCTTGTGCAGGTTGAGTTTTATAGGTTAATTCAAAGACATTCAAGGCAAGCTAGGTATTGGAGAAGGTCAAGTGAAGTCCAAGCAAGCTCCCAAACACCTCAAGCCTTCTTGAAAAGCTCCACATTGCTATACACGAAGTCAGCTGAAGCAAGTTTTTGCCAACTTCCTATCTCTCTATTTAGGAACATTTAGCCTTAGGTTTGTGAATAAGAAATGTAGTATTCATTGCCATGAAGTTGTACATATGCTCAGTTTTCATTTATATTAAGCATGCTAAGAGAATTTCATCCATGAACATACTGAAAAAACTAGGTTAGATTTTAGGGCCAGAGTAATTCTCTCTGGTCTTTGAGAGTTAAGGCAAGTTGTTTATATGGTTGGATTCGTCTTGAAATGCTCTACAAGTTTGATGTTATGTGTTTTTGCAATAGAGCTCGTATACAGGATCTGGCAATTGTACAGGGCGCGTGCGTTTTCAAAATCAGAAGGTTGAAGATGAAGTTGGCTTGGGTTGGGCTTGGTCCTAGCTACTTTTGACACCTCCCTTTTTCCTTTTTGCACCCCCTGGTCCAATTTCTTGATATTTTATATTTTTGAATTTTTATTTTCATTTCTGATTTTATTTATTTATTCCCAAATATAAAAAATACTCAAAAATATTTTTATAATTTTTCCACATTTATTTTTCATTTTATTTTTATTTTTCTAACATGAAAAGAAATTTAATTACTTTTATCTTATTTATTAAAAAAAAACTTGAAAATAATATATAAATTATACTTTTAATTTTATTCTTTATTTTTATTCACACTGAAAATATTTCTCTAAATATATTTTTATTTTTGTATATATTTAATATAATATACATATATATATATATATATATATATATATATATATATATATATATATATATATATATATATATATATATATATATATATATATATATATATATATATATATATATATATAATAATTAATATATTTACTTTCTTAAAGAAATTAGGGTTTTACCCTTAACCTAATAAAATTAATCTTTATTTATTTCTTTATTTTTACATTAAATATTTTTACATACTTAGAAAATAAACATAAATTTTTTTTTGCATAATTCATATTATTTGATATATTTGTTTATTTTGTTTATTTAAATATTGTCCATTTATTATTTATGCATTTGAATTCAATTTGGATGTAATAGTAAATTAGGGTTTATATTTCTTGTCAAATACACCCCCATTCCAAGATTGTACCCACATCCCCATAATCATGTTGTAATAGCTTAGACTTTTAATTCTCGCACATTACCCTTTCAATTATGCCATGATTAGAGATTAGGGTTTGTATGCAAAAATCCAAAATCAACAAGTAGCTTCACCTAATGCAAAGACAAATATGCATGAAAATCAATACACAATCCACACTTGCACCCCTAGGGTTGCAATCCATTTGTTGCCTTAAAAATGGGCCATGTTATGCATGTTGGGTACTTTGATAAAACAAAAACAAAACAAAAGTTCATAGTCCCTCGATGAAGCTATCTTGGTTGCCTAAAAAAATGATCAAGTCCCTCAAAAGTTTGCCAAAAATACTTAACACAATTGCTATCATGGTCTATACGATGACTCGCGCTTCTCCCGTTTAACATCCTAATAAAAGGTTGTTTACCAAATGCAATGGTAAAACAACACTGTCAAAAGGATTAAAAAACATATAGGAAAGATCTTTGAGTAAAATAGGGTAGATAACTCTTAGTTACTTGATCAAAACTTGCAAAAAACATCCTTGTTATTTTCAAACACACTTCACAACACAATTTCAAAACATTTCCCAAATCAAAATTTCAAACATTGAAATATCTTTTCAAAAGACAAACACCTTTGTATATATTCAAACAAGAGTCATTACAAAGGTTGCCACAACGATGGCCTCTTTTTAAAACATCTTTCAAAACCACACACAAAAGACCATTTCAAACAATTGAAAAAGCAAAGCAAGTGATTTAAACAAGTAACTAAGAGCCCATGGATAACCATGGATGAAAAGGGTGCTTGCACCTTCCCTTTTCATAATCTACTCCCCGAACCCAAGAAAACATCTCAAAGGTCTTTCCTGTGCTTTTTGACCTTTCCTTAGGATAAAATAAAAAGTCGGTGGCGACTCTTGCTAAACCGAATCATTTGCAAACACAAACGCAAAACCTCAAGTCAGTTCTCCCACTGTATCACACATAAGGTTCAAGATTTGATTGACTCAAAGGCCTTGGGATTTACTCCAAATGATCATCCAAATGTAACACAAAATCTAATGTTGTCTCACCACGGTCCAACCACAAGTGCCGTCGAAAGACAAAAAGGTTTGAACCTAGTGAAACATGTGAATCAGTTGATCATTTATTTGTCCATCGTCAAGAAGAGGCTACTTGAGCGTGACATTTTCCCCGATCATGCTTTAGGTTGCAAACAGTGTGGGAACCAGCCCAAGGGATGTGAAGAGTTAAAGATGGAATTTAGAAAATGATTGATCAGTACTATCATGGAGAGAAGCAAGAACCCCCGGTGGACAATATTGTGGGGACTGGTGGGATTACTCGCAGCGGTAGAGTTTTTTCTCCTCTCAGCAAACCTAATGATACCAATGCTAATAATCAGGGGCAAGACCCAGGATCATCTTCTTCCCCAAAAGTGAAAGAAATGGAGGAATTAATGAAGATCATAAAGAAGAGTGGTTTCAAGATAGTTGATCATCTTAATTAAACGTCGTCCAAAATATCCATCTTATCATTGCTACTTTGTTTTGACACCCACCGTAACACATTGTTGAAACTCTTGGGCACCTCTCATGTTCCCGAGAAAATTTATGTGAATCAACTAGAAGGAGTTGTTGTTAGCATCGCTGCAGAAAATGGCTTGGGATTTACAAATTGGGATTTACTTCAAGAAGGAAAGAATCATAACAAGGCATTACATATTTCCATAGAATATGCCGATACAACTCTGGCTTGCGTGTAGTAGATACGGGATCTTCCTTGAATGTCTTGCCAAAAGATATTTTTAACAAACTTAATATTGAAGGTGTGGAGTTAATATCCAATGATATGATTGTTCGTTCTTTTGACAGAGCGAAAAGATATGTGTTTGGAGAGATTGTGCTGCCTTTCAAGATTGGCCCTCAGATGTTTGATGCGGCCTTCTTTGTTATGGACATTCACCCTTCTTATAACTGTCTATTGGAGCATCCCTGGATCCATAATTCAGGGGCAGTAACTCCAACCCTCCATAAAAAATTGAAGTTTTCTACAGATGGTCAGATAATAATCGTGTGTGGGGAGGAGGATATCCTTGTTAGTCACCCGGTGCCATTCCGTTATGTTGAGATAAAAGGAGAGATGCAAGAAACTCCATATCAAGCTTTTGAGATTGTTCCCACTGAGAAAATCCTTTATGCAGAAGTTAAAAATCCAAAGAGTTCTATGACATCATTAAAAGAAGCTAGAGTTGTGGTAGAATTAGTACATCCTGAAGGATGGGGTCGAGTCTTGGATTTACCTGTAAAATTTGATAAGTTGGGGTTAGACTATCACCCAGAGTTGCAGGAATTAGGAAATTTATATCCTAGAGGCAGAGGAAGTTTTAGTTTAAGGGGTCATGGTTCTCCTTATTTCATCAAGTTCGTCAGCGCTGGAACCATCAATGAAGGTCAGATACAAGCAGTGGGCGATGAGGTCGATAACAACAATGACATCAGCAATTGGATTCATCCTTGTGTTCCCGGACAAGAGCTCCATAATTGGACTACTGAAGATATCATTCCTGTCACTTTTCATCATAAGTAATTTCCTTTTTAAAAAAAAATCATGTTCTCTACCCAAGGCACAATGAAATCTTGTAGGGCCCCTCTATCTTTGCATGTTTTATCAATAAATAAAGGACATTTTTATTCAAATTTGAGTTCCCTGTCTTTAGATTATACTTTTTAAATCTAGCAATGTTTTCTTTATTTTGTATTTTTCTTTCAAAAAAAAAATCACTCGCATTCTAAAAGCATAAATCCCATTTAAACAAATTCACCCTGGTTTCCACTAATGATGATACTTCTATGACTCCCTATGACTTCAATAATCTGATTCTCCCAGCTGAAGAAGATTATGAACTCCCCGAAGAGTTGGCTAGGCTATTGAGGCAGGAAGAAAAGGATATTCAATCACACAAGGAATCCTTGGAAGTTATCAACTTGGGTACCAAAGATGTAAAAAGGAAGTCAAAATAGGGGCTACTTTGGTAGAATCGGTAAAACAGAGTCTGATTGGTCCACTACAAGAATATGTCGACGTCTTTGCTTGATCGTATGAAGACATGCCTGGAATTGATACAAATATCTTCATGCACCATTTTCCTCTCAAGGAAAACTGTCCACCCATCAAGCAGAAGCTCTGAATAACACATACAGACATGTCCATGAAAATTAAAGAGTTGTTCAGAAACAATTCAATACAAGTTTCCTAAGATCAATCAAGTATTCCCTATGGGTTGCGAGCAGTGTGCCTGTACCAAAGAAGGGTGAAAGGTACGAATGTGTGTCAACTATAGATATTTGAACATAGCTCCTAAGGATGATTTTCTGCTTCCTCACATCGATATTCTGGTTGATAATAATGCTCATTCAAAGGTATTCTCCTTCGTGGATGGTTTCTCTGGGTACAACCAAATAAAAATGGCTCCAGAAGACATAGAGAAAACTACTTTCATTACCCCTTGGGGCACCCTTTGCTACCAAGTGATGTCTTTGGATTTGAAAAATGCTTGCGTAACATATCAACATTCCATGGTGACTCTTTTCCATGACATGATCCACAAAGATATTGAGGTTTACGTTG